>CM019155.1:47043788-47050541 GCA_009733165.1 Naja naja | reverse complement strand
GTAGTATTGTCTGTAGTGTTGAATAGCTTTACATCATCAGTGAAGAGAACACAGTTGCTCTTAGTATGATCACAGAGGTCATTTATGTAGAGGATGAAGAGAGTTGGTCCTAGAACACTGCCTTTGGGAACACCACTGTTGACAGGTACAGAATTTGATAGGACACTCCCAATTTTGATCATTTGTTGTCTGTTTAACAGGAATGCTTCTATCCAGTTGTGCAGTTGTCCAGAGATACCATAATATTTTAGTTTTAGGAGTAGTTTGTTGTGTACCACTGAATCGAAGGCTTTACATTAGTCTATGTAGATTGCGTCTATTGCTTTGCCCTGATTGGAGTTGTGTGTAGTCCATATGTTTTGCAGATAAGAGTTTAGATTACAGGATAGTTTTTCTGAAACCAAATTGTTTATTAGAGAGTAGGTTGTTTGTCTCTAAGTGGAGGATAATGGATTAATAATTGATTCCATGACTTACAGGTGACGAGCATAAAGAGATTGGTCTGTAATTTTCAACTAGGCTGGGCTCTCCCTTTCTGAAGATGGGGATGACTGTGGCTTGTGACCATAGTTTTGGCAAGGCTGGTCCTAGAAAGATTTTCAAAGATTATGCTTAGAGGTTCAGCTATGGCAGTGGATGTTTTTAAGAAGCAGGCACATATTCCGTCCGTCCAATAGATAAGAGATGGTTTTAGATTGCATAGTGCTTTTTCAACATTGTCTTCTGTAAAATCGATATGTATTAGATCATTGTAGTTGTCTGTGGTTCAACTAGGAAATACTGGGCATAATCCATTGCTGTTTACAAATACTGAGCCAAAGAATATGTTAAAGAGGTTGGCTTTAATGGTGTCATTGCAGTCTTTTCCATTAGGTCCTTTCAGGTGGGATGGACTTGAGTCTTTTAGTTTGTTGTTTACAAAATTGTAGAAAGTGTGAGTGGAATTGGTGCGTAGAAGGTTTTCCTCTTGTTTAATGTTATAATTGGTGCATTCAGTCTTTATCTGGTGGCATAAATTTTTGTATCGGCTTTTGAAGCTGGCAACATGACCAGATTTGTTTTTCTACCAAAGTGATCTCTTTTTGGATTGAAGTTTCCTTATTGTTATGGGTAATCTTTTTTTTCTGGTTTTGGGAGTTGTTATTGGTACATATAGTTTGATGGCTCTTTTGATTTCAAGTAAAAATATACTGTAATGGTCTTCAACAGTATTGCATCCAGTGAATAGAAATTGCCAATCAAGGGATAAGAGAGATCGTTTCTATAAGACCATAGTTGCCTTTTTGAAGTTATAATTGGGGATTACATCATTGTGTTATTTTGTGTGGATTTATGTTGAGACAAAAGTCAATCATGCTGTGGTCACTGCTGAAAAGGTTCTTTAATTTGTATTCAGTAAATTGAATTCAAACTATTGCAGAAGATGAGATCGAGGCAGTTTTGAGTCTAGTATTGTTGGTTACTAGTTGTTCCAGTCCCAGATTTGTTACAGCATTGTAGAAGGTTGCATGTATGGTTCAGTTTACATTCCAGTTAATGAGGTAGATTGAAGTCACCAAGAAAGATAAAAGTGTGCAGGATGTTGCCCATGTTAGTAGTGAATTTAACCTTGTTTACATGTTCGATGTCATAATCAGGGGCTCTGTAACATAGTAAGAATCAAAATGTGATATTTAAGGACAGTTCACAGATGATGGTCTAGGAAGAGCAAGCTCCTGGGTAACTTGGATGTTTTTAGATGTAAGGACTTTTATAGAAGATAGCAACGCCACCTCCTCTATGGATTTCATCGATCTGATCGGTAAACATTATAGTCTCTTACTGTGGTAATGGAGTCAGGGAGAGATGCGTTGAGCCATGTTTCACAGACAAATATGATGTCGAATTTAGCCATATTTAGTAATAGGAGAAATTCAGGTATTTTATTCACAAGGCTTCTTGCATTGAGTAGTTTGCATTTAAGGCCAGTTGTAGTTGGAATTGAGGTAGTTAGGGCGCAGGCGTGCCTAGTTTTGAGTGATGGTAGGTTGGATGAGGTAGGCTTGCATGTGGAGTTGTGGGTTGTGTGACTTACTTTTGATACAATCAATGCGGTAGTCAATGTACAGGTCCTTCTCCATTGTGTTCAGACGCTTTTGAGTTTCATTATGAGTTCACGGGAGCAGATTCTTTGCAGTATGGATAAGTCTACATTCTACATTCTACATTTCATTTTGAAGTAGGCAATAAAGATTCATACTAAAAGGTAATAGGGTAAAATCCAATTTCAGTATTTCACAGGGTCTTCTATCTACTAATAAAAAAACCTTTCAGTACAGTATTCTTCTTTTAAAAATGCACATTTAAGAATTTTTATATGACAAAAGACAAAAACAACAAAAAAGCACACAACAAGAAAAAGAAAACTAAAGTTAAGATATATAAAATTGATTTCCAACCTCCTCTTCAACATATAATTACAATATTATTATCCTTCCTCCTTTTTAAATACTTTACAAATCTCTTCATCCCCTCACTCTGCATCTTTCTTAATCTTCAGATCTATAAATCAATTCATTCAGCAAAAAGTCCACTCCAGATTTTCAAAAACATTTTTGTTGTCTAACCAAATAGGTCAGTTTCCCTTTTCTACCCTATCTGAGAAACACCTCATCCTAGTGGGATTGACCTACCATACTCACTATGGCAGAAGGGGCATGCTGTGGACTGCATCAGTCAACAAATATTGACTAGCAGGGTCTAGAGGGGTCTAGGACTTTTTGTTCCTACATTTGGCCGCACCTGCTTCTCCTCCAGGGTTCCGGCTCCACGCATTTACCTCTAGCTTCTCTCCTTGGCTGGCACGCCCCTAGCTGTTTGCCCTGGCCAGTGGGCTATGGCCCCATCTTCCCTCCCTTCAGTGTGGCCCATTTGATGAAACACTATTCATCCTGGGCTTTTGGCCACTCGGGACAATTAGCTGCCAGCCAATAGGCTAGCTGCCAATGCTGGCAGCCAGAAGCCATGGTGTAATTGATCACAGAGGTGGGAGATTTGGGGGAGGTGCTGCAGGCAAATAGTTTTCAGGTGCTTGTTAGGAGAAGGAAGGGAAGACGGTGGAAGCTTCCATGTACCTGATCATGCCTCCCTGATAATGAACGGGAAGGGAAGAGCGGAGTGTGGGGTAGGTAAGTAAGCCGGCTTCATCCAAAGGAGTTTTGTTTCGGCATGGTGTTCTAAAAGGAGAGAGGGAAGGAGGAAGGGAAGGGAGAGAAAGACAGAGACAGAGACAGAGACATACAGAGAGAAGGGAGACAAGAAAGAAAAGAAAGAAAAGGGAAAGAAAGAAAGAAAGAAAGAAAGAAAGAAAGAAAGAAAGAAAGAAAGAAAGAAAAGGGAGAGAAAGGAAGGAAGAGGGAAGGAGGAAGGGAAGGGGGAGAGAGAAGGGAGGCAAGAAAGAAAAGAAAGAAAGAAAGAAAGAAAGAAAGAAAGAAAGAAAGAAAGAGGGGGAATGAGGGAAGAGAGAAAGAGGGAAGGGAAGGAAGAAAGAGGAAAAGGAAGGGAAAGTGAATGAAATATGGAGGGAGGGAGGGAGGGAGGGAGAGAAAAAGAAGAGGAAGGAAGGACCACAAACCCTGCATTCTTTAGACACAGTTTCAGAGGATGCTTTGAAACAGTACAGCAATCCAGGGCTGGAAGGGACCTCAGAGGTCATCTAGTCCAACCCTCTGCTCCAGCAGGAGACCTTATGTCATCTGGGTTATTTTGGTGCCTCTAACAGAGAGGAAAATTCTCAGCAAAGGGAAGTAGTTTACTAGGCAATGCTGCCATGCAGAGGAAAGCAGAGATAGTCCTTGACTTACGACAACAATTGAGCAAGAGCATTGTTAAAGTGAGTTTCGATGGATCTTACTCAATCCATCCTCCATCAGTGAATGTCAATCACTGTGGACCTGATTGAGAATTTGAGAGCAAAGGCCTGCTGGATTACTGGTGATTGACACACTCGTAGAGGAAGAGTAAAGATACCCCTCGACTTATTGTATGTCCACCATTGAGCCTTGAATCTCCATTGCTAAGTGAGACAGCTGTTCAGTGAGCTTTCACCGACTTTATGACCTTTCATGCCACTGTTGCTAAGAGAGTAGTTGCAGCTCTTAACTAAGTCACATGGTTGTTAAGTGAGTCTGGCTTCCCCGTGGACTTCGTTGGTCAGGTCGCAAAAGGAGATCACATCATTCTGGGACACTGAGACCATCATAAGTTAGAATCAGTTGCCAAGCATCTGAACTTGGATCACCTCACCATGGGGATTCTGCAATGGTCATTAAGTGTGAAAAACAGTCATGAGTCTATTTTTCCAGTGAAGTTGTAACTTGAATGGTCGCTAAGTCAGTCACACAGTCACTAAGTGAATCTGGCTTCCCTGAATCTCTGTTGCTAAGAAAGACAGCTGTTCAATGAGGTTGGATTGATATTATGAGCTTTCTTACCACCGCTGTTAAGTGGATCATTGTGTAAGTCAGTCAGTCGATGGTTAAGTGAAGCTGGCTCCCCCAGTGACTTTGCTTGTCAGACGGCTGCAAAAGGGAGGTCACATCACGTGACTCCAGGACGTTGTTGAAAGTCAAGGACTATCTCTGCCTTTCTCTGCATGGCAGCCTTGCCTAGTAAACCTCTTCCCCTTTTGGGGAATTTTCCTCTCTGCTAGAGGCACCAAAATAATCCAGATGACTTAAAGTCTCCTGCTGGAGCAGAGGATTAGACTAGATGACTTCTGAGGTCCCTTCCAGCCCTGGATTGCTATACTGTTTCAAAGCATCCTCTGAAGCTACATCAAGTGCCAGGGTTTGTGGTCCTTCCTTCCACTCCTTTTTCTTTCCCTCTCCCTCCCTCCCTCCATACCTCATTCACTTTCCCTTCCCTCTTTCTCCCTTCCCTTTCCTCTTTCTCGCTTTCCTCCCTCCCTCCCTCCCTCCCTCTTTCTTTCTTTCTTCTTCTTCTTTCTTTCCTTTCTTTCTCTCTCTCCCTTTTCTTTCTTTCTTTTCTTTCTTGTCTCCTTTCTCTCTCTCTCCCCCTTCCCTTCTTCCTTCCCTCTCTACTTCTAAAGCTAGGACACCCACCCAAAACAAAAACTCCTTTGGATGAATCTGGCTTACTTATCCCCCTCCACCCCTGCTCTTCTCTTCCCGTTCGTTATCAGGGAGGCATGATCAGGTATAGGGGAGTTTCCACCTCCTCCCCTTCCTTCTCTTAACAAGCACCTGACACTGTTTGTCTGCAGCAGCTCCCCCAAACTCCCCACCCCTATGATTGATTGCACCATGGCTTCTGGCTGCCAGCATTGGCAGCTAGCCGATTGGCTGGCAGCTAACTGTCCAGGTAGCCAAAAGCCAGGGATGAACAGTGTTTCATCAAATGGCCATGCCAAAGCGAGGGACCAAGGGGCTGTGGCCCACTGGCCAGGGTGAACAGCAAGGGGCATGCCAGCCAAGGAGAGAAGCTAGAGGTGAATGCGCAGAGGTGGAACACTAGCAGAGAAGCAGGTACGGCCAAAGTTAGGAGCCAAAAAGTCCCATTCCAGTCCAGAGAGCTTTTCTAACATTGTGCCATTGATGGTGAGATCCACTCCCTTTGGTCTTCAGAAAGGACCACAGGATTAGCTCTACCAACTGACAGAGTTGCAATGGGAGATTCTATGCTGACACTGCCTGTATCAGATTAAGAAGAACACCATGCTTCCCATTCCTCTAATTGTTCCTAATTTCCTATTAATTTTAATTGTTTTTAATGTTTTAGTGTTTATGTATTTTTTGTTTTTATGATACTGTAAGCTGGCCAAGATTGTTTGATAGTGAAATAGGTGGCATATAAATTTGATAAATAAATAAATAAATATTTTTTACAAATGTTGACATTTTTGGGCTACCTAGTTTCATATAATTATATAGAAAGACATACTTCTATATATATATATCTTATTTTGAAATATATATATTGCTAGTTCCTCATTTCTAAAAACAGAAATTATTGTTATCTCCACCTTTTAACAATGAAATCTGTGCCTTCTTTTTTTAAAGAAAATTGTATACTCAACTGTCTTTCTCATTATTCCTCAGTTCCAATTATTTGTCATTTTTTTATTATTGCTCTTTTCTCATTTTGTATTGTTCTTTTACTTTTTGACTTTGCTAATTTTGTGTTTACTGTTTTTAGTGTACAATTTATTAAATTAAATATTGGGAATGCATTACTCTTTATTTATTTAAGAGGACTATTCAGAGATAACTTGAACTATTTTAGGACAGGATTAGAGAGCTATAAATAACCCAATCCATCAGTTAGCCTATCAAGAACATAGTTTCAAATCTTTATTAATCTTTTTATTAAGATTTTCATATAGTAGCAAGCTTGAATCTACTGTTCAATAAGTTTGTATAGGTATGGATTAGTGGGATGGATGTCTTTATATTAGTTACAATTTCTGTGGTTCTATGTTGGTTAGTTTCTATTTACTGTCAACCATTTCTTTTATTTTTCTATGAAAGAAAATAAATTCCATGGATTAAATTCAGTTCCTAGTGACAAAATAGACCCAACTATGTAATTTTGTCTTGTGTTTATTTGGCCATTGACAACTTGATATTGTTTCTATTAGAAGGAAAATCCAGATAATTTTTTTTTATTTATTTCATAGTAAATGAAAGGTTATATATTTTTCCTATAAGATGAACATACAGGTAAATATTGCCTTTTATAGTTGCACATTGCTGT
>CM019155.1:47003788-47038788 GCA_009733165.1 Naja naja | reverse complement strand
GAGAGAGCTCAGATCTGCAGCTGAGGAAAAGCTAGGGAGGGAGGTGGCTCTTCAGCCTCACCTGGAGACAGGCAAGGAAAGGTGTCCCTGGGGGCACTTTGCTCGCTTTAGCACTTGTTGCCAAACCCAGCCACAGCCAGTGATTATTTGGGGGCAGGGGAGAGGGGAAAGAGAGAGAGAGAGAGAGAAAGCATCTCTCACATTACCAGGAGAGGAAAGGAGGTGAAACAAAACTCACTCTTTCATCAAGATCTACAAAACACCTATCTACCACATTCCAGGAGATCTTAAAAACCACCAAACGCTCCCACTTGCAGTTCCCGCACATCCCAGCTCAGGTCCCTGACATGCACACACGGCGGCAGCAGCAACAACAGTCCCCTTCCACAGTGCCTGCTGTCAGCTCTCCCCATTAGTTCTCTAGCTTTGAATTGCTCCCGGCTCTCTCCCTTTCCTTCCCCACCACACCCATGTGCAGGCAGGAAAGGAAAGGGAGATGGAGCCATGCGCAGCTCTCCACTTTTCCAGCCATCGCTGCCTCTCCCAACATCGAAGCCTCAGAAATGCAGGCAAAGCCACCACAGCAGTAGTGCCCTGAGTTGCGTGCTTCTCCACTACTGCCTCCTCCTCCTCCAGCATTTCCTTCTCTGGGTAGGGCAATTCTTAATTAACCGAGCATGCTAAGGCAACTCAAGACGCTACTGCTGTGGTGGCTTTGCCTGCGTCTCTGAGGCTTCAATGTTGGGAGAGGCAGTGATGTTGGGAGAGGCAGCAAGGGCTGGAAGAGCGGAGAGCTGTGCACGGCTCTGTCTCCCTTTCCTTTCCTGACTGCACGTGGGCACGGGGAGGAGGAAAGAGAAGCAGGAACAATTCAAACCTAGACAACTAATGGGGAGAGCTAATAGTAGGCGCTGGGGGTGGGGACTGTTGTTGCCACTGCCGCCATGTGTGGGAGCTGGTTGGTGTGTGCATCTCAGGGACCTGACTCCGGGGTCCCTCAAAGAGCCGGGAGGCGAGAGAATTGCACGGCCCAGATTAATTGCTTTTGGGGACCATTTCTTCTGCGGCCCACCAAAATTTTTACATGGCCCACCAGTGGGCTGTAGCCCACTGGTTGGCGACCACTGGACTAGATGACCTATAAGGTCCCTTCCAACTCTGATTATCTGTTATCTGTTATCATATCTATAGCCCTTTGTCCAAACACGCTATTCAAATTCCAAATAAAAAAGTGTCTACTGGCTATCCAAGTGTTAATGATAAATTTAGATATAAAAATGTGATTTTCAAATATTCTCCAATCCCAAATTTTTAAATCATCAATATTCTTTCATGACAAAAGGTTTAATTTCAATTAATTGTATTGGGCACTCTTCCCCAATCTGATATCCTTCAGATGTATTGAACTACAATCTGCAAAATTAGCATGGCCAGTGGCAACTAATTTAGAATATTTAATATTTATGTAGTAGTTTAATATAGCTTTAATGCTATTTCATCCCAGAACAGAAGAACTCTGAAAAGGGCAAAATTCCAGCATTACATCCCAAAAGCTCTATTTCCAGGAACTGTACCATCATAGGAGCCTTTAATGTTCATTATACCATTATCAGTTGGTTCATGTTATTACAGGAAGGTAAATGGCATTTGGTATACAGTGTCAAAACAAATGCTCCATCTCTACCATATGAACATGTATCATGTATGAATCATTAAGGCTGAAATATCACGTGAATAAATAGTCCATTTCTGAGAGCCATGCTTTTGTACATGAATATATATCTGTGTATATGTATATCTATGTAATCTAGAAATGGCCAGGAAGAAAGTCTTGCATCTTTTCCAAAGCACAAATTGCATACAAGTGATTTTTTTATCCACAGATTAGCATTTCCACCTTGGCATCTTCTGGATCCATAGGTACTACAGGTTCCATAATTCCTTTGCGTAATAGGGTTGATAGGAATTTGAACAAATCAAAGTATATGCTTCTCAGTTAACAAAGGATGAAGACATAATAGTTCATATTCTATTGATAGTCAGTTTCCTCAGTATTCTATCTTATGCTATAATAAGGCCATCACTCCAGTTGTTAGTCCCACGTTTGTGGCAAAGAAGAAACGCTACAACTTTGCAAAGAGCTGGGTTGTGATGTTGTCCTTTAGCAATGCTTTATGCTTGAAAGAGAGGGAATGGCAAAATAACTAATACAACCTTACAGTATTCCCATGATGAGTGAACGTACCTCATACTACAGGCTCTCATGCTTACTTTGCCTGCGGGGGAATCCTGAGATGCAGCATCTGCCTTCAGCAGCCCCTAGCTCACTGGAGGGCTTTTCCCATTCTTATTCAGTTAAATCACAACATACTCGGACTTCAAAATTTAAACTACAACCCCAAAAGACTTGCATTGTTGCTGTTTCTTTTCATTTCTTTTTTTCATTCCTACGAGTTAACTAAATGTAAGAGTCCTTTTCAAAAGAAAAAAACAACCATCATTACTTAAGCAGAAAACAAGCCCCTGTTCATTCATCCTGTAAGTAGTGATTTTATTTTTTACTAATTAAACAATTGTTTACTTTATAGTGGCAGTAAAAAATACTGAAAGTACTTTTAGCCTAAGGCAACCAGATGCCCCAGATTCATCAGGCCAGTCCCATTTTTTTAATGGACCTTCCTGTTGTTTGTTACAAATTGTCTGGGTGCCGAGCTGTTCCTGGTTTTTCACAGTCGTTTCCATTCCTTACAGAGAGCCTGCGTTCCAGCACTGGTTTGCACTTCCGTCGTTCCTGACATCTGCAGCAATAGACCCAAAAGGTGGGCAGGTAGCCCAGTAGTCACAAACTCTACTTTATTTCTTGGCCATGCCCCTATATCCTGCTGCCCTAGCCACAAAAATCTTCCAGGATGCTAAGACTGCAAATCTGGTTAGCTTATTTTAGCCAAATATACTTTTTTTAAGAGAGAGAGAGAGAGATGGAGGGAACCATTTAAGGCGATTATCAGTGTTTGCATTTCTGTATTGATTTATCCTGTTTAAAAACAAAAATCAAGATTTAAGTCTGATTTTTCTTTAATTCCTGACTCTGTGTGTGAATTTTATCCTATGACTTTGAAGAAAAATAAATTTGTATTCTGTGCCATTAATGCATTTTTGGCTGCTAACCTTGAACAAATCACATGTCACTGCAGTAAAAGATTGTCACACTGTTGGGAAGGAAATTTGCTAAATGAAAGCCCTCTAGAATAGCACTGACATTAGTGGAAACCAGAGGCATAGCTCAAAGGATACTTTGCCATTCTTCCACAGCAAAACTGTATTTAATAAACAAAATAACAAAAAGACACAAAGCACACATAAGTGCCTCTCACAACATGAAAAGAATGTTGTTGTTGTTTGTTTAAAAAAATGTTGTTCAAGGGTTCTGTACTATTAGAGAATGTTTGAACTGAATGAAAAGAAATTCCAGGGGTAAACTGAACCTTTAAATATAACAGAACACAATTCTACTTTCCTTTCTTCACTGTGATCCGAAATTAAAGCAGCGCCCACTAAAGCTGCTTGAACTAAAACTGAATTTGTATATTTATTTAAATAAAGCCACCACTTAAACAGAACAATTATGATGTAGTCACAACATTGCTTCTAAGGGATGCTTAAAAACAAGTCTAAAAGAGAAAAATATGAACTTGAAATGTATTTCTGAACATCTTTTGTTTCAAATTTCTCCAAAGATACTTGGATTTATTTGTTTTTTTTTAAGTGCTTTGTAATATTAGGCAATAAAATAAAACTTTGTGGCAGCGATTTTGTACAATCAAAGGTAAAATTAAAATATTTGATTGAATCGCTGTTGGGAATATAATGTTAAAAGCAAAACAAAACAAAAGAGGGAAGGATGACGCAGAATCCCTGCCACTCAACTACAATACTTACTATAAAAACAAGTTTTCAAATTCTGTACCTACAGTTGCATAGCCAGAAAAGCTATTACGAAAAAACTCAACTTATTAAAATTTGTCTGCCTTAGTCTTTTTATCATGGGAATAGAGAGGCATAATGGGGAAAAGTAAATTAAACGGTTATCAGGGGGCAAAGCATCAAGACCAAAGGAAATTTTGTTCCCTTCAACGTCCATGATAAATTGAATTCTAGTACAGAAGCTCTTTAGAAAGAAACCCTTTCTTAGGTAGTAGCTTCTCAGGAATCAGCAATGTTGCTCTTCAAATCTTTGCTCCTGCATTAAAAGAGGATCAATCCAGTTGAAAGGCTTAGCAGAAAATTTTATTATCCCTTTTCTACTATAAATATGAAGACAATTGTAGATGGTCGAGGTTTCATGTAAGAAGCCTGCAGCAGTTGCAACTGCTGACTTTTGAAGGCTCTGCGGCTGGCAATAACTTCCCTCTGATATAGTGCAAACAAAAATGTTCCACATTCAAAATGTTATGATATTATGTACTGACACATGGCAGAGTTATAGGGCTGATTTCACTGCTATATTGCCCATGCCACCCACAAACAACACAGGCAAAGATTTTCAAGAGCAGATACAAAAAAGAAACAATTAAAAGCAGGCTTTTCAAGGAGTATTTTTTATAAGTTTGCAAATTGTCTATTGATGCAGGTAAATGTTAACTTGTTCAGAAATTTAACATGTTAAGCTGGAGGGAAATATAATTGATAGAAAACTGCCTATATTTTAGAGGGCCAAGAACCACCACCACCATGGAATTAATCAATGATATTTGGGCTGAGCAAATGTGATTGGATTAAGCCCTGTCAATCATTCCCCTTTCCAGTTGCTATCTGCCTCTCATTGGACAAAAACCCAAGGCAAAGCATCAGCTAAATGAACAAACAAGGCTCTGTAACGAAATAGAGGATAATTCCAATTTAATATTTTCATTAGCACCTGATTCCCCCATATAGATGTATTTTAGCTGTCAGGCCTGGGTACAATTTTTTTTCTTCCTCCTTCATAAGGTAGATGGCAAGTAAAGTAAGTTCTCACCTTTTTATCTTTTAGTACCTTGAAATGCTAACTAGGTTAGCCACAGGTTGTACATGATGTCTATACTATCTGCCAGGTTGTAAAGTACAAGTAGTTCTTATTTAGCAATCAGTAACTAAAGCAGTTGCTAAATAAAATCACAACTGTATTTGTGAGCCTCAAATTTCCTTTACTTTACAGACCTGTAAATATTGTAAATGCAAAAACTGGTTCTAAATTTATTTTTCATCACTGTTGTAACCAAAAATTGTCATTAAATAAAGTAGTTGCTAAATGAAAACTACATGTATAGCAAATATCCAATCTAAAGCACTGGGGACAGACAGACAGACAGACGGACAGACAGACAGACAGACAGACAGACACAGTAGATAGATAGATAGAGTAGATAGATAGATACAGTAGATAGATGATAGATAGATAGATGATAGATAGATAGATAGATAGATAGATAGATAGATAGATAGAAACCTGCTCTAAACTCATATATGTGTTGATTACTGATATTCTTTTTAAAAATTAAGTTTAAACCCTCTATGCAGTAAAAAAATAGCATTGATAACTTCAGAGCACATGCAAATATTATCCTAAAATTCAGCAGCTTGATTTAAGTCAATTATAAAATAACCCTAGAGAAATATAGTTTTTTTGGGGGGGGGGAATCCACTGTGTTTAGTGAGGCATTATGGGATTGCATCTGAAGCCTCTCTTATAAACTTAAGTCATCATATTAACAGTTTCACATCCTAACAAGAATTTTCCAGCCATCCTCCCTTTTTCTTAAACCATGTGCCAATTCCCAATTAATTTGTAACATATATTTATGCATGTAAAACAGGTGTTTGTATATACAAAAGATTCCCATTACAACCAAATGGGAATGCACATATTTTTTCAGCCTTAATTTGGAAAGTCAGTTTTGAAAATTGGCTCTGTGTACCTGATATGTGTTTTGTTGTTCTGAGTTGTGCAGTAGCACATGCTAACAAAAGCCTTGCCTTTCATACTCTGTCCCACTGTGTCGCTATGGTAAATGTAGCAGTCCATATGGTATATGACATCAGCCAACATTTTCAGATGTCTCTCCAAAGAAGGTAGAAGTAGGAGAGAGAGTAGAAGAACACTGCTACAGTTATGTTTGTAAGTAATATCAAAATAAGAAGGGAAATTGCTAGTAAGAAACCTGAGATATGGTAACTATGAGCCAACAGCACAAAAATATAATAAAAATTGGAAAGAGTATATGCTAGTATCTTACCTTGCATTCAAGAAAATATTAGACCAATTTTTGTTTACCAGGTATTTTCAAGAGTGAGAAAACTGCTTCAAGTATTGTAGTGAAGAATTCTTAAGATCTTAGGGTAAGTTCATTGATTACATATCTCTAGGACTGCCTATGTAGAAAGACTTAGGAGATTGATCCTGAACTCTGAATACATTAACTTTTGTAATTGTCTACTAGAAAATAGTAAACAAAGGATTGGGGTTAATGTTGGTATCAATAAAGAACCTTTCATTGATCAAGATTTATTTGCCTTCGTATTCATTGGGAAAGACACAATTTGTCCTCTTGCAGTAATCTATAATTTGAATGACTCATAGATTTTAATCAAGTAACCATCACATGATATGGGACTACTGCACCTGCAGATTAATTCATGACTTCATGTTGGAACTAGTAAAGCACTTCAGTTTGACCATATTCTATTTAAATTTCTATACACACTCTGCACAAATTAGTCTCTCATCTAAAACATATCCTATATATCTTTGTTTTATTACTTTTTCCTCACATTATATTTTCTTGCTTATTTTTTTTTCTATAAAAGTAACAGATTATGGCAGGGGTGTCAAACTCAAGGCCCGTGAGCTGGATCCAGCCTGCAGGGTGCTTAGATTTGGTCCACAGGGCTGCCCTGGAAACAGTGAAGGATTGGCCTGTGGTGCCTCTGTCAGTGAAAACAGAGCTCCGTTTTCACTGGCAGAAGGTTGCAAGAGGCCATCATAGCCTAAAATGGAACTTGGGAGCCTATTTTTCTTGGCAGCGTGCTCAGGCCACTACAGATGCCCCTAAAATGAGTGACCTCAAGCTGGCCATGCCCACCCTGGCCATGCCCACCTCAGCCCTCCCAAGGTCAAACACAACCATGATGTGGCCCTCAATGAAATTGAGTTTGGCACCCCTGGATTATGGAATTCAAAATCAGAAGTATACTAATGTACTAACTGCAATATTCATTTTTGGCTCTACTTTTGAAAAAATCTTTAACATGAGTCCTGTTAGAACTCTTTCTTGTGGTTGAGTAATACTTCTTCCTCCTGTTATTTATTTCAGAGATGCTGGGTTGTATGTTTAGACTATGGGAAGAAGAAGAAATGGGAGAAGCAATGATTGCTTTTTTTAAAAAATTGAGTTGGAATTTGATACTTGCAGTATCATTAATGAGCAATTATGGAGTCATCATTCTTTAAAGTATCAGAAAGGACAAAAAGAGTAGGTGAGGATAGTAGCAGTGATACTAGGTTTGCAACCCAAGATATATCTGTTGAACTGAGTTTGGCTGCATTAATGTACTGTATGCTCAAGGCATTCAAATTAGATTTTATGAAACGTGAACTTCAAAGGCAGTGTCATGCTCCCAACCATGTAGACAGATTCACAACTGTAAAATATAAATGATTAAGCATTTGGCAAAATGTCTGCTGATGCCTTTATTGACAAAATTGTGGGAAAATGGAAATACCACTCAAGAAAAATAATTGTATCTGAGTGAAGGTGATAGAGTTTACCAAATTCCCCCCTCCAAATGCTCATCTTTTAATGGTCTAATTAGATCTAAATTACCTATCTGCTTTTTGAAAACATGTTTTCTTTACTTTCCTTTGAAACCTGGATATGCTGTTTCAACCCTTGTTTAACTCTGCCCTTTGTCTGTTTTGTACCCCACAATATATTTGGCTATATTTCCAACTGCCCTTTTTTCATGAAGGAAAATTTGGTCAAAAACTTTAAAGCCATACTCCTTCTTCAGAAGTTGTCTTAAAAGTCACCTTTTCCACAATGCCTACAAAACACTTGACAATGGCTAGGCAGCTGGTGTGCTGTGATTGCTGCTTATTATACTAATCAAAATCATCTCAGTGTTAACTTGCTCTTTCCCCATCACGTTTGTTGTATCCACCTGTTGTCTCTTGACATATATTTAGGGATTGTTTAGAACCCCATGGAAATAGCAAAAGATGCCAACAGTTTTGGATTGGGTGCTCAGATTATAACTTCAAGAAGAAATTCATCTTTCTGTTCTCCCACCCCCACTTTTTAAAATTATACACCTTGGACAACTGATCTTTAAATGAGGCTCCCAACCGTAATTCCCATCTTCATATGATTTATATGATTTTTGCTTTCTCTTGGGCAACCAATGATATACTACACTGCTTTAACAGAATTTTGCAAAATCAGTCTCGCAATTTTGGTGAAAGCCTTCATCTATTTTTTATTTTATATTTTAAGCAAAACAAAGTTTTGGAAAAGCACAAATCAGTATGAAAAATGTACATATTACTGTAAAACAGTACATATTCAAAAGAATGGCCATTTTCCTAGAAGAAAATTAATCATTCCTTTTCCAGTCTGCATTATTTTAGGATTCTTTCCTTGTCTATCAAATGCAGTTGTATTATTTTCCAATAAATCCCAGAGGAAGTAACATATCATAATTCCATTAAAGACATTCTCTTTAACCTGAAGAATTTGCTTTGTAACACTCTTTAGACTACTGATTAATATGGGTTTGAAGCAGTAAAATCAATATTTAAAATTAAATTAATTACTTAAAACTAAAATGAATAATTAAAATATTAAAAGGTACTTCCACTGTAATTTTCAGAGTGAACAAAAAACTCTCTCCTCCAACCCAGATGGAGTGTATTCTAAAAAAAGTAGATGAATGTCAAACAAGCTTAATCACAAATTAACATAAATAGTCCATGGCAATAATAGCTGAACCTCATCAGATGAGCTCAGTGAATGAGAAACATATTAAAAGAGGTGGTTTCAAATAGCATGTACCCAAGCCATAACAGTCTGTAAAATTAGTAACTAGCAATTTTTATTCCAAACTAATTGGTAGCTAGTTCATTGCTTTTAACTTAGATGTAATGTGACCTTCCTGATTTCATTCTAGAAACCAACATGGCCACTGAATTCTATTCCAGTTGAAGTTCTAGGTCCTGACAATAGCAATTCATTTGGAGCATGTTACTAGCATATCTACTGTATTACTTTGTACAGTCATTTGCTTCCAGGACAAATAGAATTGATGGCTAGAGCCACCATGGGGTTCATCCTATTTCAGAAACAACTGTCCATTTGAAATCCATCTGTAAAGTAGGTTTGCAACTACTTTAAGCAATAGCTGCTATTCCAATTTGCTTAGGCAATCCCAAAGAAGATCATGGTTGATGGTATCATGATCAATTGGAAGCTCTAATGCATTGAATGGCTTCCTCAGTTGATCATTTATTAAACCAAGCAAGACAGTACCAAGCAATGAAGTCTGAAATTAGTCAGTAACACATCACATATAAAATTGTGGTACAAAGTTTAATTAATTGTCAAGAAATTTGTTTTATATATTTGATGAGTTAGGACAATGGGCTCCTGTCACTCAAATCTACAACATACTGTATATGTTTTTGTCCTTGGTAACCTGAGATAATTGATATAGGTCAGAGTGGAATCCAATGAATAGAATTTAGAAATATCATCAGAGACAGAGTTAAAAGAAATCCTTCATTTTAATGTTCTTAAAAAGTGGCATCAGCTACTTTCTTTAAACATTTTCACATGAAAATTTGAATATAAGGATGTTTCCTTATATTACATGAGTCACAGTGTTTTGTTTTTTTCTGCATGAGCTACAGCAACAAATTTAGATTAAAAACATGCATGGGAAAAGTTACTCCCCTGGTTGCATGAACAATAACAAGTATTTTCTGATTTTCACATTCTAAAAAGACTTATCTTCTTTTTACATAGGGAAGCATTTAAATTCTGCTGTCCTTTTCCATTTATTATGCATTTCCACACCAGTACAACAGCCAAATGGTTAACCAGCATTATAAGCACAAACTTACATAATGATCTAAGATCACACCATTCCTATCTTCAGAAGGGCATGAGATCTCTAGATGTACATTTTTCACAGGAAAAAGAAACAAGGAAGGCCATGTGAGGGAGAAACAATTTAAGAAGCTATTCCTGTAAGTGTACTGCTCTCCATGGCTCTTTTTTGTCAATAGAGTCTTATCAAGACCAAGACAAATAGTTGGAGGCTGATCATTTGAACTGAAAATATCCACTCTCTTTTTTTGTAGCAAAAATCTAGGAGAACTCTTCACACCATAAATTAAAAAAAAGCCTTGGAGCCCCACCTGTGCTATTCATCTGTTCATAATCTTATTGTAGAAGGGACTGTAGTTTGAAAATAACATACCGTTGTATCTTTATCTTTAAATGTTAAGGTATTTGCAATGTTGCTAAGTAGAGAAATCTTCTCTGGAAAGTTTCCCAAACTTGCTAAAAGAACAATGCAGATAATCCTAGGCTTACTACCACAACTGAGCCCAAAGTTTCTGTTGCTAAGTGAAACATTTATCAAGTGAATCTTGCCCCAATTAATGACCTTACTTGCCACAGTTAAGTTAGTATCCCAGTTGTTAAATGAATCTGGCTTTCCCATTGATTTTGCTTGTTAGAAGGTAGCAAAACTGATCACATGATCTTGGGACACTGCAATCACCACAAATTGGGGCTGTCAAACTCCCGGCTTGTGGCTGGATGCATCACGTGCTGGCCACAACCACACCTGGTTTAGCGAAAGGGAAAAAAGTCCCAATACATCATGTGATGCCACCATGACAACATGAGTTTGACACCCCTGTCATAAATAAATCAGTTGTCAAGCATCTGAATTTTGATCACGTGACTATGGGAATGCTACAAGGGTTGTAAGTGTAAAAATGGTTATAAAGTCACTTTTTACAGGGCTGTTGGGACTAGTCACTAAATAAATTGTTGTAAATCAAGTACTACCTGTACTGAGATAAGACTTAGAACATAAACTCTTTTCCCCTATTGGCTACATTTTAAAACAAAACAAAAATGAACTTGTATGAACTTATATGTTTTCTTTTTACCCTCAACTCTGAATGTTTCTGGGAGAAAGTGAGGAGGAAGCAACTCTTTCTAGAGAAAGAAGCTTCCCAAATATTATCAGCCTAATTGAACTAATGAACAACAAGGTAGTTTTTCATTATTTTGTTCAGAAAAGATGCAGAACTGTTCAGGAACTGCCATGATGATCTGACTCTTCCAGGTACAGCTTCAATGATTTTTATCTCAGTTTGGAACACAGAATGCGCTCTGATCCTAATGCTGATAAAAGCATAAAGGCTGATGCCATCTGCCATGGCAACTATCAAGATGGCAGCTGCTTTTCATCAGCTTTATCTGAACTTTGCATTAATGGGAATTCTGACATAGTGCTTAAAATGAGAGAGAAAGAGAGAAAGGGAGGGAGAGAGAGAGAGAGAGAGAGGAAGAGAACACTCATCTGAATAAAACTATGCACGCGTTAGTCTCCTCTTACCTCCCTTATCTTTCTGGGAAAGAGAAAAGAAAATCTCCATGAATCCTTTCTATTTATGCCTATTTATCAGTTCCATTCTCAGTTGTCCATCATATGGGAGCAGCACAGCTGTAACGCTAAAATGATTTAACTACAGCCCTCACACTGCTGCAGCCACAGCAGCAAACAGGATCCAAATGTACTCTCTGAGGCAGTACAATCAACAAAATAGCATGCCAGCCTTGGAGTCCATAGCAGGCAGAAAGAGATATTGTTTTCCAACCCAATTTCTGTTTCTCATAACAGAGCAATTCTGAGGATGGCTTCCCCCCCACCCCAATGACACTAGGCACACACCATTTCTAGGTTTAAGATGGTCAAGTACAACAATCAGCAGCAAAAAGGATACAAATAATTACCCTGTATTTTGATTGATACAGAATGCATAGAATGTGTTAAGAGGAAATAACATACCAGTATACTAGTTTGCTTATTGTTTTTATTATATCATTCTATTTCCATAACTTTTGCTCTCCAACCATGCTTTTTATTCTGAATGTGAATATTTTTTCTTCTCTAAAATATAAATAGTCAATAAAACGGCTGTTACTACCTGTTTATGTTATCAGTATAATTAGAGTCTTTGGAGCATATAAGGTGTATGTATACAGCACCTAAGGAACATATGTAACTGTTTTAAAGAATTGTATACAGTTCCAACATTTGCAACTTTTTGAAAATGTGAAATACCATGTTTTGCACCACTCTAATGAATGCCAAAACATGTGAAGGATGTTTCTCTAAACATGCAGAACATTTAAAACTAGGAGCACATGACTGTATAGAGGTCACAGTGACTAAAAAATTTCTTCTTATGTTATTTAATAAAATATATTTTGTTCTAGAAAGCATTGTGGAATAGCTGGAAAAACAATGCTAAATTTACCAATCCATCCATGAAAGAAATAGGATAGCTAGAATTGTCTTTTTGATTCACTTACATCTACTTCACAGAACTGTTGTGATATAAACAAAAGTCCTTCCTTGAACTGAATGAAAAATTGCTGGTGACCTTCTACCGCTGCACTATAGAGAGTATTTTAACTTACCTGTGTATGGTTTGCCAATTGTACAGTGGCAGATAGGACAGTGCTCCAGAGGGTTAATGTCATTGCCCAGAAGATCATTGGTTGCCCTCTCCCCACTTTGGAAGAGCTTTATAGCTCCCACTGCCTTAAGAAAGTTCAAAACATTCTTAAAGATCCATCTCATTCTGGGCACCCTTTTTTTCGAACTATTACCATCTGGCAGACTGTACAGCACAATAAAAACAAGGACAAATAGGCTGTAAAACAGCGTCTATCCCAGAGCAGTAACTATATTGAATTCTACTGCATAGTGCAATACTAATGCAGTATCAAAGGTTTTCAATTCCATTGTATAGAATGTGAAGGATGCGTGCTTTTTTTATTTTTATAGTTTTCTTATGTATGATGTACACTGAAGATGGCATTTAATTTTGTTGTACGAGGTGCAATGACAATAAGACAAACTAAACTTGAAGGAAAAGCAGAATATAATAAATATTTGAATGATTTTAAATATGTTCAGGATGAAATTTTGAAATGTGTAAATGTGTTTTCACAATATCCCATAATCAGATGTTTTCTTCTCTTTTTCTCTTTGATTTTGGGTATTTTTTAAAATTATTATAATTAGATTTATGCATTTTCTTTATTTTGTAGTAGTGTACAAGTCAGAGTCGTTTTCTGCCTGCTATTCTCCCCACAACTTGTGAAGTAAGTTCTCTCAAAATCATCCAGCCAGTTTTTATGCCTAAGGACTAGAGCTGCCAGTCTCCAGTTTCTGGTATAGCACTTTAACCACCAAACTGGCTCTCATACTCTGTGTTGATTTCTTCCATCACTCAACATCACTGCTAAAAGCCAACTCTGTTTGCTTATAATTTTACCCATGGGTAATTCTTTAGCCACTTCTAGCCATTTCACTGAAATCCTATAATGATATTAAAAAATTGTGGAAAAAAAGGTGAAAACAAATAAGTGAATAATAACTTTTTCTTCCAGAAAAAGATACTTAAGCATATAGTTTAAGGCCATATAAAGTTCCTCAGAATTCCAGCTTCTACATGGAATCATTTCACAATATTTTGTGCTCTTTCATCCATGTGTACATCAGTTTTCTTATAATTTTCAAGGCATGAACTTTTATGTCTTTCCTAAGGTGTGTAAACATTTTATCTTGACAAGTTTCACATTGTAACTTGACAACTTTACAAGACTTGCACCCTCCTCAGGCACAGAACTTTTTTCTTTTAAAATATGTATTTCCTATTTGAGAGAAATTTCATATTAGCCTTTGTAATTATACTATTCTAAATTTTAATTGCACAGAAGTGAATTAAAAATTAAGTTTTGTCCTAGTCTCAGTCATTGCTTCTTGGATTATGGCATATGCTATTTATGGAACACTGCTGCCACTGAAAAGCTATTTCTAATACTTTTTTTTACTATTTTTCTTTCATTATTCTTGTCCTTTCACTGGACAAACACTGGGAGTACAAGATGTAAATGACATGGAATATGGGGAAAATGTGAAACTATAAAGAAGGAAATGCGGCTAGACTGCTCTGTGGTATAAATCAGCTCTATGAAAGCCAGTTTCACAGATGTGAAAATATGGCTTCATATTTCTAAGGTTTGACAGAAATCTGCTGACCCACATCTGGTCTGTATTCATTATTTTCATGGGCGGTGATATTGTTGGTGTTAAGAATGAAATGTCCATGCTAAAATATTCCTGCTCCTCCTTAACATCTGCATCTGGGAAGGACACTAGAAGTAGCTGATTCTGCCATAAAGACTTGATTGTTGCTTTTTTCATACTCATCATAGAGATGATTGTTTTCTTCCCTGCAATTTGCCATTGAAGTTATGCACTCATATTTATCTCTCTTTTTGTATTGTGAACCAAATACAGGGAAGATCACATGGTGACCTTTGTTTTCAGTTGTTTAAAGTGATGAAGGGGAGAAAATACTCCCAAAGATTATTCAAGTCTACACATTCTGTTTCTATTTCTATTTCTGAGAAATGTCGTATCAGTTACTGCTGTACTGAAAATATCGTTTGCATTCTTTTAAAGTAAGGGTTCAATGGAAAAGATTACTTACAAAATTACTTTTGACCTTTTTTTTGGAAAATGAAAAACAAAATGCTGATGAGATAAGATAAAGAATTCTTCAAATTAACTAATAAACAAAATGTTTAAAGAACATATGTGCTTTATTATATAATCATTGCCTCAATAAATATGAACCTTTGGGGTTTTTTCCTACACTTCAGTTATACCCCAAGAGAACTAATTGTTGGATTTTTTTTCTGATCAGAAAATAAGTCAAAGTAGTTGCAGAATAATGCAATAACCAAACCTATCACCCTAATACAGAGATATTAAATCAGTTCTTTATCTGGATAGGTTCTGTTGAAGAAATTGTAAATAAGAGAAAGCCCAAATATATAAAATACTCAAGAATTTTCCTCTACATTGATGGGCTAATACTTGTCATTACTCTAGTGCCGTCTTTGATGACTTGTTGCAAAAATTAGACAACATTTTACTTTACTTTCACTATGTATACTATGCAGGTAACTTGTGATACCCGAACAGTAATCTGGAAGACATCCCATTAAGGTTGACTAAACAACCCCAGCATGAGTGGATTTTGAGTGAAAGTCATATAAAGAGACTGACAGATTGATAAGATTAAGAAACAAGAATGTGATCAGAAAAATTAGAGCTTGTTGCTGTCTTATTTTATAGCCAATGTAAGGAACCTGCTTTATTAAAGAAAGTTCATACATTAGGATTAATGAACATCTGTACTCCAGGTATCTACAAATTATATAATTACAACCATTTCTACCACAATATGGAAAGTTTCCAATAACAAATGGGTCAACCTTGAAATATACTACCATTTTCAAATAAAAAACTGAGAATATTTTAAGCTTCCATTTTAGAAATAGCAAACAAATGCAGTTGACATAATTATGAAAAATATCTTTAGAAAATATTTGTAATACTACTCTATATTTGTGAATGGTTAGGTCAGCTATTATTACATGGATGGAAGTATATATCACAGCTTCAATGTTCTGTGCTTAACGTTGAAATGTATTAATACTTAACACTTAAATGTATTGTTTCTTTACATTAAAAAAATCAACAATAAATTATTGTCAGTGATATTGATAAAATGCTGGTCCCACTAAATTCACTGAGATTTACTTTTAAGGGTTATGTATGTTTATTTATTTGTCAGGTTTTGTTTTAGTTTTATATCCTCCTTTATGTCTATGAACAAAAAAGAGTCATATATATTTAAAACATTCCTCTAGGCTTGATCTCAAAAAAAGCATTTAAAGTGTAAATGAATAAACCAAATATAAATACATTTATGGCCTAAGTTTAGTATTACAGCTCAATAAAAGATTACTTTTTAGAAGAAAATTATTCTCTATAATTGACAAAAGAAAGGACATATTCACATTTTACTACTGAACATATGCAACTATATTATATGGATTTTTGAGCACCCATTGTTTTATTTGTTATTGTTTCCAACAAGTGGGACTGACAATAAAGATGTTGCCCAGGGAAGTGCAGCTGTTGCTCCAACTTCCAGTTATTCCATTCCATTCTCAGTTCTCACCAGCCATTCAACCATTCATTTCTATCCTTCCTTCCTCCCTCCTTCCCTCCCTCCTTTCTTCCTTCCTATCAAAAGCAAAGTTTACCCTTCTGCACATCTCAAGTTTCCCACGAAGCTACCCTGCATTATTTTGCCTACATAAGCACAGCATTCACAGCCAGACTATTAGGAAGAGCAGGAGTGGTGGCCAAACATATGGCATCTATTTGTAGCTGTGAATAAAATTCTAAACCACCTAACAAATGAAATGGTTAGTTGTGCAAATAGAGCTCAGGCACAAAGGTCAATGAAAATTACTTTTTTGCTCCAGAAGAGGCTGATTACGAGGCCACATTCTGAATACAGAGCATGATACAGATCACATTAATATGAAAAAGACATTACTGAAAGTGGGAAGGTACAAGAGAGGGCAATTGGAATGATGCAAGGAGTTAAGAATCTTAATTATTTAATATCACTTGAAACATTTTCTCTACACTCTTTGATTTGGTAGAGATTAATATAAGAATTCAGAAGAAAGGGAGGGAGAAAAAGAAATTCAAAGGACCAATGTCCGCAATTATTTGATAGAAACTGTAAGCCAAACAAATGTTTGCTGATAAATAGACTTGCATTCTTTTAATAAGTAAAGTTATGTAAAGAATGTTTTTAAAACGCACAACAAGAAATCGAGATGTTCATATTAACCAATTGTGTTAGAAGACAAGTATATGACCATCTAATACAGTTTTGAAACAGAGAGGTCCTGTATCAAATGTGTAGGAATTACTAATTGTATTAGAATATGGATCAAGACAGAAAGAGTTTCCAGAAGCCTGAAAGGAAAAAAGCTGAGAATTAAATCAATTCAGCAATTGCTTCACAATTACGATATATTGTTATGAATTAGTTTAGACAACCATGGGTGTCAAACTTGTGATGTCATGTTGCCATCACTTGAGTTATCACAGTGTTTTTTCCTTTCACAGAGCTGGGGTGGGCGTGGCCTGCGCATGATGCATCCAGCCCATTTGCCGCCAGTTTGACACCCTTGGTTTAGACCATATGACTAATCTATTGTATTTTTCATGCAGCATGGTTTAAACAGTAACTATGTCTCAACTTGATCATTAAAACAGATACTTCTGAATCTTTGTATGGTTTAGCTAGGGCTACCAGATTTGGCTTGCAAAAATCTGAAAACCACTAGAAATCAGTAAACAGGAGGAGAAAATCTTAACTCTTTTCTGTTGTTCAGTGGTCTAGATTTTTGCAGCCCAAACATTGTAATAAATTAGGGAAATGCATGTAAACTTCACACATGATGCTAAGCCAAAACGAGTTGTGTTTGTATGTGGATTATGGGAACTGTGGCAACATGTTTTATAATCCATGATTTACTGTATTTTATGAACAAAACAGTTGAACTTTATTCACTCTCAATAATAGTTGAGAAGTATTCGATCAAACCAACTGAAAGTACTGATGTAGGCTATTACATGGAGTAGAATAGCAATGCAATCCAACTCAGAAACATATAACATAACACACTATATTGCAGTCTTTAAAATATATAATCTTTTCCAAGTTTGCATGCAATTTTAATGGATCTTCTTTCAATTTATGGATAAAATGAGAAAATACATTATATAAAAACAAGATTTAATAGTGTGTCACTAAACTAGGGGAAATTGACTTCTTTTATTATGTAAAATTCAGTGAAAGCACCTTCCAATATTAGCAGTGTTCTCTCAAAGATACATTAAATGTATCTCCATCTAGTTTGTACATATTTACCCCATTTACTGTAGCTAATATTTCTAGAGGACTGGAAAGGTGCCATGGGAACTAGGGAGAAGGGAGGTCTGCTTTCATTGCCCCAGTTTAACACACCTTAATCTGGCTCTAACCCATCCTTTCAGCATATTATTTTTATTATGAGCCTGATCTCTCACTCTCCTGACACAAGCAATCCCAGTACAGCTAATAAAACTATCTGTTTGAGTAATGGAAGCAAGATGCCAACTTGTTCTGTATTATTAATAATATTGTCAAAATCTTGTGTTGCCCTACTTTAAAATTATTCTGGTATATTAATATTGCACTGTATATGTATCAAAGGGGAAAATCTCTGGTTTCCTCCAGGTCAATTAGTCTGCTGTTGTAATGGGCTGGTAATGGTGTCTCAGCAGAGTTTTCTTTAAATTACTTTCTCTTCTCTCATCACCTCACAATTTAATGGTACAGGCACAGGATCTACATAGATATGCCTTGCAGTTATCATACATCATTGTGGAAGGGGTGTTCTGCTAAATAAACTTTTTCCCCCTCTGACCTTAAAGCATCTAATATGAGGTCATCATTTCAGAAAAGAAAAACATCTTGTCAAGTTAGAAGTGTTGTGGGGGAAAAGAAGTTTCAAACATGTATCAACTGCTGTTGCAGAACTATTAAAGATATAGAGTAGTCTCAGGGTCACTTCTCACTTCTGAAAGATATAAATGCAAGTTGAAATGCCATAAATTTTCTAAAAATATATGGAATAACATTGCAGATGGAACAATTACATAAACATCAATTTTACAAGGGTAATTCCTGATTCATTTCAGAAGTCTAACTCTGTTTTTCAACAACAAGTCTTCCAAGAGTGAAGCAAGTGTTATAGTTTTAGCTTTGCATATGTGGACAGCATCCAAAAATATATTTCTATTATCAAAGTTAAGGAGTGATATGATCCTGAAAGTCATACAGTGTTCACTACGCAACAACATAGACAGCTTCAAGGAAAGAAAAATAAAATAAAATACAATTAGTTAAATATATGAACCAAATATACAACATATATATCAGTGTATCTATGCATGTCTGTTCAATTGGTCATTGATTAATATAATCAAGCCTTATCCTACTTGGTATCCAGCAACATCAAGTTTAAGAAAAATCATGAGAAAAGCAGTTGAAAGTGTAGCTGAAAATCAGATCAAAGAATCCAGAAGTTGGTGAACATGTTTCTGTGGTTGCTACCTTTATTATCAGCTAGATCTTGAGTGCACCTGTAAGTCCTTGAATGTGGCTCCTGGGTCTCAACTGTAACACCAATTGCCAAATATACACAAAACACCACATATTTCAATCATGCATTACTTTTTTGTATTTTAAAAATAATCCACTGGTAAGCACATTTATAAACAATTAAGAAAGGACAGATGATATTTATAAGGTAAGGACCTATGTTTCTCAGTCACCTATAAAGTTATTAGAAGTCAAGACAGGGATAGAAATGAAATCTGCATTTCTGATTTCTTTAACAGCATGCTCTGCCAGACAGGTAGCAATATGCTGTCTTCTTCTTAATCAAAAACATTAACACAATTCTTCAACATTGAGATAAAAAAATGCATGTTTTAAAAATTCTATATAATAAGTGATATTTTTAAAAAACAAAAGTTTGCATTAGGGAATATATACATAAAAATTAGTAACTATAATATCTAGTGAATTTAAGTAACAAATAATCAAGAATATAGATAATAGGCATCTAGATATTTAAAAGGGGTTTAGTCATTTATTATAATAATTCCATATATTTGGGCGAGATGTGTATGAATGAGTAGTGCAAGTGAAAAATGCTGCAAATTACACACACACACACACACACACACACACACAAAATGGAGGACCAAATTTTGTCCTGCTAATATAACGGGAGAAAAAAGGCTAGTTTCATAATTCAGACATTCCAATTTTTGAGCTGGATAATGACTGAGTTCATAGGATAGAGGCAATTGGTAGACTAAGTGCTATTGATAATAATCCAAGAAAAGAAGAAAGATACATATAGAAAACAAGGCAAGTGACTATATTTCCACAGATAATTTAGTTGCACGGCCTTGGTGCACTCAACAATTTTCTAATGAACCAATTCCTAATAATCATGACGAAAAGTCTGACTGCTGCTGAGATCCTTCTTTGGGAGACTGGTGGGTTTCCTTGTGCAGTTGGTTGGCTGCTATGAGGACAAACTGCTAAGAGATGGCCAGGAGTCCAATCCACAAGGCAATATTTATGACCTCATGCTCTTATGTTCACAACAGACTTTGCAATAGTTCCATTTTGGCATTTTTAGGGAGAAAAGGCATGTTGAGGGAAACTGATTCCACAACTGCTTGGTGTACAAAACCATACATTTCCATTCCTTTCATATCTATATTTTGCAAATCATGTAAAATAAATAATCTTAAGAAAATTTTAAAAGTTAAACAATAAAAGCTTTTTAAGAGTCTGCTTTCTTACACCAACACCGGCTGGATTGTGCTGGCATTCAAATTTAAGATACCAATTGATTGATCTCTTTAATCTAATATCTGTTCATGGGGTGTCTGTTTTCTTTATTGTGGTGGCACCTGCCAGTGCCATTACAGTGGAAGTCTTACTGTATTTCTGTTATGAGTGCCAGTTTGGGGCTTTAACATCTCAGCAGGTTTGTACTGCTTTGGGCGAAAGACCAGCATACATTTTTATCAATCTACATGCATAAATTTAAAAAAAATCATAAAGCAGGGGAAAACATCTACAATTTGATTGCTCCTTGAAATCAAGATGTTGAACAAATGATATGAATGAGAAACATTTTATCCAATGTGGTATCTCACACAAATTTATCTCAACTTAAATGCTTAAGTACGTATCATGTGACAGATCTTGCAATTGCTATTTGGGAGTGTGTGTGCATGTGCTCTATTCTCCCACATTTCATCACATTGCAGCATTATGACCAAGGAATAGAAAAAAGTAATAAATGAACTTCTTTTTAAACATCTGGAGTCAACAGATTTAGTTCCAGCCTAAGGGAATTTAAGTATGTTATTTTTATTCATTTTCTCAAATTCATTCCTGGATAGCTCTCTGCAATGATGCTGCAGAAAGGTTCAAACACCCAAGTTGTTTTCTGCCTAATCTTTGCTGCAAAATAGTGTCTTATCCCATGCACCAAAGTATTCTGGCAATTTAGGGTGGTATTCTAATTTAGGGTGGTTGGCAACATCACTTTGTCATTCCTAAAGCTCTAATCCAATGTTTCTTAACTTTAGTAATTTTAGATTGCGTGGATATCAACTCCCAGAATTTCCCAACCAGCACAAAGGGTTTAAGTCAGCTTGTTTGTGAAGGGCAGTTTGATCCTCCAAGCAAGAAAAATGGCAGAAGGCATCAGGAGGAACAATAGTGCTGACTGCCTAATGGTAGGGCAAATACCACCACAAGGTCAGAATGTATTCTTAATGCTAGTATATGCTGTCTGTCTCTGCAAACAATATTTAAAAAAAAACACCACATTCAATAAAAAGATATAATTGTAACATTGATTTATTTAGAGCTGGGTTTTCTTTTAGAGTTTCTTACAACCACCAAATAGAACAAACATTTGTGCTTTGTTAATTGTGTTACATAAGATCTTGGTTTTCCTCTCCAACCCAGCTGATTATTATTATGATTGTTGCATGCAAGTTGGCAACCTTAAAATTGCTCAGATAAATAAATCTATGGCACACAGCCTTTCAAGTTGCCTAGAATTCTTCACCAGGCAAAAAGTTACAAAAAAAGGGGAGGATGCTAAGAAATAAGCAAAACAAAAAAAAACAAAGCAAAAAACAGGTTAAATTTGACAGTCCAGAAGTTCTGTAGCACAAAATCAATTGCAAAATTCTGTAAACAATTTTTGTAGAGTCATTGTTGGGCATTGTTGGTGTCAGATTATACTTAGTCTACAGAAATGAGAAAATGGTTGCTCCTCCCAATTGAAAATCCGGGGTGTTTTAAAAAATTGCATGGCAGTTATTATCACCCAATCACTGGAGGGGCTTCAATCACTTTGTGACAACCACCCTGACAAACACTCCTATTTTTAGATCTAGACATATAAGTCTATTGTCCCCTAAGTCCAGTTCCTGATATGACTGATACGCAGAAAAAATTCATAGTGAATACAGATTATTATGCGTTTTGATAGCATGATGAAAGGAAAAAAAGAACAAGGATTATTCTAAACATCCTTTAACAGTCTCCATATTACAAATGGTTCTAAGGTTAAAGATCTGGAAGTTTATGTCTAGCAAGTCTATTGCACAAAGAAATTGTCCATATAATTTGGGATAGACAAAGTATGCTTGTTCCTTTGAAATTATTTTCTGTGTTTTATAATTCACATACTCCTAAATCTTGTTTCATTTGAATATATTTAGTAAAGACTAGTCAAGATCTGAATGGATTAGAATAGATGGTTAAAATATTCCTTTAGGTGTTTGTGTTTGAAACTAAGTCTTTTCTTTGTAGATCAAAAATTAAATCTATACCTTCCACCTACTTTTTGAAGGGATTTATGTCATCTTAGGAAGATCAGACAGAAATGTAGTGCTATTTCTCTAGAGAAAGCCATGGATTTCAGCACTTTTGCATTTTAATAGATCCAAAAGTTCCAAGTTCTTTCTGAATTGTATGCAATATCTGTCACCACACAAGTTTCTGGCACAAATGCCAATTTTCATATTAAAATCCATATTGGATTTTTAGTACCTTGAAAATATTGGTAATCAGCTACAAGTCATTCCAGTTTCCACTATGTTTCAAATCATTATCTAAAACAGACGTATAAAACAAGAGAAGAAACTAAGGTCAGTGTCATGTACAAAAGCAATTATTTTTCATTACATAAAACATTCTTCTGTTCCAGTTTTTGTACAATAACCAAATTCTCCTAGCAAACCCACAATAAGAATATGATGCTGCCAGCCATCTCTTTTGTTTATCTAGCCTCCAAGTATCAAATGACTGTAATAGTATGAGATGATCTCCCAAGGGTGAGCTAGAACAAAGATATTTGGAAGCTCTCCTATTTCCTGTTATTCCAATGGCAGAGAATGTGGATCCTTTTACCCTTTTATTTCTCATTGCTTACAATGGCTATATCTGTATCTGTCTCTCTCTCTCTCTCAAAATTGTTTCATCTATTTGTGTGAATCTCAGTTCAGATGGCCTTAGCTCGTGCTTTTTGTTTAGGTGGTCCTCTTTTTCCTCATAGGAAGGAAGGCAAAGTGTGAAAACAAAGGGAATGTCATGTCTTAACTAGTCATCGTAATGGAAGGAATACCAAACCAAAAAAAAAATGGAGTTGTAATTCATTGAGTTTCTTATTCAATATGAATTTTCCAAATTCAGATTTCCCAAACCAAAACTTGAATCAAATGCAATTATCTTTCTCCAAATTTTATAGCAATTTTTAAAAAAGGACACACCATGGCTCTATCCAAAAATAATATATGAATGAAAAGTGTATGTTATTTGGGGAAATGATTGTTAAAAAAAACATGTTAAAAGAAATAGCAGCAAAAATCTGACCAATGCATTTGTATGGGTATGTGAATTTTTCTAATACAAAAAGAAGATAAAATTAGCATTTATTTTATAAAAATTGAAAATTAAAAGCTGAAATGAAGAAGCAAATGTCTGATATTGTACGTACAATGTATATATGGACTGTGTGTGTACTTCAGGACCAGAAAGAGTATAAAATGTGAAAATGTGTAAAAGAAATAATATAACTTTTCAATAAAATACGATATCAATAAGGCAGCTGGGTTTAATCTTTAAGGGCAAGAAGGACCAATACTTTCTTCCTCTGGAGTTATATGTTTTTTTAAAAAATGTGTCTGAGGATCTCTTCATTTTCACCTATTCCCAAGGGGAAAATCTCATATTATTACAGAAGCTCGTTAATCAATTCTAAATCTAATAGAAAACCAAAGGATATATTTCCCAAAGAATCTGTTGTCCATTTCCAAAATTACTGAACTGTAAAAACATCATAGCTTGTTCTCAGGTTTACCATTACTACTATTCCAATTTCCTTGCAAGTTTATTAAATTATACTCTATGTGGAAAAAGTCAAAATATTTATTCTCATCTTATAATGCTAAAACTTGAGTACCCAGGGAAATATATCTTCAGTAGACTTAGGAAAGACAAACAAATTACTTGATTTAGTGCATGGTTTTTATTTGTTTGTTTAGCATGTATCTAAACAGTTTGGAAATTGGTACCAGTTCAGATTTTTTCAAAAAGAGAATTGAGGGGAGGGGGAAACTATGGAATATGTAGACTCATTGCACCACAGTTACACAGGATTCATTGGACTCAGAATGTCAAGGCAGCTGATATTTGAGAGTTAGAAGGGAGACCAGAAGGAAAGAAAATACCGATTGTCTGTTTTTTCCCCAAAGCTATTTTAGAAAACATAATGTTGAATTTACTACCTACTTTCCATTGCAATAATCCTAAAACATATGCACAAAATAGGATTACAATTCATAAAATTATAAGATTACAACTTCTTAGATTGGAATAATAAGAACAAAAATGGTGCATTGTCTTTTAATATAATGATGGGATGAATAAAAGTCAAAATAGAGACGGAAATAAGAGAAAGGGGGAATATTAGCATACACATTTCTATATAAGAAGATAAAAGAACAACAAGAGGGAAGTTTAGAAATTAAATGATGGTATTATTAGGTATGTTTAAATAACATTGTGGTTGGCATTAGAATAATATACTAAAACATTAACAATTAGTGTAATTAATAATTAATTAATAATTAAATACTGTAAGACTATAGCTTAATATAAACATGGGTATTACCATTAGAACCATATAAGCTTGATCAATGTAACAAATATGATTAATATTACTATTTCTATTTGTACTAAAATGTATAATACCCAGGTGCCACACTTTTCACTCACTGATATGTATATTTAAAATGAAAAAATAAAAAAACTTGGGGGAAAATATTACAACTTCTTAGATGGAACAATAAGAATAACAAAAATAGTGCATTGATTCCATTAAATATCTGAGAGAACCAACAGGTTTTCTCATAGCACTAAAAACTTAACAAAGCTTGGCACCAATCCTAAATGTACAAGAAAACAACTCTACAATCAGAGTGGTAATATTGACAGCACTATGTCAATACTATACCACGAAACAAATGTTTGATCTGGTCCAGAAATATTGATGTTATGTTCTCCTGAACTTTATTTATATCTGAATCAGTACATAAAAAATAATTCATACTGAGGGTACATATATAAGCATAGAATTCTTTATTGGCCAAGTGTGATTGGACACACAAGGAAGTTGTCTTGGTGCAAATGCTCTCAGTGTACATAAAAGAAAAGATACATTTGTCAAGAGTCGAGAATCATAAGGTACGACATTTAATAATAGTCATAGGGTACAATAAGCAATCAAATCATACTAGGAAACAGTCAATATAGATCGTAAGGATACAAGCAACAAAGTTACAGTCATACAGTCACAAGTGAGGGGGATGAGTGATAAGGAGAGATGAGAAGATTAACGGTAATAGTAGTGCAGACTTTGTAAATAGTTGGACAGTGTTGAGGGAATTTTTTGTTTAGCAGAGTGATGGCATTTGGGAAAAAACTGTTCTTGTGTCTAGTTGTTCTGTTATGCAGTGCTCTATAGCATCGTTTTGAGGGTAGGAGTTGAAACAGTTTATGTTTCACAGCGTTCTTTTTGATTTGTGCAGTATACAGGTCCTCGACTGAAGGCAGATTGGTAGTAATTGTTTTTTCTGCAGTCCTAATTATCCTCTGAAGTCTGTGTCTGTCTTGTTGGGTTGCAGAATCAAATTCTCTCTCTCTCTCTCTTTCTCTCTCTCTCCCTCTCCCTCCCTCATACACACACACACACAGAGAGAGAGGTTTGATCCATTTCTTGTGGGAAAGGGAAACAGGACAGAAAAAAATTGGAAACCTGGAAATGGAAGGTAATCACATTTAAACAAGTCCATCACACTGTTCTGCTTTATAGTAAGCAATAGTCTACAGATGGCAGAAAAAGTATAATAAATAGGAAGCCAAAACAATTAAAGTTATAACATAAGAAAAAGGAAAGGAAAGATAGCTATAACTAGTTAATGCCAATTATCAGTCATTATATATTTTCATCACATCCATTCACTCCTACATACATACTCCTCTGTTTATGAAGATCTCATAAACTCCATCTAACAATGATTCATCTTCTCAATTCATTCACTCTTTTTTATATTTGTTTTTCAGTGTGATGCCCATTCATTCAGTGACCTAACCACCTATATATATTTCCATTTTGGTTATTTACTCTTGTACTCTGTTCCATTCATTCAGCACCCATTCATTCCTGAGTTACAGCTACAACAAACCTAAATATTCCATTCCCACTCTATTTAACGTTTTTGTTTTTCCTGATATAATAGCCCAATTTTCACTTTGATATAACCAATTGAGCAGAAATATGAACCTATCAACAGCTATTTTTGCTTTGAACAATCCTTCTTTTCTTGGAAAAGAGTGTATTCTGCCCAATCCCTTTGCCACCATTACACATCTTAAAAACATTGTACCAAGAGGCACAAATTCATGTACTAATTCCTGTTTGTGTGTGTGTGTGTGTGTGTGTGTGTGTGTGTGTGTGTGTGTACAACTACTTTGGGTCTTTGAGACATTAATATTCAGATGCATATTTCTCTAGCTTGCATTTGCTGCAAATTACTTGAGTTCTCAGCCAAGAATACAGCATCATCTACAATCAAAAGTATATAGATATTAACATTCCCACCAACATAGCTTTAATGTCACCACACGTATTCCTTACACAATATTCATGAATATGCTACACAATCAAGAGTCATTATGCATTTTTTTTACACAAAGTTGGACTGTTCTCTAAGCATTCCATTTATTCTTGAACTTTCTCTAGGAAGTCATGTACTATTCTTGATACATTTAGCAACCACCTTCAATTCCATATTTGTCCAAAACATTGCATTATGTCATCCTATTCACTTTATCATATGCTTTCTTTAAATCAGCAAACCTACAATAAACTATTTCTTTTACATTCTAACCATTATCAAGCCAGATAGCTCATAATTGGTGTAAAAGTGTTCCACTTACAGGAGAACTAATTGGATCTTAGTCCTGCCGCTGTTACAGCTTTTTTCTTCTCTCAACATCTTTGCCTCTTGGGACATATAACTGTTCTCTGTTTTTATGCTTTATATGTATGCATATTAACTGCCATTTCTTTTTAAGTACAAGCAATTCAGATTCTAGCACAAAAATATTTTTATATTTCTCTTTTCCTCAAAACTCAGCTCGTTTCATCACTGAAATCATTTTTTCAAAAAAATTTAGCAATTCCATACTGTAAACTTAAATGACAAGCATATGTTACCTAAGCCATATAAATATGCATACATGTTAAAGATGTGGCAGCAGACAGGTGCACAGGAAATCTTTATAAAGTTAACACTGAATGCCCTAGTAATAAACTGATTGTTATCCATGGTTGGGGTTTTTTGCAAACATTTTGCCACCACTATGTTCTAAGCAGCACTACTTGATATCATCTCTCCCAATAACAAGGAAGGAGTTTATTAAAGTATAAATGCATTTTCATCTTGCAGCATTAACTGTGTTGTGTGTATCCCAAAGGTACCAAGCTAGTCAAAGGAAACAGCTGTGCCACCTACTTGCAACAGTTGTACACCCACAACACTGCACCAGAGGGAGGAGCAGGTTAAAGAAAGCTATAAAGCCGAAAGCGTACCTCATTTAGCAGTTTTCTTTATCGCTTGTAGGAAATTTCATCCCTTTCGAGAATAAGCATCATCTGTGGAGCTCATCTCACTGAGTATTCATTTTACAATTCTTCTCCTATAAACTACCTATTGCATTTTTATGTACCACAATCACGCACCAAGATAATGTTTCACAAATTAACATCCAGCTAAATAAAAAGCAAATCCCACAACTTAGCCAGGAAGGTTTATATTCTACAAGATGATATTGTGTTATTGTTAAGCAAAGTTGTTTGCCATATCCTTGGAAAATATGGATTTGTTTTAGTAAGATGTGTATGCACCAAAACCTAAGAATAAAAGTACATTGCATGATTGGTTGCAATGGTGCCAATAGCAATGTAAGAAATAAATACAGCTGATCTAGCTGGTGGATTTTTGACAAGGCAGTTAGGTAAACTCTGCAAACAGCAACTACTGCAAACTACGTCTGACCTCAATGCTGCTTATCACATCTTACAAGAAAATGAACATCAGGAAATTCACCCAACAGAAATTAAATGATGACCCCATGAAAAACAGCCTGCAGTTCAAAGGTATTTTTATTTCTAGTTCCCCTATTGACTTAGAGCAATCCTGCTGGCTGGGGACTTCTGGGAGTTGAAGTCCAGAGATCTTAAAGTTGCCAAGATTGAGAAACACACATTTAGAACTTGGATGAACATTTATCACATTAAAGACGTGTTGTGCTTTTTTTTTTGCAGCTTCTAATTATTTAATTTTATCACATAGGAGGTAAAAAAAAGTAATTCCCTCTTTCCTTCCATTCTGATCTGGAGAAGAACACAGGGTGACCATTATGACAATTCTAGAGAAGATTTAACATTGTTTAAAAATCAAAGGAATAGCCCCATCCTCCTCTAAAGCCTGAAAGAACAACCTTGCCTTTCCCATGGGGAGGACACAATCTCATTCAATGTCATCATTCCATTCATTCATTTCCTTGTCATTTCTAACATGGAACTGGCCCACAGTAATCAGTAGGATGGAAAATATAATGACATAGAAACACAGAGTTTATCACATAGTCCAGAAGTTCTACGAGACTCTATATAAAGAGAGTGACAAATACTTAGAACAAGATATAATGGAATTGTTAAAAAGGGCAGAACTGTTCATAATTCCAGAGGAGACAAAAACGATGCTCAATGAAGAGATAAGAATGTCTGAGGTACTCGAGGCAATAAATAAACAAAAAATTAACAAGTCACCAGGCCCGGACAACCTCCCAGCAGAAATATACAAAGAACACCAAAATACCTTGGCACCATTATTAGTAGATGTATTCAATGCAGTTCTAGATGAAGCAAAAACACCATAATCCTGGCAGGAGGCAACCATAACTTTGATACTGAAAGAAGATGCGGACCAAACTCTAATCAAAAACTATAGACCTATATCACTCTTAAATGTGGATTATAAGATCTTCGCAACAATAGTAGCAGATAGAGTTAAACAATTCTTAAACAAATTTATCCATAAAGACCAAAATGGCTTTCTACCCAATCAGCAAATAAACAGATTATGAGAACCATATTGGACATTTTAAAGTATTATGAGATTCATAGCGGTCAACAATGGCATTACTCTTCCTCAATGCAAAAAAAGCTTTTGACAACGTTAAATAGTCATTCCTTTTACAACAAATTAAACATATGGACTTTGGCGAGAAATTCCTTAATATCATTAGTATGATTTATTCAGAACAGAAGGCTAAAATAATCATAAATGGAGAGGTAACAAAGGATTTTAAGAACCAAAAAGGAACTAGACAGGGCTGCCCATTATCACCATTACTTTTTATACTTACCCTGGAAGTATTGACCAGAATTGTTAGAAAGAAAATGCTGATAAAAGATCTAGAGATTTAAAAAGAGACATTTAGATTACAAGCATTTGCGGACGATTTAGTATTCATTTTGGAGGATCCAGAAAAATCAGGACTAAAACTTATTGAGATATTAGAAGAATATGGCAAAGTTGCAGGGATAGAAATTAATAAGGATAAAATGAAAATGCTAACTAAAAACATGTCAGAGAAGCAAAAAGAGAATCTGGCCAAAAAAATGGACATACAGATAGTCCAAAAAGTTAAATATTTAGGCATTATTATTTCATCAAGATGCACCACACTTAAATAAGATAATTATGATAAATTATACCAACAAATTAAAGTAGATCTGGCAAGATGGAGTAACCTAAGACTATCATTATCAGGAAGGATTTTGGTAGTTAAAATGAATATGATCCCAAAATTGTTATTTTTATTCCAAAACATACTATAAAGCTGAACCAAAACTTCTTTAAAGAACTAAACAATACAACCTCTAATTTTGTTTGGCAGGGGAAAAAACGAGGATTCAACTTAAATTATTACAAAAAGCCACAGAAAGAGGAGGTTTTGGTCTTCCAGATTGGGAAATCTATCATCAAGCAGCTTCACTTACCTGGGTTAGAGATTGGATACTACTAGAAAATAGAAGAATCTTGTAGTTAGAAGGTCATGACTTGCAACAAGGATGGCATGCATTCCTATGACCTGACAATCCAGGCTTATATAGACATTTTCAACAACATAGAATTAGGAAAGCACTATTTAAGATCTGGAATAAAACTAGAAAACAGATATATTTAGAAATGCCAAATTGTATATCAATATTGGAGGCAGTAACATATCCAAGCCTATTGAAATAAAGGAAAGCTTTCATTTACAAAGATGTCTTAAAAGGAGATGGAGAGTTAAAAACTAGACAGGACTTAAAGCAGCATGGGATGGATTTAGAATGGTGGGAATATTTACAGTTACAAGCAAGGTATAAAGGGGATAAAAAAGAATGGGGAATTAACATGCAAGAAACAATCTGTTAGGATCAGAGGATAAATTGTTAGGGGAACTTTACAAATTCCTGTTAGCCTATAAATTAGAGGAAGAACAGGTAAAGGAGACTATGGTGGTATGGGCCAGAGATTTGGGGTACAGTATTAATTTGGACCAATGTAATAATATATAACACAAGTAACAAAACTTGTATTTTATTACCAAATATATTGAATCCTTCAGTGAACAAAGACGTGATGAAGAACTGGGGATATTAGGAAAGAAACCCCTAGAACTCTTGATACCAGTAAGATTTAATAGCATCAAGGGGAGAATAATTCATATAATAACATTGTACCAATATGTAGGTCAAAGAATTATAATATAATAGCTACCATATATAAAAGAATAAACCTCACTCCTTCTAGCACTGCTGATGTTATCTCATTCAATGATGAAACATCTGCAAGAAAGCAACTAAACTCAGAGAACATCAGGGATTATATAATCCAGTATAAGGCCCATCACAAATAAAGCCATTAGTAGTGCACCCTTTGAGAAGAACTGGAATTGTCACTTTGCTATGGTACTGGAGACAATGCTATAGTGGTAGTGGTACCCACTACCATCTTTGCCCTGGTTGTGTCCTTGTTGTGGCTTCCATTCAGCTTTGATCAGAAGCCTACTGTTTTACCTAGCAGAGGTTTCAGGGTAGTCAAGAGTAAACTAAACTCAACCACTTCTAGAATGTCCACATCAAACTAGAACAAGCTCTGCAGGTACTTCTGTAGCTTGTGATTCTCTAATAATTATTTTAAATGGTTATTATAAAACCAAAAACTTCAGTTTTATTTCTCTCTCCCCCTTCTATTTTCTCCCCCTTTAGCTGACAACGTAACAGCTGTTATCAGCCACAGGTGTAGCAGATAGACTTCCATAGTCTGCCTGATTTTTGTTCTTAGCTCATTTATTTTTCTCTCTACAGGCTCAACTGCCACCAACATTTTTTTAAGTCTTGGATTATCACAGCTGCTTACTGAACGGTTTTGAATATGTTTTTTTTTTCAATTGAACAAACATGTGCATGTTTGACTAGCTAAAGAGCCAACAAGTATAGAAATCAATCTCTCTCTTTGTCTTTGATGGACTTATTTGGTATCAAGTGGATTAGTATGTTAGCCAGAGTTTGCTCTAATATATAGTGATATATACAGAAAACTTTTCTATTGTTCCACAAAACATGAAAATTACAAAATGAAGCAAATCTGCCATTTTCTAAATGATGTTTGTTTAAGAACAAGTTCTGCGTGGTAAGCATCATCCACGTTTCTCTGACAGAAGTGCTCAGTACTGAATTTTTATCTTTATTTTTTTTAAATTAGCCATCATGTGATTAGTTGCCTCTTACTTTCTGCCCATTCAATATAATTAACACAGAATGTTATCTTATTTTTATCCTTGTATGCCTTAGAGACTTAGTATAGGAACAGATTCCTCACAGGAGTCTAATATATCCTTATCACCTTGTAGTAATTGAGTTATCTCATATTGTCACACAGGCAGCTATTGTAAAAAAGATATAAAGAACAAAATTCAAAAAGACATGGTTTAATGTTCCTATTTAAAGAATGTCAACTAGATGAGTGCAAGATCACAATTATTTTACTATTTTCCATGTGTTGCCTTGCTATTCCTGTTCTTTAAGAAGTCACTTAAAAGTCTGGCATTTTTATTCTTACTTGTATAGTATCATTCTTTACTCTTATCTCAAAAAATTCCAAATAATTTTTGCTTCACTTTCCAGTCCAAATATTTCAGATTAAAATAGTTTCATTTACAATGTAAAAGCATAGGCACAAATGTCATGATTTCATGAGATTCTAAGGAGTTATCTATTGGGTCCTGTCCTGCTCCTTTATTCTGTGTGTTGCATATGTTACTCAGATAAAAAGGCATAGTTCTTTCATAGCACAGGCCTCCATTTTTTACTTTAGGGATCTTCTTTTGCTCTTCCTTATGGATATCCCTTCCTGACTCCCAAAGGTTGATTCATGGTCAGTCAAATCAAGCTCTAAAATCTCTACCATACTATAATTTGATACATGCTACACAAATACATACATTAAACAGACTAAGAACAAGCACATTAACTGTTTTAAAAGTGATACTTCCAATCCAAAGGGTGTGCACATAGACATTATCAGTGAATGCTGAAGACATGCATCCTCTGATGAAGGACCTGGCCTACAGAATATTTATTTATTTATTTTTATTTATTTATTCATTTGTCAATCACTTACAAGATAATAAGTATAAGGATAAACATGGTTATGAATACATGAAATGAATACATATAACAAAAATAAAAGAAACAATAGGACAGGGACGATAGGCACATAGATGCATTTATGCACCCCCCCTACAGACCTCTTAGGAAAGGGGTGAGGTCAATAGTAGACAGTCTAAGGTTAAAGTTTTTGGGGTTTGGGGAAGAAACCACAGAGTCAGGTAGACTATTCCAGACATTGACCACTCTGTTGCTGAAGTCGTATTTCCTGCAATCAAGTTTGGTGTGGTTAACCTTGAGTTTGTATCTATTGTGTGCTCTTGTATTGTTATGGTTGAAGCTGAAGTGTTCATTGACTGGAAGGACATTGCAATGTATGATTTTATATACTACACTTAGATCGGACCGAAGGCGGCATAGCTCTAGATTTTCTAGGTCTAGAATTTCAAGTCTGGTGGCATAAGGTATTCTGCAATGCGTAGAGGAGTGTAGAACTTTTCTTGTGAAATATTTCTGGACTTTCTCAACTGTGTTAATATCAGATACGTAATGTGGGTTCCAGACTGATGAGCTGTATTCGAGTATTGGTCTAGCAAATGTTTTGTATGCTGTAGTTACTAGTGTGATATTACCAGAGAAAAAGCTATGTAGGATTAGGTTAACAACTTTTAATGCATTTTTGGCTATGTAGTTATAGTGGGCTCTAGCACTTAGATCATTAGAGATGAGTCCAAGGTCCTTGATGGAGTTTGGATCATCAACAAGGTCTTGACTATTCAGCTTGTATTTTATTTTCTGATTTTTTTTGCCAATATGTAAGACAGAGCATTTATTTGTTGAGATCTGAAGTTGCCATTTGTTTGACCATTCTGATACATAGTTGAGGTCTTTTTGAAGGGTAGCAGTATTGTCTGTGGTGTTGAATAGCTTTATATCATCAGCAAAGAGAACGCAGTTGCGTTCTCACAGAGGTCATTTATGTAGAGTATGAAGAGAGTTGGTCCTAGAAAGCTGCCTTTGGGAACACCACTGTTGACAGGTACAGAATTTGATAAGATGCTCCCAATTTTGACCATTGTTGTCTGTTTGACAGGAATGCTTCTATCCAGTTATGCAGTTGTCCAGAGATACCATAAGATTTTAGTTTTAGGAGTAGTTTGTCATGTACCACTGAATCAAAGGCTTTACAGAAGTCTATGTAGATTGCGTCTATTGCTTTGCCCTGATCGAGTTGTGTAGTCCATATGTTTTTGCAGTTAAGAGTTGCAGATTACAGGATAGCTTTTTTTCTGAAACCATATTGTTTGTTAGAGAGTAGGTTGTTTGTCTCTAAGGATAATGGATTGGTTAATAATTGATTCCATGACTTTACAAGTGATGCAGCATAAAGAGGTTGGTCTGTAATTTTCAACTAGACTGGGGTCTCCCTTTTTGAAGATGGGGATGACCGTGGCTTGTGACCATAGGTTTGGCAAGGAGCTGGTCCTGAAAGATTTTTCAAAGATTATGCTTAGAGGTTCGGCTATGGAGCTGATAGCTTTTTAAGAAGTAGGCACATATTCCATCGTCCAGTAGATAGAGATGGTTTTAGATTGATGTAGTGCTTTTTCAACATTGTCTTCTGTAAAATTGATATGTATTAGATCATTGTAGTTCGACTAGGAAATACTGGGCATGAGCCATTGCTGTTTACAAATACTGAGCCAAAGAATGTATTAAAGAGGTTGGCTTTAATGGTGTGTCATTGCAGTCTGTACCATAATGTCCTTTCAGAGATGGGATGGACCTTGAATCTTTAGTTTGTGTTTACAAAATTGTTGAAAGTGC
>CM019155.1:46952939-47002788 GCA_009733165.1 Naja naja | reverse complement strand
ATTTATTTATAATTTCAAAGTAATAGTAAAAAATAATTGCAACTGACAACTCTCATTTTAGACATCTTCAAGAATTATTTTAATTAATTCAATTTATCTAATCAACATTTACCTTTTTTTATAAGTAAAAGTGAGAGTGTACCTTCATCTAAAAAATTGTCAGTAGCCCCTCTATTGTTTATATTTTAATAATTAAATTATATTCTTATTACCCATCTTCTCCATAGAACCCCTTCTTAATACCTTAGCCATTATCTCTATGTAAGCAGGTTTCTTTCTTCATTATATAATTCCCATATTTCTCTATCTTCTGCTCCTGTTTCTTGTTCCCCTCCTCTCTTTCTGCTATGTCCCTTCTCCATCCAATTTGAATCCCTCTCTCTCATTACCTTTCTGCTCTCTTTCTTCTGGGCCTTTCTACCTTGCCTAATTCCATAAATGTTCCCTTTTTTAATTGCTTTCTTAGATTTCATTTTGGACCACCTTCCTTTCCCTTTTATTTGTAATGATCTTTGTGTTAGTTGTCTCTTTAAGATGGCTTTCCCTGTGCTGGCTCCTCCCTTCCAGGGTTCCTTCTTCTTCTTTTTTGTTCGCCATTTCAATGTCTTAAAAAAGCCAAATTAATTCAGTCACTTCCTGTAGCAGTTCTTTCATGCTTTTAGATTCCATTTTTAATTCCTTGTATGGCTAAAAGTTTTATTTTCCTATTTCTTCTTCTTTAAATTTTTTTTTAGATCTCAACCCAGAGTCTGTATCAATATCACCAACTAATCCAGTAGTCTGTCTTTATAAGTTCAAACTTTCACCTTCTGTAGTTCTTGCTTTTTTGTTTCAATATTTGTTTAAAATTGTAACAATTCCAATCCTAAAGGAACAAGATATTTTCCTTCTTCTTTAAATTGCAGTTTTTATCCACTGAGTGGCACTTTCTAACAAAAGTCTTCTCCCTTTCCTTTTTGTTTTAATATTCAGGGTTTTTCGAGCCTCAAACTTAAATTCTTGCCTGGCTTCTACCTTTCCGGTTGAAGCCCCTTATAGCTAATCAAAATATTTCTTTTTTTCCTTCACTTGATAGTCGGCTTCTTTTTCTTTTAAAAAAGCTCGTTTTATCTTAGTCCGGGGTACCTATGTTGATTTTACCTTCAATACTCGATTCTTCTGCTGTCAACTTCTTTCTTTCCTCCTGCACAAATCTTAATTCAGTTGAGACCTTCTCTTCAAGGTGGCCATATGACCACTCTTCTTGTCGATCTTGGAGGAAAGACCAGACTCAGGGGAGATGCGGCTCCTCTGTCTGCTCAGCTTTCCCTTCTCACCGCCCTATGAGGCAGCTTCAGCCCGAGCGTGAGGATCAGGGCTCTCAGACTAAAGAGCGGACTGCGGTTGCGCTGTCGCAAACCGCTTCACCCATGGCGAGAGGGCTCAACCCAGAACCTGAATGCAAGTTCTTAGACACCATCTGCCTACGTTGTGAGAAAAAGGGGTCCTATAGCCAGAGTCACCAAAACTCCACCTAGTAGGAAGAAATTTCCTGAAAAAGTTTTAAGCCCAACAACTTCATTGAAAAATGGGGCAATTCAGAAGCAAATGGGAAGAATGAAACTCATCAAACAATCACCATTGGTCATTCTTCACCCTTAGAAGCAGAAAAGTACACGTGAAGGTTCATTGAAGGAAGGCCTTGCCAAATGGAAGTGGACTCAGGCTCATTTATCTATGGTGTCATGGGACACTATTCACAGAGCTACTTCCCAACATTCAGAAGAAACATTTCCAGAAGCAAGCACTGACTCTTAAAGACTACCAAGGGAACAAGATTCCAGTAGTTGGAGCAAGAGATTTCAATGCAGTTTAAAGGCCACACCAAACGTTTGCCACTGACCATCGTGGACAAGGATCGCCCAAGCTTGCTGGGACTTGAGTGGTTCAATCCACTAGGCATCAGGTGACTGGCATCAATCACGTGAGCAACTCTGAATGGGAGGAGGCCTTGAAGTCTGAGTTTCCAGAGGTCTTCAGCTGAAGGATTGGGCATATGGGGACCCCTATCACTTTCAACCTAGATCCCAAGGTGCCCCAATTTGTTTAAAGCCCAGAAGGGTCCCATTTGCTTTAAAGGAAAAATTGATGCACAATAGACAAATTAATTGCTCAAGGGGTTTTAGAGCCCACTGATCACTCCAGATGGGAAACACCCATAGTCACACCAGTCAAGGCTGATGGGTCAGTAAGAATTTGTGGAGACTATAAGGGGACACTGAACCATCGCTGCAGCAGGCACATACCCAGTACCAGTTGTGCATCATCTGTTACATTCACTTGGCAGGGGTACAGTCTTTGCCAAATTGGATTGGAGGCATATCAACAACTAACAGTTGATGATGCCACTGCAGAGCCCAAACCATTGTGACTCATAGAGGTGCCTTCAAATGTAAAGGTTACAATTTGGAGTAAGCGTGGCACCAGGCATTTTCAAAGCCTTATGGAAAGAATGCTCCAAGGACTGCCAGGGTAGTGCCTTACTTTGATGATGTGTTAATCTCTGCTGAAAATGACACTCCTTCAAGAAAGACTCAGAGAAGTCCTTACCAGATTCAGGAAAGCGGGGTTAAAAGTCAAGGAAGAAAATGCACACTTAAGACAGACAGGTTGAGTTCCTGGGCATCCACCCTACTGATGCCATGAAGCCCCTAAACCTGATTTGCAAGCTTTCCTTGGACTTATTAACTTTTATCACATGTTTCTACTCAAAAAGGCAACCATTGCTGAACCTTTGCACAGATTACTTGATAAGAAGTCTGTTTGGATCTGGGGGAGGAAGGAACAATCAGCATTTAACAGTATTAAGAGACTAATCACATCTGATGCTGTACTGATACAGTTCTCTGAGAATTTGCCTGTTGTAGTGACTTGTGATGCATCCACTTTTGGAGGGGAGGGGGTTTGAGCCACAGACTTCCCAGTGGGAGAGAAGCCCCTATTGCATTTTACTCTTGCACCTTGACCAAAGCAGAGAGGAATTACAACAAATTGGACAAAGAGGCATTGGCAGTTGTTGCAGCTGTCAAGAAATTTCATGAATATCTGTATGGCAGGACATTTACCATTATTACAGACCACAAACCTTTGTTAGGCATTGTGGCAGGAGACAAACCTACACCCACTATCCTGTCACCAAGAATGCTGAGGTGGACTGAATTTCTTGCAGCTTATTCATACAAACTGATTCACAGGCCTGGCAAGGACATTGGACATGCTGATGCACTGAGTCGTTGCCCACTGCCTTGCACAAGGAGGACTTTGAACCTGAAACACACACCTTTTTCCTAGAAACTGTTGCTGCTTCCAGTTCATGCTGCTGAAATTGCCAGAGAGACTGCCAAAGACACTGTGTTGGCTCCTGTTATAGGCTGGATTAAGAAAGGTTGGCCTCTTCAAGATCTACCTCACCTTGCCTGCACCTTTTAAGTCCAGGCAAACTGAATTATCTGTATTAAGAGGATGTATTTTGTGGGGTAACAGGGTGGTTATTCCTGCAAAACTGCAAAGAGAGTTTTGGAAATGTTACATGAGGGTCATCCTGGTATTGTAAGGATGAAGGGATTGGCCAGGAGTTATGTATGGTGGCCAGGTATTGACAAAATGGTTGAAAACTGGGTTGCATCTTGTCCCAATTGCCAGGTAGTCAGGCCTGCCCCACCTCATGCCCCCACACAGGAATGGGAATGTCCTAGGGGCCCATGGTCTAGGATCCACACATTTCTAGAGGTCCTACTAGAGGGCACACTTTTCTTATTATAGTAGATGCATATTCCAAATGGCTAGAGGTGTTTCCCATGACATCCACCACAACTGATGCTGTCATCAAGCAGCTTCAAAAGCTTTTTGTAACCCACGGGTTACCTGATGTTCTTGTCTCTGACAATGGCCCTCAATTTACATCCAACATAACTCAGATCACAGGCCCTCGTTCTTACAGGGTACAAACAGAGGATGGAATCCTCTGGAGCAGGCACATTGATCAACTTAGATCCAGGTTTCCTCAGGAACATCACCCTTGTCTCTCTCTAGTTCCCTCACCTGATGTCACTTCTAGGGGAAGGGAGGAACAGGAGGAAAATCAGCAAGCAGAATCAACCCCATGTGTAACGAGCCATTACAACAGGAACCATCCCGAACCCTATCACAATGCCAAGATCCATCATTAGAAGTGGAAGATTGCACATCACTACCTGACTTGGGTGCTGACATTGGAATGGAGATGGGTTGGGAGGAGAGACCAGATTCTAACAGTCTAACAGGGTCTCCTTTCACAGGAAGTCCCAGCGGGAAATGTCAGCAGACACATTTCTCTCTCACTGGGTGAGAATGTTAAAACTTCTGAACCCCGAAGGTCTCAACATACATGTAAGAGCCCCACCTATTTAAAAGAATACATTAGATAGGTGGGGTTTGGTATGGACTGAACCTAGTGGGGAGGGGTGTTATGTATGTATGTTTGAATGTTATTGGTTTATTTGAACTGTTCTTGTAAAATGTCAAATTGGTATTGGGCTTGCACTCCCAAATTCAGCTGTAGCCTGAAGCTCTTCGTGTCTGACTCTTCATGCAAACTTAACAACAACATATAGTAAAGATGAGCTTTGGGTTACTCAAGTCTGAGTGGATTGAGAATCATGCTGTGAACTCATAAAACATTTTGTATACACGTTTTATATTTGTCAACAGAAAGAAGGGAGGAGCAGTGTGGAATCGAAAGTACATTCCATTCATATTTTCTTCAGAAACTGATTAGATGACTGAAGCTTCTGCCACTCAAAAATCTAACTGGATAGCATGATTGATGACTCTTGGCTATGGACGTGTTTCATTGGATGACACACCCATAGGGGTGGGGGGAAAAACAGGATCAAGGGTGACAGTGAATTACGTATCTCAGAGTCAGCTACACCCAGGCTAATGCCAGCATGTTCACTTCTAATAAATACTTTCAAGTTTTGGGAGTGTGGCTTGAGGCTCATGATTTAATTGGAGTAACTGCTGGAATCCTGACAGATAGCCAACTCTCTTAATTAATCAGCAGGGTGCCTGTGTCCCGGCCTCTTCCTTCGCTCCCCAAGATCTAGGATGCATGGAGAGAAGCTCAGGCAGCCATGGCAGAGGCTATCAGGAGAAAGCTTGGCATCCAGCCAGAAGCAAACAGAAACTGACAGCATAATTACAGAAGGAGGACAGCTCCTCTTCAACTCCAAAAAGGAGAAAACTGCTCTGTTGGAAGGGAGAAAACCAGATAAGTAGCTGATGGAATCCCTGGGGAGATCCATAGATCAGATGAGAGAGGGATCTGAACTGGCCACCATTTGATATGACGGCCTGTCCTGCTACCCAAAACAGAGGGGAACTTTTACAGGGTCTTTTGAAGCAGGGAGAAACAGGTGAGACCTTAGCCCTCCCCCTCTACACACCAGAAGAAAAAAGAGTCCCCAGCAGCAGCCAGTGCCTTCCCCATGCAGCAGACAGTCCCTTCCTCCTGTGCAAACTAGAGCTGGGGAGGGAGGTCATTCACCGCAAGTGCAGGCTTACAGAGGGCTGCAGGGAGAGGAAGGAGCAGAGCCCAATGAACCACCCTGGTTCAGGGGAAAATTTGATGGAGACCCAGACCAGCTAGCTTTATTCCTTGACTCAGCTGAGATCTACCTGGAACACTATGGACACTTCTACTCCTCCCCTAGAGCCATGGTGAATGCCATTTCTGAGGGGCTAGAGGGAGAAGGAAGAGGATGGCTAACAACCCTCCACAAGAGAAGGGCCCCACAACTACATGACATAGATGACTTCCTATAAGAGAAAGACCTGTATGCAGAAGATGAGCTCAGCTACGTAAAGCAGGGATGGCGACCCATCAAGGAACACATCTGTGAATTCAGGAGAATCAGTGGGAAGATACCCCTTTTGCCTGAATGGATGCTGGTTCATTTTTTTAAAAGCAGCCTAGACAAGCAAATTAGCAAAGTAACTGCCTATCGGGACATCCTGAACCAACTCTCTGAGTGGTTCCAAGCGGCCATAAAATGGGGCATTATGTGCTAATGATACGAGAAAGCCATTGGGAGCCAAAGAGAGAGGAAGCCAGATCTGAGATCACCCAGCCGATGGGACACAGCAGCACCACAATGAGCCCCAAAACCAGCTCTCTCATGAAGTCCATTTAAATGTTACTGATGTGGGGGAGTAGGGCATATGGCAAGGGCGTGCACAACCCCAGACCCAAAACCAAGTCTGGAGCCAACCCCCAGAGCACGATCAGAACAAGGCCCCAGATGTGCTACCAAGGCATCCCAGATGGCCCTTCAGGAGGCAGAGGTCCCTCCCCACCCAGCTGAAGGGGGAGCAACCCCAGGCAATGGTGATCATTTGTCGGATTCTTATGACAGTGAGGATGAGGGCAAAAATGACCCAATGGTGAGTGGACCGGTTCCCCCTTTCGTCTTCCCAATACGGCTCATGGTCCCAAAAACAGGAATTCAAGGGACTTTCCAAGCCATAATAGATTCAGGCTGCAGCTTGATCAAACTAACCACAGTCCTGAAACTGGGGATCAGAGCGAAAAAGCTGGCCCACCCGATCTGGTTTGAACAAGTAGATGGCTCCCTGTTGAGAGGAGCCTATGCCACTCACTTAACCAAACCAGTGAGACTAGAGCTAGTGGATCACTGGGAAACAATTTGATTCGTAGTGGCTTCCAAAATGACAGATGCAGTCATACTGGGACTTTCCTGGCTAGACAAGTGGACCCAACCATCTGGTGGCAAGGGGATAGCTGCAGACTGAGGATAGTGAAGGGACCCCAACCCCTTCCTCACCATCAAATAGAAGCACCGCCACACAAGGAATCCTTCCAGAGGATTCACCAGTACAACTGGCAGCCACCTCTGACAAAACCCCAGAGGTCAGACAGATCCCAAGAGAATATCAAACTTCACTGAAGTATCCAGCAAGACTAAGTGTGACATCCTACCTCCCCACCATGAGACAGACTGCACCATAGAAATCATTCCTGGGGCAAAACTACCAAAACCCAAAATGTACACCATGACCCCCCAGGAAATGCAAGAAATACTCAAATATATAGACAAAAACTTAGCAAGAGGGTTCATTGAGCCTGCCAAACCACAGGTTGCAGCCCCAGTCCTGTTCAAAGGAAAAAAAAGATGGAACTATGAGATTATTTGTGGACTTTAGAGCGATCAATGGACTGTGCGTACACAATCTATACCCCCTCCCACTCATGAAGGACATGCTATCCCATCTGGCCAAAGGGAAGGTCTTTATCAAATTAGATCTCAGAGAAGCATACCATTGAGTCCACATCAGGGAGGGAAATGAATGGAAAACAGGGTTCAACTGCCCCCTAGGGAGCTTCCAATTCAAGGTCATGCCTTTCAGACTACAGGAAGCCCTGGTGGTGTTAATACAGTTAATAAAAGAGGTGCTACATGAACATCTTTATAAGGGATTTTTTTTGTCTACTTGAACAACATTCTCATCTACACTGAGATGATGGATGACCACATACCCCTAGTCCACCAGGTACTGGAAAAACTTCTAGCAGCAAACCTGTATGTCAAGTTGTTGAAATGTGAATTTCACCATGCACAGTTGTACTACCTAGGCTACCAAGTCTCCAATGAGGGCATAGAGATGGACCCAGCCAAAGTACAAGCCATTCTGGGCTGGCAGCCCCCTCTTACCCACAGATAGCTACAAAGCTTCTTGGGGTTCACAAACTTCAACCAACAATTCATCCCCTCCTTCACAAGGATTGCCAAACCCATGATAGACCTCCTAAAGACAGGGAGTCCAGGAACGAAACCCTGCCCAGGACAACCCTTAGAGTGGGACCTAACCTGCCAAAAAGCATTTGAAACACTGAAAGAACTGTTTGCAAAAGAACCAGTACTGAAGCATCCTGACCTCAAACAAAACTTTGTCTTCCAAGCAGACACCAGTGATGTGGCAGTGGGAGCAGTGTTACTCCAAAGAAACAACCAAGGAAGCCTATAATCTTTCGCCTACACCTCCCGCAAGCTCATGGACACAAAAAGATGATGGGCTGCATGAGAAAAAGAGGCTTTCACAGTGAGATGGGCACTGCAAACCTGCTGGAAGGGGGGCAGAGACCATTCAAAGTCTGGACCGACCATAAAAACCTGGAAGCCCTTAGGATCCCGTGAAAACTATCACCCAAACAAGTCTGATGGGCTCAATACTTCAACTGATTCGACTTTGTGCTAAAACACATCCCGGGGGGAGGAACTTTCTGGCTGATGCCCTCTCCTGCATGCCTCAGTACAAATGTGAAAGGGAGGAGGTCGTAATCACCATCATCCCCCATACCCAAATAGCTGCCCAAGTAACCACCAGATGACAACGCCATGATCAGCAAGACCAACCCACAGATGACCTAACTATGAAACTCAAAACCAAACTGCTAGCAAACCCCTGGTTCCGGGACAATCAACACACCTTGACAAAAAGAGATAACCTGGAGTGGAAGGGGACAAAACTCTACATTGCACCCTAGTTCTTCAGAGGACCCATAATGCCAAACCAGCAGGCCACTTTGGGTTCTTAAAGACTTTATACTTGGTGCCGGAGGCAGTTCTGGTGGCCTGGCATAAAGAAAGACATGGACAGTTATATGAAAAGTTGCACCATCTGTGCCACAATGAAAAAACGACCAGGAAATCCCCCCCAGACTGGTACAAATGGTAGTGGAGCCGATGAGACCATGGGAGGAGATTGCAATGGACTTCATAGTGGAGTTGCCAAAAAGTGGGGGAAACACGGTGATCTGGACTGTAATAGACTTATTTTCCAAACAGGAAAATAAGGTTTCATACCTTGCAGCAGACAACCCTCAGCCCACCAGTTAGCTAAGCTGTTCCTGAAGCACATCTACCACCTGCATGGAGAATTATCTCAGACAGAGGGGTCCAATTCATGGCCAAATTTTGGAGGGAGTTCCTGTGGTCTATTGGGTCATCAAGCACCAATGCGGGGGCAGAGAGATTGAATGCCATGGTACAGCAGTATCTGAGGTGCTATGTGAATTATTAGTAATCTAATTGGGTGGACCTCCTGCCATTCACAGAGGTCACATACAATAATGCTGTTCACAGTAGCATGGGACTAACCCCCTTCAAGGTAGTGAGTGGCATGGACTTCGTCCCAATGCCTGAGTATCCAAAGGACCCCCTCTCCTCAGTCAGACTGGCCAATTGGATGTCAACGCTGAAAGCAACTTGGGAGATTGTCAAAAAAGCACTGGCAAAAGTGGCAGAGACCTATAAGAGACAGGCAGACAAACACCGAGCCCTGCAATGACCATTCCAGTTGGGGGAGAAGGTCTATCTCTTCACCAAATATCTGAGGTTAAGACTCCCTAGCAAGAAATTGGGGTCAAAGTTCATGGGGCCATTCCCCATAGTAAAGATCATCAACCCAGTCACGGTGCAATTGAAGTTGCTCCAATTGTTAGGGAAAATACACCCGGTATTCCATAGTAGCCTATTAAAACTTGTGGTTGGATCAACGCTGAAGCCCCTACCTCGTGAGCCCCCAGATCCTGTGGTCATAGGAGGCCAAACCCATTATAAGGTGCAGCGAATCCTCGATTCAAGGTGGCACAGGAGACAACTCCAATATTTAATCAAGTGGAAAAGCTACCCCTTATCAGAGGCATCATGGGTAAAGAGTAGGAACGTCTAAGCCGATTGCCTTGTAGCAAGGTTCCCTGCAGAAAATCCAACCAAGCCGGGGGGTGGGGGTTCATGAGCATAAGCTTCCATATCTGCAATCAATTTGGTTTGGTCAACTTCAAGAAGTGAGGGGAGCTGAATGTCAACCCATAAAACATTTTGTATACATGTTTTATAGTTGTCAACAGAAAGAAGGGGGGAATTTCAAAGAGCAGGCAGCAGTGTGAAATTGAAAGTACATTTCATTCATATTTTCTTCAGAGACTAATTAGATGACTGAAGCTTCTGCCACACAAAAATCTAAATGGAGACCATGATTGATGACTTGGCTATGGACGTGTTTCATTGGATGATACACCCAGAGGGGTGGAGGGGAAAGCAGAATCAAGGGTGACAGTGAATTACATATCTCAGAGTCAGCTATGCCCAGGCTAATGCCGGCATGTTCACTTCTAATAAATACTTTCAAGTTTTGGAGGTGTGGCTCGAGGCTCATGATTTAATTGGAGTAACTGCCAGAATCCTGACACATGCTGTGTAAAATATGTAGATGCAGTCTTCAATAGAACTGCATCTACCTGGAGAGAAATATGCAGTGTGGTACTGCAGTGTTCTGTCTTAGGCACAGTACTCTTCAATGTTTTCATCAATTATTTAGATGAGGGATAGAATGAGAACTCATTAAATCTGACAATGACACCAAGATGGCAGGAATAGCCAACACTCCAGAAGATAGGCTTAAGATACAGAAGGATCTTGACAGACTTGAACATTGGGCCCTGTCTAACAAAATGAAATGAAATGGAGGGAAACGAATGTTCTACATTTAGGCAAGAAAAGCAAAATGCACAGGTATAGTATAGGTGGTATCAGGCTCAATAGTGAGAGGGATCTTGGTGTCCTAGTGGATAATCAATTAAATACCAGCCAGCAGTGTGCTGCAGCTGCCAACACAGCCCTAGGCTGCATTAATGGTGGGATAGAATCAAGATCACATGAAACATTAATACCACTCTATAATGCCTTGGTAAGACCACACTTGGAATACTGCTCCAGTTTTGGTTGCTATAATGTAAAAGAGATGTTGAAACTCTAGAACAGGGCTGTCAAACTCCCAGCCCGTGGGCTGGATGCATCATGCACTGCCCATGCCTGAATTAGCAAAGCAGAAAAGTTGTGATGTGTCACGTGACACCACCGTGACAATGCAAGTTTGACACCCCTGCTCTAGAAAGAGTACAGGGAAAAGCAACAAAGATGATTAGAGTGGTGGAGGTTAAAACATATAAAAATGTTTGCTGGAATTGAGTATGTCTAGTTTAATGAAAATAATGATTAATGTTGACATGACAGCAGTCTTCCAATATTTAAGGGGGTGCCATAAAGAAAGGGGAATAAAGTTATTCTCCAAAGAACCTGAGGGCAGGATAAGAAGCAATGGATGGAACTAATCAAGGAGAGAAGCAATCTAGAACTAAGGAGAAATTTTCTGACCATTAGAACAATTAATCAGTGGAACAAGTTTCCTCCAGAAATTGTGGATGGTCCATCATGGGAGGCTTTTAAGAAGAGTTTCCAGCCATTTGTCTGAAATGGTATAGGGTTTCCTGTCTGAGCAGGGAGTTGGACTAGAAAATCTCCAAGGTCCTTTCCAGCTCTGTTATTATGTTATTTTGTCATAGAAAAAAGTGAATTATTATTTGTGGTTTTCTGCCATAGAAAATGTTTAATAGATATTAAACTATGTCAAGGAGAAGCAGTAGGAGAACAGAAAAAAATAGATTTCATCAACAAGAAGATAATTGCCCTTGCTGGAACAATTAATTTATATCCTTTTTAGAAAAACAATTTTTAATTGCTGGTGTTTCATTGTTTTAGGGCATTTAATATTGCCTTTAACTCCTGATCTTCACATCTACATAGCAGGGCTCCTCCTGAGAAGGCAATAGACACCTTTACTGTCACACAAACAATGCAAACTACATATGAGCATCAGTGTCATGTTAGAAGTATTAAGTACTAAATTCATTGCACATCGAAGCCTTGATGCATAGGTTGTAATTTGATGTCATCACAGACTGTTATGAACTGGTTCAAGAGAATTACTGTATAAATGATAAAATACAGGAATATGAATGTTATGAAACCTCAGGTAGAACATAGATAAGCAAGATGAAGCCAGGAAAGTTGTGGGAATATATACAAGAGCACTTGTTTCCAGTCCTGGTACTGAGTGCCAGAGGTAAGTAAAGTATGGAATATTTGAAATGGTCAGATTGATTTATTCTTTTCATTTAAGACAGTAGAACTAATCAATTAAAATGTACAATAGTCTCAAGATTTATTGCACTGTTTTGGCTCTTCTTGTTTTATGGAACCATTGACTTTAATGGATGACAAACAGCACAGAAAAATTACAGTGAGATAAGGTAGAAAGGGGAAGAAAGGAGAAGCTCATATAATTGCCCTGGATGATAACTAAAAAGCAGAAAGTCAGCAAAAAAAGCTTTCCTTACTGCTTTGTTTGGAATTTCTGCATGCCAGTCAGAGCCTTCTCTCCAGCAATTTGAAATACAATGGCTCTGTTGGCATCCTTTCTTGTTTCTTCATGTCTTTCTCTCTTTTTTTGTGGTAAAGAGAGGTGTCAATATTGCTGCTAATCCTAATATCCAGAGGAAAAAATGGTACGCAACAAGCATCACAGAGTAGAGATTCATTATTTTTCCCAGATAATATCTACACACTGCCTTTATTATTGTGCCAATGAAGAAGATTATTGTAAAGATTTCCAGTTAATCAATGATTCTCATATTGATTTGCCTTGCCCCTTGGTTAACATTTGCATTATTTAAAAATACCCTACATTTTTGCAATGCACCAACAGACTTTTTCTAATATTATAAAAGATGTAAATATAATAAAGTTAGTCCAAGCAAACACCCATGGAGTTTTTTTTAATTCTCTCTTCAGAAATGTAAGCATGACCATATATTAACTGCAGACAGTGTATGCTTTTCCTCCATGCTCCTATGAGCTGTGATCAAAGCATACAGTTGAGCTTCCACAACACATTCAGCGATGGATACAATGACGACCTGATTTTTACACTTACGGAAATTACTAGCATCTGATTTGATTCAGATATATCCACTTCATGAAATCAAGATCATTCTAAAATGGAAGTTTCTAATGCAAGTATGACTGGGCTTGCAGTTCCCAATCTGTTTGGACCAAAGGATCCATTTACATGTTTGAGAATATACTGACAGAGCCCTCTCAAAATGTTGGGAGTCGCATGCTACAAAACATTCATTTACCATTAAGAAGATATTGAACTTGCTTCTTTCCATTTCATTTAGTCATTCAGTGTAAAGGATTATGGAGATTGCTTTGAAGAAAGTATACAGCTGCCAGTGGGGAGACATGATTTTAGCTCAGAAAAATAGGAACCATGAGAAAGAAATTCAAGATTTGTTGTGCCCACCCCAACATGAGATCCGCACCCACTCTTTTCACCTTCTGAAAAGGTCTGATGACCTGACTGTCAACTGGCCCAGGCCCAAAAGGGTTGCATCATTCTGGAAGTGATTAATGGACTAAATTAAGATCCCACCTCCGCCTCCCTGCCATATGCATCTTTCTCTTGGTTTTTAATGAATGTAAGCTGCCTAGAGTAATTTCTAGGCAAGATGGGTGATATATATTTTAAGTTAAATAAGTAAATAAGTAAAATAACATTGCCCTGGCTTGTCTGTGTCTAATATAAGAGGAAAGGAAAGAGAAATACTGTCAGGCTTTGAAAGTTCTATTATTACTGACTATTACATCAAGCTTAGTTTTAGTATTTCTATGGTATCTGAAAACATAATTTATGTCAAAGGGATTATATCAATCTTCTCTTCTGTCTTTCTAGGCTAAACTGCCATATCATCCAAAATCTTGCCCTGTGCGATCTACTCCTAAAACTGCTCATAATCATTCACGCTTTACGCACCTCCTGATTAGATTACTGCAACATACTCTACATAGGGATGCTCTTGAATGGTATCCAGGGCCTTCCGCTGATGCAAAATGCAGCAATGCAAGCAGTTATGGGTGCCTGTTGTTTAGCCCATGTGACTCTTTCTTGGCTACCAATATGCTTCAGAGTACAATTCAAGGAACAGTAGTTACATTTAAGCCTTTCATGGCTTGGGGCTGAACTATTTATGTGACCATCTTTCCTAGATGGTTTCCACACAATGATTGTTATTGCTGTTGTTCAGCTGCTATTTTATGGTATTCATACAGTTAGGAAGTTTTCCCTGATGCCCAACCAAAATCTGCTTACTTTGGTTTCTTCTCCTATCTCTTGGAATAGATCTTCTCCATTTTCTACATGATGACCTTTTAGGAAGTTAAAAACATCTATTGTGTTCCTGTGTAATTTTCTCTCCTCCAAAATAAACACATCCAGAGCCTTCAACCACTCCTCACAAGTTTTTCCCCCCCTTCCAGGCCTCATTTTCCTTTTGAGCACAACCAAGATGCATTTATTTAGAAAATTAAAAATTAGAATTACTACTTCACACCTGGTTATTTGTTTGAATTTTAGGCCATCTGCATCATCTGCATTTATTGTTCTATAAATTATTCTTTGTTCTTCACTACCTGATCTACAAGGGTAAAAAAAAAACCTGTATACTTTAGAGTACATTGGCACCTATCCATTATACTATTAATACATTAGATAGACACAGTCAATTACACATATTTTTCAGTGTGGTCTAATTACAAAGCAAATGTTATTTCAAAAATGTATGCAACATCATGATGTAATCTGGCAGTGAAACCTTATAGAGCATGCTACCAAGATTTTTGTTAAATATTGTGATGGCAATACTAGTCTTTCATGTCAAAATAGAAGACATCTATTATCAATAATAATTACTTCAAGTTGCTACATCTATTGATCTCAGTTTATACTGAGCTGGCCTGTGTTTGCATTTACTTTCAAGAGCAACCAATTAGAAAAGAAAGTGGTTTCTCTGAGACCACATTTATATCAACTGTTTGCACGCAGAAAACAACCAATTGGAACCAAACCTATGCAGCAACAATAATAACAGCTTGGTAAAAGCAGCTGCTGCACAAAGAAAAACAAATAGATAACTGTTCTCTACAAAAGAGATATGTGAAAATTGGTTTTTTGTCTGCCTTTTTTCCTCTATGAAGCTAAAAAGAGGACAGAAGGAAATATATGGGGCCCAGATACTGTCATACCAAGACTGGCCCTATCAAGTGAGAAATGTGCTACTCGTGACAGACTGAATTCCCATGGGATAGCCTCTGCCTTTTTTTTGAATGATATGCCTATGCTCACAGAGCGATTTACATCTCTAAGCCAGCCACCTGCTCTAAGAGGCATAGAAGACACTATTCATTCACTATATTTGGGAAAGATTTAAACTGCACAGTCTAGTTGAGCTCTATATATGGAATAATAACAAGTAAAGGTACATTTGATCTTTACTTGAATCAATAAGACAGCAAAATATTTTGGGTTGGTTTGGTTCTGTCTTGGACCCTAGACAGAACCTCTTCTCTGATTTTCACATGAAAGTTTCAGAAAAGGCCATAGATGTCTGGATCACTACTCTTCATTAGCTCCCATCATTTTCCAATTTTTGATTGATTGTTTGTTTGTTTCTGGTTTCCAAGAATCATAGTGGACATGGTAATAACATGGTAACATCATCTGGGTATAGACGGAAAGAGTGATGTGAAGGCTTTTTAAAGCCTAGCAGAAAGATAACATGCATATTTTCATTTTCCTAAAAATAATGTTTTTAGTAGTAGTGTTTAGTAGTGTTTTGTCACTCAATTTGAAGAGTTTAAGTTTAAGTATTTCAAGAAATATAAAAATGATGTAGTGGGGGCTGTATGCAGCCCATGAACTGAAGAGTATCAAATTATGTTCTACCATAGCAGTGCTCAAATGCATTGAGCTTCTGGTATTCGGAACAAATGACATTGCCAAGGTTCCAAGTAATACGTCCCTCACAATAAGAACCGAGGCAGGCATATTCCTCAAAGAACATTTTATTGGGACATATCAAATTGGCATTTTCTTGGTGAAAACCCGGCTCTAGCTTCCTGCTGGTTTTACACCCACTTAAAAGTAAAATTTTGTCAGTTTCCTGCAGAGTCACCCATCACATGGTCCAATCAGCACGTAGTCCAGTTGTTAGGTGACCTCAGTCTCCTCTTCTCAAGCATCTGCACCAATGTCCCTGATTTTCAGGAGAAAGAATTTTATTTTGGCTAGAACACCCCAGCTATCTCTACACCCCACTCCCTGGCCCCTTCGCTCCAGGCTGTGTCAGCCCTGAAGCTGTGAGGAGAAAAACTCCCTAGAGAAAAGCTACAAAATAAAATGGCTACAGTTCGGCCAACTTCAGGGTTGACATACATATTCTGAACTTACCCTGAAACCATTGGAAAATTAGAGCTGAGTAAAAAGGTGAACCTAATCTTCAAATGCAGTTATCAATTTTATATTTGCCCCACCAACAGTTCAAAGTCCCAGATGCAACAAATTAATTAAGAATACAATATCCCTTTTCTTTTACAGATGAGAAACAGGAATGTGTAGTCTTTCCTTCATGATTTTGCACTCTCAGGCTGTACAATGTTTTACTGTTCTTTAGTTGCTTAGTCATTTCTGACTCTTCATGACCCAATAAACATCATTTCATGAAGACTGTATCAGTAAGCACTTCTTTCAGTTCTTTTCAAATGATGTGTTCATCATTCGTAAAAGTATCTTGTCTTCCGCCAGACTTTTTAAATATAATTTGCTTTGATTTTCCAAGTTTCAGGTCTTCTCCTAGGACTCTTGCCTTTGCATTATTTGTCCAGAATATTTAAGCTTTAGTTTCATTATTGCTGTTTCAGTGAACAGCCATGTTTTATTTCATTTAGTACTGAATAGTAGTGATTTGCCACCATCAATTATTTTATTTTTGTAAGAAAACTTATATGGCCATCTGAAGGTCAGATATATCCTTGGAAATAAAAAAAAATAGGGTGATGTTTTGTTCCATAAATGACAACTTATCTTTTCAGCATTGTAAGACCTTTAACAATGTTACAGCGTTACTAAATCTGTGGATGCTAAAAGGGCATAATTGCCATTCTGAGTGCATGTTAGGGACTCCAATATTATATATACAAGTCTACCCCATCTAGACCTTTATATGGGTTTAAACTAAAAGTCCCCAAATTTCCAGGCTTATGAAATAAGTGCCGTATTAAAAGAAAGATGAATATAGATATATACACTTCATGTAAGTGCTTATTAAGGCTTTAAGGCTTATTATGGATTATTACCTTAAAGCCACCAAGAGTGCTACCATTTTCAATAGAAATGCCTAAGACAGTCTAAATACAGTACATTTACTGATGGATCTAACATTTCATATGAAAACTCAATAAAGAATTTAACATAAGAAGGTTGCATGCAGTTGCTTCTCAGAACCTTAACTAATTTTACTGTGTCACATTTCTAAATAACTTTGATATGTACTTCCTTATGCTTTATTGTCCACAAGATTTCTGAGATGTTCAGCAAAGTTATAAACTGCTAGTAGTTTCCATTACCATACTGTTGTTAAATTAATTACTTTAAAATTTATTAGAGTCAAATGCTCTAGACTCAGTAGCAGGTGAACTAAGCATATTACCAGTGCTGCTCTGTTTGATATTTTAGATAACTTAGTTGCAAAGTGATATGCAAAATTAAAATTTTGTTTTTTATGCTAAAGTTTTGGGGTTTTAAAAATCACTTCTATTCAGAAATCTAGTATTTCTTGGGAGGGGGGTTGTGAATACATAATTTTTTCTCTTTTTAATTCCATAACCTCTTCAGAGCAGTTAAAATTATGTAAAAAAAACTCATTAACTTTGACGAGATATTGATGATGCCAAGCAGTTAATTATAAGCCAGCTGGTGTTGTGGCAAAAATTAAAAAAGTTAGACATTAGAAGTTTTCTTTTAAAAAAAAGTTAAAAATCAATATTATTTCTTTTGGTAAGCAGAAACAAGTGTACTGTACTTTAATCCTACTGTGTCTTGAGAATATATTTAATACCAAATTTTTTCCACTGAGTCCCCTCACCCATCACTGAAGGGAACTATTAAAACATGTGAATAATTAACTTAGTCCATTAGAATAATCACTTGGGATGGGGTTGAGAGCAAAGGTCAAAACAATAGCTGTGCAACTAAATTTCTGAATGCTGATAGTATTTTTTCACATTAGATTTTTAAAATCTCACTCAGTCCCATTGTTGTTTCATGAAGAAGGCCACTTCTTATGACTATATTTTAATATATAACATGCATTCTTTTCAAATGTTAAATCAGTCTGTAGTTAATGAATATGTTGCATCCATCAATGAAAAACAATCCCTTACAGATCTTATGAGGTTTTTCAACAGCTAACAAAACAAAGATCTCAGACATCAGACTGAAACAAATTGAGGAATTAATATGAATAAATGTTAGGATGAAGGTTTATAGACAATAAATTTGTTAAATAAAAGGGACTGAAATTTCTACTATCGTTTCCTGCAGGGTAAACTCATGAAAATGGTTTTAAAAATTTAACCCAAAATTTTAAAGCTCCAAATGTTACATTGACTTTATAGATTTCATTCCAGATATTGAACTTTTTCAACATATGTAAATATATACATCTTATTAAGATTTATAATCCATATATTAAATATAAGGCAAAATAAAAAATACTATTAAAATATTTATTTCATATATATCTATCTATCCAGAAAATGTTTTGTTGCATGATCTTAAAAAATGGAGAAAACCTTGTACTGGACTATTTAAAACTGATAGCAAGATAAAACTTTACAGAAAAGAAAAAAGTGACAAAAAATTTTAAAAAGGGAAGGAGAGAGCATTAAAACTTTTTTGACCAACAAGTAAGTTCATAATATTAGGATATATCATTAAACAGAAAATGACATCTTAATTTGATATAGTGACTTTAGAAAATTAAATACACCTAAAAGAGAAATATGTTACTATAACCTGAAATATAGAAAAGCAGTTTTTGACATCATATCCATGGGTCTCAGAGAAACTGTACAGTTTCAAAAGACAACATTACTGATAAGGACATTAAGACAAAAGAATGAATTAAGACTTAAAAAAGATTATATGAAAGAATGCAAATAAAAAGACTCCATAAATATAAATACTGAGAACCACTAAAAGGTGGCTTGGGCGAGCATGATAAAGTTGATCAATGCAGTTATGGCAGTTCCACATTACATTGATGCTGTGATAGTCTTTGTGGAGGGAAAATGTCATATAATTGCAGCCATTTCTAATTAAAAGAGAACAAATGTTTATATTTGTTTTTGTCTTCAATCCCAAATTGACTCAAGACAGATATTGTAATTGACATACTTCATAATGTTCTTGAAAGTGAGAAGGTGTGAATGCTAATGCTCTGCAATGTCCAATTATTGTCAAATAAAACACGTCTTCAGATCTAACACAAATGCTTGTACCTGCTTTTAAATAATTTTTGTTGGAGTCAGGATATCAAGACAGGAGATACTAAAAGTATATATCTCCAAATAAAACCATCACCAAGCAAAAACATATGAATCTTGGAAACCAAGGACCTCAATAATTACTATATATATAAATCAAAGTGTGCTTCTTTTAATTTTTAGTAAGTGAAAAAGAGATAAAGCAGACCATTTCCAAATAGATTGTGACAGAAACCTATTTATCACTGATCATTTCTCAACACTGATCATTTCTCATACAGCAAACTATTTTGCGGAATATACATCATCTTCATTGCTCAACCAAAGGAACTACAAGTAATATTACAAGTAATGTTGCTACTGCTTTCCTCTACCATGCTTCAAAAGGTATCTCCAACTCAGAAATAGTTATAGGAGCTGCTGAGAAGAAGCTCTTCCATTTTTCCATTGGTGATACACTACAGCTGGAAACTTTGCATAAAATATTTATTAGTGTAAATACAGTCAGTAAATAATAATGGCCCATGTCAAACAGGCAGGGAGAACAGAAGTCTAGGGAACAACCAATCTTATCTAGTGTGCATCAGTTGATAGCACACAAACACTAACAGCAACATAGTTATGTTTGTCAAAAAATTTTAAAAAACCATTGATATCTTACCTAAGATGTTATTGTTAAGCAGGGTAAAGTGCTATGAGCCATTGGGATCATTGTAGCTATCAGAGCAGTCTTATTCGACTAACATAACAGAAAATCTGGAGCAAATAATATGTCAATTATAACTCAATGGCAGTAGAAACAGAATTTTAAAAAATCTATTTTCACTTTTATGCATTTCCAAGTCTATTAATCATGCTGCTTCTAGGTATGACCCCATATCCATCGGTATTCAACTAAAGCAAGAAATCTTTCAAATTTGGGCAAAAAAAGTTGTTTGATCCTCTTGCCAAACAGAACAAAGTAAAATGAAAGTCCAGATGCTTGGCACACATGATAAATGAATTATTTTATACATGTAAATCCACCCCTTCAATTCTGAACTGTATTTCAATTTGTGGCATACCTGAAATTTTGAAAGTTCCTTATTGAAGACACTCACAAAATGTCTTCTGCAGAAGGAAAGAATGGTCTGAAGATTAACCGGAATACATTGGGTCCAACTGCCTCACTTGAGCATTCCAAGATACTTTCTTCTACAAATCTTAACTTATTTTTTGTTATCTGAGCAAACAATGCACAAGGCTGAATCCTTTAACATACTTATTTTCTGGGTTTAGGTAGCATAATAGAAGCACTTTGGGGGATAAAGTTTTTATTTTAGGCTGGTACTTTAATGTATGTGCTTTTCCAACTAGAAAAAATAATATCTAAAATAGTTAATAGATATGACAGGGAAACTTGTGGAGATTATACCGAAATGTTGTTCTCTTTGAAGTTAGATTCATTTATCAAATGTTGGATTCCATTTACCCTTTCTCAGAACTTCTACATTGCTTTCCTAGAAACAACATAGAAAACAACCATACTGATGAGAAAATTCTGGAAATTGTAGTGCTAACATTTTTTTTATCAGCCTGGTTGGATACATTTTCTGACACATCTTAGAAATCCTTAATCTCTGTGCCTTCTTTCTTGCTCCTTTGTTACATAAGTATAATTATTTTGGTTTTTCCAACTTATAAATGTTCTGATGACCTGACAGATGATAAGTAATTGTAATTCTAATACAGGCATTCTGTTGAAGGGGTCATAAATGCATTAACAGTGTCAGGAAGTCAGAACAGAAAGCGAGAACATTTCCATTGCTAATGTAGAATATGTTATTTACTGGATGAAGTTTCTATCGAACAGAGTTTTTTCTCTTGTTCTTCTGGCTCCCTTCTTTATTGCCTGCACTAGATATTGTAAAAAAGCACATTACACCTGCACACTCAGAGACTTCAGTTTTTGTAACCTTCAGCCTATTTTAAGATATGCTGTCAGTTTCTTGAAATATGGAGGGATTTGGTGGGAAAACAACAACAACAAATCCAAAATGATCGACTGACTGATTCCAATAGCAGGAAACTAATGAAAGCAGTTATAACCTCACACTATATTGGGTAGCAATGTCAAATTTTGAAAAGTTTCTCATTTATGGGAAGGGGGAAAGAGGGTAATCATGACAGGCTGCAACATTCATTGACCTATATATCAATTTTATTAATTTTATTTTTTTTTAATTGCAAAAAAAAATCCCACTTGTTAATGCTTCAAAATTTAGCATTTCCTAGACAATAATCACCACTATATTCTCTTAAAGGAGCATTTTATTTTATTATTTTGTTCATTCTGGTATATGCACATGACACTATAAAACAATGTCCCCTTTAGTCAACGTAATTATGTTTACTTTTTAAAATATAATTTTGTTAAAGTTTGCAGTAATAAAGATAGAAGAGTAAAACAAACTAAAAGAGTAAAAATAATGAGAAAAGGGTAAAAGAAAATGCAGGAAAGAAAATGTAAAGCAACTATAAAAGGAAAAATAAGAAGATGGTAAAGAAAAAGAAAATCAATGTATAAGAAATTACCATATTTTCCAAACTATACAATATACTTTCCCCCCCCTCAAAAAAAGTGGGTAGACATGTCTGTGCATCATATAGAGTGAATATTGCAGTGGAATGATCGGCAGTGGGATCACCGCTGACATAGCCCATTCGCCATGGCCCATTTGCCGGAAATCTGTGGTGAACGGGCTGTGGTGAATGGGCTGTGGCGAATCACTACAGACGCCTAATCTGTTTATAAATTTCTGAAATCAATCTAATCATCTTTTGCTGTTTATTCCCTTCCCCCCCCACACACACTTTTTAAAATGTCCTTAATTTTGCACTTAAAACTTCTTTCTTCAAGGTTCGAGAAATATTCACCCAGGGGATGAGTAAAACCTGATAATCCAAAGGTTCTCAATAATTTTAAAAAAATTAAAAACAGTGTTACAAAATGAGGCTAAGCTTTTTGTTCATATAGTCTCCATTAATGGCTGTAAGCTTGATGGAATTCTCACAGCTCTCAGCCACTTCACTCACAAACTAACTGCAAAAAACCTTGAATCTCGCAGTTTCCTCACAAGGAGAGCTGTTCAGAATGCATGTGGGCAATCTCACAATTTCTCCTTTTTTTAGAGATATAGTGTCTAGTATTCGCTTTCTAGTCCCTAGTACAATCACTACTCCTTCAAGAACTTTCAGCTCACCATATCTTCACTGGAAGTGGTTCTCTTTAAACTTCTGACATGTATGTCACTTCTGAGAGAGTTATGAATTTCACAGTGGAATTATATATAAATGGTTTTGGTTCAGCATAACAAAAAGCATTAATCTGATTTTATATTTCTGTTATTATGTATTTTGATATACATGGCACATTACTCAGTGCCACCCAGTTTGAGAATAAGCTGCCACTTATTCTTTGCAAAACAAAATGTCAAAGATTTTGCTTCTTAGAATATAAAAGACACTTGCTATCTTGGAAAAACCACAAATTTTACAATATTTTCTTGATGTTTCCATATCTTTATTTATTTTGTAGTTCCATATACTGATTTAAAAAGCTTCATGTTCCCATAAGATTAAATATAAATCCCACAATTCAATTACTTCTACATCAGGGGTTAGAGTCATTATAGTTTCAGTTGATTGTTAGGATCTTGAGTATGTTCACAATGCAGTAAACTAGAAGCTTTCATTTTTTTCCAGATTTTTTTTTACTATCTTAGTATAGACAAGCCTGGATCATTCCTAAGGAAGAACATATGTTTTTAAATTAAATTCTGACTTCATCACATTCCGATCGCCTGGTACACTCCCATAGGCAGGGCCTCCTTGGGGTACCGTCGGTTAGGCATTGTCGACTGGCAGTGCCCAGGGGTAGGGCCTTCTCTGTGGGAGCACCCGCCCTATGGAACCAACTCCCCGTAGACCTCCGTTTGGCCCCTGATCTCCTCTCCTTCCGCCGGGACCTGAAGACCTGGTTGTTTCAACAGGCTGGTCTGGACTGACTTGGGGGGTGTGGGTTGATTTTTTAGTCTTTGTTTTAATTTTTAAATTTTATAATCACTGATTAGGCTTGTATTTGTTTAATGGCTTTTTACTGTAATTTGTATTGGGTTTTTTATTGTTCGCCACCCTGAGTCCTTAGGCAGAGAGGGCGGCATACAAGTCTAATATCATCATCATCATCATCATCATCATCATCATCATCATCATCATCATCACTATATGGAGCATTTATGGCTGCTAGGGCTACTGTGGACATAGTATATATGTTCCCTGTGGTTACATTAAGTTAGAAACCATAATGACTGGAGATTGTCCAAACCAGGCTAACCATATTATTACCAAGCAAATTCCCTTACTTTGTGTATATATATTTAAACTATTCTCAATTACTAGTTACATTGATAAATTTACGTTAATTTTTTTTATTTGCTAATCTATTCATGCTCTATCTCTCCCTCCCTCCCTCCCTCCCTCCCTCCCTCCTGATCTTTATAACACACTTTGCAACATATCTGTGAGGCAGTGTGGATTGTGAAATAATGATCAAACCAGTGAGTTTGATTACAGTTGAAGATTTGAACTATACGTAATTTTAGTCTTATAATCACACTATATGGAGAGTATGAAGAGGCTTCAATCCCCAAAGACTGCAGTGCTGTGCGGTGTTTACATTTTCATCATATATAGGATGAAATAGGAATCCTTTCAGACTGGTGAGAATAAAACATCAGCATCCAGGGAACAGAGAAAACCTGCTTATAAGGCTTCTTAAGGCTATACAGTTCAACTGGCCTTTTCATTTAAAGATCTGGGCTATTAAAGAGGGTTACCTGATGCAGACTGCCAATCTGATAACATTTAGGTGGCAGGAAAGAGTAAAATATCTTGTTGCTGCTATCTAGCAATCATCTGGATTTTTGCAGTCCAGATCTGGAAGACTAAGTGAGGCATCTGCAAAGTCACTGAAAAATGTCTGCCACTCAAGACAACTTGAGTAGATATACTGCATAGCTGAATTACTTCAAAATAACTTCTTCACTATATGAGATAAGTAATTACTTATTCAAGAGACTAATTCAACAGATGAATATCTATTAATAGGTTAAAATTAACCCAATAATCATTCCTGAATTGTAATGATACAAACATGTTGGAGAGAATATGTGCTCAATATAAATTATGGTAGATAAGTTCTTGCTAAATCTTGTAGGGTTTTTTATGAAAATATTTTTGTTTGTTTTTGGCAAAGCTGCTGCTGTAAATCAGACTTTTTGTTAGTGTAGTCAAAAGCATGGAAATAGACAAAGTGAAGGATTTATCCTAGAACTTTCAAAATATGATTGTTTATAAAAGTGATCTGGTCTTTTCAAAGAGCTAAAAATTAAGACCACCAACTGCCATTAGTGTAAAAATCCATAGGAACCATATTATTGTGTACATATTAACCAGACGTGCACAAGTTTCATATAGCAAATTATTGCATTTTGCAGCCTGATTTCTTGAAGTATAAAATATATTCTGTGTATTAAGCCATCTGTCAGTGGAAATTATGAAAATGGACTAGATTTCATTTAACATCTACTTCAGGTTCAGTGAGTTTATATAATGAGAAAGGAAATATAAATACTTCAGTTAATTCTATATGTCTAAATTGGAATAGCCCAGTTTCTCAAAGCAATCTATTGATTTCAATGAAATCAACAGAAGATAATGAAAAACTAATTCCGTGATATAGATTAGCTATAACAATACAGAGTTAAGAACAAATATGGATTGTTTTCACTAGGGACATATTGGATTTATTGAAATTTTATTTGTTCAAAGCATCTTTACCCATGCAGTAATATATATATAGGTTAGAAAAAATAAAGACACATGATAATAGCTTAGAGTCTGCAATCTGAGATATAATTTCCATTGAAATTGATTAAATGGATTTAACAATGATGCATTTGAAATTATCCAATATACATACCTCTTTTAATGAAGTCAAGGAAACTATGGAGGCAATTACACTATTATGTCTTTTGATAATATATTGTAAAAGAGTACTGTCATATTTGGGGGGAATTATGGAAAATATTATTTGGTGATTCCCCATCTTGACACAGACATTGTTTCTATTTTTCTTCCTTTGTACTTCTACCTTTCTTATATTCATCAGGAGAAAATACGAAATGAAATGCTTCTCTATCTCTTCAAAATCAAGTTTCTTCTGGAATTGTGTTGGACTTCCTATTAAAACAGAGAAAAGGGGAGTTATATTTCTGTATGGTTGTTCTTCAGCTGCAACTAAGCACAGGCAACCTTGTGTAGCACTGATAGGAAGCAAATTGCTACTCCGGAAGCCAGTCTGAGACCAACTGACCAGAAGTTTCATTTGAAACTTTTCCAGATGCTAAGAGGGGTGCCAAAGCAATCAGGTAGTGGGTTGAGATTCATTGCCATGCCCAACTCAAGAGTCATTCTCCAGTTGGCTGAACTGGTTGGCATTCTTAGTTTGGAAAAACAGTTACAGATAAAAATGGAACTCAACTGATGCAGTCTGAAATGTTTCACTCAGTACATCATGGCTTGCAGTCACCAGCTATATTCATTTGCCAGAATGCTATTGTCTCTGATGTGGAACGTATTGCATAGCAGGGTATCCAATCTATTCCCACAGATCCATCCCTCCTGGTGCAATTGTGAAAGCCTTATCTGGGCTTTATAATTTCTCTTTGTAGAGGAGCTATAGGACTAGATTTTTACTAAGTAGGAAAGTCTGATAGAAAATTGCAAATAGTTCACCTCAATTAGGGTTAACAGATATCTGAACAGACAGAGGTGGAGGCGACAAACAATTGGAAAGGAGGGGAAGGGTGGGAAAGGGGACACACCAATTCTTTAATTTTTTTGGCATCTGGGACAAAAAACTCAGTGCAAAAAAATGTACTTACGCTACATATATATGGAAATTTTTCACCATCAGAAACATTAGTTTTTCAGTCACAGGAAATGTTAAGCCTTTGCAAGACCTAACAAAGGATGGAAGGAAGGAGGGAGGGAGGGAAGGAGGGAGGAGGGAAGAGGAGGAGGAGGAGGAGGAGGAGGAGAATGATAGATAGACAGACAGACAGACAGACAGACAGACAGACTCAGTAACCTACTATTTAATTAGGTATTAGGCTTTACTCAAACAACCAAGTGTTCTACATTATACAACATTTATTCCTACTAGAAAAATTCTATTGTGTTATCTTCACAACTTCCTTTTTCCAATCTTGCACAAAAAGTAATCACAGAAGTTTCCCCTCTATGATTACTCTTTATGCAAGACAGAGAAAAGGAAGTTGTGAAGATAACAAGATTTCATTCATCTATTCATTAGATTGATATCATGGCTCTTATCACTTGGCTTTTAAATCACTTTTTGTAGCACCTTCAAATTGCCATTAAATGATGGTTGTAAATCAAGGACTACCTGTTAGTTGTCTGGAAAAAGGTGACTTACTATTATTATTCTTATTATTTCCCTGTCTTTTTAATACAGCATCTCAAAGCAGCAAACATACCTACTACACCTGCCTCCTATTTACTCCACAACAATTATCTTGTGAGATACATAAACTCACCCACTAGTTTTTTGCCTAAGGCAGACCTGAAACTCAGTTTCCTGCTTTTGAAGAAATTAAACTGCTTTATACTTTATATGCCACTGAAAGAATAAGAAAGACAGAAATCTTCTGACTATTATTACAATAGATACTTCTCTACATGAAAAGCACATGTTAATACAGAATTAATGTTATAGAGAGTGATGATCATTCAAACCCTTCAAAGATGGTTGGAACAAGATATGGAGTTCACATTTGCTTGGCTATGCTGAAAAATTCTGTTATTTTCCTTTTGCAAATAAGTTTTCCTCTGCAAATGTATTTTTAAGGGATGAGTGCTTCCTTTCTACTTTCCATCATAAAACGGGACTCTTGCTCAATTACTATTATAACCAAGCTACTTTTTTTTTTTGCATTTCCAAAGAAAATTTTTCTGATTTATGGGGATTATTGTGGAGAAAATTCCCAAGAGATTCTGAAACTGTAAACATTTTGTTTTGATAATCATAATCATCTGCCTGGAATCCAAACATTAATACAATTGAACGAGTCCAGAGGTATTTCACAAGAAAAGTACTCCACTCCTCTGCTCACAATAGAATACCTTCTGCCACCAGGCTCGAAATTTTGGACCTGGACAACCTAGAACTATGCCGCCTACGGTCTGATCTAAGCTTAGTACACAAAATTGTCTGCTACAATGTCCTACCTGTCAATGACTACTTCAGCTTCAACCACAATAATACACAAGCAAACAAATTCAAAGTAAACCACTCCAAACTCGATTGCAGAAAATGCGACTTCAGCAACAGAGTGGTCAATGCCTGGAACTCACTACCTGACTCTGTTGTCACATCCTCAAACCCCCAAAACTTTAACCTTAAACTGTCTACCATGGACATCACTCCATTCCTAAGAGATCTGTAAGGGGCAGGAGTGGGATTCTACCAGTTCTCACCTATTTGCTAGAACCTGTTGTTAACTTTCTAAGCAGTTTGGAAAACCAGTTGGAAGAAATCTCCTTTTGTTTTTTTTCTACTTTATGGGGCTAATCCTGTAAGGAAGGCAGGAAGGAAATATTCTGGTGCTGTTTCTAGCATAATCTTTATTGCCCTGCTTACAGAAACTGCCTCTCCATTAACCCTTATTACATTCTTGGGAGTACGCCTAGACTTCCTGTCTCCAGAGGGTTTTTTTTTCTTTGCTGGTACTTTCGTAAAGGGGAAGGGTTGTTTTAAGCTTTTTACAATCCTGTTGGGAGGAATTACTCCCCTGTTGGAGTTAGCACTTTGAAGGAATAATTGAATAACGAAGCAGAATTGCCAGAAAGAAGCTTTTAATGACAAGGAACCAAGATGAGTGACATTCAGCAAGGCTTCTTGGCTAGCTAGAAAGATTGACATAAAAACGTGAGTTTACATACCATTTCTGAGTTTTGGTCTAAACTGGATTTTGGCGAAGTTTAATTCTGTGCTTGGTGATGTTTAATCCTGTGTTTATTGATGGGATAATGTTCCCTATTCAGCTTTGTTTGGAAGGAAAAAGGTTAATCTCTGTTCCTGAAAAGAAACTGGGTTGAGAAATCTGGCTAGTTCCTATATCTATTTGTTCTGGTAATTGGTTTAACAAGCAACAGCTACTGTTGTGATTTAATTATTTGTACTGTGTTTAAAAAATTTCCTGCCTCATAGTTTCTTTTTCTATCTGGGGAGGGGGTCTTCCTTCACTGCTTTAGTGGTTCCTGGCACTATCCTTTTGGGGTGTACTTCCAAGAGGCAGGATACAAGCGTGGCACTGATTTTTTTACTGCCTTTCTGAGGGACATGTGATCTTTCCTTAAAACTGGATGATTTCCTTAGGATATCTTGCGAGGTGAATGAGACTAGTTGGTGTCTTTAAGTGGTGCAAATGGATCTAAAGATTGCTTCTCCTGGGTGTGCTCTTTCTGGAAAGCTTAAATGACCTCTCTGCTAAAGGGTTTCACTTTATGAGCAAAAGTTGGCTGCTGATAGTTACCAATGCATTTTAACTATTTTAATTCCTCAAGGTGCTCTGGCACACTGCCTGATTTGTAACTCCAGCTTGCAGGTATTTTTAATCTAATGATTGGTATTTGGGGCAGCTTTTTGCAAGCAAAGAAGCTTTTTGTTTTTTTGTACAGGTAACCCTTGACTTACAAAAGTTCATTAAGTGATCATTCAAAGTTACAATGGCACTGAAAAAAGTAACTTATGACTGTTTTTCACACTTACTACCATTGCAGCATCCCCCACTGTCATGAGAGGCCAGGCGAGGAGAAGCGCCCCTTGACGTGAGTGATTTAATTTTAATTTAATTTAATTTTAATTACATTTATATGCCGCCCTTCTCCGAAGACTCAGGGCGGCTTACAATTTTTTGGGATACAACCCAGTGTGCTCAGCAATAGCCTTCATTCCATTGTATATGCCTGCTTATTACTAAGCGGCATTTTTACAAGGTCAGCTAATTGCCCCCAACAATCTTGGGTCCTCAATTTACCTACCCCGAGAGGATGGAAGGCTGAGTCAACCTTGAGCCTGGTGGGATTCGAGCCTACAGTAATTGTAGACAGCTGGATCTTAAGAGCAGGCATTTACAGCCTGAGCCACCATGTCGAGTTGGCCACGCCCATCTAGTCACATGACCACGAAGCCACACCCACCAACTAAGCCATGCCCACAGAACCGGTTGTTAAAAAATTTGAATCCCACCCCTGGTAAGGGGGTGTGCATAAGCGCACCAGCGTGCCTACTGTCCCTGTCCTACTGTTCCCATTTATCCATTTATTCATACTCATTTATTATGTATATACTTATATATTTATATGTTATGTTCATACTTATAGTTGGTTTTTTTCATACATGCTTGACAAACAAATAAAATAAAAATAAAAATATGTCAGTGACTTTATTATTTACTTTGTACTGCTGATTAACACAGCAGCCCTCCATTCCTACTTAAAAAAATATACACATTGTAATTGCCTATTTTCTTTTGATAAGAAAAACATGTTTGTCTTTCCACACCTTTGAAAATTTTACCATCTAATTCTAACATAATTCCTAATATTGAAAGCAAAGAACTTATTTCTTTGCTGTATACTACATAGACTTTGTTCATTACATACTGTAGCCTTCAGATAAATCTGTGTCATCAGTATCCATCATATTTCACTCATCAATATACTATCACTTATCAGACTTTCAATAAATATTGAAAGGGATTTCAGCAACTCACAAAAAAATTCCTCATTTTACAAGAACCAATTACAGTATGAAGACATCTTTAGTAGGGTTAGGAGTCTATTCCTGCATTCCAACTGATACAGTGTCTATAACTGGGCTAAAAGATACAAATATTTAGAATGCACACATATTATATATCTCCTAAACTTGTTGTGAATGCTTGAAATAAAAATTAAATATTTCATGTATTATATAATGTATAAAAATATCAGTGAGTTGTTCTGAAACTTAGTGGATGATTTCCATCAGTCATTGACTGTTAGCCTAGCCAGCTAACAGAATTGTGAGAATCATACAGGCAATGAACTTGTATTACAGCTGTGCAGTACCTTGGGTCTGAAGGTAAATTAAAAAAACAGATAGTTTGCAGGTATACTTGCCTGCAACTCTTTAAAGCTGCTGCATATTTGGGGCTGTCCTTCACAGGCACAGTGCAGTCCTGGGGAAAGAACATTAGGTGTTAGATTGGGCAGAAAGGAGCAATTGTTCTGCCATGTTCTGCCATAATGTCTAGTTCTTTTGGTGCATCAATGACTAACCAAGTTAAATAGATGAAGCTTTATTTTGAAACAGTAGAATATGAATCACTGTTCTTATTCCCAATCATTGACCTTCTAAAGTCTCAACCTCATAGAAATGCTTTCGCTGACCAATTTCTCTTTCCCTTAACCTCCTAGCCTCTGTTCACTTTGTTCCTACCAAAAGAGGTGACCTTGGAGAAAATATTCAGAAACAGTTCCAAAAAAAGAAAAGGAGGAAGTATTTGAATGAGAGATAAATACTGCTTGACTCACTGTAATATAAAGAAAAACACATTACTTTGCTTCTTAATGTAGTTTCTCTTATTAAAATGTAGTTCTCAACTTCTTGTGGAGTTTGTTTCCTGATCTGGGCAACATAAAAGGACTAAAACTTTTTAGCAACCTTCTCTCTTAATTCTAGTTCTTTTCATGTAGATCTGGGAATACAATACTCTTCATTTAAAATTCTTTCTTACAACTCTTCTACCAGGGCTCTCAACTGGTGGGATTCTCAAGTCCCATTATAAACTTTGACCTAAAGGTAAGCATTACGAAATTATTGCTTTAAGCGGAACGCAAGAGTGAGGAATAAATTAGCCAGACTCCAGAATCCAGGATGAAAGGTAAACCTTTACAGGCATTGGAGAGATGAAGAAACCAATCATGTTTAAGGAAAAAAAATGTAGCATTTGTTGTTGTAGATTCTTTACTGACAATGTCTTCATGATAGGTATTTACTATGATAATCATAACATACAAGAATGGAATCTGTTAAATATTCAATGACACCTCATAAATATTCATGTATGCTGTATGTAAACTGGAGTCTGATGTCAGACTCCACTCATTGGCCCAGCCACTGACGGGAATAACAAAGTCCCATCAGTGGCTGAAATGTTGGATAGCGCTGGCTATAAAAAGCCAGCACTGGCTGCGGCTTGTGGCTTTCTGTTCCTGCACTGTAAATAAAGAGTTTTCCTGCAGTCCTCTGGTCCTGCTCCTTCCTTTACATGCCCATTTAACACTGGTGATGAGGGTGGGATTCTAAGGAAGACAAAGGACCTCATGGCACCATGGCCATCTTCATCTGACCAGTGGATCCAACAGTTCCAGCCCAATCAGCAGATTGCAATGGCCCACAGACCACTATCCATCCCATTTGAACCAGCAAAAGAGAAATGGTCTTCATACATGGGAAGATTTAAATTGAACCTGGAGGTGAATGGACTGCAGACAGCATCTGACACAAAGAAGAAGGCTTTCTTCCTAATCTGCAACTCGGAGCTGTACGAACTGGCAGAAGCCCTCATCACAGACAAGCTCAAGAATGTCTCCTGGGATGACCTGCAATGAGCGTTGAAGGGACATATTGACCCAACTCCATCATATCTGGTGAACCGGCATGACTTCTACATCTGGAGCCAATGAGAGGGGGAGAGTATCAATGATTTTGAGGCTGCCCTGAGGAGACTTTCAAAGAACTGCAAGTTCGGTAATGCAGAAGACATGATCAGGGACCGGCTGGTCCTAGAACTCAGGGACTTAACTTTGCAAAAGAAGCTGGCTTGCGAGAGAAGAAGTCTCCTTCAAGGAAGCCTTGGAAGAAGCCAGAGCTACAGAAACCTCTGACAGCTCAGCGGCCTGGATCAAGGGTAATAGCAAGGTGCACGCCACCCAAGCTGAGAGGAGGCCACCTTGAGGCCCGTCCAGCTCCAAAACCAGTGAAGACGATGAGGAAGATGTGCACTGGGTGAGATCCAGCAAGTCCAGGGACTGCCAAGGGAGACAAGCCATGCGGAGGCTGCAGAGGGAACCATCCCCGGTCTACTTGCCGCTTCAAGAAGACCATCTGCAGGCGATGTGAGAGGAAAGGCCACATCATGGAAGTCTGCAGAGCCAGCCAATGGACAAGCAGAGCCGAAGGGCATATTCCCCCGCCAGGCACCACAACCAATACAAGAGCAAGAAACTTCCTTGCATGAAATTCAAAAAACAAGATGGCATCCAGGAGGAAGAAACCCACTACACCATCATGGGTTATGTACATACACGAGTCAGACACACTGATACCTTCGAGACCAACAAGATCCTCACCAAAGTGAGGATCGATGGGACTCTATGCCAGATGGAATTCGATTCTGGGTCCTACATATCCATGATCTCCTGGGCTGCCCTGTGAAAGATCAACTCCTGCATCACCCGGAACCAGCTGCAGCTGCAACAAATCATCCTAAAGGACTATCAGGGCTGCAGGATACTGGTGCTGGGGAGGAAAACATGCAGCGTGGAACATGGGGACTTCAAGGGACAGCTACCTCTGACCATTGTGGACCAAGACCTTCCCAGCCTGCTAGGGAAGGAATGGTTCACCCCATTGCAGATCAGCCTCACCGGCATCCACGCAACAGCGATGGCCCAAACAAGCAGCGGAAAAGACCTGGATGCTCTGGAGAGGGAAATCTGTGACATCTTCAGCAGTGAACTGGGCAAGTACAAGGGGACCCCCATAAGCTTTAACCTATACCTCAACATATCCCCTATCTGAGTCCCAGAGAGTCCCTTTTGCTCTGCGGCCCAAAGTTGAAGAGCAGCTAGACAAACTAGTTGCTCAAGGGGTCCTCAGGCCGGTTGACCACACTAGGTGGGAGACCCCCATTGTGATCCCCATGAAGCCAGATGGGTTGGTAAGGATCTGTGCTGACTATAAGAGCACATTGAACATTGTGCTGCAGCAAAGCGCATACCCAGTGCCAGTGGTCCAACACCTTTTACATTTCCTGGGCTGCAGAAATTTTTTTGCTAAATTGGACCTAGCACAGGCTTACCAGCAACTGCTGTGAATGCAGAAACCGCAGAAGCACAGAGTATTGTGACACATCGGGACACATTTAAATGCAACCGACTCCAATTTGGGGTCAGCATAGCCCCTGGTCTATTCCAAAGCATCATGGAAAGACTATTGATGGAGTCATCCCTTACTTTGATGGCGTGATAATCTCCACCGAAGACCAGCCCCAATTAATGCAAAGAGTCAGTACTGTGTTGGAACGTTTTCAGGAGGCAGTGCTTAAACTAAAAAATGACAAATACCATATTGCTGTACTGCAAGTGGAATTCTTGGGCTTTCTAATTGATGGGTGAGGCATCTGACCCACCAATGGCAAGCTGAAAGCCATTAAAGAAGCCCCCACCCTGCAGAGCAAGGCAGAATTGCAAGCATTCTTAGGCCTACTTAGTTTTTATAATATATTTCTGCTGCAGAAAGCGACAATAGTGAAGCCGTTCCGCAGACTGCTCAATAAAAACATCCTTTGGAGTTGGGGGCCCCACGAGGACACAGCATTCAACAAAATAAAGGACATCTTAATGCCTAACACTGTGCTCATACAGTATAGTGAGTCTCTGCTGTTGCTGCTAACCTGCAACGCATCACCATATGGCATCGGAGCCACAGACTGCCCAATGGGAAGGAAGCCCCTATAGCTTACTACTCTAAGACTCTATCAAAAGTCGAGAGAAACTACAGGCAAATCGACAAAGAAGCCTCGCCGTCGTGAAACGCTTTCAGAAATACCTCTGTGGCAGATCCTTTGAGTTAATCACCAATCACAAGCCGCTGCTGGGCATTCTTTCAGGAAACAGACCCACACCCAACATCCTATCACCAAGAATTTATGATGGACAGTCTTCCTGGCAGCTTACAATTACAAGCTGCTCCACTAACCAGGAAAAGAAATTTTACATGCTGACACCCACAGCAGATGTCCCCTGCCAGAGCTAGTGGAAAACCCAGCTCCAGCTACTTCTGCATTCCTCGCCGAAAGTCTTGAACCCAGCCTACTGACAGTAGCAGACATCGCAAGACTCACCGCTAAAGACAGAAATATTAGTGCAAGTTTTGAACTGGGTGTGGAGGGTCTGGCTGGACAAAACTGAAGGGGACGAATTCACACCATTTAAAAACAGACAATTAGGACTGTCAGCACTGAAAGGTTGTTTGCTGTGGGGGGAGAGGGTGATGGTGCCTCAACCATTAAGGAAAAGGGTTTTGGAATTGTTGCATGAACGGCACCCAGGGATAGTAAGGATGAAGGCACTAGCAAGAAGCTACATCTGGTGGCCAGGAATAGATAAAGACATTGAAACCTGGGTTGCCACATGTCCGCCCTGCCAAAAATCCCACCCTGCCCCCCCCCCGCAGCACCCTCCCTTAAGTGGAAAAAGCCCTCAGCACCGTGGGCTTGCATACACATGGATTTTGCAGGACCCTGCCAGGGGCAAACCTTCCTACTAGTGGTCGACACCTATTCTAAATGGTTGGAGGTGGTCATCATGAATCCACAACAACTGAGGCAATGATCAAAACATTAAGAAAACTATTAATCACCCATGGCCTACCCGATGTACTGGTTTCAGATAATGGCCCACAATTCACAGCACAACAATTCAAAAGTTTCCTTGATAGATTAGGGATCCGCCATGCTCTATTGGCGCCGGCACATCTGGCAGTGAACAGGGAAGCAGAGAGAATGGTCAGAATGACCAAAGAGATACTTTTAAAAATGGGCCCTGGAGATTGGCAAGAAATAATTGACAAAATGCTGCTCATACAACATATAACACCAAGCGCAGCAACAAACAGAAGCCCAGCAGAAATGCTCATGGGCAGAAAATTAAGGTGCACCCTGGACAAGGTCCACCCCAACTTCACTAACGACACCCTACTAGACTCCACGGGGAAGTGCAGAACATTCACACCGGGAGGCCAAATGTATACACACAACTATACGGGAGGGGCAACCTGGGTCCCAACAAAAATAATAGAAAGTGCCAGGCCCAGATCATATAGACTAGAGGTGAAAGGGGGGAAAATATGGAACTGGCACATAGACCAGCTGCAGGGCCGCATAACACAACCCCCATACAAAGCTATTCACCAACTCAAACCCGAGCAGGGTAGCGGAAAATTTAGCTGGGGGTGGAGAAGTCCAGTGTAGCACTTCTGGGGCCTCCAGCTCAACAGAGTCTGCCATGCCTCCAGGAAACTTTGAGGTGTTTCCAAGGACGGAGTCTGGAGCAGCGGACCCATCCACTCAAGCTGCTCCCTTAGGAACAACTGAATCGCACAGGCCCAGTCGCACCTACCGAAGCCCCGCCTACCTGCGTGACTACTTCTGCCAAGTAGTTGGTGATTGGTTGGACTAAGCTAAGAGGGGAGGGGTGTTAAATATTCAATGACGCCTCATAAATATTCATGTACACTGTATGTAAAGTGGAATTTTATGTCAGACTCTACTCATTGACCCAGCCACTGGCAGGAATAATGAAGCCCTGACAGTGACTGAAATGTTGGACTGCAGCTTGTGGCTTTTTGTTCCTGCACTGTAAATAAAGAGTTTTCTTGCAATCCTCTGGTCCTGCTCCTTCCTTTACATGCCCATTTAACAGAACTGAATTATCTTGAAACATGTAGTGCTATCAGAATTTCCCCATGTCACTCTCCAGTCCATTACAATTGAATTATTTGTATACTGGTGAAATGATGAGAAGAATATTTCATTTACTTCACCCTGGATTATTCCGAGCACCAATTTCCAAAATGATTTGGAGAGGTTTTCATGGCCCTTGAATTTATAAAAGCAATGAGTTTTTATTGTTGTGATTTATGTTTTTTTATATTCTTTTACAAAAATATATATTTTCAAGCCTAACATCGGAAATACATTTATTTTATACTTGCCTTTTGTTGGGAGGCATTCTTCTTTTCATCTAGAAAAGATGCATTTTGTAATGTCTTTATAAAATTTCATCTTTAGAAAATAGATGATAGATTAAATAGACAGGTAGATGTATGATAAACTTGGAACTCTGACTATTCTTTTGCGTCAAAGTGCTATTTTAAGTATATGTGTCAGTGTTCCAGGGGAAATCCATTCCTGTCAGTAACTCCAAGACACACGCCACCTCAAAGTACTTTTATTAGAACAGTACCTGGCACATACTGGGGAAATCCGGAACTGAATTTTATAATAATAATATTTTATATAATAACATATTTTGTCTACTAAGAGCTACTCAATTAACATCACCCCTCCCACTTTCTTCAACTATGTGGCAGCAATGAATTCCATAGCTAACAGGCATTCCCCCCTTGAAATATCCTTCTCCTATAAGAAAATAAGAAACAAAACACAACCAGGGGTTAATGTGTTGTCCTTAACCCCCTCTCCCCCCTCCAAGAGGACCCTTCGGTTTGTGGAGGAATTCCTCATGGAATTGGTTAACCAATCTATCTGCATGTACATCCCAACTTTTTACCCAAGTAGCATCTGATATAGGGTAACCCTTCCATAAGACCAAATATTGTAACCATCCTTGATGTAATCTAGAATTGAGGATTTTCTTGATTTCATAATGTGTCTCACCCTGTACAATTAAAGGTTTAGGGGGAGTGATTGGTATTGGTCTTATCATTGATGTAACAGCTGGTTTTAATAAACTACTATGGGACACTGGGTGAATTTTTCCCAGTAGCCGGGGAAGACTTAATTGGACTGTGACCCGATTGATTATTTTAAAAATCAGGAATGGACCTAAGAATTTAGGTCCCAACTTCTTACTAGGAAGTTTCAATCTAAGATATTTGGTTGACAAATATACTTTGTCTCCTATTTTAAACTGTGGTTGGAGGGATCTATGTTTGTCAGCCTGCTTTTTGTAATCCTTTGCAGCTTCAGTCAAAGCTTTTTTCGTATCCTCCCAACCTTTTTTTAATGAGTTCATCCATTCTGTTACAGACATGAATGTGGGAGGTTCTCTGAGTAATTTTGGCATAGGGACAAATTCCATGCCAGTGTTGATTTGGAATGGAGTCAACCCTGTACTGCTATGTACTGCATTATTATAAGCAACCTCTGCAAATGGTAATAATTCGGTCCAGTTTTCCTGTTGATAATTTACATAGCATCTAATGTATTGTTCCACAATGTCATTGGCCCTTTCCACTGCTCCGTTGCAGGCCAGATGGAATGCTGAGGATAACCCTTGGGATGACCCAATAGACTTTAGAAACTCCCTCCAGAATTTAGCGGTAAATTGTACCCCTCTGTCTGATATTATTCTACGAGGTACTCCATGTAGCCTATAGATATGCTTCACAAACAGTTTTGCAAGATGGAAGTCCTTTACAGGCTGTAAAGTGGGTCTGCTTAGAGAATAAATCAATAACAGTCCAAATGATTGTATTTCCTCCACTCTCAGGTAATTCTGCGATAAAGTCCATTGCGATTTCTTCCCACGGCTGTGTTGGTTCAGACAGTTGTTGGAGGAGGCCAGGGGTTTTTCCAGTTCTGTGTTTCATTGTGGCACAAATTGAGCAGCTTTTTACATAGTCCTTGATGTCAGGTTTCATTTTTGGCCATCAGAACTGTCTTCTGACTAAATGTAGGGTTTTTAAGAACCTGAAGTGTCCCCTCCAGCCACGAGTCATAGCTATGCTTGTACATAAAGTTTAGTCCCGTTCCAAGCCAGTCCCTCACATAAAATTTAGTCCCTTTCCAAGCCAGTCCCTCATTCATTGTTAATTCAGTTTGATGCTCCACAAACCAGGGATCGGTCAATAGGGCTGCTTTCAATTCTGTGGTCAATTTGTCTTCCAGGCGTCTGGGGTTGTGGTTGGCTTGGCCTCGAGTGGTTACTTGGCCTGCTGATTGAGCTTCTGATATCAAAGCCTGCACTATTTTCTCTCGGTGACTGTCAAACTGGGGTTTCCTGGACAGGATGTCCATCAATATGTTTTTCCCTCCGGGGATATATTTCATGTTGAAGTTGAACCTCTTGAAGTATTGAGGCCAGTGGACTTGTTTAGGTGATAGCTTCCAAGGTGTCTTTAGAGCCTCGAGGTTCTTGTGATCAGTCCACAGCTCAAACGGCTCCTTTACCCCTTCTAGGAAATGCCTCCAAGTCAACAAAGCCCATCGTACTGCAAATGCTTCTTTCTCCCAGACTGCCGATCTTCACTCTGTGTCCATTAGCTTTTTGGACACATCAGTCAGTTCTGAGAGTCCTTTTGTAGCAGAATGGCCACTACCGCCACATCACTATCATCAGCTTCAACTATAAAAGGTCTGGTCGGGTCTGGGTGCTGGAGAATGGGCTCAGCTGCAAAGAGGTGTTTTAAGGTTTCTGACAGTCCATTGTCCAAGCAAGGGGTTGACTGGACTTCAATTTGGTGGGTGAAGGGCCCGTTTTCAATAATTCTGTCAAAGGGAGGGCAACCTCAGCAAAAGAAGGAATGAATTGTCTATAGAAATTGGTAAAATCCAAAAAGCTTTGAAGTTGCTTTTGTGTTTTGCAGGGGTTGCCAGTCCAACATGGCTTTCACTTTCCCAGGGTCTATCTCAATTCCCTGGTTAGATATTGGTAGCCTAAGTAATCCAGCAACTCCTTGTGGAATTCACATTTTGACAGTTTACATATAACTTGGCAGCCAAAAGTTTTTTCAGGACTTGTCTGATCAATTTGACGTGTTCACAATGGTTTCGCTGAATATAAGGATGTCAACAAGGTAAACAAGGACCCCCTGGTACAGGTGCGAATGTAACACTTCACTGATGAGTTGCATAAATACTGCGGGGGCCCCATGAAGTCCAAAAGGCATGACTCGGAATTGGAAACTGCCCAAAGGGCAGTTAAAGGCTGTTTTCCATTTGTCTCCCTCTTTTATGCGGACTCGGTAGTAAGCTTCTCTCAGATCTAGCTTGGCGAAGACCTTGCCTTTTGACAGGTGGTTTAATAAGTCCTTCATAAGGGGGAGAGGGTACATGTTTTTGACACACACGGTGTTCATGCCCCTAAAATCAACACATAATCTCAACCCACCATCTTTCTTTTCTTTGAACAGCACTGGAGCAGCCAATTTAGATTTGGCAGGTTCAATGAAACCTCTATCCAAATTGCTATCGATGTATTTCCTCAATTCAGTCATTTCAGTCATTTCAGTGTCATGGAGTACATCTTTGGTTTTGGCAGTTTTGCCCTGAGTTCTAATTCTATGGTGCAATCCGTGGTTCGATGGGGAGGTAAAACTTTATATTCCTCTTCACTGAATGCCTCAGCCAAGTCTCTATATTGTTTGAGCACTTGGGGAGTACCTGGAAGAAGGTCCGAGGCGGTGGTTGCTGCTTCAGTTTCTGGATCCAGGTTGGATGGTGGTTTCTTAGTGGGAGGAAGGGGAGGCAGTGGCCCCACTCCAATAATGATTTTCCAGAATCCATCCTCCCACTTGATGGTAGGGGCCCATTTATCTAGCCAAGCAAGTCCCAATATGACAGATTCTGACATTCTTGGAGCTACTATAAAATGTATGAGTTTGTGGTGAGGACCCATCTCCAGTTTGATTAACTCTGTCATTTGGGTGGCTGGGGTCCCCCCAATTAATGTCCCATCCACTTGTTCAAATCTGATTGGGCATTTTAGTGGTTTAGTTTTTATGCCCAATTGTTCAACGATGGGGAGCCCAATAAGGCCTCTAGAGCACCTGGTATCTAAGACAGCTTCTAATTCCCCTGCCTCCCCTGTGTCAGGCACCACTAACTTCACTTTGATGGTAAAAGGTTTGATGGGTGCACTCACCATAGGATTGTCTTCGTCAATGGGTTGTCCAGGGAGGCTGTGTTGGTCTGGAAGTTTGTTGTTCCCTCCTGTGTGGAGAGGATCTTCTATGGTGTGTCTAGCAAAGCGGCTAGTGTTGGGGGGCTTTCCTTGATTTTCTGCCCCCTGGCAGCTGTATCAGACCTCAGTTGTGGAGCTTGTGGAACAGGTGCAGGGGCCAGACAGTCGGCTGCTCTATGGCTACTCTGGCCACAGCTATAACACTTTATCATTCTGGTGGTTTGGGTGGGAGCAGTTTCAGCAGGTCTGGTCAGCTGTTGCCTGGCCACAGCTCTCCTAGGAGGGCCTTCAGGTAGGGGTTTTTTTTGTTGGTTGATGTCATGGTCTAAATTGAGGGTGGCCACATACCACGCTTGCTGGGTCTCTGGTATTCTCTTAATGCTGCAAGCCTTCTCTATTTCTGGGTCAATGACATTTTTAAAATCGTGCAAGATTAATTTTTCAGGCCAATTCATGAGGTGGCTTGTGACTCTTCTAAAGTTCCATATAAAGTCTGATAAGGGTTGCTTGCCCTGTTTCATTTCCATTAATTTGTCCTCATTTTCAGCCACTCTGTCTTGATTCTCAAATCTGAGTCTCAGCAATTGAACAAACACATTGACATCCTGTAGTTCTGAGGCCTGCTCGTAGTGCAATTGCGCCACCCAGTCAGAAGCATCCCCCTCAATTATCCCATCTGTTATTGCAGTAACTAGATTGCGTTCGGTTGCATATTGGTCTCCAAATTGGTCTATGTGAGACCAGAAATAAGAAAAAAGTTCATGGCGTCCGTCAAAATTGGCCTTGAACTGATCTGGTCTGGTCTGGGGGTTGGTATTGCCCTGGCAACCACAGGCTGAGATGGAATGAAAGGGGCCTGATGAGGCATGTATCCACTTTGGAAGGGTCTTCCAAGGCCTGGCTGGATTGGGGCTCTCTGGAAGAAGGACCTTTGCAGGATTGCTCTGAGTGAGGGCTGATCAGGGACTTGCCATGAAGAGGCCAATTGTTGCCTTATTCCCTGCATGAGGAAAGTGGGGGTGGCTGCTTCCTGCTGCCTGTTCAGATCCCTTTGTTGGGAAGGGATCGCTGATTCTCTCTGGGGCCAGGGCATTGCTGGCACTGGCATCCACTGGTACTGGATCCACCCTTGACCAGGATAAAATTCCCACCCTGGAGGATACTTTCTGCAGGGGGTAAATTTCCTTCGGGGGGGGAGGACTTGGAGATTGCAACATACCTGTTGTAGTCTACATCTCTCATCTCTCCCTTGAAATTCAATCCCGTTGGCCTTCCATATACTTGGAGCTCCACACCTCCAATATGCCTCCTTTGCAGCATGTAAAAGGCTTGATGGAATGATTTCTCCAGGCAGCTTTTTCTCCGGTCCCATCTGACAACTTCTCCAGAAATCTGTTTCTTCAGGCCGGGCTCCTAAATCTTGTCTCTCTTCCGCATGCCTTAACTCCTTCAAAGGGGGGCTGAGGGATTCAATTAATCTTCCAGTGCCCCCCCCCCAATGCCCTTCTGTCTCACCTCCCGTGTTGGCTGATTCTTCGGATTGATCCATTGTTGGAACAAATCCTGGGGTTCAGCTCCGATAGCTCCCTCTTGGGAGGTGAAAGTTGTTAAGTTCTGGATTAATGTCAGCATTCCAGGGGAAATCCATTCCCATCAGTAACTCCAAGACACACGCCATCTCAAAGTACTTTTATTAGAACAGTACCTGGCACATACTGGGAAAACCTGGAACTAAATTTTCCCGGCTTCCCCACAAAGTCCCAAGCTACAACCCATCCCCTTTTCCTTCATCACCAGATCACATGCACCAATCCCAAAGTAAGTTTTAATTCTTCCTGTGCCACACTCTGTAACCTTGAACTATCAAAATATTTTGTCTACTAAGAGCTACTCAATTAACATCACCCCCTCCCACTTTCTTCAACTATGTGGCAGGGATGAATTCCATAGCTGACAATATGTTATTTTTGATGAGGCTTAAGTTGAGCAAAGACATGAATATTGTTTTTTTAAACCTGAATGTAGAAAGAATGGAGCTTGTCGAAATAAATCACAATTGCTGAGCAGGATTAAGCTTGAAGAAACTTCATAGAAGTTAAAAGAAATCATAGATATGTAAATAAAACCCAGCAGCTAAAATTCACGTTGATTATAGTATTAACTCCAGATCACTATTGTCCCAAATGCTGCTCAATGTAAATATAACAATAAATTTAGTGGCTCTACATTTGCATTTAATGCAAGTTATTTATGTTTAATATGTTACTGCTTTCTTTCATAAATGGCAAGTGTTTGGAAGCTGTAGAAATGTTTTATCACTGAGTGTGAGGGGACTTTTCACTGAATTACCACTCAGTTTTGTAAAGGAAAGCAGCCATTATTTTTACTTTTGGAATGAGTACACTCACTGTTGATTCTTGAAAATTTACTGGCATTTTAAAAGAATTGATCACCAGGAAAGTCCCAAGAACTAAAGAAGTGTTCTCATCCTCAGCAACCCTAAGATGTTTGGACTCCCAGAATTCCCCAGTCACAAAAGAATTCTGGGAGTTGAAATCTAGATATCATAAATTTGTTGAGGTTGAGAAACACTGACTAAAGCAATGTTTCTTAAACTGTTTTCTCTCAGGATCCCTTCCTATTTAAAAAAATTAGGGAGGATTCCCAAAAGAATTTTTGTTTGCATGATTTATATTTATCAATATTTACCATATTGAAATTAAAATTGACATATTTGTTGATGCTATTGCTTCTTGCAACTGATAGATGTGTTTTAATATGGTATTATTCAGTGTAGGCTGTCAAATAATTAGAAGGTTTTCATTTTTCCCCAGGGTCCTAAGAGCACATTTTAAGAAACAATGTTTTAAGAGGATCAAAATGGGAGGAAAAGTAATGTATTAATGAGACAAATTCAGTCAATTTGGGAATCTTTAACAGCTTCCTATCAGGAATAATTCAATTGATAAAGTTGTCCCAATTTTCATACAGTCAGAAAAATAAAAATAATTTTGCAGTAATTCCATTTTAAGTGTAGTTGTTAAAAGACAATACTGCACAATAAGCCAAATATGAAAAGAAATTAAAATTGACCTTCCTAATAAGGAATCAGAGTACAAGTTTTCCAGCCAAGGGGAAACACTAATCCAGGAATGGGCAATGAACAGCATTCTAGATCAGAGTTTCCTACATAAATACTTATGTATACCAATGTCTCTAATGACATTCTCTTCTTCATTGGCAGATTGTTCATATCTTTCTTTGTAGCTATTTTCTTCATATGCTATAAAGCAGTGCATCCAGATTTTAGAAGTGTAGCCACTTTCTCCATTATCAGCTCTCCTTTTTTGTTGTTTTTGTTTTGTTTTTACAAAGCACCAAGGCAATGGTAAGCAGCAGTAGCCTAGTGAGAAGTCAGAAATAATGCCCTGCAGCACACTAAAAAGTTGCAGTGGCATCATTTTGAGATGTTTATAGCTGATTTGTTTTTTGTTGGATGAAATAAGGCTATTAGAGTAAGCCAGAACACCTATTGAATTGTTTCTTTGGAAACCAGGAACACTTTCGTCTGCCCCAGGAAGAATAAGAATTAGAAGAACTCCTCTAACTAAAGAAGTAGAAGAAATGAAATGAAATGAAGCACAAAAACAACAGAATATGATTGCCTACATTAAAGCTGTTCCAAACAAACAGCTAGCACAAACATTAAAGGATGCCAATGCTGTAATATCAAATATAAGCACCAGTTCACAAGAAACAAACCAACTAATGTCCAGCACAGCTGCAATTATAACTGAATACCTAAGATGCAAAATCAGCAAAGAAGAAAAAAGTGAAACAGTATATTACTAAAATGGAAGATCAGACTGGAAAATAGGATTAGTAAGCTGAGATCAGATGCAAACAAACTAGAACAGATGAAAGAAAAGAAGCTGAAGAACAAAAAGACTACAGAACACCCAACCAAGAAATACCACATGGAGACAAGGAAGATTAAGAATGCACTGGAAATCAAATGTATAGAAATAACAGGATTCAGTAGAAAAATCAGAAATGCTGTGCATAGATCAATGGCACTGTCAACTAAAAAGATACTCCTTTGGTCTGTTTAGCTGCCAGAAAAAGAGAGTGGGGGAAAACAAGGCATTCTTGAAATGCCTAAATAATCACCTAGGTAGCCCAAAGTTGTCAGAGCATAAGAAGGTTATTGCAGAGCATGATGGATGACTCTTGGAGATGGATGTGTCCCATTGGACAAGTGGGGTGGGGGAAAGACCAGGGTCAAGGGGGAAATGTATGATGTGATTTAGTATCAGCTGCACCCAGCCATGCACCAACATGGCAATTTCTAATAAACTAATTTACTTTTTCTGAAATGCGATTAGAGACTTTTGATTTGAATGAGGGTGGATTTGTTGGAGCCCTGACAGGAACAAAAGAAGACATAGTTGGTCAATAGTAATAGACTGAAAGAAGTTAATATCAAGAGATGAATATTTCAGAAGATTCACTATCACCACTACTGTTATCATTGCACTGATTTCTCTTGTTATTCTGAATACTGAATAACTTAGGCAATAGCTATCGAAAATCAACAACATCTGCCAGATTATCCCACCTCTTTTACATGGATGAGCTGAAGCTGTATGGAAAAACACTATCTGAAAATTGCTGCTCAGCACTGTAAATAAAGCCAAGTTATTATAATGGTGTTTAGACTGGACAAATGTGCCATGTTTACCATTAAACAGAGAAAAATAGTGAAAACTGAAGGAATCAAGATGCCCTATGAAAATAATATGAAAAGTCTGGATGAATCACGACAAATACACAGACATCCTTCAAGCTTGACATCAAGCATATTAAAATCAAGAAAAGATTAGAAGTTTATACATCAAGAAAGTACACAAGATCTTAAAGTCCAAATTCAATGGAGAAAATACAGTCAAGGCAAGTAACACCTGGGCAATTCCAGTCATTAGATACACAGTTAGAATTGGGTCTGGACTCAAGCAGAACTCAAAGCAATGGATAGGAAGACCAGAAAAATAATGATAATGAATCATGCTCTTCATCCATTCAGCTATGTTGACATGCTATCTACCAAGAAGAATAGGTAGATGTGACGTGTTGCAAGTATATCAGATGGTTGAAGGGTATTGGAATAGTGAAGAAGATAAACTGAAGCTTCTGTATCAGAAGACTTACTGAATACTTGAGGGACCAAATTGGCCTATAGGAAAGGGCAATTAAAGAAGAAAAAAAGAGACATGGAAAACAAACTATGACATGACCAACACATTAAAAAAAATATCAAAGACTAATTCTAGCTATAGAAAATCCTTAAAAACAAATGCATAGAATTGAATTCAAGCCAGAATTGAAAAGATAGCAACAGAAAGCAAGTGCACAGACGCTATATACCACTTGGTTGCTATTGCAAAAATATCACACAGACTATCTACAAACAATAGCACAACAAAGTAACAATTCATTGGAGAATTTGCAGGAAGTACCATTTGCCTGCAAGCAAGAACTGGTGGGAGAAAGTAACAGAAAATGAAGAAGTTAAAGTGTTCTGGGAGTTTAGAATTCAAACTAATAGGCAACTGTAACATAACACCTCCAATTTAACAATTGTCAATAAAACAATAAACAATAAAAAAGACAAAGAAATCTAGACAGTGGACATTGCAGAACCTGGAGACAGCAAAAGAGAAGAGAAAGAATTGAAGAACAAAACAAAAAGCTTTACATTCTATTATTTCTGAGCATTAGATGTCTAAAACAATGCTGCAAATCCTGCTTCCTGAATTCTCTGCCAGAAATTTCTTCTGCATTTTTCCTTGCCATTCGATTTAATATAAAGGAAATTGTGTTGTACTGATGTTGTGGTAATGGTTTTTAAATGAGTCCATGTCTCATGTAGGGCATGTCATTTAACAGGGTGAAACTTAATTTTTGCAATTTTTTTCAGTGAGAGGGTTCTAAAAATATGTGTTTTTACACCAAGAATTCAAATCTGCTGTTATTTTTGCAATTGCACAATATTTAGCTTGGTATGGTAAATCCAGGGCTGATCATATACCCCACAAATGCTATTAACTTTATCTTTTCAAAATTATACCTGTGCTACAAAAATTAAATTTTTTTCTGCATGAATCTTTTCTAGCTAAAAAAAATCCACACAATAATAAACTAACATTGGAAAGCAATTGTCTGAGTTGCAAAAATGTTTAAGCGAGTTTCATCAACCATTGTTTTGATTCATTCTTTGACATCAGCCACTGACTTGCTTCATAGCCTCTGATATAACCCTCACATTTCTCATGTGTACATAGTCTGCTTACTGCCTTTGTGACCTGTTTCACACACGTCTCTATTGATTGTGCATGGCAGGGCCACTGTAGTACTTGCATTGGTTCATCAATGAAGTTTTTTCCTTCCTCTGTAGTCAGTTTGCATGTCAAAGGTGGCTCACATACATCTTCAGACCAATCAATCAGCTCCAGCAGAGTGGATGCTCTGGCTTGACCTCTACCCAGTGCCTGGCACCAACTTTACCACCAGTATTAACATTTGTAGATTCTCCTCCAGTGGCCTTCAAGCTTTTGTCAATGCCTTTCTTCTTCATGAAATACACCAGATTATCTGTAATCACTTGAATAGGTTTTCCAGTTTTTGAGCCTTTCTCTGGAGTGAAATGATAAAAATATCTTCTACCCAGCTCACTGCACACAGAACAATATTTTTCTTTGGTGGTACTGGGGAATTGCTGATCTGAATTGTTTGCTGGGCAATTGCTGGTCTGAAAAATTATGATATTTATTAGTTATTTATCAAACACACCTAATTTATATTAAAATAACCAAAATATCTTTACAGTTCCCAAGCATGTTACAATTTTTGAGCATCTCTAATGTTTGGAAATTGAAAGTTGAAAAATTTGACACACCTTAAATATTGTCTCAGGAATAGGGCTTACAAAGTTGCTGTGGCAAGGGGAATGAAGTGGGTTGTTGTCCTATTTTTCATCTCTTCAGTAGCTTTGGCTTCTCATACCACAATTAAATCTCAGAGAAAGACATCATGAAGAATTTATCCTGTGAAGTTCTTTGGATCAAAAGCACCAGTAACCAATGAAACTACAGAATGATGAAAAAGTGAGATATTAGCTGCTGTTTTGCAGGAATGAAGTAAGTACAGCATTACCCAAATAAATTGCAAAGAAATTTTTAAATGTTGAAAATGAAGTAGCAAAACAGAAGCCTTTTAGATGTCATGCGGAAGATATTTTGGGGAAATTAGGATAGATGTTTGACCCTACCCATAGTTATATCCTCAACTCTCATTTCTAAGGTACTCTCTTTTTCCCAACAGTTATTTTGAAGCCAAAGAGAGTCATGGTATTCTATCCATTATTATCTGCAAAAACCTGGAGCAAACTCATAGCAAGACTCCTGTACTATTTCCTGTTAATGTAGACTCCTGTAAAAAAAAGGATTATCATTTCCCTCAGGATATAGCAGAACATCTTCTAACACCACACTGCATTTAATGGCAACTGATTGCATACAAAATTGAGTAATTTGTAAAGGGTCTCCCAGTCATTAGTGAGAATTAATGAGGTTCTACCATAATAAAACCTCACTTTAAGGTACGGAGTTTCACTGAAACATATGGGATTATAAAAGTAAATTTGTGTCTCACATAATCTTATGTCAGTTATAAAGCACATTTCTTGAAAAAAGAAAAAAGAAAAAGGAGCCATCCACAGGTCTGAACAACTTTATTTTTATGCAGGTTCTGGAAGTGCCACAGAGTGCTTACTTGTCACTTTTTCTTCCATCATAGCACCAGGATGCCCTGGGGAAAAATGATGTCTCACTTCACCTTGGTATTATATCTACCTTTGCAAAGCTCTGTATGGCCTGGAGGAAGTTTGGCAATGCACAAAAATTTTGGTTTCCATTCTGTCATATTGTTATTTACAATTAGTGTGGTATTGCCATAAGAGTTTTGTAATATAAACCAGCCTGCCCACTAGAGAAACTCTCTATATTCTACGCCTTATTCCGCTTATAATATTTATCATCGTAGCCATCATCTTTTTTATTACATCTTGGGCTTGAAGAGTCCAAAAAGCAGATGTAACTCATGATGACCTGACTTCAGTGGGAGAATGAAGCAGGTGGCTAATTGTCTCTCAAACAAATATGCTGATAATTAGCAGGGGAGCAGAATGGAAGAGAAGCTGAACACCAACCTTTATTTAAGTTAAGCAAATGGATGGGGGGGGGGGAATTCATGATGCAGCTGCATTATGCTCTGAAAAGTTAATAACAGAGCCATATTTCATCTCGTCAATCCCCATTCACCAAAGGATGCCCTCAGGACTTGTTTATGGATGACTTTGACACCGGGCATATAAAAAGCTCATGGAATGCAACCAGGTTACAATTGGGAACAAGGGGCTTTGAAAACCTCATTATGTCAGGTTAGTGCCTTACACCTTGTCTCAGGAGAATAGCATGGGATACCTTTAGGGAACATTCATGTGAGCAGTGTCATTTTGGTTGCCATTTGTCCACATTACAAACATTACAAACCAAACAGCATCCTTTGTTTAGGACAACCTAAGAACAAAAAGCAGCAGGATTGACAGTTGAGATCAAATTGCATTGGCAGGCAGTGGCTTAATACTTCAATGTTTTCTGCCCAGACAATTTTTGGCTGTAGATACTGTTATCCATTCTCTGTCTTTCACAAAATGTGAGACCCACCATGGATTTAATTATTATCTTTTTATATTAAGCATTTTTTTAACAAAAATCACTAATGTGTAAGGGAATTTAAAAAGTAGTTTTCAAATCATATAAAAATGTTAAGGACAACTGAAGCCAGTAGTAAGGATTACTACTGCACCAAGGACTAAAATACATCTATAAATAGAAAACAAAATATTTTAATGAAGTTTTGAGTGATTTTTCAGAAAAATAAATAATTACACTTCCTTCAAATATTATAGGAAACTGTTTCTCGTTACAAGTTTCACTTTTGATTTGACTCAATATCACTGTTGATTTTCAGTTTTGAGTTATGGCCTTACTCAGTGTTTCTGTTAAGTTTGCATGAAGAGTCATCAGATGCGCTTTCAGTGAAGAGTTTATTAAGTAACTACAGCTCAAATGGACCTGACTTGGCTGGGCTATGGCTGCTTCTTATAGCCAGCAGCCGTAGTTGCCAGCTAATCAGAGTGCAGGGTTTTCCCATCTATTTAAACCAATCCTATTTGACATTTTACAAGAACAATCAAACTAAACCAATAACATTCAAACCTACATACATAAACCCCTCCCCACTAGGTTTCAGTCCATACAAACCCCAACCTATCTAATGTATTCTTTTAAATAGGTGGGGCTCTT
>CM019155.1:46820720-46951939 GCA_009733165.1 Naja naja | reverse complement strand
TGCATGCATAGGGGGTGTGGGGCGGCGCACATTGCTTTCTGGGTACTGGCATGCGAATGTGAGCATGCAAGCGCGCACACAATTTTTGGCACAGGAGCCTAAAATGGTTAGCCATCACTGTTCTAGGAGGAATGAGAGTTCTTAACAGAAAAATATGTTCATTTGTGCTGTTTCATAAGAAACAGCAGCAGGCAAAACTGTTAATAATTTGCTTTAATTACAGCTATATCCATGTCATTGTTTGAAAATTCAAATCTACAGTTACATCAATTCAACAGTTATAATTATACTTGTTCATCTACTCCATTGTCTTCCTCTTAAAAATACCAATTCTTCTTAACTTACTACTTCCTTCTTGTTAACACCTTTTCATTGGGCTGCTCAACAAATTGAATACTCAAAAAAAATTGTAGGCAACAAATAATTTATTTGTTGATTGATTATTCTCCATAGCACCTTAGAGCAAGAAAAGAAACAATGGGTGGATGCTTGTCAGAGTAGATCCAACCTGGAAATAAGGAACAATTTCCTGATAGTAAGAAAGATTAATCAACAGTTTGCTCCTGGAATTGTGGGTGGTCCATCACTGGAGGTTTTCAAGAAAAGATTGGATAACCATTTGTCTGGGATGATATAAGAGCTTCTGGGGATTGGATCAAAAGATCTCCAAAATCCCTGCTAGCCCTATGATTCTATAAAAGGTGTGTGTGTGTGTGTGTGTGTGTGTCTGTCTGTCTGTCTGTCTGTCTGTCTGCCTGTCTGTGTAGGCATTTTATGTAACTGATAACATGAACATTAGTATATCACTTTTTAAAAGTAGTGTTGATTCATGAATGTCCTAGGAGAAACAAAGAATCAGCTACCTTAAGCTATAGCTAAATTTCAAAGGTTATTTAATTTAGTTTTTATTTTCAAAAATTCACACATATTTCCACTTTGTTTGGTGAAGAAGGAAACAAAGAACAAGAGGGATTTCTTTCCTTCTCCACCATCCCATCATTTAAATAGTTTCATATTCAGTCACATAAAAACTCCCTACCTAAGAGGAAAGCACAACAGGGATTGGTGATTGGCCTGGATTATTTGAATGCCTGGTTTAACTTCCTTGGCCATATGAAATATGTACAAAGACATGTTCAGCTCCTGGTCACTACATGGCAGCAAAATAAATATGATTTGCCATTGACTTCTTCCAATTTTTCTTCTTTCTTTCTTTCTTTCTTTCTTTCTTTCTTTCTTTCTTTCTTTCTTTCTTTCTTTCTTTCTTTCTTTCTTTCTTGTCAGCCTTATAAAGTTGACCAAATTAAAAATCTAATGCCATGTAGGCCAGGGCTATTTTTATTGCAACAGCTATAATAACAAAGTTTTTCAAGTCTGAATGTGCTTTCCTCTTCTCTCACTTTATCTTTGTATGAACTAGGCTGGAACTTGTCTGATATATTTTCTTAAGTTATTTCTTGGCCATGACTAGGTCACACTAATCCGGCTATGGTAGCAATTTACTACTGTTCTTCAAGGCCATTCCTTATGCCGTCAACATCACTCTAACCTGATAGTCTTCTTTAGCCTTTTAAGGTCTGCCCACATATGCAAGGTGCAATATAAACTAGGGTGCTGCATGTCTCAAAAATTATTCTAAAGAAGCATTCTGATGTTCTAGGAAGTCAACCATAGTATCTCCGAGTTATTCATTAAAGCAGTCCTGCCTTTTTCTTAGGATGCCATGCCAGTCTGGCAAAAGATGTCACAACTTTGAGAGTTGCTTTAGAGAGCCTAAAGCTCTTCAAGAGTTTTTCCCAAAGTCAGAAACACTTCTTCCTAAGATGCACAGCATTAATGTTAATAACAGGTATCTAACCAAAATGGTGAATGGTGCTATTGGGATTCTTATTCCTATTAAGTACTTCAAAGACTCCACAATGACAAGGGCAAAGAAGCACTTTTTATATGTATAACTTAGCAACCAAAACCAAATTGTATCCATGACAGTCCCGAGGGCATGTCACCTCTTCAGGCAAGTCATTAGACAACATATCTTTCATCAGAAGGAATATTAATTAATAAATGCTTAACTTAACATTTATCATGGCCAAATGCCCATATAAAACAATTTAATATACAGAGGTTTCTTTAAAACAAATCATTGGATGAATAATAAATAAATAGCCACTTTCCAGCCATACATACCATCACTTTCTTTTTTTCATTCCCTACTTCCCAATGATACCCATGGGTATATTTCCATTTATTCATGAAGAGAGGTGTCCATATAATTTTTTTAGGATTTTTTTTCCTGTGAAATTTACAAATTGTAACTAAGTTTCAGAATAACTTTGCTTCATAGTTATTTGTCAAAACTCCATTCCTTCTATCCATTCAGACAATCAGCTGGAAAAGCTGCTTTAATCCAAGATGGACCTTGAAGTGTGAGGGGAAAAAATATATCTCTCCTTGCAGCTCATAAGGCTCCCTTGCTTTGCAATCAGGTAGATTGTTCTGGAATAGACACTAATAAAAAGGAGAATAAAGCTGAAAAAGAAACAAAAATAGGTAGGGCATGATGGAACAATAGCTGCTTTAAAGAAAGTGCTGGGGGTGGGGGGCACCAGATCTGTGAGGCTTTCCATCTGCAGTTTACTTTGGCAAATAGAGAAAGCATTGAGGAAAATACTCCTGTCTAGTCTTGCTGCCTATTAAAACAATTCACTGTTTGCTAAGCTTTGTGATTTTTCATTCTAAGGTATAAATAATTGGCTATGATTTACTAGTCTCAGTGCAGAGAAGTAAGTTAAACACTTCTTCTTTCCGTTCCTTTGAAGCTGCTAACCAGGGAGGGATTGAATAAGTGGCAAGAATTTAGGGGTTATTTTTCTATTACAAGATCATCTATCATTTTATAGACACATCACAGGATGTAATTAAAAACACCAGCTTCTGCTCACTGAGAATCTGGTCTCTTTCACCAGGCCTGCTAGCATTACTTGTTCAGCCTTAGCAGAGGACTAAATAACTGTAGTCATTTCTGAGACAAATGTTATGTTTGTTAATTTAGTTGTAAGGTGCTTGATCCAGCAGAAGCACATCACCTAGCCTTAAACTTATGGAGGTATATTTGGATTTAATGGGATCACTCAAGTGTTTCAAATTAACCATATGTTGAAGCAGCATATTGGGTTGAGCCCTATACATATCACCTTCTAAGATCAAGACTTCCCAGAGATAAATATTAGATAGTCATACATATCAATTGGCTCTTCATCTTCCTCAGCTCACTTTCAATTATGTCCAAGAAGCATTGGGTGATTAATTTCCATCTCCTGCAATATGACATAACTTGACATAGCTTGTTTGCTGTTGCTCATATTTAGCCATTATTCAGAGACATATTTTGAAGACTTTGGATTAGAGACAGATAATCTAATCTCTTTTTTTGGATTACTACTCTTTTAGTCCATTGCTATTTATCATGCTTATTAGGATTGGTGGGAATTTAAGTTCAAAAATATCAGGAAAGCAAGTTTTTCTCCACACATGCTATAAATGTCATTGATTTTACTGAGATATTCTTTTTATTTAATAATTTTACTGAAGAATTTTATATAATATATAATATAATGGCACAAATGTTAGAAAAAGAGAAAAGAGGAGGAAAGTGGTGAATAGATAAAAAAAGAGAAAACAAAGATAATATAAAGATGCAACTTCTGGTCTTTATAGAAAGGTATCATTTGTCCTCTTTGAATAAGGTTACATCATGATTTCCTTCTTCCCATATTTTAATCTTTTTAATATTAATCCCTAAATTACCAGTTTTCCATTTTTAACAAAAAGTACAGTGATTAATAAATATCATTGTTGTCTTTTCCTTAATCACGCAAGTCAATTTTACCATTTCTGAAAATTCTGTCAGCTTCTCCAACCATTCCTCCATTATTGGTTTATCTGAACCTTTCCATCTTTGTGAATATGATAATTTTGCTCCATTTACCATATATAAATTTCCATTAGTCTTCTCTAACTGATTATTCATTGACATCTTATCAGTATATTCTTCATCTTCATCTTAATGTTTCTTATATTTCAGGAAAGATTGCAATATCTCCATATATTGCAGGAGACATTTTCGTACAGAAAGAAAACTAATATGGAGAGCAGTGTTCCAGCATTCTTTTAATCAAGCATTTGTTCTAATACTGTGGACAAATGTAGAATTGAAATTCTTCTGTATAATTCCATTCTTCTTTTCTCAAATCTAAAACTTGTGTTCAGATTATGGAGACAAACCCAGGCCTTAATAGCTAAAAGAATTATCACATCTCTTTACCATCTTTGTGGAAGATTATGCCTTCTCAAGAGCCATTTAAAGATCCCCATTTTGGCTTCTGTATAATTCAATAATAAATTAAACCCAGCAATCCAGCTTTATATATAAATATTCTGTTCATTCTGGCAGTAATCCGGAAGTTGTTCAAGGAAAGGGCGGGGCAAGTACTTCTGGTCCCTCCTTGGCCAGGAGGCCCTGCCGCCCACATCTTCGATACCACCTGGAGGACGCTGGGTGACTAGTGTTCCAAGAGAGTAGGGGTCCCACATCTACAACAGTCCCAGATGTGTTACTGTTTCTCCAGAACAGTCCAGATAAGGGGCTCTCAAAAAATTTTCTCCGCCAGTAGGTAGCGTCCTTGGATTCGGTATTGTCATGGGATAAGTGATTTCCCTCACCCAACTCCCTTAAGTTCACAGATCTTGAAGGGAGCCTCAGATCTGCATTCCCTATGGTCCACAGGTATTCCTTTGGGACCTTCTCAAAGTGCTACAGGCCCTGATAGAGCCACCCTTGACCCTTACAGAAGGTGGATTTCATTCCTTATCCCTCAAAGTGGCCATCCTGGAAGCTTTCACGCCTGCCGGGATGGTGTCTGAGTTGGGGGCAGGTTCTGAGAGGCTAGATTGAGCAGCTTTCCTGACAACTGGGTAATTTATGTCAGGACCCTTCCTTTGTACCAATAGATTAATTCTGGGTTGCATAGGGTAGTGGTCATAGCTCTACAGGTATTGCCCCTAGCCCCATATGAGTTGGAGCACAGGGGGCGTACATGGGAGGTGCATAAAGCTCTCCGTACTTATGTTAAATGCACCAAACTGAAGCAGTATTCCTGTCCTTCCATCCAGTTCCTTGGGGAGTAAGGCTTCCTCATCCAGGATGAGTAGATGGATCTTTTGCAGTGATATCTACAGTTGCTAGTTACTGCTGCAAGAGGAACAGTAACTGCTGCTGCTCATTCAATGGTGAATGAAGTTTCAGAAGAATCTATTTTTGCCTCTGTTCATAAGAAGCCACTTAATGTAGTCTGAGTTTCATGCTCTATGAGACAATGCAATTGAATAAACAGTTATAATTGGTAAAATATAATCAGTGGATTGAGGTTTATATCTACTACAGAAATAGGATAGATCAGTGTTTTTCAAACTTGGAAACTTTAAGATAGCTAGGGAATTCTGGGAGTTTAAATGCACAAATCTTACTTTTGCCAAGTTTGAAAAATACTAGGATTGATGGAGGTATTTAAATTGCTAGAATAGAAATGCAGCAAATGTTGTATTAAAATAGAAATGACTATCTGGGATTGAATGTTTCCAGGAATTATATTTTTGTAAGAAGTAGCTGCTGATGGATGGAACTTTTCCTTGAATGGAAGCTATGGATTCTATAAACATCTTCCTGCCCTTTTCCCCCCACAATTTCTGTTCACATAGATTATAGAGTTACTTTTAATGGGGATCTATTATGCATAGTTAAGAAAACTCTAGGGGCAATTTGTTCTGGGGAGTGGCATCCATAAGAGTGGATCTTATGGATGCCACATCTTTCTAACACTGTGGCATCTGTTCAAATATCTATTTAGGCTGCTTTGTATGAGACATATCTGAAACCAAGAACAGTCTCTGAGTCAACTTGGTTCCTTAGGAAATTAGATCCATCTTTTAAAATTTTTGAACTGAGAATAAAAGCAACTAGAGCTAATTTCACTAAAGTCCCATCAGTATCTTTGCTCTGAAATATTCAGACATAACGAGCATTAGAGACTAGGCTAGGCTAGGCTAGGCTACACTGGAATGGAATGGAATAGGATAGGATAGGATAGGATAGGATAGGATAGGATAGGATAGGATAGAATAGAAATGTTATTGTCATTTTTAATGTAAACTAATTAGCATACATTAAAATGAAATTTTGTTGAGTTAGGCTCCCAAAAGATAACTATTATGCATATATACATGGCAAAAAAAGAAAGAGTCCTGCGAGTTTATAAAATGGAATAAGAAACAAAGCTATTATAGAATCTAGCAGTCCTACTATAGATACTTTGAAACCTCCCCCCAGAGGGAAGCAACAAAAACAGATCATGAAATGGGTGTGTGGAGTCTCTAACAATACTTGGAGCTCTAAGCACAAGCAGGGGTGGGCTGCTACCAGTTTGCACTGGTTTGGGAGAACCAGGTGTTAATTTTACATCTGGTTCAGCAAACCGGTAGTTGCAATGACTGGCTGGCCCACAGAGGCTCAGGGAGGCTCAGGGAGGCGAAAAATAGGCCTCCTGGAGAGCCTCCAGAGCCCAGGAAGGGGGAAAAAATATTTATTATTTATTTATTTATTTGATTTGTCAATCGCTTACAAGATAATAGGTATAAGTATAAACATAGTTATGAATACATGGAATGGATACATATAAGAAAAATAAAAATAAAAAGAATCAATAGGACAGGGATGGTAGGCACCTTGGTGTGCTGATGCATGTCCCCTACAGACCTCTTAGGAAAGGAGTGAGGTCAATAGTAGACAGTCTAAGGTTAAAGTTTTTGGAGTTTGGGGAAGAAACAACAGAGTCGGGTAGCGTATTCCAGACATTGACCACTCTGTTGCTGAAGTCGTATTTCCTGCAATCAAGTTTGGTGTGGTTAACCTTGAATTTGTATCTATTGTGTGCTCTTGTATTGTTATGGTTGAAGATGAAGTATTCATTGACTGGTAGGACATTGCAATGTATGATTTTATATACTATACTTAGATTGGACCAAAGGCGGTGTAGTTCTAGGTTTTCTAGGTCTAGAAATTCAATTCTAAAAAAAATGGGCCTCCTGGAGACTCTGGAAGGCATCCAAGGAGCCTCTGAAGCCCAGGAAGGGGAAAAATGGACCTCCCGGAGGCTCTAGAAGGCCTCCAGAGAGCCTCCAGAGACCAGGGGCGTTTTTACCCTCGCAGAGGCTCGAGAAAAGCCTCCACAGCCTGGGGAAGGCAAAAATAGGCTCCCCCCATGGTGCAGGATGCTGACTAGGCCATGCCCACCATGGCCACGCCCACCCAGCAACTGGGCAGAGAACCAATTGCTAAATTTTTTGAAGCCCACGCCTGCTTACAAGCAGTATACTGAATAACTGGAAGGGCGCTTCCTATAATCTTCTAGGCTGCCCTTACCACTCTCTGTATGGACCTTCTATCTGAGGCACTGCTGCCACTAAACCAAACAGTCAGTGGCGGATTAAGGCTCACTGGTTCCCTAAGCACTGACAAATCTTGGTGCCCCCCACCTTTGTACATATTGTACAAATGAAACCATATTCGTAATTTTGTGGGGGGCCCTTTGGGCCTGGTGCCTTAAGCACCTGCTTAATCTGATTAATGGTTAATACACCACTGCAAACGGTGATGCAGTTTTTAAAAAAATGCTTTCAATTGTGCCTCTGCAAAAAGTGGCCAGGACACAAGGAGAAAGATGTGTTCTCCTCATCTGATGCAGGATATGCAGACACTGGTTTGCATGCTTTACTAAACAAATGTATGAACAGACCAAGTCAGATTGTTAGTTATCTGTGGTAAGATATTTAATACCGATCACATCCACAGCTGCAGTCTTGATGCAAAGTGGAGTATGACTATGCCGGCTCTTTCTAAAACCAACAATGATCTCCTTTGTTTGTTTGTTTTTATTCTAGAAAAAACTATTTGACATACATTTAAAATAGACAAATCAATATATATATATATATATATATATATATATATATATATATATATACATACACACACACACACACACACACATACATATATACATTTTACAGCTTATATTGAACAATGGTTAATTTTTTTCTTTATCTTTATCATTGACATAATCTGCCTTGTTACAGTAACTCCTTCATTCTTTTAATGTTTTAATTTCTCTATATAGTTTGTAATTAAATGCATGTCTCCTGTCTTTTCCATAACTTATCCAAATATCAAATATTACCTTTTCTTTAACCCCTCATACCAAATGTTCCATATTTCATAATAGTCACTATCTTGTTTATTTTTTAACAGTTTGGTTAGGCTATCCATCTCAGCGCATTCATGTATTTTTTTAATTACCATATCCTCTGAAGGAATGGTAGACAGTTTACAATTTTGTGCATAGGTTATTCTGGCCGCAGTTATGATATGCAAAATTAAATATTGATATTTTTTCTCCATGTTTAAATCTATCATACTTAGCAGAAAGGTTTCGGTTCAAGTTTTAAATTTTGTTTTGTTATATTTAAAATCCAATTTCTAATATTTCTCCAAAATTTCTGAGCACATGGGCAAGTCCACCACATGTGGAAATATGTTCCTTGTGCATAGTTACATTTCCAACAATTGGATGGTAGGTTGGGGAACATCTTAGCCAGTCTCGAGGAGGTAGGTTTCTTAACTGATGGTTAACCAAATTTTATATAAGTTTTTTCTAGATTCTGTAACCTTCTTTTAATTTATAGTCCAAATATTTATATGTTTTACTAATTGCCATATTTTATCTAATTCTTGTGGAGTCATGTTAAAGCCAAATTGTTCTCTATCTTTTTTGTAATGGGTTTGTATTTGTGCAAAGGGCCACCATGCTATCTCCTTTCCCTGAATTTGTATTTGGTTCCTATTTTTAAGCTCTCCGGTGTCATATAGTAAATCTTTATACCTAACAATGTTTTCATAATCCAATACATTTGGATGTGTAACTGCTTCCAATGTAGATAGCCACAATGGAACCTTTGGGTAGTGTTTTTTTTAATCTTTCCCCAGATATTAAACAACATATTTCTGACATGGTGCCTTTGGAAATATGAATGTTGTTTAGATTTTCCATCCCACATGAAAGCGTGCCAGCCAAGTTGGAGATCAAAACCCTCTAATATTAATAACCTTCTATTTTACAATTTAACCCAATCCTTAAGCCAGTTTACTATAGCAGCATCATAATATGATTCAAAATCTGGAAGGCCAAATCCTCCTTTTTTCCTGGCATCCTGTAATAATTTATATTTCACTCTGAGTTCTTTCTGCCATATAAATTTGGATGTACATTTGTTTAATTCTACAAAAAAATTCTTTTCCAACTTGACTGGCACTGTCTGATACAAGAACAGCAATTTTGGCAAAATATTCATTTTTACTATCGAAATAGCGATAACTGCAATTTGACCCCATTGTCTAAATCTTTAGCTATTTGCGTTATTAACTTATCCTTTGTTTTGTTAACATTCAAAACCATGTTATTTTTATTGCACCAGTCCATCAAAGCCTTTACCTCCTGCCTATAAGAATCTCCCATTTCATCCCTGATAAGCCCCACCACTGACGTGACATCTGCATACTTCACAATATGATTCGTAGCAGACCTGGCACAGCAATCATGGGTCATCAAGTTGAACAGTAATGGAGAAGGGAACAGTTGAACAGTAATGGAGAGAAGGGAAAATTTAAACAAATTAAATCAGCTGTTTTGTTGAGACTCACAGGAATTTTGAAAAAAATAATTACACGACCTATAATTAGGTCCTCCCTTTCCCAAAATAATATCAACTTAAAATATGTAGGGAAAAAGAAATCTCATTTTAAGAATACTACAAGTCAAACTTAATATATATTTATTCATTCATTTATTCACTTCTAATATTCATAACATACTATGTCATTAATTAGTTTTTAAAGTGGTTCACAATAGAATAGGAAATATAATAATATGATAATAAAGCATAAAGTAGACAAAATCATAAAGCAATGTTTATATAGTCAATTGGTTAGTTATCTAATTATTTTAAACCTTTTATTCCATTCTTTAGTAAAAAAACACATCTTTTCAGAGCATTGTACATACAAACATAACAGTCACAGAAGAAAAGAAAAAAAGAAATGAAAATGAAAGAGGAAATCACAAAAGCCCAAATATTAGATCTTAAAAGAGAGATTGAGAATTGTGATAGAGTATCAGGGGTAGGATTCAAATTTTTTTACTACCAGTTCTATGGTCGTGGCTTGGTGGGCGTGACAGGGAAAAGATACTGTAAAATCTCCAGTCAGAAATGGTATTTGTCAGTTCTTCAAACTACTCAAAATTTCCACTGCCAGTTCTCAGAACTGGTCAAAACCTGCTGAATACCACCACTGAACAGTATCAAGATAAAGCAACATATCTAAATAACAAAAATTCACTATTAACTAATACATTTACACTTAACATACCTAATCTGTTCACCGAGAATACTCTTTCTTTCTAGATTCTCCTTGAAACAGTAGTGGGATTTGTTATGTATGCAGGTTTGAATGTCATTGGTTTAGTTTGAACTGTTCTTGTAAAATATCAGAAATGATTGGTTTAAAAGTGCGGAAAATCCTGACTCTGATTCTTGTAAAATGTTGCAGAAATGATGCTGTTTAAAAGTGCGGAAAATCCTGCACTCTGATTGGCTGGCAACTGCGGCTGCTGGCTATAAGTAGCAGCCGCAGCCCAGCCAAATCGGGTCTGTTATGAGCTGTAGTCACTAATAAACTCTTCACTGAAGCACTCGCGTCTGACTCTTCATGCAAACTTAACACTGGCGGCAAGGTGGGATCCTTCCTGAAGAGAAGACGATGCAGAAAACAAGCTGAGAGAGATGGCTGCGCTGAACACCCCCAGCCCCATTCGATCCATGGCAGAAGACTGGGACTTGTATGCAGATCGTTTTCAAATGTATTTGAGAAACGATCTTGCCGACATTTCGAGAAGCGGAAGAGGGCGGTCTTTCACGCTACTGCGGCAGTTTTCAAGATGGCGAAGGCATTGGCGGGAGCTGCAGACGTGAAGGTAATGGAATGGCCTGATTTAGAAAAGCTTTAAGAGCCCATTACCCCACAGTATCGTGCCTCATTAAGAGACACGAGTTTTACCATCGGGATCAAGGGAAAGCGAAACGTTAACGACTTCGTGGCAAGTTTAAGAGACATTGGGGTGCATGCGAGTTTAACAACTTGGAAGAGGCCATGCGATCGATTTGTTCTAGGCCTCAAAGACAAGGTGCTTCAGAGCAAATTATTATTAAAACCTAAGATCACGCTTGAAGGAAGCCATAGAAGAGGCTCCTCAGCAGAAGCCACCAAGTCCTCAGCAGCAGCCATGAAGAAAATTAACAAGGCCTCAAGCCATCCTGATGTGGAAAAGTCCACAACAACTCATTCGAGCAAATAGATTCAGTCAGACTGTAGTGAGGTGGAGAAGGAATTTATAGACTCAGAATGGAGAGGAAAAAGAAAGACCTGGGAAGAAAGAGGCAAGGTACTGCAGAGGTTGTGGGGGAGCCACCCCGCACTGAATGCAAGTTTCTTGATACCATCTGCCTCCGTTGTGAAAAAAGAGGTCACCTAGCAAGAGTCTGCAAATCATCCAGAACTCCACCAACAGAAGAAGTTTCCTGACAAAGAATTCAAGCCTAACAACTTCAGTGAGAAAATGGGGCTAACACAGAAGCAAATGGGAAGAATGAAACTCATCAAACAGTCACCATTGGTCATTCTTCACCCTTAAGAAGAGAAAAGTACATGTGAAGGTACTAATTGAAGGAAGGCCTTGCCAAATGGAAGTGGACTCAGGCTCCTATTTATCTATGGTGTCATGGGACACTATTCACAGGCTACTCCCAACATTCAGAAGAAGCATTTCCAGAAGCAAGCACTGACTCTTAAAGACTACCAAGGGAACAAGATTCCAGTAGTTGGAACAAGAGAATTCAACGTGAAGTTCAAAGGCCACACCAAACGTTTGCCCCTGACCATCGTGGACAAGGATCGCCCAAGCTTGCTGGGACTTGAGTGGTTCAATCCACTAGGCATCGAGGTGACTGGCATCAATCACGTGAGCAACACTGAATGGGAGGAGGCCTTGAAGTCTGAGTTTCCAGAGGTCTTCAGCGAGGATTGGGCAAGTATATGGGGACCCCTATCACTTTCAACCTAGATCCCAAGGTGCCCCCAATTCGTTTAAAGCCCAGAAGGGTCCCATTTGCATTAAAGGAAAAAATTGATGCACAATTAGATAAACTAATAGCTCAAGGAGTTTTAGAGCCCACTGACCACTCCAGATGGGAGACACCCATAGTCACACCAGTCAAGACTGATGGGTCAGTAAGAATCTGTGGAGACTATAAGGGGACATTGAACCATGCGCTTCAACAGAGCGCATATCCAGTTCCAGTGGTGCATCATTTATTACATTCACTTGGCAGGGGTACAGTCTTTGCCAAATTGGATCTGGCCCAGGCATATCAACAACTAACAGTTGATGATGCCACTGCAGAGGCCCAAACCATTGTGACTCATAGAGGTGCCTTCAAATGTAAAAGGTTACAGTTTGGAGTAAGCGTGGCACCAGGCATCTTTCAAAGCCTTATGGAAAGGATGCTCCAAGGACTGCCAGGGTAGTGCCTTACTTTGATGATGTGTTAATCTCTGCTGAAAATGACACTCAGCTTCAAGAAAGACTCAGAGAAGTCCTTACCAGATTCAGGAAAGCGGGTTAAAAGTCAAGGAAGAAAAATGCACTTTTAGGACTGACAAGGTTGAGTTCCTGGGCTACATGATTGACAAGCATGGCATCCACCCTACAGATGCCAAGGTTAAAGCAACCAAAGAAGCCCCTAGACCTAAATGCAAAATAGATTTGCAAGCTTTCCTTGGACTTATTAACTTTTATCACATGTTCCTACCTCAAAAGGCAACCATTGCTGAACCATTGCACAGATTACTTGATAAAAAGTCTGTTTGGGTCTGGGGCAGGAAGGAACAATCAGCATTTAACAGTATTAAAAGACTAATCATGTCTGATGCTGTACTGATGCAGTTCTCTTTGCCTGTTGTACTGACTTGTGATGCATCCCCTTTTGGAGTGGGGGAGTTTTTGAGCCACAGGCTTCCCAGTGAGAGAAGCCCCTATTGCATTTTACTCTTGCACTTTGACCAAAGCAGAGAGGAATTACAGCCAATTGGACAAGGAGGCATTGGCAGTTGTTGCAGCTGTTAAGAAATTTCATGAATATCTGTATGGGAGAACATTTACCATTGTTACAGATCACAAACCTTTGTTAGGCATTGTGGTAGGAGACAAGCCTACACCTATTATCCTGTCACCAAGAATGCTGAGGTGGAGAATTTCAAGCCTTCACCAAACTTATTATCAAGTCACCAAGAATGCTGAGGTGGACTGAATTTCTTACTGCTTATTCATACAAACTTATCCACAAGCCAAATCGGGTCTGTTATGATCTGTAGTCACTAATAAACTCTTCACTGAAGCACTCCGCGTCTGACTCTTCATGCAAACTTAACAGGATTCAATTTTTTTTACTACTGGTTCTGTGGGTGTGGCTTGCTGGGCATGGCAGGGGAAGGATACTGTAAAATCTCCAGTCAGAGGTGGTATTTGCTGCTTCTCCGAACTACTCAAAATTTCCGCTACCGGTTCTCCAGAACTGGTCAGAACCTGCTGAATACCACCTCTGCCTTGAAATGATGCTGCACGATAGTGGGGTTGAGAACAGAAGTAACCCTAAAGTAGTAGGGCAAAAATCCAAGAAAGCAGTAACATAGAGGAAGGCAACAATACAGCCTGGTATTGTATTTTTCACTTAAATGCAATCCAAACAGATTTCCAGTCCAACTGGACTAGGTTTCATTTCCCATAATTCAAATCTCATTTGGAGGGCACCAGATACTTTGGGAAATATTGGATAAATATACAACTTATTTTAAAGTCACAAGTATTGTTTGGGGAAAAAGTACACCATACCTCAATAATGAATTATAGGTCTGTCCAGGAACATATGTGTCCAAATAAATTCAAGTAAACTCCACTAATCTCCTGGATGTTAGAAAATGGACTAAGTATGATGTGTAATGGATCTAGGAAAAGTTTAGTCCCTTTCCAAATACTTATTTTGCTATTAATTCCAGACATTCTGCTTTGTTTGATGCGCTTTTAAATATTTTGTCTTTAATTTATTCCAAGAGCATCATTTAAATACAAAAAAGATGGTGAGTTCATACTATACACAAAACCCTAAACCAGGAATAACAAATTTCAATGGTTCTGTTCACATAACCTGCTATGCCCAAACAATTAAACCATATTAGGGTTTAATGTGCTTGGCCTAGTTTCCACAACATGCACAAGCTATGGCTCAGTTTCTACAATGCACAACTATAAACTCCCCATCTCTATTTTAGCCTACACTAAAATAGCCTAGCCATTGGGGACAGAATGGAAAAAACAGATGGAGGCAATTTTGTCCTTTTATTGGCACAGAATTATGATGGTGATGAAATATAACTTGTGTACATCCAATATCCAAGATAGCAGGATTTATCCATCAAATGTAAATCATTGAAGTTAGTTTTCTGATACTGTTTTCTCCCCTATAAGCCTATAAAATGCAATATGGGTGAAACGTAAAGAATGCTTAAAGCTGCTACTGATGGACATCTACATATAGAGAGATGGCAAAATGTTTATGCTCTTTACATTTTTTTCCTGTATTAATAGAAAACTTTGTGATTACCAATCAAAAAGACTCAAGAGTTCTGCTTGTAAAGTGCAACATTATAAAGATTTATACATATATCAGGGGAATAATATACAACATTGATGTTTTAAGAAGCTCAGTTTGGAATTTCTTTATTCAAAGAAAGCCTCAGAGAGTGAAATATATATTTTTCCTCTGATACCAGTGTGAACATCATTGCTTCTTTATGATATGAGCTGGAGGGGGAAAAAACCCCAATATGCAGATGCGTCCCAATATATTTCTGAAATAAAAGTAAAGTGAGGCTTTTTTTTTTGCACTTCCAGAAATCCACTAAAATATAGCATTAGATAGCCCAAAAGCTCAGGGTACACAGAAGAAGAGAAACACAGGACTGTAAATATGGAAATTTGGACTTGCAGTACTTTCTTAATATTGAAGGAGTTAACTTTCAGGTCACAGTTGTTCTTGCTTTATTTTTTTATTTTAATAATAAATCCATTTAGGTGGGGGGACATCAGTGTTTGGGAAGAGTATTCAGATCACTGAATACTTGATGTGTATTATATAATATCAGATCAATAACAGATAGTTAAAGTTTCGAAGTGGAGTGGGAACAATAGTGTAACTGGTAACAAGAGAGTCTTTGGTGGAAGAGGGAAGTCAAATGGGTCTATCTGATAAAGCAGTATTCTCCCAATGTTGCACATGTATCCAGAAGGGAAGAGCTTGCAGTTTGACAGTGCTATTGACAGAAACAAGACGCGCCTGCTGGTATCCATGACTGGTAAGCCCTTAGGTTGGATGCAGAAGATATAGCCAGTAGCTACCTCATATTAGTTATAGTTATGTCAAAGCCATCCATTCTGAGCTGGAAAAATAAGGTTTACAGGATAGGGGGAAAGGGAGAGGGAGAGAGAGGGGGAGGGGAAGAGGAAAGGGATATGGGGAGGGGGAGGGAGAGAGAGAATCCTTTGCTCCCATCTGATGGCTCTCTGGGGATATGCAATCTAAATTTCCTAGCCCAAGGATATCTACTCTGAGATCCATCCAGACCAAGGGTATCCCCTTTGATCAGAAAAAAGCTCTTCAGGATGTAAGATACAACAAAGGCTTGTTTACTTGATGATGCTTAGACTTGTTCAACCACAGGAATATGCATATTAAATCAAAGGGTAGGGAAACTGATGTCCTCCAGAAGATTTGGTAACAATTTTCACAGTTCCTGTCTGAAGCTAATAGAAGCAATAGTCTAGAATATCTGGAGGCAGGGGTGGGATTCTACCGGTTCGGCCCAGTTCTATAGAACCAGTTATTATGGTTCCCAGTAGTTCAGAGAACCAGTAAAACAGGCCCCTGGCTGGCCCTGCCCCTCTCCGCCCGCTCCTCCGTTCCTAGCCCAGTCAGTCATTAACGTACATGCATGACATCATGCACATGCATGACAATCTCTGACAGCATTCTCCCCTGCCTGCCCCACTCTGCCTGCTCCTCCGCCCGTACATGCATGACATCATGCACATGCATGACAATCTCTGACAGCATTCTCCCCTGCCTGCCCCACTCTGCCTGCTCCTCCGTTCCCAGCCCAGTCATTATTGCGCATGTGCAACATCGCGCGCATGTGCAACAATCACTGATGGCATTCTCTTCTGGCCGCCCTGCTCCACCAGGCCCCGCCCAGTCACTACTTATAGCGCATGTGTGCTACACTTCCCATATTTTCCCACCCGCCGCCATCACTCCCAGCACCAGCAGTAGTAGCAGCAGTAGCACCACCAGCAGCAGCCAGCCAGCCATCGCTGCCTGCCTTCTGCTGCCCTGCTTGATCTGGATGAGTAAGGGCAAACCCTGGTCTCCACCTGCCTTGCCCGACCTGCCTCCCAGGCCTGCCTGCCTGTCTTGCCTGAACTGCCTGCTTCATCTAGACTGCCTCCCCTGGCTGCCGTTACTGAAGACGTGGATCAGTGAGTGAGACCTCCAAGCAAAACCCAGTCACCTACCTGCTGCCACTGCCAGCGGTTGAGTCCCAACAATGACTCCCGGACTGCAGCTGCCCTCGCTGACATTGCCTGTCTTACCTGCCACCATCTTCTTCCACCCGTGGCCCTCTATTGTTGCTGCCTTGCCTTCCACCACTGACTGAAGAGTGAGGAGGCAAAAGCAGCAAGCCCTGCTGATCTCCTACCTCCTCCTGCCACCACTGCTGCCAGCCCTGGATGAGTGCCAACTCCTGGGTCACCCAGCCACCCTTGCTCCCTGCCTTGCCCAGCCAGCAGCTGCCATCTTTGGACGGCTACCATCTTTGCTCGGCCAGTGCCATTTTCTCCCGCCTGTGGTACACCATATCATTGTTGCTGCCTGGCCTTCCACCACCAATTGGTGAGTGAGGAGGCAAAGGCAGCAAGCCCCTCCAGTTGCCTACCTTCTCCTGCCACTGCCACCACTAGCCCCGGTCAAGTGCTTACTCCAGGGCCACCTGCCCAGCCATCCTCACCACAGCAAGCTCCAAGAACACCGAGGAGGACCCTGGTGTAGCTTGCTAGCCAAGTTGCCTGCCAAATTTTTGGTAAGTTGCTATATATATATATATATGTAGGTCTTGGTGTATTCGGGTCTTATCCTGTGTAAGATTGAGATTATCTTGGCGATGTTTCAACGAGATCCCACTCACCATCTTCAGGCTGGTGTCTTCAGCTTTGTGCTTGTGCCAGCAAAGCGTGATCTGAGCTGCCTTCTCTCTATAAATACTGGAGGGGAGGTGTGGTGTGCTGGCTCTGTTGGTCTTGTCTTTGGGGTTTCTTAAGAGATCAAAGGCACCACAGATAAAATCAGCAAAATTCTCCACAAACACAATATCAGGACAGCCTTTTGCATTGACCAAAAAATAGCCAACATCTTAAGAAACCCCAAAGACAAGATGCAGCTAGAAAACCAAGGAGTTTATGAAATACCGTGCAAAATTTGCCCAGCCACATACATTGGACAAACCAACAGGAGAATAAATGCATGCATCGCAGAACACAAGAATGCAGTCAGAAAAGAAGAAAAAACTTCCTCCCTTTTCCAGCACCTTAAAGCCACAGGACATACACACAAACAAACATAACTAACCCTTATGTTTGTGTGTGATTATTTAATAAAAATTTTATAAATTTTTTTTAAAAAGCCACAGGACATGAAATTGATTTTGAAGGATCCAAACTTATCTCCAACACTGAACTCTTCAACAAGAGAATAATTAGGGAAGCCATCAAAATAGAGAAACACCTCCATAACATGAATAAACGGGACGATACTTCCTGCCTTCCAGACATCTGGAAACTAGCCCTAATCAACAAACGAGTCCCAGCCACGAAAACCAACACTGGACCCAAAATAACTCATGATGCCACCACCAATCTCCCTCACCAGACTCAAACCCAAGCCCACCCCACAGACGAAAGGCAACCACTGTCCAGAAACCAGACCATGGCTGCAACACCAGTTGCTACACCCCACTCCGACCCCCAAACTAAGCAAACTGACACATGCTATAAACATATAGCCAGACCTCAAACTCAAAGCCAAACCAAGGCCTGGAATGTCACATCACAGTCTTCCACCCAGGATACTACATCACAGAACTCAGGAGATTACAACACAAAACCTCAGGAGGTTGCAACACAGACAACGACCCAGGAGATTACAGCACAAGACCCAGGATGTCACAACAATAAAACTCAGAAGGTCATCACACAGCCCACTACCCGGGTAGCTACAACACAAAAGGCTGAAGGACACACAGCCACTACCTCAGTCACACAGGCTCTTACGAAAAAGCCAACTAATCAGCAAACATCAACTCCATCAACCAATCAAGAAGCAACAACATAGCCAACAACACAGCCATCCAATCAGCAAACATCAATTCCATCAACCAATCAAGAAGCGACAACACAGCCAACAACACAGCCAACCAATCAGCAAACATCAACTCCATCAACCAATCAAGAGGACAACACAGCCAACAACACAGCCAACCAACCCGCTTACAACAGAGCCAGCACACCACACCTCCCCTCCAGTATTTATAGAGAGAAGGCAGCTCAGATCATGCTTTGCTGGCACAAGCACAAAGCTGAAGACACCAGCCTGAAGATGGCGAGTGGGATCTCGTCGAAACGTCGCCAAGATAATCTCAATCTTACACAGGATAAGACCCGAATACACCAAGGCCTACATACCTTTACCCGTGAAAATCTACGAAAACATATATATATATGTATGTATGTATGTATGTATGTATGTATGTCTTGGTGTATGTCTTGGGAGAAGAACGAAGCTGAAGACACCAGCCTGAAGATGACGGATGAGATTTCGTCGAAACGTTGCCAAGGTATTCTCAATCTTACACGGGACAAGACCCGAATACACCAAGACCTACATACCTTTACCCGTGAAAATCTACGAAAACATATATATGTATATGTATATGTATATGTATATGTATATATAATGTTTTATGATTAATAAAAACAAAACTTATACTAAAAATATTATAGGTTTCTTTTTTATTAATCATAAAAACAGAACAGATACTGAAAACATGAATAAATACATAAATGAAAATTTTTTGTTACACTACTATTATTGTTACATATTGATATTTATGTTTTTCCTTTGCTTTTTCCTAATAGCAAAAAGCAAAGGACAAACAAACAGAAGTATCAACATGTAACAATAATAGTAAAATAATTTTATTCATGTATTTATTTATTTTTTTAGTATCTGTTTTGTTTTTATGATTAATAAAAACCAAAACCGCTACCACTCTTTCAAACAAGGACCTTTTCTTTCCGCTTTTTGGGGTTGTCAAAAAATGTTCCAAGTCTTTTATCTGGTTACACGCCGCTCACCACTTCACTGCTCCAGCACACAGTTAAGTCCTGGCAGCTTCCCGTCTTCAGGGCAGCTATTAAACTGCCGCTTCTCCCTGTCTTCTAGGGAAGTATACTCAGCCAGGGAGGGGAGATGCAGCTCCCCTTGACCCAGCTGGCAGTCTCCCCCTCTTCCCCCACCCCTACAAGGTGGGTCAGATGAATCTGGTCCCTTAAGGACCCCTCCAACATGGCAAGCACAGATCAAAGCTGTGCATGATCGGGTCTCTGGTCCGTATTCGATGGAAGCACCCTTGTTTTAGACGACTCTATTAGGAAAATAAAGCAAATAAATCATTTTCGAATCTTTATTGATAAAATATATTCTATTTTCCGAATATCGAATAAGAACCTAATTGAACTTAACAAAATTTCCAAACAACTTGAGATTGAAATTATAAAAATTGGTAGAGTTTTTGGACCAAGATGGGCTGCCTAGTTTAAGATCAACCCTAGCTATGTGGCATGCTTATCCAGTGCTAAATCAGTTTTTCTGTTCAAATAAAAAATACTCTGGTATGGCTGCCCATCTTGAAAACAGATATTTTCTCACTGATTTGGCCTTGATGATTGATGTCCCAACTGAAATATCTCTTCTTTCTAATGCATTGCAAGTGAGAAACATAGACATTATAAAGGCTGAAAAACTTATGGTAAGATCAATTAAATCATTTGAAATCCTTATAAAGGAAAAGGATGCATATGAAAAAAAGGTTGATGGGTTAATTACTTCAGAAACCTTTAAAAATATAAATTTTATACAAAATCATCGATTTGTGGGACTTCCTGATGAAAGACTTATAGAAAGCATTGTAACTAATTTGAAGAAAAGATTGATGGATTACAAACATTTAAAAACAGGCTGCCAATTTAAAGACATTGATCAATTAAAATTTCTAAATTATTTGGAGCCAGCTTATTGGAACATTGAAGAAGTGGTGGTTCCATGGAGAACAGCTGAAGAACAATTGGTTGCATTTGGTGAAATTTTCAATTATGAAATCAATATTAATGATTATTGTGATTTCATAGAAAATGTATTAAAAGATTTGGAAAAATATACAATTCCTTGCAGCATTAAAAAGTCTAGAGATATTATTAGAACTACTGCAGTCAGTTCAGCAGAGGCAGAAAGGGGCTTCTCACAGATGAACATATGTTCAGAGGGCAGAAGTCGCCTAATAGTTTCCAATATAACAAACCTCCTGACAATCAATCTAATTGGCTTACCTCTGCAAGAATGGGACCCTGTTCCTATAGTAAAGAAATGGTTATGGGCACATCACACAGCTGATGATGCTCGTGTTAAACAAAAGAAAACTATAACTGAGGACACTAATAAAAAAGCAATTTGGCAGTACTTTAAATAAGTTTTATTGTTTTTTGTAAAGTTTTGTTATGTAAGTTTTATATTAATATTTTAAAATGTAACAATATAGTTTTGTGTACCTTTTTTATTATTTAAGCATTGAAGACATGACATAATAAACTATCTTTTGTTTTGGTATATCTTTTTTTAATACTTAAAGTCATTAGGGCAAAGAAGTGATGTTGAATTAGCCATGCCCAGCCAGTCACATGATCACCAAACCATGCTCAGCCAGTCACGTGATCACCAAACCATGCCCCGGCCAGTCACATAATCACCAAATCATGCCCACCCAGTCACATGACCACCAAGCCACATCCACAAATTAGGCATGCCCACAGAATTGGTTGTTAAGAAATTTGAATCCCATCCCTGTCTGGAGGGCATATTGCAGACAGAGACAGGAAGTAGACAGCTAATCCATTTCTTTGGCCCTAATATTTTTCCACAACTGACACAGCCAAAGATAGTTCTTATCTATACATTACAAATATGTTTTAGGCCAAGAAACATGGGGTCAGGAATATAACTTATATTGTCTGAAACTGTAGAATTAACATGGATTTTAGTTGCAAACAACTAAATGGGGGGGAATACACCCTTGAATTAGCTAATGTAGGCATAACTAATGTTCGTCAAGCTCCCTAACGCAATTATCTCTTTCATTTGCTGAGGATGTCCATTTTCTCCGCTCTTTCAGTGAAAAGCGGGGGTGGGAGGGAAAGACTCTTCCTTTATGCCTCAGTTATTACAGCTTCAAAAAGGAAATTGGTCTAGAAATAGTCAAGCTTATTTTAAACACTATATGCATAGAAATATGCATATCCATCACGTTGTTCCTTTCTGGGATAAGCAATATTATGCAGAGCTCAGGAAAAGTGTAAGGAATAAATCATGAAATTCAAGACATGAGAAAGGGAAATGTGACTATTTTGTATTGTCAGCAACTAGACTGTGGAATTTCCAAATCTAAGGGAATTGACCCAATCATGGCATCTATATTCAATGTGTGTGTGTGATTTAGCAATCCTTTTTGCACATGGACTGAAAACACACAGCACTCCTATCTCCTGTTTTTACCACAACAACAACCCTGTGAGCTGAGTTGGGCTGAGAGTCACTGTTCCAAAATCACCTAACCAGCTTTCATGCCTAGAACTCAAGTCTCCTAGCTTCTAGCCTGGTACCTTAACCATTAAACCAAAGTAGCTCTTATCTTTTTGCATATATTTTAGCACTATATAAAAAGCACAAATTACCCCCCTCCCAATAAATGTAACTCATAATATTCTACTTTATTTCCTCCAAAGACACACTGAGGTATTATCAAATCAGAATAATATTGGGTTCTGTTCTTTTTATTTGTTGGAAACACATCTATTGGCCAGATTGTGATCTTCGGTGCATGATGTGCAGCAAATCCACATGTGCAGAAGTGACTCTCTTCCATTCCCTTTTTAATACACAGCAACAAATATCTTACAGCCACAGTCAGAAGCCAGCCAAGTATAGCAATAAAGAGTTGGAAGACAACAACATAAATCCAAATTTTATCATAACATATTCTGATTTGTATAACCTGCTTCTGATGAGAATGAAAAGTGCATGCATTACAATGTCAAACATTTTCAAAACTATTTTCTGTGTTTTAATTTTCTGTTATATCTTTTGGCATGGAGACATGACAGGCAATGGGTTTTCTTAAAAAGCAAATATGAACAGCAATTCTATAATATAGAAATAGAACTATGGCCTTCAACAGTTTTCTCTGTTTTACTTAAGCAGAAATGCAGATTACAAGTATAGGGAGATATATTATCAGTTTGGCTTGATACTTATTTTTAAAACAAAGATATGACTGATTCAATTTACTTGGAAGTGTATTATTTTTGATCCACTCAAATCTGCTATATTTTGGAATCAGTTCCGTAAAACTAAGAGTATTTCCATTTCCCAATCTCTCAAAACCAATTCATCTGTGATGCACAATCATCTTCATTTCCACGTCTGCTTTCCATGCCATGCTGAGAATAGAGATCATTTAATCATCACCTCCTATTGAGCTGTTGCTAGAGATATCTAGATATTAAAAATCCTCCCATTTCTACTCTATTTCAAGAAAAATAAAATCAATTGCTTTCATTTCCACCTCCAGTCCATATCTTCAGTCTATACTAGTGCTTCTCAACCATCACAACTTTATGGTGAGAATTTTTCAACACCACATTGGTTGGGGAATTCTGGAAGTTCACATATCTTAAAATTTCTCCATGTGAAAAACATTGGTCTATACTACCCATAAGTAAGCTCTATTACATAAAGAAATCCTTGCTTCAGTTCTTGGCTATGCCATGATTCTGTAACTCCAATTGCATCATGGACTCAGTGCAAGTTTGATAAAAACTCCAGGTGCTGGGCTTCCACAGAACATCAGGTTTTGTTTTAACTCATGTTTATGTTAGCTTTTTTCATCTATTTTTTTTACTTCTCTCTTTTAGAGATTTTTATCACCTTCTCTTAAAACATAATAAATATTCTCTTCTTCCCATATTTCATCTATTTTCTATAAACATAAATCTCAACATTTCTGTTCTGATGTCAACAAAAGTCCATTAAAAGTTACCAGAGATAACATAATATCTATTTAAAACTTGATCAAATAAACAACCTTTATATTTCTTCCTTTTACTTCTAACAATCTTGATCTTTAGTCCTCCAAATAATGTATTTTAATTTGATTTATTTTCATTTTTCTTTGTCCTTTCTCTCAAAATTTTTCAAAACTTTAATTAGCCTCTTTTGAAAATCCAATATAGAAAATTTATCCAGGACACTTTCTTGGTTTGTTATTTGTATATCCCTTTTAATAAATAAGACATCAGGTTTTTTTGTAACACTATATCATATATTTCCATATCATGCTTGTAGCCTGTCATTTTTAAATACATTTTCAAATCAGTCTGAATCATGTCAGGCAATACTTAGTCCTCTTGCGTAGCATCTTTTAAACACAGTTTGCCTATAGCATCAAAAATATCCTTCAATATGCACAGTGTTTTTTTTAAATTACATTTATATGCCGCCCTTCTCCGAAGACTCAGGGCTTACAATTTTGGGATACAACCCAGTGTGCTCAGCAATAGCCTTCATTCCATTGTATATGCCAGCTTATTACTAAGCGGCATTTTTACAAAGTCAGCTTATTGCCCCCAACAATCTTGGGTCTTCAATTTACCTACCCCGAGAGGATGGAAGGCTGAGTCAACCTTGAGCCTGGTGGGATTCAAGCCTACAGTAATTGTAGGCAGCTGGAACTTAAGTGCAGGCATTTAACAGCCTGAGCCACCAAGGCCCTTGTTAACATACTTTGCTTCATTTTTTATTAAGTTGAATATGAATTTCTTCTCCTTCAGTTGTAATCTTTAATGTCTTCTAGTTTCCTCTAATGACCAATTTTTAAAGTCTTACCTTATTACCATGTTTTCCCAAAAATAAGACCCAGTCTTTTTTTTCTCCAAAATAATCACTAAGGGCTTATTTTGGGGAGAACATGATATTAGAGTGATCAGCGCAGCTGGGTGCCCTGCCCCCAAACGCACACACAAGAGACAGCAATTGCACGGGGACCAATGATATCCCACAGCAGCTGCACTCTCCCGTGGCCGCCCATCTACTTCAGTCCACCAACTCTCAGCTTTCTTGTGACTCACATGGCACATCCAGATTGCCTGCCTTTGCCCCCACACTTCTACCTCTATCTGCTGCCATTGCTGATATGCGAAGATGAGCCTCCCATGGCCAGCTTTCCCACGGCCCACTTGGCGCATCCAGATTGCATCTCTCCCCTGCCTCTGCCTCCGCTTGCTGCTTGGACAGGTAATCAACTAACCTGCACTGCATGGGTGTAGTGCTGTTGGACACCATCAGCAGTGGTGGGATTTTTTTTTTTTACTACCGGTTCTGTGGCTTGGTGGGCATGGCAGGGGAAGGATACTGTAAAATCTCCATTCTTACTGAAGAATACTCCAATCTAGAGGGTGCCAGATGCCATCTATACATCATTCTGTAAAGATTTTCCTTGTGTGATAGTGACTTTATTAGTGTGAGGTTTCTTTGCCAAATTTCCTCCCAATCATCCAAATCTATAGCATGACCAAAAATTTTTGCTCAACCTAACATTGGTCCTTTCACTGTTTCCTCAGCCAATTTGTATTCTAATAAATAATTACATAATTTAGATATCAAACTTTTCTCTGGGCCCAACAGTATTTTATCTAATAGTGTATCTTTTATTTCAACTCCATATTCCTTCACATCCTTGTTATATCTCATTTTAACTTGGAAATAGGACCAATTATCAATAGCTGTTCCTTGGGTTTCTAACTCCTGTATCGATTTAAGTCTTCCCTCATTATCTAGAATTTGGTGGTATTTAAGCTTTTTATTAATATCTATTGTTTTGGGATGAAACATCGCCTCCATCGTTGAAATCCACCTCGGAATTTTAATTTTTAATATCTGGCCAAATTTTAATCAAAGATTTACACAGTACGTGTCTAGTAAAGTATGAATGGATTTTGTTATTCGGATTCCACAGGAATGCATGCCATCCTGTCTGCAAGTCATGGACCTCAAGTGTTAAAATTCTTTTGTTTCCCAATTTGATCCAGTCTTTTATCCACACTAGTGCCGTCGCTTTATAATAAATCTCCCAGTCAGGGAGTCCAAAGCCACCCCTACTTTTATTATCTTGTAGATAGATTTTTTTTATTCTCGCTTTTTTCCCTGCCCAGATAAATTTCATAACGATTTTCTCCAATTCTTTGAAAAAAAATTATCCAATAATATTGGAATTGTTTGAAACAGATGGAGAATTTTAGGTAAAACATTCATTTTAATCATTGCTATTCTGCCTAGTAATGAAATTTGCATCTTATTCCAGTTTTCCAAGTCCTTTTCAATCTGTTTCAGTAATTAGATATAATTATCCTCCCGTAAAGTTAATGTTCTAGATCTTAACCAGATACCTAGATATTTAATCTTATTTATAATGTGTAATCCCATTTTTTCTTCTATTTTTTTTTGTTTACTATTTGTTAAATTTTTGACTATTTTGGTTTTTTCCTTATTAACTTTTAATCCTGATAATTTGCCAAATTTATCTATTACATTTAGTAGTACTAGTCCTGAGTCTATTGGTTCTTCTATGACAAAAACCATGTCATCTGCAAAAGCCTGCAACTTATACTCCTGACTTTTAATTTTAGTTCCTTTAATTTCTTTGTTCAATCGAATTCTATTCAATAGTGTTTCTAAAATTTATTTAGGACTGCCCTTGCATACCATCCGGAGGCTCCAGCTGGTGCAGAATGTAGCCGCGTAGGTTGTGATGGGAGTTTCCCGATACTCCCATGTTACGCCCCTCCTGCATGAGCTACATTAGTTGCCGGTTGCCCTCTGGGTGTGATTCAAGGTTCTGACGTTAACATTCAAAGTCCTTCATGGCATGGGTCCGGGGTACTTGCAGGAGCATCTCCTGCCAATATCAAATACCAGTAAGCCTGTCGCACATAGGCTGGGACTCCTCGGGGTGCCATCCACATGACAATGTTGGCTGGCGGTGCCCCGGGGAAGGGCCTATTCTGTATCGGCTCCCGCCTTATGGAACCAACTACCCGTTGAGCTCCGGCTGGCTCCCGATCTCTCCTCTTTCCAACGTGATCTAAAACCTGGTTGTTTTTACAGGCTGGGCTGGACTGATTTCCTGGGGGAGAGGGTGGGATTTAATTCGATTTTAATTCGGTTTTTATAGTTGTATTTGGCTTGTCAGGTTTAATCTCTTTTTATATAATTTATTGTTCTATGTTTTTATCTGTGAGCCGCCCCGAGTCCTTTCAGAGAGTGGTGGCATACAAGTAAAATAAAATAAAATAAATAAATAAATAAAATTGTTATAAAAAGCAGGCGTGACAATGGACATCCCTGTCTGACACCCTTCTTTATCTCAAATGGTTTAGTAGCCTCACCATTTATTAATACATTTGCCTTTTGTGTGGCGTATATTGCGTTAAGCATTTTTGCAAAATTACCACCAAATTCCATCAAATTAATCTGCTTCTTTATAAAGTCCCAATTTAAATTATCAAAAGCCTTTTGCGCATCCAGGAAGACCAAGGCCACTTGGCTTCCTGGATGGTTCGCTTGGAAATCCATCTGGACCCAGCATTTTGTTTTTTAATCACCTCCTTTAATTCATTTAAAGTTATTTCTTTATTAAGCAACTCCTTTTTATCATCTGATAGCAGGTATAGAGTTCCTTCTTTCAGGTATTCTTCTATTTTATTTAGATTGTGTATATCTTGCTTATAGTGGTCCTCAAAATACTCTCCTACAATTTCCTTTTTTCCCCCCAAATCCATCTCTATTGTTCCATTTTTATCCTCTAATTGGTATATCATTCTTTTCTGGTTTTCTTTTTTCAATTTGTATGCTAGTCACCTACCAGGTTTATTTGCATGTTCGAAGTAATTTTGTTTTGTATATTGTGATTTCTTAATTAATTCCTCCTGTTCTAAGATATTCATTTCGTGCTTAGCTAATACTAATTCATTTCTAATTTGCTCGTCCCCTGGGGTTTCCATTTGCCTATTTTCCAAGTTTTCTATTTTTTTTGTTAGAGTATTTTGTTTTTCCCATCTTTTCTTATTTCTATTTGCAATATAAGCTATAGATATTCCCCTTAAATACACCTTCGTTGTGTCCCATAGGTTCTGCAATGAGGTATCCTGTTTTTTTATTAAATTTGAAGAAATTAATTAGTTCTTCCCTAAGTTTTTGAATATAGTTTTCTTCTTTCAATAATTGCGAATTCAATGTCCATCTACTTTTCTTGTGGATACGGTCTTTCCAAATTATCTGTACTGGATTGTGGTCTGCCCAAATATTGGTTAAGACCTTTATATCATGAATCTCCTTACATAATTTGCTATTTGCCTATGCCATATCTAACCTAGACCATGATTTATGCGGGCTGGAGTAGAAAGTAAACTGGGACACTCCTGGGTTCCTTTTCCTCCACACACCCACTAATCCTAGTTCTTCAACCATCTCAAAAAATCTCTTGGGCAATATATTCTGCTTTTTATACTGTTTTTGTTCATATACGTAATCTTGCTTGTTGTTTCTAATTGCATTGTAATTTCCTATTATAGAAATTCTTGGGTTGCCAATTTCTATCAATTTCTCATATAAAGTTTTAAAAAATTCATTCTGATTTTTATTAGAGGCATATATCCCCACTAATAATGTCTTTTTGTTTTGTATGACCACCTCTACCATTAATATTCTCCCCATTATGTCCTTATAAATCAATTTTGAAGTTATATCCTCTTTGATATATTGTACAACTCCTCTTTTTTTTTCTTCTGCCAATGTTGTATACATTTTCCCCAGTTTTTTATTTTGTAGATATCTCTGATCCTGTATTTTAATATGAACCTCTTGGAGACAGATTATATCAGCTCTTTGTTTCTCTAATTTAAAGAATATTCTTTTTCTCTTAGATGGATCATTTAATCCATTAATATTCATAGATATTAATTTCACTCCTCTTTCCATTTACCCCTTAACTTCTATCCCTCGTTGAGTTTACTCATTGTTTGACTTCTGGTTCTCACTCCTATCTCTTCTCTAACAGGTATCTCTTCATCTCCTTCCCTCTCCTTCTCTTTCTCCCTCCCTCTAATTCTAGGTTGTAGTTCTTCTTGGCTCGAGATCTCAGGGTCATCTCTGCTACACAGTTCCTTCTTTGTTCCTCCTATTTCGTTGAAAAATTTCTGAGCTTTGGTTAGACTATCTATTCTCACTCTTTTCTCCTTCCATGTTACCAGGATACCTTCTGGGATAATCCATCTAAAGGGTATACTTTTTTTCTTTAGAAAATTCGTAAGAAATCGATAATCCTTCCTCTGTTTGCGGACTCTCCTTCGCACCTGTTTTAGCACAATTACTTCCCGACCCTTATATTTCATCATTTCATCTCTCGTAATCCTATAGATTATATCCTTCACTCGCCTCCTGGTGAACCGAATGTGCACTTCTCAGGGAAGTCTGTGCTGTCTCGCGTAACTCGTGTATATTCTGTATACATCATCCAACTCATTCACCATCTCATTTTTGTCTCTTTTTAAGAGTTCCGCTAATATTTCTGCCATTACCAACATTATATTCTCTTCTCTCTCTTCCTCCACGTTCTGGAATCTGAGATAGTAAGAGGCCCTGTCCATCTCGAGGTGGATTAAGGTCTCATTTGTCTCTTTATTCTGATATGTAAGCTTTTGTTCAATATATTCCACTTTCTTCTCCATTTGATCAGCTTGTTTTTCAATTACTTTAATCTTCTCTTAGTTTATCTTAATCGTTTCCTGTATCTGGCCTATTTTCCCATCCAAATTCTTGATTTCACTTTTCATTTCCCCTATTTCATTTTTAAATACTATTTTCATTGTTTCCCTTTCGGCTTTGCTTTCCATATGATTTTTGGACATCGACTCCTGCAGTGCCAACATCGTACCTTGGATTCCTAACAATGTGGCTCGGACTGATTGGGTACCGGTTTGGGTATTGGATTTTTCTGGAGCCAACATCCCTTCAATCATTCGTTGAGTTGATGATGTTGTGGGAGTGGGTGGTGCTACTGTTAGTACCAATTTTCTCCCAGTTTTCATAATAATGATAGTAGTGCTGGTCATATCTTTAATGATTTTCTGCTGTTCCTCCACTATTCTAAGTATATTTTCCCAAATTGTATTGCCAACTACCATCAACCTCATCCGTACTTTACAGTTTTAATTTTCTCAATTATTTTTCATCTAGCAATGGGTTTAATGTAATAGTTAATCTTAATAGATACAATATGTTATCAGTTCTTAAATAATCTAATAATAACTAATTACTCAAATATATTAATATTTAAATATCCTTCCACATTATAACCAGGTACATTTCTTTAAATTAACTATAATATTCTATCTATTTCTCCAGATATATAGTAAAATTCAAAATTCAAATTAATACTTTTTAAGAACTGATAATGTTATCAGTTCTTAAATAATCTAATAACTATTACTCAAATAATAATTATTTAAATATCCTTCACATTATAACCAGGTACATTTCTTTAAATTAACTATAATATTCTATCTATTATTTCTCCAGATATATAGTAAAATTCAAAATTCAAATTAATACTTTTTAAATCCCAATAGACCACAATATCCAACAGAGAGAGGGTATAAGAGATTATTTAATCAATACAACATACTAATTCATAGGGAGAAAAAAGGTGTAAAATACCTGGAAGGGGTAAATGTCACTCTCCAAACTAAATTTTATGTAAGGTAACTAATCAGTCTTATTCTCTATTGTTTAAATATATAACGTAAGTAAGTGTGGGATAGAACTATACAACTCCAATAAATTCAAGAGAGCAATAAAAAGGGATGAAGTTCAACGTCCCTTAGATTCCTGCCGTTACCTTAATATTCTGGTGATAAATAATAATAACTCTTCAAATATCAATAAACGTAGAAATGCATTTTTCTGACTTCTTTTTACATCTTCTTTTTTATATCTATTCTGTTCCATTCTCAGATATCAGTTCTCAGTTCTCAGTCCTTTCAGTCCAGCTGAATAGTTACACTCTCCCACAGTTGCCGGTCTCAATGGCCACCTCCACAAGTTGCACTGTCACTCCTCGAATCATTTTCAAAGTTCTCAGAAAAAATACTTTCAGCAATTCCAAATCATACAACTAAAGACAAAAGGTTCTTTCCAACAATCTCCACTTGCTTCTCCTTCTTGATCTCCCATTAAGAGTGAATTTCCACTTTAACCCATAGTTGGGGGTAGAAAACTAGGTCACTGCCGCCACTTTCCACTTTCCCCCCTTTCATTCTGGAGTTGCAATCACAGACCTCACATTATAATCTAACACAAAGTTTAAGCACTGGTATCTTGCCTGATCTCAAATTCGATCTCTCCTCTCTGCTTCCTTCTTTAGATGATTCGTCGCACCCTCAGGTCAGTCCACAACAGGCTGACTTCTTTTGCCCCAAACTTTGGGCTCTCTTCTTTACCTCTCTGGGAACGCAGCTCCCCGGTTAGGCTCCAAGAATTCCCCCTCGCTTAGGTGATCCCTCCAGGATTGAACCACACCACAAATGGCTATCCGCAAGCAAAACACCTGATGTAGGAGGGCAGAGCAGAGTTCTCCTACATTGTCATGACACGACATCACCGGAAGTCCACCTTCTCTTAAAACATGATAAATATTCTCTTCTTCCCATACTTCATCTATTTTCTATAAACAAATCCATAAACCTCATCATTTCTGTTCTAATGTCAGCAAAAGTCCATTAAAAGTTGCCAGAGATAACATAATATCTATTTAAAACTTGATCAAATAAACAACCTTTATATTTCTTCCTTTTACTTCTAACAATCTTGATCTTTAGTCCTCCAAATAATGTATTTTAATTTGATTTATTTTCATTTTTCTTTGTCCTTTCTCTCAAAATTTTTCAAAACTTTAATTAGCCTCTTTTGAAAATCCAATATAGAAAATTTATCCAGGACACTTTCTTGGTTTGTTATTTGTATATATCCCTTTTAATAAATAAGACATCAGTTTCTTTTGTAACACTATATCATATATTTCCATATCATGCTTGTAGCCTGTCATTTTTAAATACATTTTCAAATCAGTCTGAATCATGTCAGGCAATACTTAGTCCTCTTGCGTAGCATCTTTTAAACACAGTCTGCCTATAGTATCAAAAATATCCTTCAATATGTACAGTGTTAACATACTTTGCTTCACTTTTTATTAAGTTGAATATTAATTTCTTCTCCTTCAGTTGTAATCTTTAATGTCTTCTAGTTTCCTCTAATGACCAATTTTTAAAGTCTTACCTTATTACCATGTTTTCCCAAAAATAAGACCCAGTCTTTTTTTTCTCCAAAATAATCACTAAGGGCTTATTTTGGGGAGAACATGATATTAGAGTGATCAGCGCAGCTGGGTGCCCTGCCCCCAAACGCACACACAAGAGACAGCAATTGCACGGGGACCAATGATATCCCACAGCAGCTGCACTCTCCCGTGGCCACCCATCTACGTCAGTCCACCAACTCTCAGCTTTCTTGTGACTCACATGGCACAAGATTGCCTGCCTTTGCCCCCACATGTCTACCTCTATCTGCTGTCATTGCTGATATGCAAAGATGACCCTCCCATGGCCAGCTTTCCCATGGCCCACTTGGTGCATGCAGATTGCATCTCTCCCCTGCCTCTGCCTCCACTTTTTGCTTGGACAGGTAATCAACTAACCTGCACTGCATGGGTGTAGTGCTGTTGGACACCATCAGCAGTGGTGGGATTTAATTTTTTTTTCTACCAGTTCTGTGGCTTGGTGGGCATGGCAGGGGAAAGATACTGTAAAATCTCCATTCTTACTGAAGAATACTCCATTCTTTACTGAAAAATCCCCATTCCCTCCCCATCCCACTAACCTGTTTTCCAGCTCTGTTCTCCTGTGCAGGGCGACAAAAGAAGATCCAGCCAATCCGCTGGGACTTGGGAGGCAGAGAATAGATGGGGGCAGGGGCAGTCAGAGGTGGTATCTGCCAGTTCTCTAAACTTTTCAAAATTTCCACTACCAGTTCTCTAGAACTGGTCAGAACCTGCTGAATATCACCTCTGACCATCAGCCCACGCTCGCTCGCTGTTTCCTGTGCTGGTCATGCTCACCCCCCCTTCACTAAGGCTTATTTTGGGGTAGGGCTTATATTATGTGCATGCTTAAAAATCAGGCTAGTGCTTATTTTTGGGAAAACGTGGTATGCTCCTTTAATAATTCAAAACAAAAGCATTTTCTCATAGGAAGAATTCTTTATAATTAATTCTAAATTTTTATTTCAAATTTATGAGAACCCTTAGTCTGTTTGTGACTTTCTAAAATTAAATTTTTAATCATCCTTTCTCATTTCAGAAAAAATTAAGTCCTTAAAGTTGTATGAACTTTATCTTATCTTTATCTATTATCTTATCTTAATTTATCTTATCTATCTTCTTAGCTTGTCTTGTCTTCCTGTCTCGTCTTGTCCTGCCCTGTCCCATCTTGTCTTGTCTTGTCTCATCATCTCATCTCTTAGCTTATCTTGTTTTTAAAATGTCTTTTGTTAAAGACTGAAAGAAACATCAAGTTTCTAAAAGATTCCTAATAGCTAAAAGTTGTTAACAAAGAGTGTCTGAAAGTGATCAGAAAAATAAATACACAAATCAAATATAAGGCTTTTAAAAGCTTCAATCATTATTTCAGCAAAAAGATTACTATTCCCTCATCTCCAGGAGGTCTAAACCCATTGTTTTATGGTCTCGTCATGATGAACAATTTTCTGAAGCATTTATAAGTGATCTCAACTCTTCTATGGAGAAGAATTATGAAGACCTGATCTACTCTCCAGCTTTCATTTCGCCATAGCCATGAGCTCCGCTTTTCACAGATCCATCTTCAATTTGCCATTTCTTTGTCAATTTGCCAGAACTTTGTCTTCTTCACTTTACATACTTTGGCCACTTCCTTTTTCTGCCATATCCTCTTTTTTCATTTACAAACCCACATAGGAAGCAAATAATTGTCCTTAGCAGGTCTGATTTAAAACAGTGTCTTCACCCTTAAACAGATGAAAGTTTTTTCACATGTTTAATTGACCATTAATTTGTTATGGTGTCCCTTTCCCAGTCCTTGGTTCTGTCCTTCAGGACCATTCATATTTGGGCTGTGGAACAGTCCACTTCTTTTAGCTGGGATTTCCACCATTAAAAAAATCAAAACTAAGCTTCATTCAGAGTACTAAATTCCTATTAAGGAAGAATATGCAGAATTGTGATTGGCCAATGGATTCCTTCTGAACATTGAGATGAGGGAAGGCAGTAAAGCTACAGTATTTAACTAATGGCTGAAGACCAGAATAGGGCTTTCAAAGACAGAACTAGCAATGGGCATTGGAATTTTTATAGGCTAGTTGAATTTTCTGAAGCATAAGAGGGGATGAAGAGCACTTTAATTCGGCAGTGGAGGAAAGCCCGCAGATTAACATGATCAACTGAGATCAGCACAAATGATTTGGAGATTATCTTGGCATTAACCTGAGAATGCTCTACTAATGTCTAACATAGAAAAGAACTGCCATGGTCTTTGAAACTAGCTATCGTGTGATCATACTGATCCACAATTGTCCTCCATTAAAAAGTCCTCAATTTAAAAAATAGCAATTTCTGTGCATGGCTCCACTGACTGAAGTTGATACTTCAAATGTATGGGAAAATTCAGCCACATATTCTTTTTCCCACCGAGCTTTCTCCAAATTGAATAGACAAGGCTTTCTACTTCTATGCTTGAAAAACTGCTATATTTTACAGGACTCTCATAAAATGTCAAAAATGTGCAGTAAGGGATTTTAAATCTCCACATTATAACCATGACCTCTGGTCTTACTGCTAGAATCACTGCCTGCCCTATGTAGAGTCTGACGCTTTTAATAGCAAAGAGGTGAACAATGTGGTGCAGGACATGTTTTCTGCTAATATTGAAGTGGCAGTATTTGATCCATGTACCTAGGCACAGTTAAAGATGGGCATATTAAGCACAAGCAACGCTTTCTCTAATTTTAATTTTGCCCTGATATTAACAACCCTAAAAATGCTTGACTAGGATTCTAGCAGAGGTTACAAAATGACAATAATTTGAAGATACTGAAAACCTTGCAGCTTTCAAATGCCATGTTCTCAGTTTCTCTATACTTCTTCTTTATTCCTGTTACCCTCATCATGGATTTATTTGATAATTAACTGGGAAACACCAGCTTCTGGAAAAAATGTTGCCAATCACAACATGTCATGTGATCACTGGATGCTGCAAATAGCCACAAATGCAGGACAGTTGACAAGCACCTAAAATGCAATTCACATGAACACATACATGGGGAACGCCGTCATAACTTCAAATTTGGGGCAAGAGCATACAATGCTATCTCGAGCTATAAAATTGAACATTGTATAGAATAAAAAAGAGGAAGAGAAAGGGGGAATGTAAAGTGCTTCGTGTTATCTTAGTTAAATCAAAGGGGAAAGCCTTAATTTATTGGGCCCATAATAAAATTCCTGAATGTATTCTCATCCCATTAAACTGTGAAATAAGAATCTATCAATTTTCCTTATGGAAAATAAATTGAACATTTTCATCATAACAACCATATTCCAATACCTATGATATGTTTGCAAAACTCTAAACATTTTCACTTGCCTAAAAGAATATCAGAGTACCATACTGTGTGTGCATTTTCCACATTTTTATCCTATTTTAGAGATACAATGCCGTCCAAATCCCCCAATTCCAGTTTAATATTCAAATTCAAATTAACATATGATAGTAATCCTTACTAACTTACAATTCAATATTGAATAGCAGAATAACAGAGTTGGAGGGGACCTTGGAGGTCTTCTAGTCCAACAGCCTGCTCTGGGAGGAAATCTTATACCATTCTGGATAAATGGTTGTCCAATCTCTTCTTTAAAATCTCCAGTAAGGGAGTATCCACAACTTCTGAAGGGAAGCCATTATGTTGTTTAATTGGTCTATCAGGAACTATTGCATACAATAATAAGCTCTGAGGAGGCTGAAATAAAAATGTAACTTTAACTAATGTGCCTTTGGAAATCTTGATGCATATGAGATGTGCTGAAATTAAATATTGGAATGGAAGGCACTAAGTCAATATTGAAATCTACCAATAGTGTATAAATATGCATACTAAGTACAAGGATTAAATAAAGAGTTGCTTCAGAGAACTGTATTAAGATCAAAAAAGTGGATGTATTTCCCAGTGTCACACTGGCAATGTAGTTTATATTCAGTTTGGATATACCTGTCAAATATAGGCAATGTCATGACTGAGGGGGGAATCTTTTTTACAGCTAAATCAAACAATATTCCTATTTGGCCTGTTTGATACTTTCAAATGGATACGTTTCATCTTTAGATCCTTACATAAGGATCTTATCATCTGATCTTAGAGATAATTACTACAAAAAGAAAAATCATTTTCTGTCATGGTTGAAAATTATAATTCCTGTCCATCATCAATAAAGCCATTTTCCCCTCTCATTTTTAAACATTATGGGAAATCACGGGTAATTAGGAGATGCTTATTAATATATTAATATCCTGTAATTGTGGTAATGCATATGAATGTAAAATGAAGGGCAGTCTTTATGGATTTCTGCACATTTCTACTTACTTGTGTTTTTTTTAAAAGTGGTAAGACTTTCTATTAATAATGTCAATTGTGTGTGCAAATGCTCTTTTGTTTGATTTATAATTTTCCACGCAATGTGAAATAATGCTCCTGTCTATGGTCCATCTCCCTCATTAGATAAACAGCCCTGAATCTAAAAGGGCCTGTGAATGCAAAGACATCCTAAATTATTATGCCTTTATTTTTATTTCTAGTAGAAAAAAATAGGACCAAGGAATTCTCCAATTTAGACAGAGTAGATAGAACAGAAATCATAATAAAATGTTCAAAAATGCAATTACTTTAAGTATTAATTTAATTCTAAGTAAAATTAGATCTAAGATTTGAAACAATAACCCTGTCTCTCAAATATTTTGTTTTAGGAACTAAATAACTATAAAAAATTACAATCTCTGAATTTTGGACTTCAACTGATCCCCTGCTGCCCTTTATATGATGTATCAGTAAAATACAATCCATCTTGCAGTTTTATTTCATTGTTTGTAGCCCATGGAAAATCCTGTTGTCCAGTTGCCCAAAGTAAATAAATGACAAATCAGGTTAGCTAATGAAGTAGTAACTGACCAAGGCTTGTTCAAGTTCCCCCAATCCATCCCTCTTCTAATTTTCTAAATGTATTATTGTCTACTTACTGTCTTATCTACTCCTGTTATTTTCTTATGTTCTGCTTAGGTCTTGGGAATGTGTTTATGTTCACTTTTTTAAAAGTATACTGTTAGATAATCCTGAAAAAGTCACAAAAAGTCTTGTTAAACAGATTTGCAAAGATCTTGTAAATCCAGTCAGAAAGTTTATTTATTTACAGTCCCCTCCCCCCAAAATCTTGATACAAAATCAAACTAGGGTCTTAGACTTTAAAAGAACTGATTTCAACAAATTCAGATAAAGCTTGGGAACAATTCCATGGATGAAAATCCTAAAGGGGAAAACAACTTAAGAAGGAAATTCTGAAAACAATGTGATTATAAAAGCCCAAACCACCACAATACCAGTGAAAAAGAAAAATAAGAAAACGAAGAAGAAACCAGAACATCTTTGATTTTAAAGAAGAGAATGGACAGCTATTTGTCCAGAATGGTATAGGGTCTATTGAGTTAGAAAATGTCCAAGGTCCTTTCCAACTCTGTTATTTTTTACTTTGTTATTCTGTTATACAATTTAAAATATAGCACAATATTAATACATAAGTAACTACATTATATATAAAAGAAAGTATCCAAAAAGTTAACATTTTACTGTAGGCCCAAATAATTTCTATAAGCTAAGGTTGTAAATAAACATTTTGCTAGTGCTTTTGAAATGTCTGGGTATTGATCATTTAATAAGAATGGCTCAAAATTCTCATCATGAGTGGAATTTGTCACACAAGAGTGAGCGTATTAGTTCAGGTTGCCACTGTAAACACAGTGTATACTATAAAAGGAAGTGTGAAACAGACTCAGTTTGTCATACATACTTAATTTTCATAAGCTAACTTGGTTTATTGACATTCTGTCATCCTGGTAGGAAGATCATTGGCCAGAAACATTATATATCACTACTGAGTAAGAGTATTCAAGATGCCATTTGTTCTATTATTATTATGTTGGTTGAAAAGTCAGTCACATGTTTTGATTAGATTTAGTATTTTTATCCATCTAATTAATTTTCCCAAAGATCTGAGATAAGCAGATCTTGCTGTTTGATAGTATTAAAGGTATTGTCGCAGGTGTAAGCTGTTCCAAGTAAATTTGCCTTTTGCAATTGCTTGATTGTGAATTTGTCAGTGCCATTGTCAATGGTGTTCAAGTGATGCTTGAATTTTTGGGGGGATTATACCTGAGACACCTATTACTATTGGCACTACTTTTTCTTTCTTTTGCCACAGTCATTCCATTTGCAGGTTTTTATGTTTTGTGGCTTTGTCCAGTTCTTTCTCTTATATCCTTGTCTTTCTAAGTATTGCAATGTACACTATCTAGACAGAATAACAGAGTTTGGGAGGGACGTGCGAAATCTTCTAGTCCAACTCCCTACTCAAGCAGGAGACCCTACACCATTTCAGACAAGTAGCTGTCCAATATCTTCTTAAAAGACTGAAGTGATGGAACAGCCACAACTTCTAAAGACAGGTCATTCAACTTATTAATTGTTCTCACTGTTAGGAAATTTCTCTTTAATTCTAGGTTGCTTTCTCCTTGATTAGTTTCTACATTGAATTTCATTTTGTTAGATACCGCTAAGTGTTCAAATATGTCGCGATCCCTCCCACTGGCTACAGCAAACCTCCTTCCCAGGCAGAAGGAAATCAACAACTAGCAGATGACCTGAATGTGTTTTACTGCAGGTTTTAAAGGAAACTACAGCCACCTATCTCCACAACCCCCCATCTCAAACACACCAACAACAGTCAAGCCTCATACAACTGACCCCAACCCATTGAGTTCACAACCTCTGGTGATCACAGAAAAAGAAATGCAAGATCTATTTCACAGACAAAAACCAGGAAAAGCACCAGGGCCAGACAAGGTAACTCCTTCTTGCTTAAAAGTCTGTGCTGATCAATTGGCCCCCATCTTCACCCGAATCTTCCATAAATCACTAGAGATGTGCTATGTTCCTTCTTGCTTTAAATGCTCTACTATCATCCCAGTGCCAAAGAAGTCCTCCACCAGGAAACTGAGTGACTACAAACCAGCTGCTCTAACATCTGTAGTTATGAAAACCTTTGAAAGGCTAATGCTGTCCCACCTGAAACCATTACGGATCTGCTGTTAGATCCCATGCAGTTTGCATACCGAGCAAACAGATCGACAGTTCACTTCTCTTCTCCCTATATACCAATGACTGCACCTCAAATGATCCATCTGTTAAAATACTGAAGTTTGCTGATGATACAGCAGTAATTGGTCTCATTTGAGACAACGACAAATCCACATACAAATGGGAGGTTTTACAACTTGCCTCATGATGTAACCAGAACAATCTGGAACTGAACACACTCAAAATCGAAGAAATGGTGATAGACTTTAGGAGAAACCCTCCCATACTACCACCTATTACAATACTAGACACCACAGTAAGAACAGTAGAGACCTTCAAATTTCTGGGTTTTATCATATCACAAGACCTAAAATGGACACCTAATATCGAAAACATAATCAAAAAAGCACAACAAAGAATGTTCTTTCTGCACCAACTCAGAAAGCTCAAACTGCCCAAGGAGCTGCTGATACAGTTCTACAGAGGAATTATTGAGTCTGTCATCTGCACCTCTATAACTGTCTGGTTTGGTTCTGCAATCCAACAAGACAGACACAGGCTTCAGAGAGTAATTAGGACTGCAGAAAAAACAATTACTACCAACCTGCCTTCAGTCAAGGACCTGTATGCTGCACGAGTCAAAAAGAGGGCTGTGAAAATATTTACAGATCCCTCACATCCCAGACATAAACTGTTTTAACTCCTACCCTCAAAACAATGCTATAGAGCACTGCACACCAGAACAACTAGACACAAGGACAATTTTTCCCCGAACGCCATCATTCTGCTAAACAAATGATTCCCTCAACACTGTCCAACTATTTACAAAGCCTGCACTACTATTACTATTCATCTTCTCATCACTCCTTATCACCCATCCACTCCCACTTGTGACTGTATGACTGTAACTTTGTTGCTTGTATCATTACAATTTATATTGACTGTTTTCTAGTATGATTTGATTGCTTATTTGTACCCTATGATTATTATTAAGTGTTGTACCTTATGATCCTTGACTTTTGGTGAATGTATCTTTTCTTTTATGTACACTGACAGCATTTGCACCAAGACAAATTCCTTGTGTGTCCAATCACACTTGGCTATCATATCATATGCTATTCCCGTGATGGCAAACCTATGGCACACATGCCATGGGTGGCACGCACAGTCATTTGTGCCGGCACATGAGCCCCAGCAAAACTTACCTCACTGGGTGTGTGCACACCTCCCAGCTAATTTTTGGCCCACTTGAGGCCTTTTTTTGGCCTCCCAGAGGCTCGAAGGAAGCCTCTGCAGCCTTTGGAGGCCGAAAAACAGGCCCGTTTTGACACTTCTTGTATTTCTGGAAATACCGGAAGTGACATACAAGCCCATTTTTCGGCCTCCAAAAGCTGCAGAGGCTTCTCTCAAGCCTCTGGGAGGCTGAAAAAGGCCTCAAACAGGCCGAAAATCAGCTGGGAGGTACACACATGCCAAGTGCAGGTAAGGGAGTGGCAGCGGGGATCGCGCACACATGCACAGGGGGTATATGGGGGTGCTGGCACGTAAGCATGAGCACGCAAGTGCACAAGCAATTTTTGGCACAGGAGCCCAAAAAGGTTAGCCACCACTGTTCTATTCTATTCTATTCTATTCTATTCTATTCTATTCTATTCCATTCCTCTGGGGATGTTGGCTATTCCTGCCAGTTTTTTTAAAAAAAGTTTAGACTTTAATCTTTTTTATCAACACTGGTTGTTTCTGGTATTGTGTAATGGGTGTTTGTCTTTTTAAATTCTCAAACCCCAGAGCACTTTAGCTTCTTCATTTTCTATTATTTTTTCTACTTGGTGGGCCCACCAATTCTTGATTGCAGTTATTATTTCCTTCTCTCTATTTTTTCTATATCTATTAGTTGATTGATTGATTGATTGATTGATTGGTTTTACTTTTTGCCATTCCAAATTAAGGATTTAATGATTCATAGGAATAAGCAGTACTTAAATAGAGATTCTAGTACTGGACAATACTATAGTAGTTTATCAAGCAAATTTAAAATTCTACATTATCATACTACACAAGACAATAAATAATCTACCTTTTAAATACAATTTCTGGATCATAAGACATTACCAATGCAGCCTTAGTGCTTATCAGCATATTTCAGTTCAATTCAATGAATTTTATTTTTCATAATTAGGATAGGTTCATAACTAGAGTTATTGGATAGGTTGTACTATCACACTATCTGAGCTGCAAAAAAAGTTCTCCAAATTGACCCCAAACAAAAAGTTAAAGCTCAATCAATTATTTTTGTATTTCTTGGGAACAACCTCATTCTCTATTGCTACTCTAAAAATCAAGCAAAGACAGCAACATTTATTCAAAATTTAAGTTCTAGTAGAGGGATGAAGAATGTGTCAGGCAGTGTACAACGTTGATGAGCCTTTCTCTTTCCGATGCTTCTTTCCCTTGTTTCTACCCAAACCTTAAAGAAACCATTTGTCAATCAAGAAAGACATTTTAATTATTTGGATTCTAGTTTTTAAAGACAAGAAGGAAACAGAGAGTGTGTGTACTGTATGCTGGATTGAATGAGAGAAGAAAGAAAAGTTATGATCACTGAAACTGCTCCCACTGATCTCTGTTTCCAGATCTACTATCCTCTGTGATATCAAGAAAAATATTCAGTATTTGAATTTCAGAACCTGAATAATACTTATTTCCCTCCATTGTTTAAGTTCCTAATTAAATAGACTCGAAAGGTCTCAAGCATTTATATGTTACAACACAAAATCAGGCAAAGACTTTTAAATAGCAGGGTGGACCAATGCTTGAAGAAAATTTGATCTGCAGTTACCTTTGCAGTTAAGATTATATGCTTCCTCAAATCAAGGCTGAAGTCAATGGGCTCCAAAAAATAGAAGTACAGTTCTCAGAAAAAAATAGAACAAAGAAAGAATGTCTCTTGTTAACTCAGAAAGATTGTCGTCCCAGAAATATGGTACCCAAAGCCAAGATCTTGAAGGATGCACATCTGCCCTGGCTTGGCTTACAGAATTGACTCTTTCCAATATAATTCAATACTTGAAATTATGAGATGGGTTAATGGTTAATTAAAAACTTTTAATCTCAAGACTTTTTCAGTACTTTGACTTTTTTCATATGTTTTCCTTTATTGAGCCATGGTTTCAATGGAGAAAAAAGAAGGATTTAAAAAAATGGAGAAAAGGTATGTATGGGACTTAAACTTGTATTCTAACACTGGATGTTTCAACAAGGTCATTTCCATATCAATTTACATCCAATAACATAGAAGATGATTATAGACCCTCTTTTGATTTAATAGGTCTGTCTGTAACAGAGACTGACAGCTGACTGAAACTTATATAGTCATAGTCATTTATGCATTAGGGCTTCAAGAAAAGCCTCCTATTTTTGCTACCAAAGAGAAAGTCCTACTGAAATTCACTCTGGAGCCATAAATGGATTCAGGGCAAACTGAGCTGTAAAACAAATGAGGTTGGGGGGGGAAGCATTTCCATAGAAATATGTAAAAAGATCCTGGATAAAAACGCTTTAGAGAAACAGTCAGCTTAGTTGTAAAATGAGTTTAAATTAGGCTTTTAAAGGGATTGCTAAATCTTGACACATATATGAGCAGCTTATTATCATGCAATTGTGCAGTAGTTGCTTGATCTTGTTACTGATGTGCCACATATGAATAAGTGATTAATTACCACAAAGGCTAAAACAGAGCAGAGTGAGAGTACTGTAGCTCACCCTGAAAGAGGGGCTTAAACACGTTTATTGCCCTTTAAGTGCATTTCATTAAGGCCAATTAAGGACTTTCATGTCTTATTAGAAAAATGAAGTAGATTTATGAGGTTTCATAGGCAGTAAATGCTAGGGCTAGCAGATACAAAACGTACAGAATTGTGGTGCTTAAGCACTAAAAAAAAAAGTAAAATACACACTGAAAGGAGTAAGTTGCATCAGGTACATCTGTCCAAAGGAGAGATGGGATCATGGGATCTTCTGAATGGCATTTATTCATGATAACCCTTTGGGTCAAATTATGCTAATATAATTCTAGCAGCAATTTGACGTACTACAGGACCCACTTCTGCAGAAACCTCCTCCTAGAACCCCAAAACATAATCAGAACCCTGCAGTAGGTAAGGTAAGAGAGATGTCTATGGCTGTCTTTTTAGTGGAGGCCTTTAATTATGGACTATCTTCCTCACAGAATCACATAATATTTATTTATTTTCCCAATCCCTTGTAAATATTTTTAAATGTTCTTACTCCCCATATGTAGTATCTGCTTCTTCTTTTATTATTCATTAAGCACTTGTTTTCATACAGAAATACATACCAAAAGCAGTGTTTTCAAACTTGGAAATTTAAATGTCTGGACTTCAATTCCCATGATTTCCCAGCTAACATGCCAGAATATTAAGGTCCATACATATTATACTTGTCACATTTGAAGAAATAAGGTTTTAAATCCTGCTGACCATTTTACAGTTAGAGAAAGAGGGAGATGTATTGTACACTCAGTTGTGTTTTCAGATAAAAGAGCAGAGAGGATGAACCTCTGTTGGATTTCATTGCTGATTTGACTAACAGTCATCTTCATCATTTTGTAAAGAAATATTTAAATATCTAGCCTGTGAGTTGGTATGTAACATAAGCCTTCATATTTTTAAAAAAATTGGCAAGAATCTGTTCATGGCACAGCACAGAATGGTCAGGTCTTATCACAAGACCTAAGAAAACTTTTTTGTTTATGTTACAGATTATCATTCTAGAGATAGACATGGAGCATATCCATTTACACATTTCATTAAAAATTGTATAATTAATAAAAAAGAATGCACACCAATATTTATAAGGAAATATAAAAAGTATCTTTTCCTTACAATGGAGATTCCCCCATCCCTCATAAAAAGTATATGAAAGACATATGAGAAAAGATTTTTTGATAGTATCATGCCACTGAATAGACAAAATTGCTACTTATTTTAAGAAAACCTTCTTCAGAGGTTAAAGTAAATGTAATATTATCATTAGGGATTTTAATTGCTTCATAGCTATTCATACAGTTAAGTTTAAAATGTATGGAATAGAGGCAGCCTTTTTACATATCATTCGAGCTATAAATTTTTTAACATGCATTATTTACTCAGTGGACTGGAATAGCTCTAGCAACTGGGAGGGATATGGATTTAGCAATATTTTTAAATGCACATTATTTACCCCACAGAATAAGTTGTTCCAATCTATCAGATATAGCTTTAGTTGCCTAATTAAAAATATTATATAAACATTTTGGGAAGAAGTTTTATATCTGTGCAACAACAACCTTTGGAGTTTTATTATCTTAGTTTCTCTTATTTTTTTTTCAAATTAAGAAGCATTTAATCGTTTTATGGTCTAATCAGCTGCCAATTTTCTTGTTAAAATTAAACTATATAGAACTTATTAAGTATTAGAGACATCAAAAGTTGACCCATTAATGCCGTGCCTTTTTAATTTTATTGATAAAATTTTAAGATACTCCCTCCCTTTAGCTTTGTTTAACTTGGCAATATAGAGTTCCTTATATACCAAGAATTCATGTTGCTTTGTAGGTAACTTCCTAGTAACAATTTCCTATGTTTTTGAAAGACATCTGAAGAAAAATCAAGCCATTTACACAATATATTAAGTACATAAGGAAAAACCAGTTAATTTATTGACTTGGATTTACTTATAATAATCAAGTCAGTCTATAAACATGATCTTTTGTCTTTGTGGGTTTAGAAAAGAGTCAAGAATTTCTTTTTCAGACAGACATCTTCAGTATGAGTTTTCTGCAATAGTACTTAAACTGTTCTATGCCATTTTAAATATATATAATTAACTGTCCCAAGCATTGAATGGGACAGAAGAAATCCTGTGAACAAACTTCATAACCATGTGCTAGAGTTACCAGCAAAACGGCTTCCTTCCGAAAATCAGCTGGGAGATATTGTTGGAATTATAATTCCAGAACTGCTAGCCAATATGGCCAAAGGAATTTGAAATCCCCAATGCACTTGAAGAATGTCAGACCACAATATATCAATGTGTCCTTTTTACAAGAATGAGCAAAGCACATGGCCTGTCTTCATATAAATAAGTCACAAGAAATGCAAATAATGGCTTCTTTGTGTTCATATATTTACACCAAGTGTAGGAAAATCATTATTTTTCAATTCTGTGAAAGAATTTAACAGCAATATTTAAATTTTGATTAGGTCAAAGTTAAAGTAAATAAAGATAGATAGATAGATAGATAGATAGATAGATAGATAGATAGATAGATAGATGAAAATTTCTTAAATTGTAGAATCATAAATTAATACTTGCAGGAGCACAAGTTAGCAGCAGAAGAGTGGATATGAATATGTTCATAATCTCTTAAATCTATTTCTAGCTATTCATTTCTCAGTTGATTAATAAATGAATTGCAGGTGGAAGCAGACCAAAATGGAGAGAACAACCATTGATTGAAGCCTCCCTCAAAGCATGCCACAAAGACTAAGGGGGGGAGGGGGGAAGGGTTAGAAAAGAAGAATCACCAAAAGAGATTTGCTTCCAAAACAGAAGTCCTAACCACACATTAGATAAGAATACATGGATGAGTCATCTGGCTTCACATCTTTCCATTGATCCCCAAGTTTCTTCATAATCCAAGTCCAAGTTGAAGTTTCTCCAAAATCCAAGTGCAAGATGGAGCAGATCTCCTGATTGCATAAATTTCTACTCATAATCCAATTGTTGTACTGAGTTCATAATCCAGTTATCCTACTGTGTGGTTATTTATTTATTTATTTATTTATTTATTTATTATTCATTTATTTATTTATTGCTGCCCATCTCAATGTGACTTTGGGCAATTGACAATTAAACTAAAATAAGAACAATTAGAAACATTACAAGAAATGCAAAACAGCTAAGAAACCTTAAATCCCATAATTAACACAACCAATCATTAATCCACTCACTAGCACAAGCAATCATTAACACAGCAACCATAACTTGCTGTAACTTGTAAGTACCTTTTCTTGTATTAGTAACCATTCTGGCATGTGGTGAGAATTCAGAAAGTCATACTCTAACTTTCTGTTAGTGGATATCAGAGGAAATTATTTCTGTACTTCCTCCTGAAATAGTAAAGGCAAAATAAAATATATTCCTGGAGATAAAGGAAAGAACAAAGGAGAAAACTCATTGTCTGGTATATAATGACACAGTTACCCAGAAAAAGCTTTAATTCCTTCATTGTTTTAGAATGGTTGTACATTATTAAGACTCCCATTGTTGAGTTGGGCAGCTTTATAAAAACAATAATAAATAAAAATAAATTTATTTTTGTACAAGGAATTCTACAGTTTTATGAATCCGACATGCAACTTTTTCTTCAATCTATCAAGTTACATTAATAGAATGCATCACAAAGTCTATGGGACAAAATGAGAGTTTATGATTAAGATACCCATCAAGAAAAGGAAATTCATTCTTCAAAAAGGCTTTCATGTTTGACTTACTGATCCGATGTATGCAAGAGACATTTGCCAGTAGGACTTAAATTAGCTGTACTCAATGATTTAATGGAATGGGAAACTGTCTTATTCAGTATGCTTTCTTCATTATAGATGAGGTAAGCAATATCTGGAAAGCCACTCCTTAGAATCAATGGAAAATTAACAGTCTAACTGGGATGACAAAAGCATGCTGTCCAACAGAAGACCAGTCCTAAACCAGCTCCATAGATAGCGACACAGTCTGCTGCAGTGTGGAGTAAGTGCCAGGGAAGGGATCAGCCACAAACCTAACAGACATACAATCCAGAGCTTGGCATCTGGGTTCTTCAGCTGCCAATCTTGCCTCATGAGCAGCCACAATGATTGGCTGTTGTGCTGAAAACAGCAGAGAAAAAGCCTAAAGATGTCCATGTGCCACACTGCCAGCAATAGGAGTAGGCAATGCCAAGTCAACACTGCAGTTGTGGGTCAGTGCCAATGTGCTTTGGAATCATTTTTACATTTCCAAAAGTCACAGAATTCCTACATAAAGCAAAGAAAGCTTAAACACTGAAATTGTTTCCTTCCCATCTATATTTTCATTTACTTCTTCCTAAAAAAATCCTTTTTTAAAAATTTCACTATATCAAATAGATGCAGGTACATATGTGCCTACTTAACAAGACGAGAACTCTACTGAAAGCAATAAAATTTAACTTTTGAATAGACAGACATAGGGTCACATTGCCTATCATCATAAGGTGACAAGCACCAGATAGACAGAGATAAGTTCTTATAGTCAGTCAAGGTTAGGTCAAGGAACCAAGCAATTGACAGCTAAAATTTTGCCTAGAATTTTAACAGATTGGGTTTCATAATTGCTTAATAATAGTCATTTTGCCTCCTGAACACATGATGCATTTCATCTGCACAAATCATGTTTGCTTTCCAGAAACCAAGATTGTACCCCATATTTTTCATAGGCTACAAATTTAAACTTTCAGAAACTGAATATAGTGGTCAGCCACATAGCTTGCTTAAAATACAGATTATACACTGCTGTTAATTAACTTTTTAGCCTAATGTATGAAAAATGAGCCATTTGGCTTTTGGGGGTTCATTTTGTCAAAATAACAGAATAACATTTTGGTATCTAAAGAAAATGAAATAGGCCCACCCCATTTTGCTGTGTATCGATGTTAATATTAATCCTTTAGTTAGGATACACCCTATTAGTTAGGGTAATGGTATGTGAGAATAACCTTAGGAGGAGTAACAGGCCAGACTCTGGTCAGATAAGAGGCAAGAATGTGGACATGGCAAATGCCTCAGAAGAGACCCTTTATAGTTTCTTGGATTGTGAAAACAAGGGGAAAGATATGTACTTTCAGAATTTTAAGAATCTATTAATGTAGCTTTAAAGTAAAGATAGAACCATAACAGTTATCTTTGCTATTGTCTTCCAAGCAAGAAAACTGAGGGTTGCACCCACACCCCTTTTCTACTTATTTTTACTTTTAATCATAATATAAAATATTGTTTTCAGTGCACTTTCCCAATTTCAGCATATCTCTGGTTTCTATACTTCTTAAGGAGATTCATTTTTGGATCAGCTCCTAGGTATTAACTCCCTGTTTGGATGCCTCCAGAAACTGGACATTTATTAATGTAAATATCTGAAGACTTTAGCTATAGGAATTTCCTAAAATGTGAGCCACTTCGATAAGTTCACAACTGCCCCTTGAATAATTTCATGCTATTTTGCCTGCATTGCTTGCCTTTTACTTCAATTTGTTTGAGGATTAGTATCCCAAAGAAGTTTTAACTTTATTTGTAATTTTCAAACATTGAAAAAAAGAAAGTGTTGGAAGGGTAAGACAAATTTAGATATGTGCATGATCTTGTCAGTTCCTTATTTCATCATCCTAAAGAATGCAATAGAAATAGTGGTGAATTTTGTCTACAATTAGGAAATCAATTGAGGTATGAATTACATTTCAATCATTTAGATTGAAGACTTATATTTTATTTATAAATAATGGAACAAAGTGAGAAAAATAATACATATACTTCAAAGTGCTTTTGCAGACTGCATATAGTTTTTCTCTAAAGGAGGGACACTTTAATTAATGTATCCAATATATTTTATCACCTGGTCTGGTTCAAATGTAATGACAAACTATAGCCAGCAGGAGGTACCCTTCTTTTCTTTCTTACATTTGCTTAAATATGCCCAGGGCTTTCAGCTATAATGTAGCAGCATCAATCAAACAGACATTGGGATGAGATAATGACGTAGTAGTATGTTGAGCCTTACAGAATAGAAGAAATGGAAAAACCATGTAGTGATGTGGGAAGATGTTTCAGTGGGACAAAGGATATCAAATTTGGCACCTTTCTGGACAATTTTGGACTAGTTATTCTCTCTCAGATCAATATACTTCACAATATTGTTGAGAAAATATATTGAGATCCCTACATACACTGCCTTGAATTCCCAGAGAAAAGGCTGAATATGCATTCAAAAAAAATGCAGCAAACATTTAAAAAAAACCCTCTTCCAGCTCTCCCTAAGTTCTACATCTGAAATTCCTGTTTCCAGTACAACATTAAACTAATTAGCTTTACAAAGATTTTAAGTAAATTCCAGGAAAATGTTAATAAAGAAATGAAGTTATTAAATGAGATACATATTGCTGCAGTCCTACCTCTGGATCTCAATCTCTAATACCATGCAGTCTCTAGCACCATTATAGCAAGATTTGGGAAATATGGTTTTCATCCAACTCTGATTGCAGTTACTCCTATTTGCACATAAAAATACTTGCAAAACTAAAAACTTTCCAAGATAACAGAGACAAGCAAACGGAAACATGATACAAACTGTGAAGTTGGACAGAGAAGTAGAGCAATAAGAAAGTCTCTCCTTTACTCTTCCACATACAGTTTTCCCTAAGGAGTTACCATCACTGTATCCCCTTTACTGAATCCATGAAATGCTCCACTTGGGAGGTTGCACACCTTCCAGTCACCTTCAGAGACAACCTTTATATCCCCACTGCCTCAGAAAGTGGTTGCAGTATCTCTTTACAAAGAAAAGAAATTAAATGTCAAATATTGCCTTTTGACTTATATATCAAACAAAAACTGCAACATAAACAGCATCATGGAAAAATGCATACCTCCCCTTGCTTCTTGGATATCTGAGCCCTTGGGAGTACTGAAATACTTTTGATATTCTGGTATCAAAAACATGATATTTTTATTCTGTTTCTAAAAATAATGCATTAAAAAACAGCAAACAGAAGGTTTGGTTTATAATACAAACAAAATTGTTACATTTTGAATGGGTTGTAAGTACCTGATTCTTTGCCTTTTTACTCATCTTTGCTTTAAAAAAAAAAGAAGAAACTGGAAAAAATCTGCAAATCCATTTGGTAACCAGCTGCACCTCTGTACAGAACAGATAACAACCTGTATAAGCCAGGCTTTGCCGTGAATCGGTGCTGATAGGCCTGAATCTCATAGCTTTTTTAAAATGCTAATGACAAGAAGCATTTCCAAAGCCAAAACGCTCTTGTAGATCTGTCTACTTCTATTATGACTGATATTTGCTTGTAAGTACATAGAACACTTGTTCACTGTGCCTTATCTTCCATGGTGCAGCATGCTGACCTACATACCATTCAGCACAATATGATGCACAAACATCTTCTATATAATTTTTCATTTTCTACTTAAAAACAGTAGAGGCAAAATAGGATTGCTGCAAATCTAACAAAGAGATGGCATTATTTCCAAATAAAAATGTGCATTTTTCCAAAGAATTTATTTGTCTAGCAGCATGAAGTTCATCCATAGCAATGCTTGAAAAAGAGTGTTGAATTGCGATTAGGGAGGAAAGACTCAGGAACAAGAACAAACTGCAGCTTTTCGACTTACACAGAATAATTAAGCTTAACTTATTACTTGTCACAATGAAAAGTTCATCCTTTTCTCAAGCTTCTTTTTGCAGTGTCACTAAAGGCTGCTGATAGAAGAATGCTAAAATAAATATGATAACAGCAATAAAAAATGGAGGATAGAAATTAGTAAGGGAACTGAAATGATAGCTTATTGTCTGTAGTATATAAAAGAATGCACAGGTAGAACTCTTGTGTTTTTTATCTTTGCTGAAATATCTATTCTGCTATGTGGTACTTATCTTTATAACAAAGGAAATGAATATATCAGGTCTTGCTGTTTATAAAGAGAAGCTGACACTAACCTTACCCAGTCTCATGATTCAACTGGTACAGCCATAGGAATCATTTCTGCGGATGCCAAGTTTTCTTTTTCAGAGACTTGAGCAAAATTGTTAGGGAAGTAACAACCTCCAGGCTAAAGAGACTCTGTGTTCTGCATGGCTGGCCACATAAGCTAGATGTAGCCCTATAAGAGAGCAAAATGAATGGTGGCATATGAACAATCAGGAGTTGGAACAATGGAAATCAATGGATTTCATTCCATTGAACAGTAACAATTACTTTCTGACCTGAACTTAGCTGATCTGAGCAAAAAGGAAGAAGGCAAAGTAGCAACCAATGAAGTTTGTGGAACAGAGTGGACACATCCACATATTACCACACACACACCTACAACTCTATAAATTATAGATTTTGAGTTATCCTCAAGAGTGGCCCCATATAGAACATACTACAGTAGTCCAATCAAGAAGTAACCAATTCATGAGTGACAGTATAAAGGCCTCAGACCAGGTTCATCTTGGTGCACAAGATCCTGTGCAAAGACCCTCCTGTCCAAAGCAGTCACCTGGCGTTTGAACAGGAGCAACAGAGGAACAAAACATCAGATTGCTCATGAGTCTCAAATGGGAGATGCAGCCCATTAAAGACTAAAAATGGAAGATCCCTGGAACCAGATGGGTCACCAAAGAAAGCCACTTGTCAATACTGAGCCTGAATCTGTTCCTCCCATCCAGACTTGCACACCCTTAAGGAACCAGATCGGGACTTCACCACCATCACTTGGTTAGCCTGGGATCAAGATATATAACTGGGTGCATATTATCAGTGCCATGACATAAGACATCAAACTGGTGGATGATTTCACACAACAATTTTATATAAAAGTTGATTTAGAGGAGAGAAAACATCAAACTTGTGGCACTTTATAAAGGAGGAATCTAGAGAATGACCTCCATCTGCCAATCAATACAAATGGAACCAGCTTTAAAGGAGGAAAACCAAGTCTAGACCTGACCAGATCTAAACAATCCTCTTCCCACAGGATCTTTTGCAGCTGAAGCCTGATCATCTCTCTACTACCTTTCCCAGAAAGAGAAAGTTGGAGATCAGATGAAAATTATCCAGAATAGTTAGATCCAGCAATAGGTTCTTAAGAAGGGGTACATTATAACACCTTTAAAGGTGAGAGGACATTTGCCTCCACAGAGATTCAAATATTTGTGCATGGATCCAACCACAAGTCTCCTCCAGGAGCCCTTAACCATCTAGGAAAGGCCTGTATCTATCAAATCCATGGTCAAGCTCACTGACTGGAGGATCCTATTCACTTCCTTAGGAGCTACTGGAGTAACTAGAGTAACTGAAGTTCCACAGGAAGAGGTGAGTTGTCCATGGGGGAGTTCTTGTCACCTGGAGGTCTCACCAACTGTACAATTTTATCTGCTAAACAGTGAAACTATTCCTCACATAAATCTTGCAGATAGTCTTGTAATCCAATCATCATCAACATGATAGGTGATTTTAAAGGGCCACACCAAGCATCTATTGCAAGACACAGAGAAACCATGCTTAACCACCCTTGTTGCAATCACAATGATGATAATGTTATCCATTCAGTCAGGTCTTACTCTTGGTAATTTTCTGGGCCAGGTCTCTCCACATTTTCTGATCTTGCACTATTTCTTTGAGTTGTCCATGTTCTGTCTGGTGTCAGTTTTGATAGTGTCTAGCCATGGTGTTCTTTTATAGCCTGGCTTCCTTTTACTGCTAACTCTTCCAAACACAATTGTTTTCTCCAGTGAATTTACCTGCATGACATGGCCAAATAAGTGATATGCAGTTTCATGATTTTGTCTTTGAGTGACATATCAGGTGTTATGCGCTCCAGTATTTGCCTGTTAGTCATTTTTGTAACCTGTTATATGGGTAATTACCTGCATTTGGTTGGATTCACTCTTTTTACTCCATCCAAGATGCTTAGAGTGTGCTGATCAAACAAGCCTCTTCTTCCTCAAGTTAGGATGATACAAAAACCAACCAAAGAGTGATCTGACTATGGTAAAAGATTAACAACAATGTCCCCAAAATCAGATCACATTACAATTGTTCTTAGACAAAAACAATTGATTTGTATGGCCCTTAGTGTACGATGGGCCCATAATGATTTGGATGGTTTCCATGAAGGACACAAAATACTAAGCTTAACGCTACCAGGAGGCAAATTTAAATCCCCAAGCAGCACTACTCTTGGAGTTTCTATCATCAGCTTACCAATACAATCCAGCAATTAAGGCAACAGAGAAGCCAGTTTACCAGTAGCAACCCAATTGTTCCCTAAAGCCCAACTTCAGCCAGAAGGCCTCACACTCAGTTATCTGTATAGCTCACAATTATACATCAATTACAGGTACCACTCCATATTCCCTACTCTGGAGTCTCCAGTAATGCTAGATTCAAAATTCTGATGGGCACATTTTTGAAAAAGGAAAACCTCTCTGGGACTTCCCAGATCTTGGAAACATAAGAGATATAATAAACTATTATTGGTATATTAAACCATGATTGGTAAACCACAGTTTGGAATCATGGTGAAGATCCAAATTCTCCTTAAAAGAAATATGTCAAGATGGGAAAAAAGAGAAGACATATGGAGAGGCTGCAGCATTTTTACATGCATACAGAAACTAACTTCAGCCAGGGAATAGTTTGAACAGAATTGTGCTTTCTCCTGTATAGCTGATTGGATGACTTTTGGTCATTTGTTCTTCTCAGCCCAACCTCATAACTTCTTTGTGGAAGAACTCTGAGGGAGAAAAACTAAATATACTTCCTTCTATTCCTTGACAAAAGGCAGGGTAGCAATCTAATAAAACAAATAAAACAAAAGAACAATCAGTGGGCAAATACTGTTTAGCACAATGTTCATCAAACTTGGAAACTTTAAGATGTATGGATTTCAACACCCAGAATTCAACATGCTGGCTGGGAAATTCTGGGAGTTAGAGTTCATGCCAGCACAAATGGAGCTCTGGAGGGCTATGTGTGACCCTCCCATTTTTGGCTGCGATGGCCTCTTGCAGCCCTCTGCCAGTGAAAACAGAGCCTGGGAGGGCCACGTGTGGGCTGTAGGATGTAGCCATGCCCACATGGACCCTGAGGTCAAACGCAACCCTGATGTGGCCCTCAATGAAATTGAGTTTGACACACCTGTTCTAGTAAGAGATATAAAATAGGACATGATCCCAGATAGCTGAGGTCATTTTAAACATGGTAGAGCCCCACCAAGTCAGGATTCATCACCTACACTTTAATAAATTATAACCCATTCTTATTGTGGGCATACTACCGTGTTTCCCCGAAAATAAGACCTACCCCGAAAGTAAGACCTAGCACTGTTTTCTAAACCTGCCCTAATATAAGACCTACCCTGAAAATAAGACCTAGTGTAAATCTCCAGTTCCAGGAAGACTTTTCAGGAGCAACCTGCACCATGAAACACCCCCCACACACTCACACCCACTATTTGGCACCATAAATATATAAGACCTACCCCAAAAATAAGACCTAGTGTGTTTTTGGGAGCCAAAAAATATATAAGACAGTGTCTTATTTTCGGGGAAACACGGTATCTGTCCTATCATCCTCAAAATACTGAATCTTTGAGATGTCTATCACTTCCCACTCCCCTGTATACTAGGATTTTAAGTTATTTTTGGTTACTATTGTTAGTGACTAGCTGTGCAATCTTATATGTAATTTCTTAAAAACAAGGCTTAGTCTCAGCTAATTTTCTATTATTTTAGAAATAGTAATCTATCATATCTAGATAGTTTTTATATGAGATTGTATCTTGGACATATATTTTGGGACTGCAAGATTCGTCCTGGTGGCTTAGTTCATACATCTAAGGATTGTATTTTTAACCAGGGTTTATTAAATGAATCACAACTGGCTGAATTCAAACCATAAAAAGATGGGCACAATTGTTGAGTCAGAGCAACAGCAGAGTACATCATGAAATAGTATGATACATGAATCCTGATGATGTGGGTTTTTTGGGAGTCTCTCTGTACAGGAAAGCTTTTTTCTATTGGCCTTATTTAGGCATTTCCTTCCCATTTCCCATTTGTACTTTTGTTCCTCCCTCCACCACCACCCTTTGCTTCTTGTATAAAGAAAAGCAACCTATTTAAACACCAGATCTGTTTGTTCAAACCCCACTTCTTCCTATCTTGGATCCCTATGCTGTCATCTGTGAGTCACAGGCCTCCTTTTCATTCCAGTAGTTTGCTGCTTAGAATGAATTGTGTGTGGAGAACTGATAAACACTTGAAAGCCAAAAAGTGTTCCATTACGATTAATAATTATTTCCCACTTGGTAATCACAGTCCTGGTGCTGGTGAAAAGGGACTGGATGCCTTAAAAGTTCAAAATTGTGTGTTTGTTTGTTTGTTTCTTCTTAAGGTGTGCTTTAAAGCTCACTCACTCTAATGATAGCTCTCCCTTCAAGATTAATAAAGGCATCCTGCTCTTTCATTTCTATTAGCTGTTAAGTGAGAAAGGGAGATTTTCACCCACGCAAAATGCTATAGGTTGAGCTTTTTAATGGTTTGTGTATATATCATTTTCTGAAGAAGCATGCCGCTAGCATTATTCTCTGGACTTACAATGTATAACCATTTAGTGTTGAAAGAAAAAATAATGTGAATTGACTTAATAATATGAAAGCTTCTGAAGTACAGACTATGTGTATTCCAACTAGATGTTTATTTTATTTTTATTATTTTTTTCATAGGACAGATGCATAATTTCCGGGATAACATTGCACTCAGTGCTAGAAGTAAAAATGAAATGTTACATTTTTTGGATTGTACTGGGGGAAAAAAAGGACTTACATATTAAATGTTTTTAATCAGTGAAGGCACAATCCATTTCTGCCATGCATAACTAATTTAACTAATATAAAAGGGAAAACAGGATACTATTATAAAAGCATTTCAAGTAACAACTATAATGAAACTGACGAATAGGGCCTTCTAAAGATACATCCAGTCAAATAAAATAATGTGAGCTCCCTGCATAGAATTTTATTTCAACATCACTGTTGCATCTGCAAAATGGGGATGTTTGTGTCCTACTTGACTAAAATAGATCATCTCCCTCAAGTGTGGTATAATTGCAGTCATTATAGCAGCCTGAAGGGGGGGGAGACTAGCCCATTGACTCTGAAAGAATAGCTCCCTTTGTCTTCACTACACCTGATTTTTTTTCCTTCAAGCTGATTGCAAGAATTGAAAGTTTGCCTTTTCCATACTCACTCCACAACTTATATTTCCTTTTTTATTTTAAAAATCAATAACAAAAACATTCATTGACCGAAAAATGTAAAATGCTTTGCAAGATTAGAATCCCTAATGATTAATCTAACGATGTATACAAATATCTGGATGGGGTATTAATCTGTTGCATGACTATTTTTGTAGCACAGAATGTATGAGTTCAAAGGTATCTTATGGAGCATCTAATCCAATTATCTGCTTTGTCAAGAATTCTGATCTGTTTGAAAACCACCTAGGAGACAGGGGAAACCACTGATCTAAGTCAGGGGTCCCCAACCTGTGACCACAGCGCACTAATGGGCCATGAGGGGATTGCAACTGGACTGCAAGTGCCTCTTCACTTGCACAAGCAGCATGTGCACACTTGCCAGCCGCTCATGTGGAACCATCCCCTCTTTCCTCTCCTCCACCCTTCCTGCTTGTCCATAAGACCAGAAACATTGGGGATCTAACTGAACCATTCCATTGCTTAACAATTATTATCATCAGGAAATTCTTCCTAAACTTCATTCTGAATATACTACCTTTTCATTTCAAATTATTGGTCATTATCCTGCCCTGTTTCCATCAAAAACAAGAATACTTCCTCTTATAACTGAAAGAAGTGAAATTTTAATTTTGGGAATTGAAGATTAGAACTGTTTATTATTATAGAAATATTTCATATTATTGTTAATTTTAGAGTAAGAGGTTAATGTATTTTATATTTGTATCTGTACCAAAGAAAGTCAAAAGTTACTCTTTTCTACTTTCTTTTTCCTCCTTTTCAGCATTTCTTATTTTCTACTTTTTTGTCTTTTTCAAATACTTTTTTTGTTTCCTAATATTTTATCTTCTATTGAAACTTAATAAAGTTTAATGGAAAAAAGGTATTGACCAATTGACAGTGACCATCCATGAAATAGTTATTGGTGGTGATAAGAAATCATGATATCTGTTTTAATCTATAGTCTTAAACCCTCTAAATAGTTTAGATTAGGTTTTTTCCATGTTAGTCTTCCTTCCTTCCTTCCTTCCTTCCTTCCTTCCTTCCTTCCCTCCCTCCCTCCCTCCCTCCCTCCCTCCCTTTTTTTCTTTCTTTTTTTTTCCAACCTTCTACCAGCTTTCCCATTGACTTTACTTGTTGGGAGCCACAGGTGAAGGCTTCAGATGGCAATCACATGACCCAGGATGTTGCAACCATAGTGATTGCTAGCCAGTTGCCAAGCACATGATCACATTACTGGAAGGATGCTGTAATGGCCATATGAGGAAGAGTTATACATCTCTTGCTCAGTGCCATTCTAATTTCCAATAGTCACCAAACAGGTGGTCATTAAACATGGGCTAGTATTCTCAGAAAATGGTATGGAGCCTCTCCTGGGTAAAGGGGAAATGGAAAATATGTATCTGCCCCATGACCAAGAACTAATGTCTGAATACAAGGATTCCAGGATACCTCTAAATGAGTGGTTTACTGTCTGAATGCATTGAGATTCATCTCAAACTTGCTATTTCATAGAATAACACTATAGGAAACTACAGGGATGTCAAAAAGAAATGAATATGTCTCACACAATCCATTGACTTTTATATCTATGCTCTGCCTGCCAACTATGTGAAGTCTGACTTGTCTATGGTAAATCAGTGATTTGATTCAAGGAGACACAAATTCATGACTCTGTCTCTTGAACAAGGATGATCCTTTTTTAATTTTTTTTTATAAGATAGGGGTGTCAAACTCAATTTCATTGAGGGCCGCATCAGCATTATGGTTGTCCTCAAACGGCCAGTTGCATGTAAGACTATGACGATTCACAGCGGCCAGGGTGTGGCTGGATGTGGGTGGGTATGCATGGCTGGGTGGTCACAGCTGGGTCATCGTGACTAGGTGGGTGTAGATGGGTAGGCATGGTGGAGTGGGTGTGGCCAGTTCGATGCCAATGATTGGGTGCAGCTGACTCGTGAAGGGCTGGGTTGGGATGGAACAAGTCACACCAGCTAACTTGACATAGGGATAACTTGGTGCCCCACAAGGTTCTCACCTCACCAAATTGGTGGCAGCCAAGTGTGTGTATGCATGTACATACACACCACATTCTAAGTTTGGGACCTTTTATCCACAGGGGAAGGACAGGACCTTCTCCCAAAGCCCAGGCATGATTGGCAGTTTGCAAATTCAGATGTGAATAAAAGTCACCAAGATTGGAATGGTGTGTATATGTGTGCGTGTGCGTGTGCGTGCACATGCTTGGCTGCCAGCAGTTTTGAGGGGTGAGGACCTTGTGGGGCACAGCATGCCAAAGGAGTCCTTCTTCTCCCAATCCCAGACCTCCTTGGCATTTCCCTGTCCAGTGCCCCCTCCCAGTAAAGCAGGAGGCAGAGGATGACACTGCTGCATGTGGAAGCATGAAGGAGAAAGTTTTCAGGAAGCAGTTTCCTCCGAGTCCAACTTCTACTTTGACAGATCTCTGGAGGCAGGGGAGCAGCACTCCCTGGTCTTGCATGAGGAAGGATGGCCCTTCTTGAAAATAATTCCAGTCATGTGTGGTACACATGTTGGCTTGTTGGGGCAGCCTTGCTTCACACAGCTCCTCTGTTACCCCTCCTTCTCTCCAGAGATCTGTCAAGGCAGAAGTTGGACTCAGAGGAAACTGCTTCCTACAAACTTTCTCTTCTGTGCCTCCACATGCAGCAGTGTTGTCCTCTGCCTCCTGTGGGAGACCACGCAAGGCTAGGAGGGATACAGAGGTCTTCAGTGGAGGAAGGTGAGACCAGGGTGAGCACCAAAGCCTCATCCACCAGAGGAGCCTTGCTGTCCTCTCAAGCCAAACAGAAGACCTCTGCATGGTGCCATGGGCTGCCTGGAACCCTGAGCAGTGACGGGCAAGAGCCCATCCTGGCCCTTGAGCTCCCAGGGCATGGGATCCCACAGCCTAGCCCAGCCCAGCCCCACTTCCACAAGGGGGCACTTGGCCACCCTTACCTCCTTGAGGCTGCTGCTGCTGTGCTTCGTCTCCTTAGCCAGGTTGCTCATGGTAGGTGTGGGAGGGAAAAGTGCATCGGTCAGAGGGAGGCCCACTCCCCCTCCATGCAAGGAGACTCGGCTTTGTAAGCAAAGTATCCTCAGCAATAGGATGGGAGACCATCAGGAGAGGCCAGTAGGAGAATGAAAGTGGATGGTGAAAGGGCAGCAGGGCCGATGCTGGCCAAGTGCTAAGGCAGAACTTCCTTCAGACTCTCCCTCCCTCTTGTTTCAATCTCCCTCCTTTCTTCTTTCCTTCCATCCTCCCTCCCTCTCCCCTCCTTCCTTCCCTGACTCCCTCCTTCTCTTTTCCATCTCCTTCCTTTCTCCCTCCCTCTCTCCATGCAAAGGAAGGGATGAGGGAAATGGGAGAAAGTGGCAGCACTCCTCATGGCCATGGGTTTCCTATGCAGGGGTGGGAGGCTGGGCAAGGATTGAAAGGAAAGTTCTTGCAGGGCCAGCAGTTGAGGCCAGGACAGTGAGCAGGCCATGGACATGGAGGTGCTGGTGGCAGATGTAGCACTGCTGCTGGGTCTCTACTATGCACTGATTTACAACAGGTGGCCACCTGACACTAGAACTCCACAGGCTGATCATGTTCTGGCCCAAGTGGCTGCCATGAAGCCACAGCCCTCAAGCACTTCCCTTTCACTGGGGACACCAGCCCCTGAGTGCTCACCCCTCCTGTGCACATGCCCAGATAGGCTGGGGTGGAGCAGGGCCAAGGCGGCGGGGACCGCCCCCTTGCTGTCTTCAGAGTGGCCCCATCTAACCACATCACAGGCTGGACCTGGCCTGTGGTCCTTAAGTTTAACATGTCTGTCTTAAGGCTACAGCTTTATAGATAATCTTCGTTAGCAATTGCCTCATTTAGCAACTATTTGCAGTTGTGAGACTGATGAAAAGATAACTTTATGACCATCCCTCATATTTATGAGCCTCATAAGTCTGTGAAACAAAGGAAAGCTGAAGTAATATCATAAGTGCCGTTGCAGTGTCACTTGGCATCTGCTTCACTTAATGACTGAGTTACCAGTCCCAGTTGTGTGAATTATAAGCTGAACATATATATAATAAATGGAAATTCAGTAGATGATAGAAAAATATAACTTATTTTGAACCTACAGATAATTTCAGAAATTAGGTCTCTTAACAGCTGAGATGGAAATGTTTTACTTGAAGCAAATCAGTATTGAATAGGACAAGCAAAGAGAGATTTCACCTATACTAAACAAAATGTTCCCTTGTAGTAATTTTACTGATATTTTGCCAAGGGTGGGATATGTTGATCTCTTTTCAACTCATTTTAGGTGCAATTTTAAAAGCAGACAATAGAATCTGCTAATTTTACCTTTTAAAAATGTACCACAACATATAGCATGTTTATTATCCACTATAAAGGTATTTTTCAAACCTGATTTTTTAATGAGAAAGAGAAAATATAAAGATGATTTCTAATTGGAACAAATTATGCATAAATAGAAGTGCATAAAGACTATTTTTGTGCAAAAATAACAAAGAAACTGAATTTGAGAAACAAAAATCATACTGCTTAAGTCACAGTTCTTAAACCCACAAATTAGAATTTAAATTGGTTTGAAGTCAATATTTAAATAAAATGCAAATGCTTTAACTAAGTTGGCTAGTAAACAAGACTGTAAATCAGTTAATATTTTTGACAAAACACATTAAACATGTGCTGAACAAAAGTATAGTAGTTTCAGCTAAGCCAACAAGGAAGTTCTATTCCGTCAATTAATTGTGAACTAGCATTATGTAAGATTCTATGGCTGCATTTCTACCTCAATGAGATTTACTTGGTTTGGGTTAGAGTGTTTCTGTGTGAACCTAGATACTGAGGTATCTAAACATGGCTTAGGTCTTCCATATTTTGTGAACCATCCATCTTTCTTACAATAAAACAATATGATGTGTGTAACCCACAGATCAGTATTTTCTTTTGTTTTAGTACTTTTTGTTCTATAAACATTAAGCAAATTCGTAATATTTGACCTAGTATCAAAATATATGATGTTATGCATGCAATCAAATACTGTTCCAGCCCCTTAATATATATATTATATTCTGTGATAAGAAATGGCAACAGCAATGAAGGTATACATAGCAATGCAAATCTACTTGTACTTCCTGAATCTGTATGAAGTTATGATTGCCATCACAATTTGCCTTTTTGTGTTTGAATGTTACATCAATGTACATAGAAAGAGAATGGAGTTTAACAGAGTTGGAAAGGACTTTGAAGGTCTTCTAGTCCAACTTCCTGCTCAACCAGGAGACCCTATACCATTTCAGACAAATTGTTGTCCAATCTTTTCTTAAAAACCTCCAATGATGGAGCACCCACAACTTTTGAAGGCAAGCCATTCTACAGATTAATTATTCAGAAATTTGTCCTTCTTCCTAGGTTGCTTCTCTCCTTGATTAGTCCATCCGTTGCTTCTTGTCCTGCCTTCAAGTGCTCAGGAAAATAGCTTGACTTCCTCTTCTTTGTGGCCACCCTTTGACATTGGGAGACTGCTTTCATGCCACTCCTAATCCTTCTTTCCATTAAACTAGACATAACCTCATGATCTGCCATCTTGCCTTTATTCAGTACCCTGACCAGATGATCAAGCTTTGCTGGCAACCAAAATGCATCTTCAAAGCCAACAAGAAAAAATTAAGAAACTTCTAACTTGACAGACTTTGTGAGAGTTATTTTCCACATTGATTAAAAAAATACACACGCAATTATAAAAGCAATCAGCACAAATGCATACTGATCTGCCTTCGCAAGCTTTCTTCATCATAAGAATGTAAAAAAAGGCAAAATATTTGCCACCATAAATCCAAGATATAAGTGTCTCATCTGAAAATGGAGTACTCACTAGAATTCTTGTGTTGTGATGTTAACCTTACTTCTAATAAATGTTACAATTCAGAGAAATTGTAAAACATCTTCATTGGATTAAATGTTTCTAATCCAGATTCTGACAGATTTTTTAGTATAATGTTATTTCTTGCCTAGTATATTCATGAAAATGAAGAGCCTGATTTTTTTTTTGATCAACCAAGTCTTGATCCATTTAATTGTGATAGGCATTGACAGACGGAACCGAGTCTGAAAGAAAGTGACTGTCTCAAACTCATTCAGCTGATTTTCATGGCTAAGAAGTACTAGAATTCACAATCTCCTGGTTTCTAGTTTGGTGCCCTAGCCACTAAACCAAACTGTTTCCAATAATTTTAGTATAATAAAGGCATTTATTTATTTCACTAAATTTATAGCCTACCGTCTTTTAGTAAAGTCTAGCTGGGATACAATGAGGTCAAAGCAAACAAAATTTTAAAAAGTAAAATAATATGATAAAAAGATCAACAAGCGATCATAAAATTAAAAGCATGATATTAACAGCTATGCTGAAAGAAAATTGCTTGAATTTCCCTATAAAATGTGACCAACACTGGGGATGGGGCTGCTTGGTGAGGGAGTTTATTGCACAAAGTAGAGATTGCTACTTAACAAGCCTGTTACTTAATCCATGCTCTATGAACATCGCAAGGAAGGAGAATCTGCAATAGCTCTGTCTTGATTATTGGAAAACATAGACTATCATGGATTGCCCTATAATTCTTACCTCTAATATTACTTCAATACTACTGCAGAAGAATTCCATCAACATCTTAAAAAATACTTATGTGAATACATACTGTACTGTATGATACCATTTTCCTTAATTCTCTTATTTAAATTTTTATTGGAAATCTGAAAAACTGTAACAAACGCTGACCAGGATCTCAAATGATCAGGAACTGATTCTGAAAATCTTGGAATAGAGGGTTTAACTGATGCTCTTCAGATGTATGAATCATATATTTACTATTCCTCAGTTTGGATTGCATTAAATTTTAGCTTTTTCATGTTGATTAATGGTTATCCCAATTGGCAGAAATCTCCTCCATTGGTGATTCTACAACAATGCGAGACTAAATGAACTGACAAGTATTTTTTAAAGGTCAATAAAGTAATTGGGCAGCAAAAGATCTTGGTTGATAATTTCATGCCCATCAATAATTGTTTTTCAGGAAATAATATGGAATGTGAGTTTTGTACAAAACCAGAAGCTTCAAAATTATTTATTATTATTCTTATTATTTTTAAACATCAGTCTGTTCATTAGGAGGACCTTTATCCTTGCAGAAATCGGGATTCTGAGCCACATATATGTGACCTGTCAGAATAAGCTGAAAGTTTACTTGATTTTTCAGTCTCTGATATTGCTGATTTGCGACACATGCAGATTGTAAGATAATGGATATTTTTAAAAGTCTTCTGCATTTTATGTGTGTAATATATGAATACCTTTAAATCAGTAATCCAATCATCTAAATTGAGTCCTTTCACCATAAAAGAAAGAATAATTTGTTACTTAGGTATATTAATAAACAAGGATCACAGTAATATGGATTATTGCTTTTTCACCTTGGTAACTTTAAGGTACATGAATTTCAGAATTCTAATATAATATATAGAAAATGTTTTATTATGTAAATGACATGAAAAGACCAATGGATTAGAAAACCCCAAAGAAAACCTCTGAACCAAAGCATCCTCCTTGCTAGCATCACAAAACCAATAAGAATTATAGATTTTTGTGTTTAATCTACCTGAAGACCTTACATCTCCATTTACATATGCATCAGTACAATTATTCCACTTACATATGCACAAGCACAATTCTATTTTAATTAATTATAGCTATTATTTCTGGATTGCAAAAATCTGGTCAGCCATTAGATGATAGCAAAGAAAAGCAGAAAACTCAAATGCTTTGCTGTCATCTTGTGGTCATCCGGAATTTTGCAACATAAATAGTTGAACCCATTGAAAAAAATGCCATTCTACCATAATTCTGTTCATATTTGCAATTCACATTTACCTGAGAGTAAATTTTATTTATTCAATGTGTTTTGTTCCTAAATTGGCATGTGTAGGATTGCAATATTAAACATCTGTTTGTAACGAAATCGGCATTTCAACTCTAAACTTGTGTTCTGGAGAATGTTTATCATAGTACAGCATAAACTATATATCAGTTTGTTAAACAAAAAAATCTCTTTCCATAAACATCCATAGAATGTATCCAACCTGCAAATCAATACCAATGCATCTTTGTTTGCTGCATGAAATTGTTGCTAAGAGCTAATGTAAAATTGTTATTGTGGCAACAACAACCGAGGCAACATACTAACATTTTGTTAGTCAAACTAACAAAAAATGGGTAGGGGATTATAAAAGAAGCAAGTGCAGGAAAGTAAGCCATTATAACAATTTTAGGCATACATTTACACATTTGCCAATAAAGGAAGGAATGTAACACAAACTTAGATTTGATCAAAATTCTTTGGAGGGAGAAATCCGAAGTATTTCAGAATGAATGAATATATGCTCTATATATTAATTATTTACCATTTTCTTTTCTTTTTTACATGTAGACTATTTGTTTACTATTACACAGAGCGCATTCCTGAGTAAGAAAGGTCAGGACAACAATTCCAATAGAAGAGAATATATGTAGTTCAAGGTTGAAGAATGGCATTCTTGGTTCTTTCTGAGATTGGTTATTTGCTTGCAGGTATTTCGTAGCTAACTAGTAACAACATCAGTGCAAATGAATGTGGAGTTTGATCGCTGTTTATATACACTAGCCTGCCTTGGCAGATTCAGTGGAGTTATAGTTTTCTGCATGGTAGTTCTTTGAGTAACGTATTGTTTTCTACTTGATTGTTTATCTAGGTGTCTGAGTGTTAGCTCCTGAAGATGATGTGTCCTTATCTTTTTGTTTTCTTCCTAGTTTTTTTATTGTCCCCTCTGAATGATGTGTATATAGTTTCTTTTTCTATTGTCTGAATATCTGGTTTCCAGGCATTCCTTAGCAAAATTAGTGTTTTGGATTTGGCTTTGTCTAAGTATAGTCATGGTTTCCCAGTTGGAACTATGATTAAGTTTGTCTATGTGTTGTGAGATTATGGAGTTTTCATTGTGTCTTCTGACAGCTAGTTGCTATTGTCTGCCTGTCTGTCCTACATTGCAGATGTTATAGTCTTTACACTGATTTCTCTGATTTTTTCTTCTTCTTGATCTATTGGGTTTTTTTATTTACTTGGAGGGCTTTAGTTAATTTGTGTGTATAGTAATGCTGTAGAAGCAACATTTAAAACTTCACAACTTGCCACAGAAACCCAAGAAAAGGCAGACAATCATACCACAGTCCAAAAGAAAACAAAAGCAAAACACAGCAATAGACATATATAAATAAACTATATTCACACACCAGAGAGATAAGAAAAAGCTAAGAAGCAAACCAAAAAGATCAGAACACATTCCACCTAGCAACTTACACCTAGTTAAGTAGGAATTAATACCAGACAAAGAATCAAACAAAAACAATACCTTAATCAATAAACTACCAAGGAGAAAATTACACCCATCAAAACTGGCAAGGTAAGTTACAGTATCTAAACAGGGGATAAACCCCCACACTCTCTAACATTGATGATGTTACCTAGTTAAGTTAATGAACTATATGCAAACGAACAACAGAGTTCAGACAGCACCAGACTCTACAGAATAAAAGTTACTTTGAGTAGAGAAATAAACAAATACTTATTTTCTTCCATATGAAGCTGCTTCACATGAGGGAGAACTGTAAAACATAAAATTAGAAATCACTTTTACAAAGCATACATCTTTTGCTAGTGGTGGAAAATATAAATATGTGTTTAAGTAATGGGCTTTCTAATGCAGGAATTCAGGCAGAAACATGCATATTTTCAGAACTGCTTTTCTCTTGAGGATTTTCTTTACATCAGAAGAAATCTTTAAACACCAGAATATTTCTTTTTAGAGAGAGAGAGAGAGAGAGAGAGAGAGAGAGAGAGAGAGAGAGAGTACATACTCTCTTATGATGCCATGTGTCTTTTAGAACTTCAGGAAGTTATTCTGGAAGGTATTTATACTTTCAATCTGCACTATGAAAGTCATAGATATTCCTTAATTATGGAATCTGATTTATTGTATCTGCTTTGACAAATGTAGAACTTGCACGGAAGGAGTCTATCTCATTTTGAAGAAAGGGCACAAATTGAACATTACAATGTTTTCTGATTGTATATTGTAATGATCAGCTACACTCAAACATCTACATACCCTTTATCAAGTGGGCAAAAAGCATACAGATGTATAGTTTGCATTTATGCACTATGGGGACATACTTGAATCTCATTAAAAAATGTCACTCAAGACATCTGGTCAGCTGCCCTAATCCATATTGGGGGTTTTACACTATTGCTATGCCCCCAATATGTTTTAAACATTGCCAATATGCTTTCTCAGTAGTAACAGCAGCATGTCCCTTTTGGTTTCACAGCCCATCCCCAGTGCTGGTTTTTATCACGTCACGTACCAGGCAAAATGAAAAGCCACATACTGTATCTCGTGTATCTGGCTAATGATATTGGTTGAACAAACCTTGTGTGATTAGGAACAGGGATGAATTGGCTTGGGGTCCAGTTCATCTTACGGACCGCAAAAGATTCAGCTGTCACTTGTGCCATGCAGCAGATGGACAGTTTGCATCCGATTGACAGTCCAGCGCCAAAGCCTTTAGAAGCTTTGGCAGCCCATTTGCCATCAGGCAGCAGACTTTGATGTCCTGCAGATGGTGGCCTCAGCCATCTTGCATTTGTGTCGTTGTGTCTGGTGCTGTTGTGCCTTCATTCCAAACACAGGAATGCTGCCGGTTCTGTCTCACTGCTTTGGAACAGCCACACAACAACTGCACTTTTTTTTTAAAAAAAGGAGATAATTCTGTTTAGAATCCCTAATCAATGGATTTCAGAGGCTGGAAATAATAAATAAATAAATAAAATTGAAAATAAAAAAATACATACATACATACATACATACATACATACATACATACATACATACCTATACATATTTGATATTGCAAACATTTTAAGCTATTTCTTACTTCTATCTATAATCCCAGAAATGTCTGTCGGAAACAACAAAACAAAGCTTTAATTTCTTCAGCCTCCATCTAGAACCTGATAAATTTGGCTTTTCCTGAACAAATAACTGTATAATCACCAATCCCATTTTTGTGCGAATTAGGCTAATATAGCTTTCCTTGCATTTGTTTCATTCTACCTAGCTTACAAATGCAGAACAAAAGATTTTTTTTCAATGGGGTTCAAGCTAATCTTGGTCCATGAATAGCCTAGAGTAATCTGTTAGTATTAGAAGCCATGACTGGAGATCTCCCAGAATTGCTGTTTTCACATTTGGTCAGGTTAGGTAGGAATTCTGACTGGCACAATTAGGAAAGAGCCCTGTCAGTGAATCACAGAAAAGATGGTGGTTTTTTTCTTCTAGGTAGAATCAGTCCAGAATTTTCCACCGCTTTTTTTGCCATCTACTGAATTCAATTAAAAAAAAAACTCTTCAAAGGAGAGGGAGGGAGGGAGGGAGGGAGGGAGGGAGGGAGGGAGGAAGGAAGGAAGGAAGGAAGGAAGGAAGGAAGGAAGGAAGGAAGGAAGGAAGGAAGGAAGGAAATAAATAAATTCCGTGGTGTGTGATTTTCAGGCACTTTAAGGTAATGGAAAATATTTTGTGGGGGAAAAATAGATGTATAAATTGTCAATTAATGCACACTGCTTACAGCCAGCAAACAAGGGGGGGGGAAATAAACAGTTAATTAGGGGCTTTTTGAATCATTGTTATACATACGATACATCATTTGCAGGTGCTACAATGGTGAAAGATAACCATTATAATTACCAGTATTCAAAGATTCATATTTTTCCCTATGTAATTGATTTAGGATTATCAGTTTTCTTGTGGTTATACAAAAGGCCTGTCAAGGTATTTCACACGTGTTTGGCTCATGCGTGTTCCAAAAACAAGTCAAATGCTATTAATTTTTTCCTGAAGCATAGCTGAAAGTATTGTGCAGAAAACAGGCCAAGTTTTACCTGTTCCTTACCTTAATTAAATTGCATTATATATTTTTCTTATTTTTCCTCTCTCGTTCATTTCCTAACATCCTCTTCCTCCTTTTGCTCTCTGTCTGTCTGTCAGTCTCTCCCTTTTCTCTCTTTCTTTGTTAAAATACATCTGTGATTGTTGACTGCCCCAGATTATATCTAAGTGAGGAGTGGGAGTACTTGCACCTGGTACAGTATATGTCGTTTAACAATACATATCATTACATTATTTACAGCTCATTTTGTGTTATTCAATAGTAAACGGCACATTAACCCTTGGAGAGCCTGCACAGAAGTATTCCTGCTCCCCACAAAGAGATGCCCCCCTCCCTGTTCCCTTTCCTTTACAGCCCAGAGAAAGATGAAAGGAAGAACATCTATAGCTGAGTTCATAAACAGGGCAGCCTGTTCATTACAACCAGGAGAGTTACCTGGGCTGCTGAATTTCTCTCGCAGGAAATCTGTTTCATAATGATATTCTTTAGCATGCCCCACTTGTACTTCTGCTGATAACACAGGTTACAAAAGGGACTTGGCACCAGAGTCAATTAATGTCCTGGCTTTTTAACCTCTTTTATTGGAGTACATTCGGCACTGTGGGGACCTCACTATTATGTTGTTGGCAATACAAGGACCCTAGTGATGCAATTTCATACAATCTGAGCCTTGTCTTTAGTTCAGAGAAATAACACATCATGATCTGGCCTCATTAGGACTGACTCAGCAGCCTCACTTCCACAGGACAATGGTGCAATTTGACTTGAAAAATGCATAAGAACTGGTCTTTTTTCCTTGTTCTCTGTGTTCCCCACTTGACCAGAAATGATAGATTTTCCTTAAATTTTCGTCTCTGAAGCAGAATACAATTCTAGCTGAACACAAGCTTACATGGAAAGGCATATAGAGAAGATGATGACTGCCTATATTCTCCTAGAATATAATAATAATTTCCCTCAGCAAGTGGATGGGTTTTTGTTTTTAGCTCTTTTAGGGAAATAAAAATCTGCACCAGTGCAATGATTGTACCATTAGACACTCCATAATTTATTATTTTCCTTGATTCAAAGAAAAATTAATTTAAAATACCATTTTAGTTCTTTGAAGAAGGCTTTTGCAGTTAAAATAACAAAAAGATAGTAAGGAAAGTTATCAGTGGTAGATTCCCATTCTAAGCACATCCAGAACTCTAAACTACAAGTGTTTCTTTTCAATGTTGCTGGGTATGGGCTGTTTGCAGGAGGAGGTAAAAGAAGTGATAGAGGAATCTGAGAGAATTATAAATCTAAAAGAGCAATATCTGAATGCCCAATAAAATTGCATGAATGACGCTGGGTGATTGTATGGCTATAACCATTTGGAGTATTGCAAAAAGTGGGAATGTGAAAATAAGTCTTAAATTGAACTGGAAAATGTTTACTGCTGGAGCAGGAAGGGGAAAAGATTGGTAGGATAATATTTACAACATTTTCAAACATTTCTTTCAATGTTTGATATAATGACTTGTCTCTAAAAGTAGCATTCTCTTCACTGATGTGTAGCAGCAACCTCTCTGACTCCAATTATTTCTCAAACACATGGCTCACCATTATACCATTTGTAAAAAATTTGCACAGACTGCACAATAGAGAGTGTATTAATGGCATAGCAAATACAGAAAGAGACAAGGAATCCATATGGCTATTCATAACCTTTAAATACTCACCAATATCTGTGTTGCTGAATTAATCAGTCTCATGATTATCAGCATTTTAGCTGCATTTTGTTAGTAATTAGCTTGATAAATTAGCATCTGCAATATAAAACTTGACATCTCATTGTTGTCTCCGCTTTATGCTAACTGCAGAAAAAAATTGCAGCCTACTTGATAATAAAATTATCATTTCTCATATAATATAAATAGATGAAAGGAACCAAACTTTGACATACTAGATATTAGACGAAAAAGTATATCCTTTATATTCACTGAGCTGAGCATCATAGCCTAATAGTTCATAACACAAACTTGAATAAATGTAATTTTAAAAAATAGTATTAGAATGTTTTCACTATGGGCTGCTGTGCTTTTTGAGCAAAATATAAGCTCAATTAATTCCTTTTCAGTGGAAGGACCTGGGAAAAAGATTTAAGTCAAAGGGACTGAATAAATGGCAGTTTTAAAAATTCATTTACACAAGCTGGGTTAGTTTAAGAATAGGTGAAAAACTGAAAAATTTCTTACTTTTATTTCTCAGACCTATATTTATAAAAGGAGCTAAGGATTTCTAACATTTTACAAAACAATTTCAGAAAGTATGGAAAAACATCTTTAATAGATGAGCATTTGAAGGCATTCTAGATTAAAAATTTCTAACTTCCACATTAATGGAAATCAGAGCTAGGTATCTTCCCCTGAAAATGCTAAAAATATAATAATTATCCTGTATAGATGTGCTGCTATAAATGCATAATTCTCTGGCATTTTCTTCGGCCATGGTTGCCACTATAGAAAACAGCACTAATAGAAACATCCCTATTAATCTGAATTTGCTATATTCTCTACAGTGTATATTACCTTTCTGCTGCCTACAACCTTCTGCCAGGATTTCTTTCTTTCTTCTTCTTCTTTTTTTTATTCCCTTCTTTCTAGGAGATACTTCGGGAGGAGTATACCATAAGAACAATACACAGCTGCTGCTGTATAGAGATATCTAATTGTCAATATTGTGGAATTTCTACAGCTTATTACTTGCATTCAGTCTAATTCTGGGCAAATTGCCAGTCACTTCAGGGATGTTCAAGTGAGCCAAAATACACGTGATTCGACATCACAGCTTTAAGATACCCGACTGTTTTCCCTCTGGCCAAGGAATATGTGTACCAATGTTACCAAGTGAAAGGAAGAATCTGATGACAAATAAAATAAAATTTGAATTTTTTTTTCAAGTGGGCTGCATTTCAAGCCCAGATGTTAGTAATGAAAGATTCAATTTAAGGATTTAAATTACAAATAAATAAAGTATGAAACAGATGTGATTTTTAAGTTCAAATTATCCAGGAAGAAAAATATCTCTGTGCATGACAAAGTAATGGGGATTGTCTTGAGAGACTGTTGAAAACAATCTGCTATACTAGATACACCCTTAGGACAGGATTGGTTTGGAATGGGAAGGACTGGTGGAGCTCGTCATTAAACAAAAATTCTGTTTAATAAAACTTTATAACCGTGATTAATCCTATGAGGCCCTAAAGGAGTTTGCAGCTTCTGATAAACACATTTTTCTTGTTTGCAATGGTAATAATATTTTGAACTGAATGGAATCTGAACAAAACATTTTTAAAAAATTGAAAAACAGACATCAGGAGAAAGAATTTGCCAGTGCAACTTAATGTAAAAATTACAGAGTCACAAAGGAAGAAGGGCCACCCACAAAGAGAATTTTAGGCTGTATATTTAATGATATATTTTCTTGTTCTTCTACAGTGCAAACAATAGCTTTCTATGAAAAAAAATGAAATCCTTAAATCAATTAAGAGGCAAAGATGTTAGAATCCTAGCAGATCTATGTATCCAAATGAGATTGCACTTTATTTGCTTAAAGCTTCAGATTGGGGCAGAATGTTAAAGAACAGTATAATTGCATGAAAAACCTAGCTGTACTTTTCTGGAGGTGTCTAGATTTATCTCTCCCTCCCTCCAAATAAAATATCTTGCATAGGAGCAATTCACAACTACCAATACTATGATAAAAGTTGATTCTAAAAGCAGTATGTGATTTAAAATTGGGAGCAGATAATGATTTCAAGTCTGTCTATTGACATACTATTTCTACTCTTAGTGCAATAAGATGTTAGCATTCAATGGTTAAAATATTAGTCTATGGTGATCTTATCTCATCCACAGAAATTGTCTTTGTGTCTGCTTTCACATGGGTTGGCTTCCAAAAGCCTGAAGAAGTGGTGTTGTACTGTGTGTTTCATATAAAATCATTGATTCAAAACTTTTTTTTTTGGCTGCCTTCTTCAACAATCTTGGTGTTTCCTTGTATTTCATGGCTTGTGACATTTTTATTTAAGGAGCCTGTAGGACAAATTCCCAATCCTAGAAATAAAATGGGGCTAACATAAATAGGGACATTGGTTGAATCTGATGTACTGCCACTACTCCCATATAAACATAAACTCTTATCTCCAACTAGCTTCTGGAATTATACTTGAAAACACCTCAGTAAGCAGTGTAGTTCTCAAATTACATTGGAGAGCTTCAATATTCCCGTTACCATTCAATTGTTACATTCATGATAAATTTTAACAGACAAGGAGCCTTCAGAGCAACCTCAAGTAGAATGGATTGCAGAAATAAAATAGGAGGTTAGTGAGGCAACAATGATTATAAGCAGGATCTCTCAGGTGCAAATATGTAATGCCCCTTTGGCCAGAGTTACTAACCAATTACACATCAGGAAATGTGACTCCATACAAAATAAAAAATGGAATATGCCTATAATCATGAGGTTTCTCTCGGCAGAATTGTTCTATCTTACCAGCATTAAACCTGGCTCTGTCCTAACAGTCTCCAGGCACCAGGACAGAACAATATCTCATGTTCACTTCAGACCAAGTTAGAGGCAAAGATAGATAACATTGCTAAATTGCTATGAAGGTTACTCCTATTTTTCTATCTTATTCTCCAATTGCTTAAGAATTTATTCAGGTAGCAAAGCATTTCCACATCAGTTGGAATTTTTATTTGGTGGTGTTTGTGCTAATCGTTGAAAATTGTATAAAGTTGAGTTCCTATTGTCTTGATTTCTGTTACTACCTTTCTATTACTCTGAAGTGCAATGTAAAAAAAAGTCACATATGAAGACTTCTCCCTTGATGATGTCCATTGGGATTTACTAAGACTGGATACTTAGGAGGCTTCACACTGCTAGGAAGAGAATAGTAAAATAAAAAAAAAGGAAATACTCCATGGTCATCTCCTAAGTAAACGGAAGAACAACCCATTCTATCCATGAGAATATCATTGAAATTCTCATCTCTCTTGAATTATTCCAAAAAAATAAACCTAAATATGACTGACCCCTCTATCTGACCTCTATCTATGACTGACCACTCTGAATTCTTATACTGTTAGTTGTCACATCTAATTCTGTCAAAGTCTATAAGCAATATTGTTTAAAAGGTCTTAATGCAGCACCCTAAGGATGAATAAAACCATTATAGTAACAAGTGGAAATATATCCATTTATCCTTAATCAAGCACTCAATCATTAGAAGTTGGGTGGCATGTACATTAAAAATAAAACAAAATAAAATTAATGCATGGTGTAATTAATGTGCCTCTCTTTAATGTGATATAGGACTCAGCACTGATTTCATTCTAAAATGCACAACAAACTTTCTCATGCATGAAGTAGATCTTCATCCAGCCCTGATAATTATCAAGATGTAATTTTGCATGTGCAAATCAATCAAGCCAATGGCTTCTGGATATCACATGTTGCATAACTAGCATTTTGAATCTATCCCTACGTCCTCTTCTCACTATTTTCTAGCAAACATTGGTTGTCTTATTAAATCCAATAAAAACACAGATTAGATTCTGTAATTTTAAAGTTTTTCCATCTCTGTCTTATAGGGATTAGGGACTATCCTAATCCTTATTGACACACACTATTTTTGTTGAAAGTCTTATTTGGCAACACAGTTGATTTGCCAAATTTTCTAGCTATAGATGTGTTTAAGCAGAACATTTTGTTCTGTGAAAGAAAATCTTTATTCTATAAATTTACAAACATTGGGAACAGCTCACCAAACCACAGTTTCACATTCATGGTCAAAAATCATCCTAAAGCACTATCCAATCCTTACAATGTTGCATGGCTTGTAGATTTCATGGCACTGCTATGTAACAAACAACTCTTAACAAAGAAGGATTTAATCATTTGTTAGTAATGTTAAATGTTTAGAGGAACCAGGCCATAAGATAAATAAAAAGTATGTGAAAAGGGTTTATGTTTCTATCATTTGTTTGATTGTTAAAAGGAACAATGAACAATAATAATGAGCCATCAAGTTCAGTGATAGAGCATATGCTTGGTTTATATAAAGTCCCAGATTCTGTCTCTAAATAGGGCTGAAATAAATTCCAGCCTGAACCCCTGGAGAGAATCTGATAGTGCATGACAATAATATTGTGCTACGTAGAGCAAAGCAGCTTCCTTTGTTCCCTTAGCAAAAGTGGTGAAATAATTATTTCATCATATCTGTTGATGGCACTGAATTTCAAAATTTCTTGTTTCAAAATACAAATATTGGTACATATTATTACCTTCTATGTGGAATAAATATAATATTTGATGTTTTCAGCTCAGTTTTAATAAAATTCAAAAGATCCCAGCTTTCCATCATGTGCTAGCTATTCATTGTTAGGGGGCAGCAAGGCAGAAAGCAGATTGAATATCTCTCTTTCTGCACCAGTGTAAGACATAAGCCCTGGAAAATGTTAGCTTCCCAAGACACCTTTAATTCATATAATCATTATGAATTATAATGTGAGCCAGGAGTTCTGGAAAATTGTCACAGCAGCATTCCGGGCATCAGGTGTGAGGAGAGAAAGAGGTCAACTTTCTCTTTGCTGCCCCCAGCATGAAATAGGAGGAAAGCAATATTTTCCAGTGAATTTGCTACTATTGCAGCTGCCATGATGGAACAGGAGACAATTATATTTTTTTCTCAGCCACTTGAGAAAGGGAACACAATAAATTTGATTAAGAAATGTTAATCAATACAATACTAAATACTTTAACATTTGAAAGTCTTATTATTAAGGGTGACGTAATGTCCAATTTTATTTTCTTGTTTACAGAAAGTCTCATAGTAATATTGTAATATAGTAATCACATGCAATATATAAACACTTTTTTCATTCCAACATATCTCTGTATTTCTATAGATAAAATAACGCACCTATGATTGCATAGATATATGCATATATTGAATGTAATATAATAACCATATGATACAGAGAGGAAACAAATTATACTTTAATAGATGAAAAGTATAATATAGATTTAGTTTTTCAATAATGAAGGTATGCTTCATTAGATCCATAGTTCTTTCTGGATGTCAAGTTTCAAATTTTTTGTCTATAATTCAAAATTATAGTATCCTTAAACTATATGACCCATAGGCAACTACAGGGATGAGATTGATGGGAGGGAGTATCAAAATGTGCTTTATATGGCAATGCAAATTCCATCTTCTATGTATTGTGTGCAACATTGCAACACAAGTACAAAGGAGCAAAATATATGGATTTATATTACACAATTCTTCATTTGGGTATTGTAGTGTTTAGGGTACCTACATATCTATCTTACAAATGTCAAGCCAAAACAGAATTTTAATAGATCCGGCCCATATTATATGCACAGGCTTCACATTCACCCAATTTACAAATTTTAATTGAAGTTTTGAATGGTTACATAATTGCCTGTATTGGAATGATATCACACATTAAATATAATGGTGTACAATGTAAATAACACGTGCAGTTTTCCACTCCCATTGAGTAAGCAATGATAAGAAAGTACAGAAAAAGAGTAAGACATAATGAGCTGAAGAAATTAAAGTCAGGAGATGAAGAAAAGAAAGGGAAACAATTAAAATTAGTTTCACCAGTATTATATTCTATACCATCACATATCTTTCAGTTCCTTCCACATCCATTCATCAATTTATACTTTGCTTTTTATTTTTTAAATGGCTCACACTAATTCAAACACAATATCAATCAGTATTTGGCACATATCAGTTAATATACCACTCCTGAGACCAAAAGCCAGGTTTAACCCCTCAAGAGCTAGCATCTCTAATACTGCCTTGCAAGTTAGCATATTATTGCTTATATCTCACAGATTCAGAGATACATGCTGTTTACTGACACATGCAGAACCCACATGGCAATAGCAAATATTAACAGTATAAAATCTATCAATTTAGTAATTAAGGCATCTATTATATTCTAATTGTTATGTATGTTTAAATTGTCAAACTGCATCTCTCCTGATTACCATCCCCTGCCACACCAGAGAAAATGAAAATGAGAGGAGGGGAGCTTGCAGCATTTATGCCAGTCATAAGTCCTTTGTGTGGATTAGATAAACCCTTATGTTTGTCAGTCAGGCAACTTTTGATTGAAAGGAAATGCTGTAGAGAAAGAGATGTCAAGATGTCATTCCTTCCTTCCTTCCTTCCTTCCTTCCTTCCTTCCTTCCTTCCTTCCTTTCCTTCCTTCCTTCCTTTAAAAGTAACCTGTTTCTAAATGTGAATAAAACAAAGGAAATCATTGTAGATTTTATAAAGAGCCAGCATAGTCATACTCCACTCAGTATCAAGGATGCAGCTATAGAGGTGGTCAACAGTATTAAGTATCTGGGGATGCAGATAACTAATAATCCGAACTGTCTCTCCACATGCCATCCTTGTGAAGCATGCAAATCAGCATCTGCATTTCCTGCATCAGATGATGAGAGCACAGCTTTCTCCTTCTGTCCTGGCCACTTGTTAACAGAGAAATAATTGAGAGGGTTTTAACAAATTGCATCACTGTTTGGTTTGGTGGCAGCAATGCCTCAGATAGAAAGTCCAGAGAGTGATAAGGACAGCCAAGAAAATTATAGGAAGCTCACTTCCTGTTATTTGGGATATTCTCTATAAGCGCTATGTGCATAGAGCTCAAATTATTGGTAGAGACCCCACATACTCACTTTATGGTCTGTTTCTGTTGCTCTTCTCTGAGAGGAAGTTTCAAAGTATTTCTAGCAGAACTACCAGATTCTGTAAGAACTTTGTTCCCTATTCCATCCATATGCTAAACTCACAAGATTAGTTTTTCTTGCCATGGAGATGTATACATCCAAACTAGACTGTGGTGTTTCTACAAATAATATATGTGGGTATATATATATAATTTTGTATTTACTTATTATTATTTCATGTTTATTAGTGTATATTGGTGGTAGTGACCCTTTGAGAGCTCTATGCATGAAGTTTCATTTTCATATATGCCAATTAGTGTACATTCAAAGTGACAATAAAAAAAATTCTTTGTGTGTCCAATCATACTTGGATTCTATTCTATTCTATTCTATTCTATTCTGTTCTACTCTACTCTACTCTACTCTACTCTACTCTACTCTCTTCCTTAAGATGGGGCAGCCTTGGGGATTGATGGCATCTGATCATGGCGCATTTATTTATTCTAATTTTTATCTTCTCTTTCAGTGACCATACTGAAGATTTAGGAGATGCCCTGAATTTCCTCTTGTTTGCTTGGTGTTTTCAAAGCAATACAAGACATTACTGATATTTGAGGTTTTTTTAACTTTCCAATATGTTCTATAAAGCAGCCATATTATATTTTTAAATCTGAGTTTAAGGATCAAACTCCATTAGCTAACAAATCTGGAAACTCTAAAAATAATCCTATTTTCTTATCCAAAGTTAATGCATCTCTATAATTGAAGCCTAGTTCTTTTTATTTCCCCATTACTTAGAAAGGCTAAAATAAGTAACCCCTTAGCCTTGCACATTAAAGTCTCATCATCAGATAAATACATGTGTATATGATTTTTATTAGCAAGATGTCAGATCAGTTTATTATGCATAAAATGTCATAAATAACAGAAAAACATTCACTTGATCATGTTATGGATATCAAAATGGATGTTAACGTATTATATTTAATGAAATTAAAAATTCATAGATGAAATGTTTTCTGGACTTGTAATCTGCAATAATAGGATATCCCATATAAACTACAATTCAGATATTCCTTCAGACATCTCTCCCAGCTTTTTATTTACTCAGCCCTTGGCTTATATAATCTGGTTTTGGTTTTGGTTTCATATTTGATACAACTAATAGGCATTTTAAATATATATTCATTACTTCTCAGTTGAAGCCATAATGTTAACATATTTAACAATGTTATAGCAACTTGGTATCAAAATTACTTGTCTAATGAATTTTAATGGGGATTTAGAAAAGGAAACATTTTGGAGCAATCCAAACTTAAAACTCACTCTGGAAAAATTAGGAGAAACTGCTGAGAGTCAGAATGAAGAACCCTGAACAGGATCTGACAATTAGAAGTATCAAAGGAAATGCTGCAGAGAAAGATGTCAAGAGCAAATACTGTTAGTTTCCAGATAGACTACAGAAGAAAGAGGCACAACAGGTATATAATGTCTGAAGTATAAGCAGACTCCCACCTGGCTCAAACAGAGAAATAGGGAAGCATTTCATAGAAGAATAGTAGTACCTCTCCTATCATCAGCCATTTAATGGGATAATTCAGACTGGCAATAAGCATATGGAGTTGCCTAAAACTTTATTATGAATTCTTTATGGTCTCTTTGTTAATTCCTATAAAATGAAAAAGCTATTGCCACAGGTAGAATCAGTAAAACCATATCTTAGAGAAGGTGGGTAGATAGTAACACTCTGAAGACAGCATAGAATTATATTACTTTCTCTTCCCTTTTGGCTAAGGGCCTCCTTGAATCCCAAAGAACAGTCTGTTATGATCTAAGGCAATTTCATGTGCACTGATATGGTCAGCAAGCTTACAGAATTACATGCTGCTGGATCACTTCTGGGGCATAGTAAGTCATAGCAGTCATCCCCATTTGCATGACCCTTTAGCCATGCTGGCCAAGAATTCAGGGACCTATCTGAAGTCCCAATACATCTGGAGGACTTTAGATAGAAAATATTTTATTTGATATTGCCCCAAAACAACAGGCAACATCCAAAGTTATTGGAGATTGTTTTTCTGCCAAAGCATTTCTGGTATGTAAGCTCTTGTCACGCATAATATTTTACAAGACATTTATATATACTAAATATAATGTTTCTGCACCTTTAAAAATCAATTTGGACTCCAAACTTAAAGAACTTTTGACAGGGAATCAATTGAAATTTCCTCCTCCTCCAAATTTATTCATTTTTGTTCTCAGTAACTTGACTTTCCAATGTTTTTCCCATTAACATCTTGTTAATGCTGGGCAGGTGTTTCCCAGTGCAAGGCTTTCCATTAACACAATGTCAGTGGGACAAACACAGATGAGAGAAGGATTATTGGGAGCTATAGGAAACTGGCACCATATCTGAAGCTGAACTGAAAAAACAGCATGAAGTAAAAATGTGCCTTTGGAAATGTCTACTGCAGAAGTTGGGAGCAAATATTAGACACAATTAAACTTCTCTTCAGCCACTACCTTATACAAATGTGGGTGTCAAAACAGTTCTTCCCCTACTTATTTTGTTCAGTATCATATCTGAATCAGCAATTTTTAAACGCTCAGTATATCTTTAAATGCCAATGCATAACAAGTATAGCAGGTGTTTAATTGTTGTTTAAATATCCACATTTTTCACATTTTACAATCACAATTAAAATTAAGCAATAACACCAAAGGAGTTGCGGTACATAGCAATAATACTTACCCATATAGTGAAATTGATAAGGATCCAAAGATAACGATGCCCAGTGTGGTAACCCTGTGGTGACGGATTGCTATTCTGCTGTTAACAAGCAACCAAGAAATACTTATTTTTTCCTCTGAATTATCAGTTTGTTTCTAGCATGTGAGAACAATCACAGCCTTAAGGGAGGATACAATAGTTAGTATGGTATTAAAACACTTATAACTAATAAAAACACTAAATCATGCTAGATATGCAGCAGTGTGTCATTTCTATTTTAATAAAAAAGTACATTATTCTCTTCTCAAAATTGCAAAATTTTATTTTTTTTATGCATTGGCAGCACAAACAAAAGATTAAAAAAGTAATAAATCTGTGCTTTCTGGCATTGTCACTTAGGTAATTTTCTGCTCCTTGGGATAAAAACATGGAATAGAACTATCTTAAGATGGTTTGCTATTTAAAAAATAAAAATAAAAACCTTACATCTATTGTTTTCTATAGTTGATGGGGAAGTTTGGGGAATTGGAAAGAAACATTTGATTTTCATAATGTTTCTATAAGTATTATGAGGGATCTGAAATATGACTAGAAAATAGTTTGTGTATCTGTTTAACATGGAATGACAATATATGGTAAGAGAGTAATTTAAATTGTGTAAACAGCACTTTACTTTGTAAATGAATGGTCAGACTTTCCTATTTATGAAATGGCAGAATGAAGCTAAAATTTACAATGTACTGACATATTAGAAACTGAACATGGAAGAAACTGTGTGTTTCCTTCCTTCCTTCTTTCTTCCTTGCTTCCTTGCTTCCTTCCTTTCCTCCCTCACTCCTTCCTTCTCTAAAATGTAGGGGATGATACTTCCTTCTCCTCTACATTGTAGGGAAAATTAAAGATATCCACAAACCAGTAATGACATATTCCTCTAATACCAAATAGCCTTCCCACACATTCAAATTGCCATTGCTCAGAATACAGGATATGTTAAAATAGGTTAGAACTATTTAGGAGTTTAGGAGGAAGGGGAAACTTTTACAATTTTTAATTAGTTGTCTTAAGGGGTTAGGGAGGAGGGTTAATGGGTCTTCTTGCAGCCTGGTTCGTGGCGGGGGGGGGGTTGGGGGCCGGTGGGGCTCCGGGGACTGAGGTGGGGGTCGCGATTCCCAGGGTGGTTGGGGTTGGCAGCAGACACCGAGGCATAGGGCCACATCATATGCTGGGAGCACGCACCCGCCATCTTTGTGCGGTTGCTCGCTCCAACCCTATGGCCTTCTCCCCAGGGAGCTCGGGAACTGGGACCCCTGGGCTTAGACTGGTGTATTTTAATGCCAGGTCCGTGGCTAATAAATCTACCCTCCTCCGTGAGATCATTGAGGAGGCCGCGGACCTGGCTTGTATCACCGAGACCTGGTTGGGCTCGGAGGGTGGTGTCCCTCTGGTTGAATTATGCCCTCCAGGTTTCTGGGTTGTGCACCAGTCGCGGGCCCAGGGAAGGGGTGGTGGGATGGCTGTGGTTATCAGGGAGACCTTGCTTCCAAGGGGGGTCACTATCCCAGAGATAGGCGGAAGTGAGACCCTCCTCCTGAAGTGGGGGCCTAATGGTCAGGTGGGCTTGCTGCTCGCATACCTTTCTCCCAGCTGTGTGACAGCAGCCCTGCCTGGGCTTCTTGACGTCCTCTCGGGGGTGGCGGTGGAGTTCCCAGGCCTCATAGTCCTGGGGGACTTTAACTTGCCTTCCTGGGGAATGCGGGATTGGCCCAGGAATTCATGACTTCTATGAAAGCCATGGGCCTGACCCAATTAATTCATGGCCCTACTCATGAGGGGGGGAACACTCTTGACCTAGTTTTTGTCTCTGAGTGGTGGCATAGTGACAGAGGGCAGGCCACTTTTACGGCTTTGCCCGTCCCATGGTCTGATCACTATCTCCTGCCGCTGGTCTTCCAACAAGCCACCCCGCACTGCTGGGATAAGGAGCCACCTAGATGGTTCCGCCCCAGGCGCCTCATGGACCCTGAACGGTTCCAGGCGGAACTGGGGCCTCTTCCCTCTTCCCTTGCTCACAGCTCTGTCAAGGATCTGGCGGCCGCCTGGCAGCGGGCTGCATTGGAGGCCCTCGACAGGGTTGTCCCCATGCGACCCCTCACACACCGCGGATCCCGATGGCTCCTTGGTACTCAGAGGAGCTCCGGGAGATGAAACGCCGTCGGAGGGGCTTAGAGAGCAGGTGGAGGGCCACCCGCTCCCAGGCCAATCGAGCCCAGTTAAGAGCCCATATTAGGACTTACCTGGGAGCTATGAGAGCGGCGAGAAGGTCTTATCTCTCCGCCCTCATAGCGCCCAGAGATAACTGCCCAGCTGCCCTGTTCCGGTCATGCGCCCTCCTTCGTCCAGAGGAGGGGCGGACCCTTCTGAGGAAGGGCTGAGAATTTGGTCAATATCTGTCGGATAAGATCGCTTCAATTTGGAGCGGTTGTCCTCTGATTTGCAGTGGTTGGAGGAACGGATACAGGTAGTCTGGCCATTACGTTTTGGGATGAGTTCAATCCTGTTTCGAGGATGAAGTGGATGGGATTATGCGGCCTGAGTTCCACATGTTTGTTGGACCCGTGTTCTCCTGGTTGGCTTATGCCACCAGGGAGGTCTCTGCGGCTGGATCCGGGCAGTTGTCAACGCTTCATTAAGGTAGGGTGTCTTTCCTTCTGCCTTGAAGGAGGCGGTGGTGAGACCCCTCCTGAAGAAGCCTGCCCTGGATCCAACCGTGTTAGACAACTTCCGTCCAGTCTCCAACCTCGCTTCTTGGCGAAGGTTGTTGAGAGTGTGGTGGCTCGGCAATTTCCGCTTTTCCTGGAGGAAGCAGACTACCTGGATCCGTACCAATTGGGCTTCCGGCCTGGTTTCAGCATGGAGGCGGCATTGGTGCACTGTTGGATGATCTCTGGAGGGCACGAGACAGGGGTTTTTCTTCTGTCCTGGTCCTATTAGACCTCTCAGCAGCTTTCGATACCATCGATCATGGTATCCTTTTGCACGCCTGTGGGGCTGGGGTGGGGGCACTGTTCTTGGTGGCTCTCCTCCTACCTTCGGGCAGTCGCATGTCGGTGTTGGCAGGGGGCAGAGGTCAGCCCCAAGGGCGTCACTTGTGGGGTCCCTCAGGGGTCGGTCCTCTCTCCCCTTTTATTCAATATCTACATGAAACCGCTGGGTGAGATCGTTCGTGGTTTTGGGGTGAGGTATCATCAATATGCTGATGATACACAGCTGTATATCTCCACCCCAAACCAGATCAGTGATGCCCTCTCCATGATGACTCGCTGTCTGGATGCGGTACAGATCTGGATGGACGGAAACATGCTTCGACTCAACCCGGCCAAGACTGAGTGGTTGTATATACCGGCATCCCGGTCCAGTTTGTAATGTCCATCGGTGACCATAGGGGGAGTGGTGTTGCCCCCTGTGGATAGGGCGAGGAACCTGGGTGTTCTCCTGGATGCACGGCTCCGGTTAGAGGAGCAGGTGGGAGCCGTCGCCAGTGGGGCCTTTGCCCAGGTCCGGCTGGTTCGCCAGCTTTGCCCGTTCCTGGACCGGGATGCCTCTGGATGGTCACTCATGCCCTTGTTACTTCGACTTCGACTACTGCAATGCTCTCTATTTAGGACTGCCCTTGCATACCATCCGGAGACTGCAGCTGCTGCAAAGTGCGGCGGCGTGGTGTGATGGGAGTTTCCGTTCTCCCATGTTAGCCCCTCCTGCGCTGCCTACATTGGTTGCGGTTGCGCGGGTGAGATTCAAGGTCTTAACTTTAACATACAAAGTCCTACATGACATGGGTCCTCATTATTTAAGGGGCGACTGCTGCCGACATCGAATACTAACGCCCTGTGAACTCATAGACAGGGACTTCTTGGGGTCCCATCGGCTGGGCAATGCCAGCTGGCAGTCCCCCGACGACATGCCTACTCTGTCATGTCCCTGACCTCTGGAATCAACTTCCCTTGGGGCTCCGCCTGGCCCCTGACCTCCGCACCTTCCGCCATGACCTGAAGACCTGGTTGTTTAACCAATCCGGGCTGTGACCCTTGGGAGGGGTGGTTTTAGATTTCGGATTGATTTTAAGTTTTGTATTTTGTAATTGTGTTTTTTGGGGCTGTCTAGTTTAATTTTTTTTTAAGTATTTATTGCTGTTGTTTTTAATTGTGAGCAGCCCGAGTCTTGGAGATGGGCATATAAGTCCCACAAATAAATAAATAAATAAATAAATAAATAAATAAATAAATAAATAAATAAATAATATAAAAGCAACAGAATAATATAAGATATAGAAACAGATAATTTTCTAGACTTCTTGCAAATGCTATCAATTCCAAGCATATTTAAGTTACTCATCTATGAAACAAGCCCATTTTAAATGTTCAGCTATAATATTTTATTTTCTTGATTTGCTATGCCTTGCTAAGTATTAAGCCTTTAATTCACATCACTGAACGTTGACTTACAGAAAAGAAAATAGCTGGTTTGTGGATTTTAAAGTTAGGGCTTTGAAGGACTTGTATTTCACGTGCAGCCAATTTTCAACATCTTAGCCACTGCTAATAAAACAAGAGCAGAGACTACTCAGAATACATTATGAATAGATCAGGTGTATAAAAATGGTGCAACAGAATTATATACATTTAACTCATAATCATGACATAGATCTCTGACATATTGGAAATAGATGTAAGGATGGAGATGGCAAACTCAAAGCCAGTACAGAACTGCAATGGGTAGTATAATAAGGTTAATATTTTTCTCATAGTAACACTATAGATGTAGTGGGATAGTGATAGGATATTTATTTTCTCTGAACTTCTTTTACAAATTTCCAAGGCAAGTTGCCTTGTTAGACAGTTGCAGCAAATATATATAACCATATAATCTTGGCACCTTAAATATTTTTTTTCACATAAATTTCAGGCAGAGGCAAGATAGTTATTTGTCATGGATGTTTTAATCTGAGAAAGGGAGGTGGACTCCGTAGGCTAATAGCCCTTTTAACTCTAAACTGCATGATCACATTCTTTACAAGATGGATGAAGTAATGTCCTATGGGAAAGATTTGGTGAGAATTTTTTATTTTATTTATTTATTTGTTTTATTTTATTTTGTCAAGTGATTATAAGATAATAGGTATAAGTATAAACATAGTTGTGAATACATGAAATGGATACATATAAGAAAAATAAAAAGAAACAATAGGACAGGGACGGTAGGCACATTGGTGCGCTTATGCATGTAGAGAGATGGAGAGTACACATGGTTGCTTTTAGGTTCATGAGACAGAACTACTAGATAATGAACATAAATAAACTGAAGGGAATCATGGGATAATTCAAGGAGCAATGTGTAAAATATTTTGAATTGAGATCATTTTAAGCTTACAAAGACTCAAATGTTCATACCAGGAGAGTAATTTAGTTGGTTCTGTTTGATTTCTGCAAATAGGTTGTTAAACAGTGAGCAAGCCAAATATCTCATTTTTCCACAATGCCTATACAAGCCAACAGCCTATGTCCAGACGGAAATTGAAGGAATACAGTCTGAAAGGATTGAACTTTATATGTGTAGATAAAGCCAGTTTCCTAAGTGCATCTTGCTCCAGGATTTCCTTTTTCTCTTCCCTCAGCTGTCTAAAGGCATTGACTTAACTCTGTTGCATGTATTGTGACATCAATGCTTGTGAAGCATTTGACTTCTGATTCCTTATTAATACAACTAAGTGAATTTGATATGTCTAATTGTGGTTTATGGATGAAAATATCTTTCATCTTTTTAAATGTACTTAACTTATTTAGTTTGGTAGGGCTCTGGACACAAAACTACAAGATGTCAAGTATAGCCAGTTAGTTCAGGATTGAAAATTATGCTTAACTAGTAGAACTTTTAAATCATTTTTGTTACTTAACTTTTTTCATACTGGCAATAGGGGGGAATTAAGGAAGGCAATCATTCCTGTAAGCAAAAGAAGAGATTTAGCCCTAAGTAAGATGTCTGAAAATTGTTAATAATATAACTATTTGATTCTCCAATACTTTATGTAACTGAAAAAACAGTTTTTTAATTATTTGTTGTCATGCCCTGATTATTAACTACTTTGATATTGTTCATAAGATGCTGGAAGTTATGACACAATTAGTGAAACCACATGCATATATCTACACAATTAATTTTAAATAGTAATATGACAAAGTATTATCAGAATTAATTTAAAGTTCCATTTTAGCACTTACTAAAAGTGTTCTTATATTAGTATGGTCCCAAATAAAAACCATGTTAGATCTAAATATTCTTTCGCTGCATAATAATTTTATTTTCATATATTGTGATAAAAAGACATCACCTCTATTAATCCATGAGAAATGCTAAGGCTTCTACTGAAATTCATCTCACCTTTTTGAAATAACTTTTATGTATGTTTTGACCTGGCCTGCATCACCGAGACCTGGTTGGGGCCGGAGAGTGGAGTCCCTCTGGTTGATATATGCCCCCCAGGTTTTCGGATCTTGCACCAGTCTCGACCCCAGGGAAGGGGTGGAGGGGTGGCTGTTGTTATTCGGGAGACCCTGCTTCCAAGGGAGGTCCCTGCTCCGAAGATAGGTGGGTGTGAGTCCCTCCTTCTGAGGTGTGGGCCTATGGGTCGGATGGGCATGCTGCTTACATACCTGTCCCCCAGCTGTGTATCAGCTGCCCTGCCTGGGCTGCTTGATGCTGTCTCGGGGATGGCGGTGGAGTTCCCAGAGCTTATAGTTCTGGGTGACTTCAACCTGCCCTCCTTGGGGGCGGTGTCGGGTTTGGCCCAGGAATTTATGGCCTCCATGGAGGCCATGGGTCTGACCCAGATAATAGACGGCCTGACTCAAGAGGGGGGCAACATGCTCGATCTGGTTTTTGTCTCGGAGCAGTGGCGTAGTGGCCTGGGGGATGGTGATACAGCTATCCATCCCGTTCCATGGTCAGACCACTATCTCCTAAGGCTGGTCTTCCATCAAGCTGCCCCACACCGCTGGGATGAGGAGTCACCTAGGTGGTTCCACCCCAGGTGCCTGATGGACCCTGAGAGGTTCCAGGCAGAACAGGGGTTCTTTCCTGCATCCCTTACCCACAGCCCTGCCGAGGTCCTTGCGGCTACCTGGCAACAGTTGGCCGCGGGGGCTCTTGACAGGGTTGTCCCCATGTGTCCCTTTACTTGGCGCAGATCCCGGTCAGCTCCCTGGTACACCGAGGAGCTCCAGGAGATGAAGCGTCATAGAAGGGGACTAGAGAGCAGGTGGAGGGCGACCCGCTCAGGATCTGATCACGTCCAGTTAAGAGCCCATATTAGGACTTACCTGGTAGCTGTGAGGGCGGTGAGAAGATCTTATTTCTCCACCCTCATAGCATCCGCAGATAATCACCCAGATGCCCTGTTTGGGGTTGCCCGCTCCCTCTTACAGTTGGGGGAGGTGGCAGACCCTCTGCGGGGCAGAGCTGAGGAATTTGCCCAGTATCTGCAGGATAAAATCACTCGGATCCGGGAAGGGTTGCGCTCGGACTTGCAGTGGTCTGAGGATGGGGATGCGAGTGGTCTGGCTAATGTAATCTGGACTGAGTTCGATCCTGTTTCTGAGGATGAAGTGGACAGGATTATCCCGCGGCTGAGTTCCATCACATGTTTATTGGACCCGTGCCCTTCCTGGTTGGTTTATGCCTCCAGGAGGTCACGCGGCTCTGGCTCGGGCAGTGGTCAGCGCTTCATTAAGGGAGGGGCTGTTCCCTGCTGCTTTGAAAGAAGTGGTGGTGAGGCCCCTCCTGAAGAAGCCTGCCCTGGACCCAGCCGTGTTGAACAATTTTCATCCGGTCTCCAACCTTTGCTTTTAGTGAAGGTTGTTGAGAGTGTGGTGGCCAGCATTGCCACTCTTCCTGGAGGAAGCAGATTACCTGGATCCGTACCAATCAGGCTTCCAACCCAGGTACAGCACGGAGACAGCATTGGTCGCGCTGATTGATGATTTCTAGGGCTCGGGACAGGGGTTTTCCTCTGTCCTGGTCCTGTTAGATCTCTCAGCAGCTTTCGATAACATTGACCATGGTATCCTGTTGCACGTCTCGGGGTTGGGAGGCACTGTCTTACAGTGGTTCTCCTCCTACCTCTCGGGACATTCGCAAACAGTGTTGGCAGGGCAGAGTTGACTCTGAGGTATCTCACTTGTGGGGTGCCCCAGGGTCAGTCCTCTTGCCCTCTTGTTCAACATTTATATGAAGCCAGCTGGTGAGATCATCCGTGGCTTTGGGGTGAGCTATCATCAGCTGATGATACACAGTTATACATCTCCACCCCGGGCCACAACAGTGATGCTCTCTCTGTGATGTCCCGTTGTTTGCGGTGCGGATTTGGATGACAGGAACATGCTTGACTCAATCCAGCCAAGACAGAGTGGTTGTGCATACCGACATCTCGGTCCAGTCCGGAGGTTCCATCTTTGGTCATGGGGGAGGAGGTGTTGCCCCCCATGGACAGAGCATGGAATCTGGGGGCCCTCCTGGACTCACGGCTCAAATTGGAGGAGCAGGTGGGGGCCGTGGCCAGGGGGGCCTTTGCCCAGATCCAGCTGGTTCGCCAGCTGTGCCCATTATCTGGATCAAGATGCCCTGTGCACGATCACTCAGGCGCTCATCATTTTCTGACTCGATTACTGTAACGCTCTCTATTTAGGACTGCCCTTGCATACCACTCGGAGGCTTCAACTGGTGCAGAATGTAGCTGCGTGGGTAGTGATGGGAGCTTCCCGATACTCCCTCCTGCACGGCCTGCATTGGCTTCCAGTTGCCCTCTGGGTGAGATTCAAGGTTTTGGTGTTAACATTCAAAGTCCTACATGGCATGGGTCCAGGATATTTACGAGAACAACTCCTTCCAGCATCAAATACCAACCGCCCATGCGGGCACAGACGGATCTCCTCGGGTGCTGTCACCGACTCAATGTCAGCGGTTGACCCGGGAGGCCTATTCTGTGGCAGCTCCCACTGGAATCTTCTTCCGCCGGAACTCCGCTGGCTCCTCCTCCGCACCTTCAGCCCGATTTAAAGACCTGGCTATTTTTACAATCCAGGCTGTGCTGACCCTCTGGGGCTTGTTTATTTTAACTTTGGGGTTTTAATTCTAATTTGGCTTGTAATTGTTTAATATGTTTTTTAGGTAATTTATTTATTGTTGTATTTTTAGCTGTGAGCCGCCCCAAGTCCTTCGGAGAGGGGTGGCATACAAGTCGAATAAATAAATAAATAAATAAATAAATAAATAAATAAGTGTTTAGTATTACATTCAAGTATTTCCTGTCTAAGAAGAAGGTTTGGGAAATTAAAATAAAAATGGCAATTTTATTTTTCCCCTCCAAATAATAGAAAGTTTATATTTGAAAGGGTCTCAAGGAGCAGAGGTGATTCTGCAGCTGCAAATGGCACACCTCTGCTGCATATTTGACTGGAAATTCACTATAAACCCATTGGGTCTGTTACTGTTCTTCTTTCTTATGATCATATTGCTCTTTCGGAGTATACAGTGACAAAAGTGAGAAGATGCCTCTGCCTTCTTATACGTAAACTCTTTCTCTGTCTCTAGGTACTGTGGAAATCAGCTCTAGACCAAAAAGAGAATATGTAATTACCGGTTGTGAGGAAGCTGGATCTTCTAGAGAAAAATTATTGATCTTCAGAAACATGGAATCTTAAGCAAATGACCTTCTTATTATGACCTGGTTTATTATACTGAGCTACGGTTAACCAATCGTATAGTCTTGTAACCATGGTTGGATACAAGATGGGCAACTAATTAAGTACTTTGAAATAAACAAACCATGATATATCTAATAAAACAACTGCATAACATACCGATCACCATGATTTACACATTACAGGCTTACAATAGTGGATATGAGTAAGAGATTACCATTCATTCACTTTTGTGTTAAGAAGATAATGAACTACACAGCAAAAAAGCAGGAAGAAATGTTTCAAAAGAAGGTGCCTGAATGTTTAAACCAGATAAACATTTAACCCATTATATTTCTAATGTATGTTCCTTAATGGCCAAATAACGAAAGCCATTACAAATATATCACAGCAAACTTCCCCAAGTTCTCATCAATATGAATCATAGTGAGAGAGAAGAGAAAGTAACTAGATGCATACAGTACACATATATACTTAAATATGTGGACCTACAGTAGGTGGCAGCACCTAGCTGACTTTGACTGATCCATACAATTAAACAGATTAAGATCTAATTAGTACTTAGATGGAAGATCTCTAGAAAATCTAAGGGATATGTGTTAATGGGGGAGAGGTTCAAAATACGTGATGAAATATGGAAATGGCAGACTACTTCTATATTGTTGCAACATGACCATATGGATATGTGCATGAACTCCTCATTTGACTTGAATTAAACTTTGCTTACAAAAGAACAAAAAAATGTTCCTATATCATTATAAGGAAAGAAAGCAGAACAAAGGTATTCTTAAATCTTCCTTCCAAAAAAGTGGCAGCACTCTTCTTAGTGACATTAATAGTGGTTCAATTTAAGAAAAGCAACAAGTACTTGGATTAATTATTAGTTGATTAACCATCATGGCTGCTATTTATTTTGTGGATGTTTTTATTATTTTAATGTATTTTAAATTGTTTTAATTGTTTTAGAATTTTAGAAGTTACTTGGTTAAATTGGGTGGCTACAGACGAATGCCGAATGAATGAATGAACGAACGAATGAACAAAATCAAGTCTCTCTATTGACAATAATTACCAGCTAACCCTAACCCTAACATTTCAACAATTCCAACTCAATTAAAATGTATGGAAGTCATGAGGTCATCAAATGTTGAATGACAACAATTCTATAAACAAAAACAGTAGTGTTAACTGGTCACATAATTTGATAAGGATTAGGATTACCCAGGAGAGATATAATGATTACACAGTGTAGTTCATTCTTTGAATTATTATCTGAATAATAATTTGATTATTACCAAGTGGAGCCTCAAATATGATTTATGTTTTCTATAGATTGATATGAAAACTCTCAAAAATTATTATAATTTCTTTAGGTTTTCATAAAAAAGAAGAAAATGTTCATATGCTATTGACAACTCTACAGGAAAAATAAGTCAATTTTAGATATCTTTATAATTGTATTATAAACATTAAAGCCACTTTTAAGATAGTATCCATAATTTTATTATTTCTAAAACTGAAATTTCATATGTAGATTTAACTGCTCTTATTCCTTTTTTCTCTCCCCATATTATTGCTCCTTGGTTATTACTATCAGACCTTTCTGCCTGTTTAGGTAAATACAGTAGCTTCAGTTTAGAAGATATATGTGTGGATATATATATTAAAAGCTGTGTAATAAAAATTGTCTGTAAAGACTACAGGGGCTTTTTCACAAGAAATCTTTAAAAAGCATACAACTGTCATTCTTCAGACTTCGCTTTTTCATCCTTGTTACTTAAGAATTTTAAGGAATACTTTCAAATAAATTGCTATTAATGGCATAAAATAATTCCTTTCCTTTCAAATAAATTGCTATTAATGGCATAAAATAATTCCTTTCCCTGCAGAAGAGGTTGTGGCTTTAATAGATTTAAACCATATTAGCACCAGATCATACTTTCACTTGCATTAGCTAATCTTCAAAGAACATTCAGTTAACATACTGTATTTTTCTACTGTATCAGCAGATATTACAAAGACAGCATTATAGTAATAATGAACCTAATAACTAGCTCCTGAACAAAGTATTATTATATTAGCATTTCTATGAAGGGCTGAAAAAAACAGACACAGATGCAAATAGAACTGGAATTCTTTGCATTAGTATATTCTAATCACTTCAGATTAAACACATAGAAAAGAAGATTTAGATATTTGAATATTCACACAGCTTGGTCTACACAATATTGTATCACTTCAGGATATTGAGGTATAAATTGATTGGATGTAAATCAAAATAATTTTTTCACTGCAGAATACCTAGGAAACAAACTGAAAGTAGTGTACTGACTTATATGAATCACATTATTAGATTATAATGCTTCAATTATTTGGCAGGTTCAAACCAAATGACAATTATACACTTATTTCTTAGATATTTTATGAAATTTTAAGGAACTTCAATTCACAAAATAATTTGCATAGTACATGGAGTTTTTCACTCCTAAACATTCAATATATATCTGTTTAAGAAGCAATTTGTTTTCTGTTTTGGAAAAAGTTAATCACTTGTATCTCAAATCCTGCAGATACCTGTCCTCAAGCTGTTTTAAGGGCAGGAGGGTAGAGTTTAAAAAGGTTATTATGTAGGTCAGAAGCCCTGCTCATTTTGAGTGTATTGCACATGCAATGTATCTAAAAAAGGGGACTTAATTTCAATGAAATGTCTGCCATCTTGACCTTTTTGAAATGCTCTGTCTGTGGATGCCCAATGATGAACTGAAATGGTTTTGATTTTCTTTTTTGTATAAGAAAGGCCTGAAGTTTCTTGAGCTTTCTCCATTAGGCCAAGTTTTCAGTAAAATTCCCCCCAAGGACTTTGACAGTTGCTGAAAGCCATTTCTGTACACTACAGTGACACAGTAAGCTTTTACTTTTCACCTAACCTAATATTCTGGCTTTTCACAAATATGCAGACATCATAATATTAGTCAACCAATCATTTTTTAAGTATTAATCCGATGTCTCAGAATCAACTGCAGCACATTACTACTAGTCTTAGCCATTTTTTTAGCGGCATGGAAGCTTTTTCTAAATTGAACAGTGACATAAATACCACAAGCAAACCAGATGAGGCTATTATGGAGAAATATGTCCTTGTATTAAATGATATAGCACTGAATCTTCTACATGTTGTTTGTATTATTTTTGTTAATGGCTTTTAATATTTTTTCCAGTTGCATTATTGTCTAAATTTTCATGTTTTTCTTATTTATTTGCTTTTTAATAAACTGCAGTGTCAATATATCAATTAAATGAACAAATACATAGAATAGCAATGAAGAGTTGAGTTCTTGAGTTCCCCACCCCCCACTAACTTCTCTGTGGCTGTTTAAGATTTCAAGAAAGAGATTTAAGTTTAAGGTGTTTCAACTACTGAACAATCTATTATTAATGATAAATGTCCTTGACAGAAAAGATAGATAGATAGATGATAGATAGATAGATAGATAATAGTCAATTGCATAAAAATAGTGAGTCACAGTGCAGAACTCATTTATTTTTGAGACCTTGGACTCTATATTTCATATATAATGATAAATGATTTATTTTAATTATAAAAGAAAAGAATAAGTAAACCAAACAACAATAACAGTAATCCAATCCTATGAAGGATACAGTTATACAGTCATTCTGATAGTTGTATCCATTCTGTTATTATCATTCTTGTCCATTTATGATGTTTGCTTTGGAGAGCAAAAAAAAAAAACCCATGTCAATATGAAAAAATAGGAGATTCAGAGTGAAATCCTATACATTTCTACTTAGAAAAAATATAGCATGATAGGGTTTACTTCTTAGTATGTAGGCCAGGATTACAGACTATTATTCAACAACATGAAACAGCCACATCTAACACATGTTTTGCGCTGTCGTGCGATAGTAGTACATCAGTTGTAATTTCATTTATCACTGTTATAATTTTACTGTCAGATAGAGAAGAAGGTGCTTGAGGGATTTTGTGTCAATAAGAAAACAACCTGGCTTTTTAATTATAATTTTAGATTATATCTTCTTGAGTGCTATTAACTTAAGTAGAGGATCAAAATGTTATTTTGCTGATCTGCTTTAGGTTTCAAAATATCTTAGGTATTTCTAATTTTTTTCAGTTAGTTTCATATGCATCTATCTATATTTACTTAGATTCATGTTCAAAATCTGAAATTTCATTCTCCTGAGAACTATCTATTATGCAGAAGGTTTCAATATGCAAGGAGTGATAGCAGTTCTACATATATGCTAATGGCCATCTTTGTTTAATAATTCTTAGAAAAAGAAAGTAAGTTTACCTCGAGCTATATCTAGAGGATAGAAGGCCATAGTATGAATGGTAAAACAGAGTTCTGGTTGGCAAAGTAATGTGACAGGGCTATATACTCTTCCCTTATTTATTCAACTTAAATGAAGATGAGTATGGTTTTAAAATTAGAGGAAGAAAATTGACTACATTATGTTGATGATACTACCCTGATAACTGAAAGTGGAAAAGATCTGAAAGTTCTCACAATAAAAGTCAAGGAGCAGACTTCCGGTTGTGCTTCTGTCACGTCGGAGTGGAATCCGTGATTGTGCACAGTTTCACTCTGTGCTCGCTTGTTGGAGGGTCCCGATCAGGACCAGAACCACCCTGTATGGGTGGTGAAGAAAGGGGGACTGCCTGGAGGGTTGAGGGGAGCCACATCTCCCTTCCCTGACAAGGTAAACCCCTTCTGAAGACAAGTTGCTGCGGTGGTCAAAAATGGCCACCATGAAGACAGGAGGCAGTCCAGGAAACTGAGTCTGTGCTGTAGCAGTGAAGCTGTGAGCAGTGTGTAAACCAGGCAAAATACATGGAAATTAAAGTACCCCAGAATTAAGAAACAGAATTTTCCACCTCCAAATTAATTCTTTTCAAACTCCAAAGCCAATTTCACAAGTTTCCAATTTTCTTTACTCTCTCTCTGGTCGCTGCTTCTACAATCTTTCAGAATTTTTAAAGAAAGATTGTAGAAGTGGTGACCAGAGAGAGAATGAAGAAAATTGGAAAATTGTGAAATTGGCCTTGGACTTTGAAAAGAATTAATTTGGAGGTGGAAAATTCAGAAGAAAATATTGGATTATAAAAGGCTTGGAAATTAAACTGGAGATTTATTTGGATTTTGGCACTAAATAGGCATAATTAAACACTGGAATTGAACGTGTTAAAAAGAAATAATAGCTGATAACTGGAATTAATGAAATTAACAAAAGTTTTTAAAAAGGAAGAAAGCAAAAAGAAAGGGTGGAGCATAGAAACAGAACTGAGAGTGCTACATAATGGTAAAGAGAAAGCTTTAGTGACTCTTTGAAAAGTGCTTGGTCTTTTTAAAATTGGAATTTGAAAGGAAAAAAAGAAATTCCATTATAATAAAATAAAAACCCTGAAAAGTAAAATACTAGAATGCTACAAAGAAAAAAAAGACATGTGAAGAAATTGCCCTGGGACTATATGGTGACTTTGGGAAAAAGTTGGAAAAGAAATCAACAGAAGGAACCTGGAAACAAAGATTTATGGACACTGACTGTTGAAATGAAAGACGCTGGTTGTAATAAAATACTGGACAATTGGATTGGACATATCTATTTTAAAAAGGGGGGGGAGAAGAAAAAGTGTACAAAATGGGAGAATTATGTGTGGAAATAAAATTGGAACTACAAAATATGAAGGAAATGATGAAAGAAAGCTTGGAAATGTGCAGTATTATACTACAAAAATTAGAAATGACACAGATTGAAGAAGAACAAAGAGAACCAGAGGGGGAAGAGTTAAATAAACGGGTCCGGGGTACTTGTGGGAGTACTTTACGATACAGGTCCGGGGTACTTGCAGGAGCGTCTTCTGCCAACATCAAACACCGATCGCCCTGTGCGTGCGCACAGACGGGAACTCCTCGGGGTACCGTTGGCTAGACAGTGTCGGCTGGCGGTGCCCCGGGGAAGGGCCTACTCTGTTGCGGCCCCTGTCCTGTGGAACCAACTCCCTCTGGAGCTCCGGTTGGCTCCTGATCTCCGCTCCTTCCGCCGCGATCTGAAGACCTGGTTGTTTGAACAGGCCGGGTTGGACTGACCTCCTGGGTTTTTTAAAGTATTTTAATGGGTTTTAGCGATTGGGCTTATTGATCTAATTTTGTTTTAAATATTTATTGATTGTTGTACTGTTTTAATTGTGAGCTGCCCCGAGTCCTTGCAGAGAGGGGGCGGCATATAAGTCCAATTATAAATAAATAAATAAATAAATAGAAAAACAGCCTTAAAGAACAAGTGGGACAATGAACATTAAAACGGGGGTGGGGTGGGGAGAATTCAAGCTAAAAACTTGAGGTTTGATATGATAATTAAAGGGGGAATTGTTTGGAAAATTAAACAAAGGAAAAGGAAACAGCAGAAGAGGGAATTACAGAGGAAAAATCAAGAGAGGAAGGGGGATAAAATAAATAATTGGAATAAGAAATGGAGGGAAATAATAAAGGAAAAAAAGGAATTAAAAGAAAGGACCAGAAAATGATGGGAAGCAGAAAGCAAACAAAAATGAAAAGAAATTGTATAGTCAGGAGAGTGAGAGACAATGGGTAGAAGAAGAACAGGAAAGGGGATTCTGCAAGGTAACGTGTGGTGATATATAAGAACATAGATTTAAAAATAGAGAAGAATGGAACTGATTTTCCCCCTAAAAATTATTTTAAACCAGATATAGATTTAATTGAAATAGATAAGGGAATGAGAATTTATTAGAAGTTTATTAATTTATATTTAATAAAGCGATAAAGTTAAAATGAGCTATAAGAATTGTAATGGAAAGACTATTATCATTTTCTAAAATTAACTGAATAGATTAATAATTTTGAAATAAATAGATGATTTAGAATGTAATTAAGAAAAAGAATACCATGCAGAATCTGACTGAAATATATGTATGCATATGTGATATTTAATAGTTAGGAGATTATTGTTATTAATGTAGAATGTGAGAATTAAAAAATGACTATGTTATGGTAAATATAATGATTTAAAATGAATAAATTGGGGGAGTGTATAAGGCAAAGGGGTGGCAAACTCGAATTGACAATTAAAGGGGACAACTTTTGGATTATTAGAATTAAGATGGAACCTATTCAACAATAAATGGAATAATAGTATGTGATAAAATTGCAAATGTGACAGATAAAAGTAAATATGTGTAATGAATATAGAAATGAAATAAGGATCTTAGATAATTTTGTAAAACAAGATATGAGAATATTTAAAGAAAAAATAAGTTATGGTATGAATTGGAATTGGAATTGGATAAAATAAAGGCAATGAATATCAGAATATTTGAGAATAGTTAAAGGAAAATGGAATAAGTAATAATACGATATGAACTTGAATATGAAAGATGAATATGTAACTATGGTCATGTTTGTATTGAAAATGTAAAAACCTGGAACCACATTGTTCACTAAAAAGGATATTTTTTAAAATATAAAAATAAGAAATTTATTGGAAAAAAAAGTCAAGGAGCATAGTGAAAAAGGGACTAAAATTAAATATAAAGATTGAAATACAAATAAGACAAAATTAATATTAACAGATAGAGCAACCAGCTTTAGAACTGACAATGAAGGTACTGAAATGGTGAATAATTTTGCCTTTTAGAAGCACCATCAACATCAAAGGAATAAACACTCAAATATTCTGCAAACTAGCACTTGACAGAAAAGCCATAGTCTTGGAAAGATATTCAATTGCAATGATGTGTACAAAGAACCCACAAAGATTAGAATCATGCAAGTCATGGTATTCCTGTAACACTATGAAATGTTGGATTTTAAAGAAGCAGGCTAGGGAGAGTATTGATATTTTTGAATTTTGGTACTGGAAAAGGCTCAAGAATTCCATGGACAGCCAAAAAACAAAGCAATGCATCATGAAAGAGGAAATTATTTTCAAAGAAAAAATGATTAAATTCAAATTATCCTACTTCAGCCCATTATATGAAGACCTAACACTCTGGGAATGCTCTAAGGTTAAAGGAAAAAGAGGAGGAGGATAAGCAGCAGTAAGATGGATGAACTCATTACAGTAGTGATGAGTGTACCATTGGAAGATTTTGAAAGACCATGTTAGCAACATATCATAAATGGAGAAAATTCTATCTCTGTGCTTATTGAAGGGTGACAATGACTTAATTGGTTGTATGTGTGTGTAGGTTCTGTCTGTCTGTCTGTCTGTCTGTCTGTCTGTCTGTCTGTCTGTCCATCTATCCATCCATCCATGCATCCCAGACTGTGGCTTGTTATAGAATTCCTATATAATTAGACAGCTCTGCAGGAAGGTAGTATTCTGCTTCTTGTTATTATAAGAATAGAATAGAATAGAATAGAATAGAATAGAATAGAATAGAATAGAAGCCAAGTATGATTGGACACACAAGGAATTTGTCTCTGGTACATATGTCTCAGTGTACATACATGCAACATATGATAAATCATGATCATAATCATAAAATACAATCAATATTATAATAATATACAACATTCAGTGATTGTCATAGGATAATAAAAAGCAATCAACATAAATAATGGGATACTAATAAGCAATCAATATAAATCATAAGATACAAACAACAAAGTTTGTATAGCCATAAGAGGCTAAGGAAATAGGTAATAGGAAAAATGAAAAGGATAATAGTAATACAGCCCTACTAGGTGGTTTGACATCCCAGGGCATAAGACAGTGTTGTGGGAATTAGTTGTTTAACAGAGTGATGGCATTAGGGGTGGGGGGGTGGGACTGTCCCAATGTCCAATTTTTTAACTGTGTCTTTTAAATTATTTTCCTTCCTTTTATCCTCCATATTAATCTTTTATTTTGGGTCCTGTCTTATGTAAGGTTGGCTCTGTCTTGTTTCAATTACAAGTAGTAAATTGGGGGAAAGAGTTGATAAGGAGGCTAGAAAGGTTTAAAACAGTTAAATAAATATAGAATGTGAATTTATTTTACCTAAAGATCTTGAACATAATGTACATGGTTGTTTGAATCAAAAAAATTATTCCAAATATTCTGACAATAAAATTTAAATTTTGGAAAGTAAAGCTGCAAGTAACCTCTCTTTCTCTTTCTTTTAAATACTAATAACAGAATAACAGAGTTGAAAGGCACCTTGGTGGTCTTCTAATCCAACCCTGTGATCAAGGAGGAAACGTATACCATTTCAGACAAATGGTTGTCCAATCTCTTCTTAAAAACCTCCAGTGTTAACCTCCCATAATAAGTCTTTCCATTGATTAATTATTCTAAACTGTTAGGAAATTTCCCCTTTAGTTAGTTAGTTCCTACACATTTAGTTTTTCATGCAGTAAACAATATTTGGAGATTCCTGTCATTGACTAATTTATTTTAACAATATAATTATTGGTGAATAATAAATGCAGTTGAAGAGGTCACAGTTATTAGTCATTAGCTGTCAGAAAGTTTTGATTTGTTTTATAATCAACATGTACTTTTTATTATGCAAACACTAAGTGAGATGGTCAAATATATTCTGATGACATAAGTTACAAAATTTTCTGAGAAATTGTGTCCTTTAAAATGGATGGTCCACCTATTCTTTCTTCCATTTTCCTTCTTTTCTTCCCAATTTGATTTCTCACCCAAATATATTGATATGAATAAAGCATCCATTAATTTCAATTTATGTGTATTGAGCACAAATTAGATGTTCTTATTGTGCTTATGAAAATGAAATTCTGTTAGCATTCTAGGCTGTAGGCAACATTGGCTGATTTTGCAAAACTAAGGCTAAATTTGGTTAGTATTGAATTTGGCTGAGTCTTCCCCAAGGAATACCAAACCTATAGGCTAGATAGGGGATAACTTCTAGAAAAAAGGAGTGGCAAGACACTTTTGTCTTGTTGCAAAACAAACAAACAAACCTACCTTTATGAATACATCCATGATATTACAAGTAGCTGAAGAAAGTTCTACCTTTTTTAAGGAGGAAAGATCTAGATATTACTTGGCTAAATTTAATTTGCCCCTTTTTGGTCTGATGATTAGCTTTAGCACAATATGAACCAAGGCCCACAGGTGCCTAAAACAATTAGAATTGTCCTTGTTTAAAACAAGTTTTAACATATTAAATGAATTCAGTCACCGAATGGCCATACTAGATTTCAAGAAGACTGTATCAGAAAAAGGTGGAAATGAAAATATCAATTAGGTGAAAGGTTTTGCAATCTTTTTCCATCAAGAATATTTAGGTCTATATTTTTTGGAATTCTGTGATTTGCACATAGGGTCAGAAAATTGTAAATCACAGGCTTTTAGGCCTTGATTTAATGTCCTTCCTTCACCAAGGGAGGCATTAATCATTTACTTGCACATAAAATAGAAGCTAATTTTGAGAGGGGAGGGAGTCTACCTTTTAAGAAAATGAACTCAAAATGCATCTATCTGATACTTATTTTTCTAAAATTGTTACTTTCTTTTGTGATCTATAGCTCATTTGGAGCATGACACTGTGTTTTGAGTAAGTCTCATTTTGCAAATCTCCCTATAATTTTCCAAAAAGCATTAGCTCTAAGCCATTAGTTCAAAAAGGTAAAAAACAAAAAACAAAAATTAAAAACTGTAATTTGGGAGAAGATAATGTATAGTGTTGACTTTGTATTGTTCTTTTTACCCTGTGTGCATGGATGTGCTTCAGGAAAGAAAACAAAGGAGGTATGAAAGAGGCTATAAAACCCCTTATATCTGAATAATGCATAAATTAATCAAGCAAAATGAATAGGTAAAAAGAAAATGGAATTACCATTTAAGATATCAGATGCAACCTGATACCCTTAATACTTTACTTAGTAACATTGTATTTTCTCTGCTACTCCATTTCATTCTTACTGTTTTGAAATATAATAATTCGACAAAAATGTATATATACTGGACATGGCAGTATGTGATATACTGGACAGGAGACAGCAAAATAAAAGAGAAAGAATATATGAAGAGCTGCAAATAGAAATAGAACAACTGTGGCAAAAAAAAAGCAAATGTATTACCAATAGCGATAGGCACCTTGGGTGCAATCCCAAAACAACTGGAACACTATTTGAACACCATCAATATTGACAAAATCACCTTCGGTCAATTGCAAAAGGTAGCAACAATACCTTTAATACCATGAAAAAACAATATCTGTTAATCCCAGATCCTTGAGAAGGACACAATAGATAAACAAAAATGCCAAATCCAATCTAAACATCTGGCTGACTGTACAACCAATCACAATATTATCATACAAGGAGCCAAACTTGTTAGCTCAAAATTTCAAATGTACATTCTGACCATAAATGAACTGAAGAAGCTTTTTGGATGAGAATGAAATGTTTTTCAAAATAAAACCCCACCCCAAGAAAGTCTAGTTGCCTTTTGTAAAAAGCATTTTTGGGATAACCATGACCTGGATGATTGAGAGTATCCATAGACATCCCTAGATGCTTTAACCTGTCACGTAGTGCACATAAGGAGCCACAAATTACAGCACTTATTCTTTCTTATTTCTAAAATAAACCAAGTGTTTTCATAGATAAAACTATATTTCATGAAATGGCTATTCATATTATGGTTTTTATTAGATTTCAAGTAAATATATTCTAGAAACATGTATCCATATCAAGTGAAAACCTTCATTACTGATGTATCAAAGGCAGAAAATCACAATTGCCAGATTTACGGAAGGGTCCCTTTTGGGAAAAAAAAGTCTCATATAATGACTTCAATCTCTATGAAAATTCAAGGATGTTCTTTAACGCTCTAGTTTGAAACCATGTAAGCATCTATATTCATAAAGTACTGAGTTCATGATGGAATATTAAATATACACGAAAGGTACTAAGTCCTGCATGGATCACTGTAACTATACACTGAGAACAAAGATGCTTCAATCTTTGTTGTCATTTTAGTTTCTTATGCAATTTTTTAAAAAAATGTATGGCCTCTATTGTTTTTTTTCCCTCCACCCTATTCTCTTATGCTTTGTGTCATTTATTTCGGAGAATGCAGGGGGAGTGAGATTTTGGATAAATTGAGGTAACGAAGACCTGCACCTATTAATAATTAAACAGAAAACTAAACTTTATGTATTCTTTGTTTAAACTACAGGTAGTCCTCAACTTACAACAGTTTGTTTAGTGAAGTTACAACAGCATTGAAACAGTGACTTTATGACCATTTTTCACATTTATGACTGTTGCAACATCCCAGTGATCATGTGATTTACTTTTGGATGCTTGACAACTGACTCTTATTTGTGACGGTTGCAGTGTCCCGGAGTCATGTGATGCTCTTTTGCGACCTTCTGACAAGCAAAATCAATGGGGAAGCCAGAATCATTTAACAGCCATGTTATTAATTTACCAACTGCAGTGATTTATTTAACAAATGTGGCAAGGAAAATGTAAAATAGGGCAAAACTCACTTAACAAATTTCTCACTTAGCAACCTAAATTTTGGACTCAGTTGTGGTTATTGAGGACCACCCATATTTAGCTATCAACTTGAATATGAAATCTAGTAAAATCATCAGTATTCAAAAGCATCCTTGAATTTTCATAAAGATTAAAATCAGAAACTAGATTTTTAAAAGTGATAAAATTTCTTATCAGAATTGTCACTTGGCAATTTTTAAAATAATCTAGCCAAGCTAGGGCCTGTTCTCTTGCACCTAACAGCATTACAGAAATTAATGAATCAAGCTGTTTATCTCATTAATAAGATCCTTGGCTCTCTCTCCTAAATTATAAAACCTACACTTCAATCTGATCTTGTAATTCAAGAAGGGGAAAGAGGGGGAAATCAACAGGTCTGAGAATGTTTATTACAGAAATAAATAGTACTTTTTACAGATACTTCATGAAGCAAATTGTTAAGTTCGCATAGAGAGGCAGGACGCGGAGTGCTTCAGCTCTTAGTTTTATTGTGACTTCAGCTCAGAACAGACCTGATTTGGCTTAGCCGAGGCAGCTTTATATAGCCGGTTGCCTCGGCTGACAGCCAATCAGAGTGCAGGGTTTTCCCGCACTTTTAAACCAATGATTTCAAACACTTTACAAGAACAACCAATCAATTCAAACTCTGCATACATAAAACCCCTCCCCACTAGGTCCATACTCAAACCCCATCTATCTAATATACTCTTGCAAATAGGTGGGGCTCTTACGTGTACGTTGCGACCTACGTGGTTCAGGTGTTTTAGGGTTCTCACATTGTGAGGGAGGAAATGTGTCTGTTAACATCTCCTTACTTGGACTTCTAGTATTGTTATAACCTGTTTGGTTACTACAACCTGGTCTCTCCTCCCAATCCATCTCCAACCCAATGTCAGCACCTAAGTCTGGTAGTGATGTGCAATCTTCCATTTGTAAAGATGGTTGTTGGCACTGTGACAGGTTTTGGGATGGTTCCTGTCGTGTTAGCTCGTTACACATGGGGTTGATTCTTGCTTGCTGATTACCTTCATAATCCCCCCCTTTCCCCCTAGGAGAGGCAGTAGGTATGGGAACCAGAGAGGAGCAATGGCGATGCTCCTGAGGTAGTCTGGAGCGTAACTGATCTATGTGCCTGCTCCAGAGGACACCATCCTCAGTTTGAACCCTGTAAGACCGGGGCCCTGTAATTTGGGTTATCTCTGCAGGAATCCATAATGGTTCACCCACAAGGTTTTTTGCATAAACAGAATCACCCACAGTGAATGAGCGAGTTTTGCTAGTGGAATCTAGTGGTGCGTTGGGTGCGTAAGTGGGATGAAGGCGGTCAAGAGGAGATCTGAGTTTCCTACCCATCAACAACTCGGCTGGGGTTAAGTTAGTTGATGGGTTGGGAGTGATATGTTGGACACTGAGTAGTTTTTCAGGTTTCTCGGTGATGTTCCCTGGACCCAACTGCTGGAGTTTCTCCTTAGTAAATCGTACCATGAGTTCAGCCCAGCCGTTAGCCGAAGGATGCCCAGGGGCTGTAAGGGCGTGTCTGATACCCTGCTGTGCTAAATATGATTCAAAAAGGTTGGAAGTAAATTGAGGACCATTGTCAGAAACAAGTACATCAGGCAACCCATGAGTTACAAAAAGTTTCTTAAGCTGTTTGACAACAGCATCTGCTGTGGTGGATGCCATAGGAACAACCTCTAACCATCTGGAGTATGCATCTACCACAATAAGGAAAGTGTGCCCTCTGGTAGGGCCAGCAAAATCAATGTGAATCCTGGACCATGGGCCCCTAGGACATTCCCATTCCTGTTTAGGGGCGAGAGGTGGAGCAGGCCTGACTTCCTGACAGTTGGGACAGGATGCAAACCATTTTGTCAATACCTGGCCACCATACATAACTCCTGGCCAATCCCTTCATTCTGACAATTCCCGGATGACCCTCATGTAACATTTCCAAAACCTCTTTCTGTAGTTTTGCAGGAATAACCACCCTGTTACACCACAAAATACATCCTCTTAATACAGATAACTCAGTTTTTCTGGACTTAAAAGGTTGGGAACCTTGAGGTAGATCTTGAAGTGGCCAACCTTTCTTAATCCAGCCTATAATAGGAGCTAATAAAGTGTCTGGCAGTCTCACTGGCAATTTCAGCAGCATGGACTGGAAGTTTGGCAACAGTTTCCAGAAAAAAGGTGTAAGATTCAGGAGCAGGGTCCTCAGTGTGCAAAGGGAGTGGGCAACGACTCAAAGCATCAGCATGCCCAATGTCTTTTCCAGGTCTGTGGATGAGTTTGTATGAATAAGCAGCAAGAAATTCAGTCCATCTCAGCATTCTTGGTGACAGGATTGTGGGTGTTGGTCTGTCTCCTGCCACAATGCCTAAGAGAGGTTTGTGATCTGTCACAATGGTGAAACTTCTCCCATAAACGTACTCATGGAACTTCTTGACAGCTGCCACAATTGCCAAAGCTTCCTTGTCCAGTTGGCTGTAATTTCTCTCTGCTTTAGTCAAAATGCGAGAGTAAAATGCAATAGAGGCTTCCCTTCCACTGGGAAGCATGTGGCTCAACACCACCACCACCACTCCAAAAGGGGATGCATCACAAGTTAGTACAACAGGTAAATTCTCAGAAAACTGTATCAGCACACAATCAGAAGTGATTTGTCTTTTGATATTGTTAAAAGCAGCTTCTTCTTTTCTGCCCCAGACCCATGCAGATTTCTTCTCCAGTAATCTATGTAAAGGTTCTGCAGTGGTTGCTTTCTGAGGTAGAAACGTATGATAGAAGTTAATAAGTCCCAGGAATGCTTGCAAATCAGTTTTGCATCTAGGCCTGGGGGTTCTTTGATTGCCTGAACTTTGGCTTTTGTGGGGTGGATGCCATGTTTATCAATCATATAACCCAAGAATTCTACTTTGTCAGTTCTTAGTGTGCATTTCTCTTTTTTGACTTTTAACCCCGCTTCTTTGAACCTGGTTAGAACTTCTCTGAGTTTCTCGTGTAACTGAGTGTCATTTTCAGCAGAGATTAAATGTCATCAAAATAAGGCACCACCCCAGGCAACCCTTGTAGCATCCTTTCCATGAGACTTTGAAAGATGCCTGGCACCACACTTACTCCGAATTGTAACCTCTTGCATTTGAATGCACCCCGATGGATTACAATGGTTTGGGCTTCTGCAGTTAGATCATCTACTGTTAACTGCTGGTATGCTTGGGCCAGGTCCAATTTGGCGAAGACTGTGCCCCCGCCCAGAGAATGTAATAAATGATGAACCACTGGAACCGGATATACGCTCTGCTGTAGCGCATGGTTCAATGTCCCCTTGTAATCCCCGCAGATTCTCACGGAACCGTCAGCCTAGACTGGCGTGACTATAGGTGTTTTCCCACCTGGAGTGGTCTGTGGGCTCCAGCACCCCTTGGGCTATAAGTTTATCTAATTGTTCTTCAATTTTTCCTTCAATGCAAAGGTACCCTTCTGGGTTTTAATCTGATTGGTTGTACCTTGGGATCTAGGTTAAATGTGATAGGGGTCCCCAAATACTTGCCTAATCCATCGCTGAAGACCTCTGGAAACTCAGACTTTAAAGACTCTTCCCACTCAGTGTTGCTTACGTGATTGATGCCAGTCACTTTGATGCCCAGCGGGTTGAACCATTCTAGCCCCAGCAAACTTGGGCGATCTTTATCCACGATGGTCAGGGGTAGGCGTTTGATGTGACCTTTGAACTTCACGTTGAATTCTCTTGTTCCAACTACTGGAATCTTGTTCCCTTGGTAGTCTTAAGAGTTAATGCCTGCTTCTTGAAGTGAGTCTTCTGAATGTCTGGTATCAGTCTCTGAATAGTGTCCCATGACACCATGGATAAGTATGAACCTGAGTCCACTTCCATTTGGCAAGGCCTTCCTTCAATGAATACCTTGACATGCACTTTCCTGTTATTTAAAGAGGAAGAATGACCAATAGTTACTGTTTGATGAGTTTCATTCCTTCCATTTGCTTCTGTGTTGCGCCCCATTTTCTCACTGGTGTTGTTTGGCTTGACTTCTCTCTCTTTGTTGTTTGTAGCAAACTTTCTTGTGTTTGGTGGAGTTCTGGATGATTTGCAGACTCTTGCAAGGTGCCCTCTTCTTTCACATCGGAGGCAAATGGTGTCCAGGAACTTGCATTCAGTGCCGGGGGTGGTTTCCCCCGCAACCTATGCAGTGGAAATCACGCCTCTTCCTTCTCAGGTCATTTCTTTTCCGCTCCATTCTGAGTCTGTTGATTTCTTCTTCTTCTCCACTGTATTCTGACTCAGATTCAAGTTCATCAAATTGAGTTGTAGTGGTCTTTTCCCCATCTGAATGGCCTGTAGTCTTGTTCATCTTTCTCATGGCTGCTGCTGAGGATTTGGTGGCATCTGCTGAAGATGCTTCTTCTATGGCTTCTTTCAGCGTGATCTTGGGTTTCATCAGTAATTTGCTCTGCAAAACCTTGCCTTTAAGGCCCAAAACGAAACAATCGTGCATGGCCTCCTTTAAGCTGCTGAATTCGCACGCACCCCCAATGTCTCTTAAACTTGCCACGAAGTCATTTATGCTTTCGTCTTCCCCCTGATTGCGGCGATAAAACTCGTGTCTCTTAATGAGGCACGATACTTGGGGTGCGTAGTGTGCCCTTAAAAGCCTCTCTAGATCAGGCCATGCCATGACCTTCACGTGCTGCTGCCTTCCCATCTTGAAAACTGCCAGACCGCAATATGTGATCTTCCGCTGCTCAGGAATGGCGGCCAGATCACTTCCTTCCAGAAACATCTGAAACCATCTGCATACCGCAATATGTGAGAAAAACCACCCTCTTCCGCTGCTCAGGAATGGCGGCCAGATCACTTCCTTCCAGAAACATCTGAAACCGATCTGCATACGACTCCCAGTCTTCATTCTTCGGGTTGAATGGGGTTGGGGGGGTGTTCAGCGCAGCCATCTCACTCTTTTCTGTTCTGCGTTGCCTTCTCTTCAGGGAGATCCCACCTTCGTCACCAGTGTTAAGTTCGCATAGAGAGGCAGGATGCAGAGTGCTTCAGCTCTTAGTTTTATTGTGACTTCAGCTCAGAACAGACCCGATTTGGCTTAGCCAAGGCACCTATATATAGCCGGCTGCCTCGGCTGGCAGCCTATCAGAATGCAGGATTTTCCCGCACTTTTAAACCAATGATTTCAAACACTTTACAAGAACAACCAATCAATTCAAACTCTGCATACATAACACAAATACAATTAGTAGTGGGCCTTCCAGCAGCCTGAGTTTCTAATATGTTCCTGATATACTAAGAGCCCATCCTCATGGTGAGGAAAGCAGGAAGTGTGAATCAAACTTATAAATGTCCTGGTTCAAATACCTTTTTTAATTCACCCTGATTGCTTAATAATGTTGAAGAAACTAATATAGAGTGGGTTAGGTTTCATACGATATATGACCTAACTCAGAAACTCAGAAACAGGCCATTCAAAAGTTTATACACATTCACAAATTCATTCTCTCCTACACAAGAATAATTTTAAAAGGCCACCTCAAGATATTTGCAAGTGCCTTCACAGGCAGTTCCATCTGAAAAGATGGGAGTGGCCTAAATGTAAACCAAACATAGAACTTTGTATGGCTAAATTTGGCTCCTAAGCTGGAGTTTCCCCTGCCTTTATTTTAAAAAGAAGCATTTGAAAAAAGGACATGCTTTTTGAAGACTGTTAGTCTTCAAAAAGCATGTCCTTTTTTCTTCTTCTCTGTGTTGAGATACTTCTGCAGGTATTTTCTAGACTGCAACTCTTTCTCCCAAGATCATTCAAGATCATTTCAGGGCTGGGTCAACTTGTTATCTCTTCATTGCTAAAACCAGCCATATTGCTATGCTATTCTAAAGCTTCTTTGGAGCATCCAAGGTTAATAACTGCTTTCCCTTCTTATTGCAACATTAAAAAATAATAGACTAGTTTAAACTGGCAGGATCTATTGTCCTTTTTATCAGAACCTTGAGAATAATCAGAAGCAAAATAGATTTGTTTTTATTTTCTGTTTATAGAAAAGCGATATATTCTCTGTGATTCCTTTAAAGTTCTTTATCATAGCCAGAGTATTTTGGATAGAATTAATTGTCTAACCACAGATTATACTGCAAAGTGTTTTACAGCTAAAAGCTCCATCATGACTTTTTCACAACTTTTTAATGGAACAAAACAGAAGTTAAATAAAGCACCCTAGGTGATGTAATATGTGCTTACTACTGTGTGTGCCAAATCCATCTGTGCTGTTTCACAGACATCCATAAAACTATTTACTTCATAAATCATTTATGCTCTTCAAGCTCTTAATATAAGCATAAAATATTCTCAAAACATTGAGCCCAAGAATAAAATATGCCTTAATAATGGTTTAAGCAATCTAAAATGAAAAGGCTGAGTTTTAGCTAGACTTTTCTGGAGAGTTTTAAAACAAAAACATAAAAAGATTATTCCAGCAGAAAAATGTGTTTTGCCACATTGCTAAATTTAGGAAATAGGTAATCAGTAATGAAACCTGCTAGGAATTAAAGTCTTATTGATAACTTGGATATTGTTAGGTAGTCAGAATTTTTCTTAGATACTCACATTGTTTTCTGAGGGAACACCTAGCCTGACATGGCTTACTTTTTCTGTATAGTTAGTACAAACATAACTGCACTTTCTTAAATCAGTTGCAATTGTTCTGTTCAATTATAAACTTTCTTACATGATTAGGGCAGTTCAGAGATTTGACAGAGTTGGTCAGCTAGAGAAAGCTTTAATACGTGAATTATATAGCAATTTAAATATATTTCATTAATTCAGCACAATTCTACATAACTCTTCTCTTTATCCTAACAACAAACTCGTGAAACACTTAAGCAAAGGATAGAATGAGGATGCAAGTTTATTCAGTACTTAAAATCAGAAAAGCTTCTATTAAGTTTGCTGTACTGATTTCTAATTCTGATTTAGCATATATACAGATATATGTATATGTATGTGTGTGTATACACACACACACACATACATACACATACAGAGAGAAAGAGAGAGAGAGGGAGGGAGGGAGAGAGAGAGAGAGAGAGAGAGAGAGAGAGAAGTATAAAACTACACCCGTACCAACAGTTATTATTTGTAAATACAGAGCAAACTCCACACACATTCACATTGATTATATTACCTTCTGCAAGCAAAGAAGGGTGGTGAAGGGTGCTTACAGAAGGTGGTGAGCACAGCACAAAACATCATGGGCTGTTCCCTGATACACTAGATGACATTGTTAGGGCTTGATGCCTTAGAAGAGTGGGGAAAATTGTCAGAGATGACTTACATCTCGGTCAGTACTTTTTCATTCTCCTACCATCGGGTGGACTTGTGGGGCTGGCACGTTGTGCAACAAGGTCACCTAGTGTAATAAGATTGGGACTGGGTTAGGAACTTCTGTCCTCACTGTGAGTTGGGTTGGCTCAGCCAATCTCATTGTACATATGTTGTACTCTGACAATAAAGGTAATAATAGAACCAAGCTCAGAGAACACCAAGGAGTCCAAAATAGTCCCTTTGTTTAAACATCAATATATTTTTATATCTAATTAGTTTTTAAATATACTGACAAGGAGCACTTATGAACAGTTTTTTCTTCAGCAAAATTTTATAAAGAGATAGATAGATAGATAGATAGATGATAAGATAGATAACCATGTCATCATTCTCTGTTGCAACAAACAGTGTTATGTAGAATGCAGAAAAGGCATCAGAAATAACAGGTCAAGGGGATTAAAGAGACAGATAACAGAAATGTAAATGAAATACAACTAAACCAAGTTTACGTTGATAGCATTCACTATACCTCTTACTTTTCTACCTTTTGTCTATCATCCAATACACTGATTCATACACTTCCTTTGTTCTTAAAGCTTCTCACTTGTCTCTTCTTAATGATGTCATCCAATGGAAATATTCAAATGATATTAAATATCATTGCATCTAATTTATTGTAGAAAAAAATCCCAGATAAATCATGATACACACATTTATACCTCAGAACAGTCTAAAATCCAATGGCAGGAAATTATAAACCAGTGAATATGATGTTAAAATCCTAAAGGAGATGCTAAAGATGTGCGCACAAAAGATGAGCTAATACGAAAGATGAAGCTTCCACAATAAAGTGAGGAAACTGAATGCAACATGGAATATTTTCTCTGTCAACTACTGCCAACACCCTTCTATTTGGAGGTTATTCCAGCAAAATGGCTTACCCCAAAGGAATTACTGAGCATTCATAGCAAAGCTGTTTGCTATAGTATTAAAGCTGAATAAATAACTGGGAATGCTGTGTGGCATCAGCAACTGCCTGCCAAAATCAGGAAGGAGTTGATATATAGGGCAAAAACTGGCAGCAACTTTGGGTTAGAGAGTGTGCTCTGATAAGGTAATTCCAGTCTACTGGAAAATAGTTCATTTGTTGTAGTGCATTTTTTAAAAGTGGAAAAAACAGAGATTCATAGCCATGTAATAAGTTAATTTTATGTGCTTTTAAAAAGCCATTCATATAAATATAGTAAAAGTACTGTAATTTAGGAAGATTTTAGGGTCTATTATTCTATTTTGTGTGAAATAATAGAGAACTTGCTGCAATTCACATTTTCTCAGAAGTAAATGCATTGATATTATCAAGCTATGCAAGAGTACACAAACTCTTAGTGTAATATTTCTGTCTACTTCATGGACAGGGAACATGTAGTCTTCCATATATTGCACAAACCCCACCAGTTCTAGCCCAATGTCTCTTGATATGTGTGAAATGCTGGAAGTTGCACTTAGCAATACCAGAAGAGCCATAGATTATTTTCCATTTTTTTAAAATAGAGATACTAGAAACTGAACATTTGTTCTCCAGAATACATTGCATCCAACTTCCTAATTGGAATTGAACCACATAAGGACAACCCAGTCTGCAACAGAATAGAAATTTACCCCACACATCATGCTAAAACGTATTATAATTAAGCTTTGCATGTCCGATTTTGGATGTGGTTAAGATTATGTATCTTACAGATTTTTGGATACTAATCATGAATATATACTGTAATTTAACCCATCACACATCATTTTATAGAATTTTCTGTTTTTACCAATATACACCCTTCAATACCTGTTGGCAATGCTCATACATGAAAGAAACATACAAAAACATGTAACTGCTGTTGAAGCACATCAGCACACAGTTGTACATCTAAGACAATTGGAAAATCTGTGGAGATCTAAAATGGCTCTGTTGCTTGGAATGCAGCTCAGATATACCAAGTACTATTGTGAATGGGATAGTTATGCAAGGGAATCATGCTATATTAAAAAGAAATGGCCACTCCAAAAGAAAATATGGAAAAATACAGAAAATATAGAAAATATAGAAAAATACAGAAAAATATGACTCATGAACTATTTGTTGATCTAACAGAGATATTTTTGCCTCCACTTCACATAAAATCAGACTGATGAAAATTTTTGTGAAAGTGATGAGCAAAAAAGGTGAAGGTTTCCATTTTTGAAACAGATATTTTCAAGAAAACTGATGCCAAGAACAAAGGCATCAACAAAGATCTACAGATCAGATATGTCATCAATGGGAAACTGTTTGAAAATCCAGAAGCCAGAAGAGATCACATAGAAAGCATTCAAGAATGTTGTTTACAAGTTTCTTGGCAGCTATAGAATACCAAACTACATTCAGCTGCTTGACAAACTCCTTACAGCAGGGGTGTCAAACTCACATTGTCACGGCAGTGTCATGTTACGTATCAGGACTTTTTCCCCCTTTGCTAAACTGGGCGGGGGCATGGCCAGCACGTGATGCATCTGGCCCACGAGTTTGACAGCCCTGCCTTACAGGATACAAGACTGTGAAGTGCAACATGCTATAGAATTCATTTTCTGCATTTACACTTCTAGGTGTAATCAGTGATAATTATGGTATAAGGGTTCACTAGAACATTGTCACAATGGAAAATTAGTTTTATATATATATTCCATTTTTTATTTTATTATTTTTACAAATAGTTCAAGACAGTGAACATATCCAAAATATCTTCCTCCTATTTTCTCCACAATAATATCCCTGGGAGGCGAGTTGGGCTGAGAAAGAGTAACTGGCCCAAGGTCACACAGCTAGCTTTCATGACTAAGGCAGGACTTGAATTCCCAGTCTCTTGCTTTCTAGCCTGATGCCTTAATCAGGGCAACTGGAATCCATCAATGGTGGCTGACTATTGTTGGATATTGCAGCAATATGCCTCAAACATTGAATGCAAATGAAAATCATCATCAAAACATTTTTAGTCCTGTTGAACTCATGTAGCACATTGGAAATACTATGCAATTAAATCAGGATAGCCATTAAAAGTGAATTTCATATTTCTCAAGATTACTATGTAATATAGTCATTCTGAAATGATTTTTATGTTCAGTTTGAAGGAGTCTATCATAATCCCCCCAAATTTTTTTTACAAAGCAAAACTTTCAAAAAAAATGTTGCCCAGTATAATGGTGTAATTTTAGTTCAACAAGATTCAGATAAATATTTAAGGCAGTAGATATATATCAGAACTAGGTAAAGTTCATATATACTTTCCAGACTTATCGAATTCATGCTATATAAAGAAAAAGAAAAGAAAACTTAGATTAAATCAAACCATTTTGCATTTGCCTATCATTAACTCTTTTAAGTGGCAGCATTTCCCTATAGCAAGTTGACAATTTTTTCCTGCCTATTTTAAAAAGAAGCACTAGAAATGAAATCTATCTTTTCCAGGTTTTCCATAAATTTCCAAAGTCAATTCCTGTTCTGTGGAAATTCCTTTTCTGGCATTTGTCATGACAAAAACATATCTTCCATAGATAATTCTGATTTAGCTTTGACTTAATGTAGATTAATGCAGCCTTTCACCAACTGGTGTTCCACAAATGTGTTGAATTTCAATCCCACAATTGTTAGGCATTAGATACACTCACTAAGAACTGGAGAAATTGACAGCTAACACATCTGGAGACTACCATGTTAAGAAATATTAGATAATTAGCATTAGTTACCAAAGAGCATGCCATATGATTTGAAAAATTATTAGTTTTTTAAATTCAAAATTAAGTTGACCTCATTCCTTTTGTACACTTCAACCTATTATGGTTAAAAGTGCTATAATTCTTCCAGGATAACACTAAAGCCTAACACAGAAAAAGAGGTTTGGATGCAGCTATGGTATTTGGAATAAAGTTAAATTCACAGAAATATAACCACAACATGATTTATTTTTAATAGAGTTTGGTGAAGTTCATCATAATATTTAATATTACATTCTCTTCACTGTCATATGAACTATAATTGTACAGGGGATAATGCAGAATAAAAAAATCCCTGAGGATTAATCATGTTTTTTTTTAAAAATACCAGCTTTCATGATATCTTTGTTCTTTGTATCTTGGCTTTTGTTAGTGCATTTTTAATTAGGATCTGGTATCTGCAATAAACAGTAAACATAAAGAGCTTTGCAAAAATGTATTAGACTGTTTGTTTTCACACTCTAATGCATATTTGCACAATTTTACCATGAAAAAAGGAAAACATGCTAAGCTCTTGGGCTCTATCCCAAATGTCCTGGAATAAAATTTGGAAATGCAGCCATACCACATCATATTTCAGTACTTATCCCAAGGAAGAGGAACAATCACTGTGACAGAAGCATATGATACAGCAAAGAAAACATCTATTTCTCACTTCCTTTCTAGTTTCAATAAAACAAATGCTTATTAAATTCATAAAGGATGGGAAATTTGACTTATTTTCAGATGAGAAAAATGATTTCTTCCTTAGTTCAGAACATTATTATTTTGCTCTATTTTTTAACTAGAACAGATCCAGAAGTCATTACAAAAATGGTATTTTCAATTGAAACTTAGCTTTAGGCTTGCTAATGGTTATTAAACAGTTTGATCACTTATTTTAAATCAGGTAGGATATTCCAATATTGGAATATTAAAAGAATATATGATAGGACAATATCCTGTATTTTATTTATTTATTTTGTCAAGCGATTATAAGATAACAAGTATAAGTATAAACATAGTTATGAATACATGAAATGGATACATATAAGAAAAATAAAAAGAAACAATAGGACAGGGATGGTAGGCACGTTAGTGTGCTTATGCACACCCCCTACAGACCTCTTAGGAAAGGGGTGAGGTCAATAGCAGACAGTCTAAGGTTAAAGTTTTTGCAGTTTGGGGAAGAAACCACAGAGTCAGGTAGAGTATTCCAGACATTGACCACTCTGTTGCTGAAGTCGTATTTCCTGCAATCAAGTTTGGTCTATATAACTTTTAAAGAATAGAATAGAATACTTTATTGGCCAAGTGTGATTGGACACACAAGGAATTTGTCTTGGTGTAAATACTCTCAGTATACATAAAATAAAAGATACATTCATCAAGAGTCGAGAATCATAAGGTACAACACTTAATAATAGTCATAAGGTACAATAAGCAATCAAATCTTACTAGGAAACAGTCAATATAAATCGTAAGTATACAAGCGACAAAGTTACAGTCATACAGTCACAAGTGGGAGGGGATGGGTGATAAAGGAGTGATGACAAGATTAACAGTAATAGTAGTGCAGACTTTGTAATAGTTGAATAGGGTTGAGGGAATTATTTCTTTAGCAGAGTGATGGCTTTTGGGGAAAAACTGCTCTTGTGTCTAGTTGTTCTGGTGGACAGTGCCCTATAGCGTCGTTTTGAGGGAAGGAGTTGAAACAGTTTATGTCTGGGATGTGAGGGGTCTGTAAATATTTTCACAGCCCTCTTTTTGACTTGTGCAGTATACAGGTCCTCGATTGAAGGCAGGTTGGTAGTAATTGTTTTTTCTGCAACCTAATTACTCTCTGAAGTCTGTCTGTCCTGTTGGGTTGCAGAACCAAACCAGACAGTTATAGAGGTGCAGATGATAGACTCAATGATTCCTCTGTAGAACTGTATCAGCAGCTCCTTGGGCAGTTTGAGCTTTCTGAGTTGGTGCAGAAAGAACATTCTTTGTTGTGCTTTTTTGATGATATTTTTGAAAACTTATTTTTTAAGTAAGATCTCAGGGATTTTGATAGAGTTTATAATAAAAAAAGATTGTGTTCATGTGTGTTTGTATCTATGTAAACAACTAATGGAAAATACTCTTTGCCAAACTGGATGCAATTTCATTTTGAAACATTTCTATCAAAAACCACCAGAAAATTGTAAAGCTTTAAAATGTGGCTCTTGTGAACACTTGTAACTGAGATGATGCCTTGATATTCTTTAAACTTAATACAAAAATCATAAAAAATAGAAGGCCTGTCCAAGGTGTTAAAAGTAAAATTTTCTTATAGAGCTATGCTATAATGTATTTCCAAATATAACATGAGATTAAGTAATTTATTTTGACATTTTATGTATTTATGGGCTGAAAGACTGTATGTAATAGATAAAAGATAAGAGTCTCAGATGTCAAACTAAAAGATGAAATCATTACATTTTATTAGCAGACAATATATAAAAATGCCAAAGCAAACTGTAAAGAGAGGTATAGCGTTATGCTCAGAGGTCCTGCATCTAAGTTGCATTTGTTTTTCCCAATTCCCCAAAAGGGGAATAATAGTCCTGAATTTAATTAAAAATCTATTTTTAAGATCAAAGTAATGAAAAAGTTAAAAGACTCCCTCACAAAGAAGAGTAATGTAAGAGTCTTGGGGAATCCGAAGTGATGAACTCTCTGGTATTTTATTTCCTTTGGACTACTGGAGAGTGGATCATTTGGGCAGACTGCAAAATGCTAAAATGAAGATTTTATAAATCTATTAATTTTGCATGAACTAATGCAAATGTCAGCTGTAATTATTCCAGTGTACTTTAGGGGGCATAGTTTGTGAGCTTTTATTTTTCAGAGCCCATTTTAGTTTTTATGTTCGATCTTTGGGTGTAGCTTTTACCTAGCTTAATAATTAGCTGTGAGTTTACAAATTACAGAGTAACAGAATTGGAAGGGACCTTGTAGGTCATCTAGTCCAACCCCCACCCAAGCAGGAGACCCTACACTGTTACCCTTCTGTTTGTGTGTTATTCTTACTTCCTATATAAAAATCTTGGAAGAGCCTCAGAAATCAATCTGGATGAAGTAAAGTTTATAGTTCCATATCATGCTTGGAACTGATCAAGCAGGACAGAGGTGAGCTGGCATACTATTCAGAAAGAGAGAGACAGTTTCTACAACTTGATACCTTGGCCTATCCTTGCACACAGAACTATATTAACTGTTAACAGCAAAATAAAAATAGAAATCTGTTCAACACTACCTGGCTACCTACAAAGTGGCATGAAAAAATCTGCAAGGCTCCCAAGGGACTCTGTAGACCACGCAAACAGGATCAACATGAATTGATATAAAGTTGCTGCTTCTTAGGTTGTCTAACTTTCAATAAATCATTATTGGGTCAAATCTGGATTCTTTTGCAATATATTATCCTGGGGCTTACTTTACATGCTTCACATTTGAAAATGCATAGGTACTCAGGTGAACATGATACATTCAAGGACCCCCAACTTTTTTCAGACTTATGCACAACCCTGAAAAAGAATCAAGCTGCTTTAATGGATTATGGAGAGGTTACATAGGGCCAAAGCATTTCTTCATAATCATTTTCAAAGCATGCATAAACGTATTTGTTAAGCTCTGCTGCTAAAGCTGTCCAAACATTTCTCCATTCTAAAATGAAACCAACCTTTTGCTTCTAATTTGTTCTAGAATTGTATTTACTTCATATCATGCTGGATTAGACACCTTATCTCTGGCTTCCTCTTTGTGATGTTCTCTAAACTATATAAGCTTGTACAACAATTAAGTGTGAGGAGAGCCTACCTAAAGTATTTTTTACTTAAAGTTACAGTAGTGACCATATTATCATGAACTGTGTGAGGGACAAGGAGACTGCTGTAATTATTCTAAATGCAAATTCAATTGCAATGGTTGGGTACCTACACTGAACTAAATCGTAATGTGATGACTTGGGCTTAGTTTAGTGTTATTTGTGAAACTGGATTATTGGTGAATCAACCCATTGCTTTGCATGACATATTAAGCCAATCTATTTAAGGGTCAAATACATTTTTGCCTAGCTTGATATTCCCAGATGCTAAGTGAATAACACTTATAGTATTAGGGATTCTGCATTCAATCAGCCTCTACTTGCCCATTTCTGGATATGGCCCATACCAATAATTTTTCATACCTTTCCACTTGCCACTTATATATGTACTATGGGATGATTTGGTTTGTGTGAACCCAACCTATTGTGAGAATGTGTGGTAATTACAGTATTAGACTGGGGAAAGTCTGATTAAAGCCCCCATTTTACATGGATATGACTGGATGGCTGGATGGCCTTTCTTTCTCCCTTTCCTTTAGGCCAATCCATCTTGCAAGTGTGCTTCTGATAAATCATGCTCCACATACACTGTACTGAGCTGATAAATGAAAATACAAGATAATATAGTACAAATTCACAATCTTCTGCTTAAGCAAGCTATGGCTTTCATTAATTTGAACCTTGCAATAGCTCCGTTACCTTCTGTTCTATGGTCCCAGAAGAACAGATTAAGGAGTTGATTGTTTCTTCGGGCAGAGACAAACAGAGTTCTTTAAGCTATTCCTTTTCTAGTTGATGAACAAGGTCTGTTGAATCTTCCTGGGAAATCAGAGTGCATCCTTCAAATGCTCTTTGACCTGATTAGTGGCAAAGGACAAAGTGTGTTTCTTTTGTCTTAATACAGTCTATATAGTGAGTAAAAAGCATTAGCAGCTAGGATATGTCCCTAACAGAGAATATTTGCAGCTGTTGGAGTATTGGTAAACAGTCAAAGTTAATTCATGCATTAATATGGGCTGCTGGAAGTTACTGAACTTAAGAACCCCTCAGTACACTTTCCTTTTTACTTTACAAAAATTATTCTGTTATCAGCCAGAATTAGGACTTGCACATCGTTATGGACACTTCTTTTACTATTTTTAATCTAATTTAAAATTCACTTGTAGTCAGCTAATTGACTGACTAATTTTGAAGTCAGCAAGACTTAGGATATGCACACATTTATTCCTTTTACTATTTTTTATCTAATTTAAAATTAGTTTGTCCTTTTCTACACCAAATTCCCTGATTCCAGATGATCATTATTAGGGCAGAAAAAACAAGTTTTGTGTTATTCCTTCAGCCATGATTTTAGTGAGCTTAGAATTACAGACCTGTAAATGTTCTGAAAATCATTTTATCCACAGAACTGTTTTGGTAGATCAAGAATGCAAAATAATGAAAAAAACATGGATAGGGATGAGTATGAAAAGAAAAAATACTATCTGGGTGATATAAATTTACCTGTTTTTATTATTTATTTTAACATACACTGGCAGCACATATCCAAAACAATTCCAATCTCTGTTGAATCTCTTGATGTTTCTATTCTGTATTGTGTTTGACATTTCATTCTGTAGTTCGTACTGTAATTTTATATAGCCGGTATGTTTAAATTTATGTAGTTCAGCCTTCAGTGGTAATTGGAAGCTTGTTTTTCCTTAGCTTGTTTTAGTTAGGGCTGGGCTCCACTGCCTTCAGCAGAGCTTAGTAACAGGTATATCTATAACTATAGTGCATATCATCAATCACAAAACAGATCAGTTTCATTTTGCTGGCAGCACTGCTTAATACATATATGTACAAATATACAATTTCTGTGTAACACAAACAATAAGAAATAAATCTACATGCAATCCTTTTAGGAAAAATTTGAATATTTATTAATACATTCTTTGAAAAGACTGGGATTATAACAGTCTCCTTGCCAAATGTTTAAATTATATGTTTTTCTAATACTAAGGAATTCTGTTTGCAATACTTATTTTACTTGTTAAATAAGTACATTTTCCCACCCTGTAGTGATCTAATCCCTGTGAATGAAGAAGTTAAACAGTGTTTATCAGTATAATCATACAGTCTTTTCAAGTAGACCTGCAATACATGAATCACAAAACACAACTGATTGCAAGAATCACTTTGGGCCATTTGTCATACATGCTGGAACACTGTAGCAAAGTGGGTCTGACTTGAGCGGGAGACCTGTGTTCAAAAGATGCTCAATAACATCAACTTACTTTAGCAACAGCAGCATAAAATAAAATAAGAGTGGCAGTCTGTAAGTATACATAGGGAATGTTGGGGAAATGAACAAATGATAAAAGCAGTGTCTTGCATGATAGAAACTCCATCCTTTTGTGCATGTATTGCAATACTGTATGGATATAAGGAGCTGATTTCGTCATTTTGATAAAAACACTGGGTTCTGCTTATTGAAGGCAAAGGTCATCTTACTCCAAGCTGAACTCTCTTTCATCAAAAGAGAATTTTGGTGAGAAGGGGTCTTTTTGTAATGCTCTGGCTAATAGATATCTTTAGTACACTCTAGCTTAGCTTGCTTTTAGGCACCTGTCAGGTAAATTTTTTTAAATTGCTTCAGCATTTTAAAACATTTTAAATGCTTTTCTAATTCCTTATATATTGTTTTTCTAAATTCCCATTTAATGTGATTTAACTGACATTTAAGTTCATTTTTGAGAGCTGTTTGGCATACATCTATTTTAGTAGTACTATTCTGAACTTGTTAATTAAAGAAAGCATACATTTAACTTTTAAATAAACAAGATAAATATTTAACAATTCTACCTGAAAAATAAATATTTAATACTCTTAAAAACAGAGATTTTGTAACATGGGAAATGGTATAGAAATGAAATACAATCAATAAATGAAAGCAACCAAAGATAGTAATTGTCTCCTTCTTTCTCTTATTCTAGTATCCCATTCTCCTGTCCCAGTTTACATAACACATATATATGTCTATCTTGACTATAGGTAGTATCACTTAGTTGAAAGATGCAGCAATATCTTCACACTGAAATAAAACTTCTTTTATCACTTGGGATTGTTTTTTGACAAGTTCTTAGAGGACAACACCTCCTAACTCAGTGATAATTCAGCAGATATCCTAGCTGCCTTTTCTACTTACTTCAGAAAACAGATACTCCAGTTATTTTAGAGGAGGTGCATGGGATTTTGTACTTGGGATAGAAAACTTGTGAAATAATATGACAACAGTTTGGAAGTTGTTGTGTCTGCCAACCCATGCATCGTACTTGGTCTTGTCTTAATGTCCATTGAGAATATATTGAAAACTTAACTGCTGATGCAAGAATCCTCCTACCTAGACACAATTTTATATATTGAAATAATAGACAATATTTGTAGCTCAGGTTTCAGATTTTGGCAGTGGTTTGCTCTCCAAGCTTGTTTCAATTTAGTTTCTGAACAGACTAGGTAACATCACCAGGATTGTCCTTCTTATTCTCCTTAGCTTATATGTCTAGTGTACCAGTGTGGTCAGTTGGTCATGTTGTTGGTTGTTTGTTTGGAGCTATATTTAAATTCTAAGCAGCTAATTGGTTCTTTTGTTGCTTGGTTGTTCAAATGGTCTGGTTTCTTATATATTCATATGCTGGAACTAGGTCAATATGTTTGTTAATTGCTCCTTTGGTAGAATACTAGGGCTCAATAAATTAATGTGCCTGGTGGGTGCTAGCATGGCCAATGATTTTTGTTCCTTCCCAAACTTGCGTTTTTCATTATCAATGTGGTTTGAGATCAGGGTTTTTTGGTCGTGCCATTTTACTGCTAGTTGATGTTCAAGAACCCTTGTTCTCAATTGCCTTCCAGTTTGTCCCACATAGAATTTATTACAATCATTGTAATTGATTTTGTATACTATGTTGCTGTTGTTTTCCTTCTGTATATTGTCTTTTCTGAGTGTAAATGTAGGTTTTGAGCTATCATTAGTCCTAGGGGTTGCAGTATTCTGGCAGCCATTTTGAACGTTCCTTTGATGTATGGCAGGACTTCTTTCTGTACTGTGGTTGTATTTTGCTGGTGTTTGGATGACAAGGATAGTATTATTAATTTTTTTGGATAGCCATTGTGAAAGAAAACTTTGAAAAGGGATTTCTCTTCTGCTTTTCTTAATGACTCAGTACTAAAGTGTGTTTTGGCTCTTCTGAATGCAGCTCTTCTTGTGTGTAGTGGATACAGCTCTTCTTGTGTGTAGTGAGGTGATTGCTTGTGAAATTAAGAATTTGGTCTGTGTGCGTGGATTTTCAGTATATGCAGGTTGTTTATCTGCCATAATCTTGTCTCCCTATGTCAATATCTAGGAAGGGGAGTCATTGTTCTTTTGCTTCCTCATGTATAAAATTGATCTCAGTGAATATGTTGGTGTGTATATATCTCTTCTAGTCTGGTGTGTTTGATAATGGCAAAATTTTCATTCACATAACATACCCAAAATTTTGGCTGGATGATGGGCAGGACTGTACATTTCAGTTTCTGCATTATATTATTATTAGATATATATTCTAAGGACAATATCACCAAAGCATTCATCATCTTGGCAAATAGAATTTGAAAGCATAATAAATTTTGTACATTTTACTCACTGACTGAAGTTCTTAAAATAAAACTAGAGATACTAGGATTGATGCTACTGACTAGGAAAACTATAATTTTAAGGGCTGGATAGAGAGAGATAGCCATTATCCTTTCAAACACTACATAATAATGTCTCCCATTTTAGGACTTTCTCCCACCAGAGAAGTCCTTCTATATTAAAGCATATGGTATTCATAGCCAAAAAGATGATATGTAATGCTAGTGCATAATGATTAACAGAGAAAGAAACAGATAAAATCATTTAGAGGCATGGTTATCTCAGGCAATTATGCAATGAGGAAGGCAATTTAGGGCTGAACCACAGGCCTCAAAGTTGGGGGACAAATTATCACTCAGAGCAGCAAATAATAGGATCAGCACCAGCAAATAGCAGCAAACTACTGTAACATATCTACACATGGCCATCATGACTGATGCTATTATTATATTTTTATCTTGCAATTTTATATTTAACTTAATGATATGTTTAGCAATGAACATGGCTAATACTGCTGTCTCCTATTTTCCCTACCACCCTATGAGGGATATTAGGCTGCAAGACAGTGACTGACATGAAGTTATCCCAACTGGCTTTCATGCCTAAAGTAGGTCTAGAACTCAGAGTCTCAGGTTTCTAGTCATTACCTTAATTACTATACCAAACTGGCTTCTCACTATACCTTTCTTCCTTTCTTGATATTTCATTCAAAAGTATTATAATTAATTTGGGCCAACTTGAGAGCAGATGTAATGGAAATATTATTCAACAATACTTTATATTGTTTCCATACAAGTAGATTTTCTATCCTCTAAATGCTTTGTTAATAATGCTAATTATTCATGTCCTTGACATTGCTGGAAACATTGCTTCAAAAAGTGACCATAAAAACTTGAAACTATATCATAGGAAGTATAGAGGATGGGTGGTTATACATATAGGTTGTGTGTGTGTGTGTATGCATACACATACACACGCAATACTTGAAAAAATGACAATATATATAACGATAAATATATAAAAACTGTCACTGATTTAACAACTATAACTAAGGCACACAAACAGGAGAGAATCATACAAATGAAAATAGTTATGCTTTCATTTTAATGACCATTAGATATTAGTCATCTTTAACTATTAAGAGACTGAACCTTCCCTCTTATTCCTTATCCATTTTCTCATCTTACCTTAATCAATTAAATTTAATTACTTAAGAATATTTATATAACTGCCAACTCACTTTCAATGATTTTGGATGGCTTACAAGGATAACAACCCAATATAAAAAACGATAAAAAAGCAATAACCTCCTTTGCCCTCATGTTTTCTTAACATTAACCCTAGAAGCCCCACATGTGCTTTTTCAAGAGACCACTTGGAAGTTTATCTCTACCCTCAAGGTCACCTGAATAGTGCAAATGGGTGTGGGTGTGGAACCTTTGTGGAATTGCTGAAAGGACTATGTTGTAAACAGAAGATAGGTGGTGTCGTATCTCCCCTCCTCTGTTGAGAGGGCTGTTGAATTTTAATGTAATGACCTCTTTGACCGCTCTTTTAAACAAGCGATCCTCTCTCTCCAGAATGTGGACTTTTGAAGACTGCTGTCTTTAGAAGAGTGGTATTTTTCTTTCAAATTCAGTTGAACTGCTGAATCTTGTCTGTTCTCCTATGTTGTGCCATGAGTTTGTGAAGTGGTTGCATTGTACTGCATATATTATGTTGCTCAGTTTGTGTCTAAGTGTTTCATCCTGGGGATGGACAAACTTCTGCCTCAATGTATTATTGGGTTTAAAGAGTACATCAATGTTGTGTTAGTTGAAAAACCTCTTGAGCTTTTCAGATATTCATGCAATGCATGGAATGAAAATGTTGCTTTGTTTATTGTTACCTTCTTGGTTTGTTATGGAAGAGCTCCTGGGTCTTTTCTTGGATTTGATGATCCACGTATCGAGGCAGCTCTCAGAACTTGTGAATATCTCAACTGGGCCTTCATGAAATAAATAAATAATACATTTATTTATATTGCTCCATATTAAATGAATATGCCAGGAAGAGTTGACAGAGTTGATGTCCAGCACTTTTGAAAGGAGCCAAATTATCTAACCTTGATTTAGATAATTATTTCAAACCTGAATTTGTAGTTTGAAGCAGAGAGCGCATAGATGTCATTAAAATTCAGTTTTCAGAAATTTGACTAGATGGTGAGAAAAACTGAGATCAGAGATTCAGCAAAGTCGGGACAGCCTTAGCTTCCCCACATTTACTATATTCTTTTTGCTATTGCTAAAATCAGATAAGCATATTTAGGAATTGGATAGAATTTCCTAGTTGATCTACCAGTCACAGTTCCTGACTTCCAATTTCTGTCATTTCCTTTATCACATTGGCATACATTTGTACATATATCAATACTGATGAGAAGGGCAGGAAAGTGTTGTTAGACATTTAGTGCAACAAGCCTAAATTTATTCACATATTAAAAAATGTAAAGGCCAACTCAATCATATTAAACCCTAAAATACTATATAAAGCCTCCAGATGGTATACTTGTTTAATATATGCAAACTTGTGTTCCTAATACTGTCACTCTTATCTTCCCCCATCCCCATACCCTAAATTTACCTATTATGGCTCTTCCTGAAAGAGGACCTTCAGCAACTTGTTAAACCTGTTGGCATCATTGAAATTTTGTGTGGGTTTAAAAGCCCATCAAAACAGATCTTATTATAACTAGAGATTAAAAACCTGTTAATTTAGTTGTGCCCAGTGTAGTGGAGCAACAGCTATAAACATGCATTCTTAAAAAGCGGTGAATGACTTATTTTATTTTAAGCTTAGATGGGTAAAATAGTTTTACACGAGAAGTTGGCTATATTTTCTTGATGCATTTACTTGCTAGATTTTACAGAAATAATCAAAAATACGTAACCATATAATTTCATGTTAAATGAAAACAGAACATTGTTACAATTATTTTTGTTAAGATAATTATTATTTCTTGCCCCTCTTGCCCCTCTCAATCCTTTTAATGAATTCTATCTTCCTAACATTGGTATTTGGAGCTCTGGTGGAAGACTGTTAAGAGGACCACTGTACATAGAAGCACTTCTTCCCATATCTCTTGAACAGGAGATCAGTGTTGAAATATGTGAACTGGACAGAAAGGGTCCACTTGAAACATACAGTTTTAACTACATAGTTGTCAAGCCATATAGCACTTTATAGGTACAAATTGGGATTTTAAATGTTCCTGTTGACAACCAGAACATCATAGCAGCAGTATTATATAAATATAGCATCTCTTTGCTGCCAACAAAGGGGCTGATTAATTTTGCAGCAATTGTAGATTCCAAATATTTTATTTAAAATTTAAAACTAAACCATCTAGGAGGAAACATCGTAAAGAAAGTTTGTTTTCTGCCCACTTTGTAAAGATATCTTATTCCTGCCCAATAAAAGAAACCTTGGCTTCAGAGTAAACATAAACCACCTACAGTTGTTAGATATGAGATGAATGGCAAATAAATTTAATAATCAATTAAATAATAAACATAAAACTAAGTTTCTGTCTTCTTTTGTGTGTCATCCCTTTAGGCATTAAGCAGTACATTGTACATTTTCTCTTGTCCAAGCTCAACATTCTCTTTTCTTCATAGAATTTCCCTTCCCTTGACCATTTCAGTTACTCTTCCATGGACCAATTGAAATTGTTTATTTCTTTCTTAAAGAATGACATCCAAAGCTGGATATTTCAGATAAGATATTAAACTAGTATACAATAAAATGAAACTATTATTTCTACTGGCTTGGAAACTACAGCTCTCCTAATACACATTAATCTTCTTTGCAGCTTCATCACACTGCTGATTCACATTCAACTTGTGACTGAACACCTTTCCAAGATCCTATTCATATATACAGCTGCTCCTGTGCTATATCTGTTCCTGTGGCATGATTTCCTTTATGTCTAAATGCATTGATTTCTGATGTATTTCATTTTACTTGATTCATCCCAGTTTTCTATTCTAGAAACAATTAATTTTGTTTTTTCCTATGTAGTTTCTTTCCTTCTGTTTTAAGAGAGATCCATGTCAGATTTGTGCTGCATTCAAATGTATAGTAATTTCTTGCCTATCATTAATACACATGTTAAAAAGTACATATTTTTAAAGTTTACTTTAAAAAGTAAATTTTTTAGTTTACTTTAAAAAATCATGCAGCAACCCACTGAAAATTTCCTTCCAACTTAATGAAGAACCATCAATGAGCATTCTTGGAGCATAGTTTCCAAGCCAACTGTGAACAACTGTCATAATATAATGATGTATCACTAATTCTATTATTACTAAACTAAACTACTAAACTAAATTTAAACTTAAAAAAACCCCTACATACTGTTATTACTAAGCAAATCTACAGATGATGCATTATGATTGACCTGACTTGAAAATATACTCAGCATTCACTTTTTTGAACTCTTACAAATACAAACAGGCATCAACAGCAATAATTTTTTCCTAAGGGTAGTCCTTGATTTACGATCACAATGGAGTTAGGAATTGCAGTCAAAAGTGGTTGCAATCATAAATCATGGAACAACATGACTCGATTTTATGACCATGTATATAATCCATTATTCCAAAAAGTGTTTTTTTACTGGAAACTGGCAAAAAAACCCTCTCCAAACATGTGATCGGGCACACCGCAGTTGATTGTAAATGCGAGTTGACTGTCATGCACCTGAAATGTAATAATCATCATAGTACATGTGGGAGAAAGCAGTCATGACTTTGAGTAGAGGTTGTATATTCATTGAACAGTGTTATGTACGTAGGTTTAAATGTATTGGTTTATTTGAACTGTTCTTGTAAAATGTTAAAAGGGATTGGTTTAAATAGTGCGGGAAAAACCCTGCACTCCCATTGGCTGGCAACTATGGCTGCTGGCTATAAGAAGCAGCCGTAGCCCAGCCAACTCGGGTCCATTCGAGCTGTAGTCTCTTAATAAACTCTTCACTGAAGCTCTTCGCGTCTGACTCTTCATGCAAACTTAACACTGGCGACGAGGGTGGGATTGCCCTGAAGAAGAGACAACGCGGACGGCAAGCAGAAGAGCGAGATGGCTGCGCTGAACACCCCCCTAGCCCTGTTCGATCCGGCGGCGGAAGACTGGGAATCGTATGCGGATCGCTTCCAGATGTACTTGGAAGGAAACGACCTCGCCGATATTCCCGAGAAGCGGAAGAGGGCAGTATTTCTCACGCACTGCGGTCCGGCAGTCTTCAAGATGGCGAGGCGTTGGCGGAGCTGCAGAATTGAAGGTAATGGAATGGCCTGATTTGGAAAAGCTTTTAAGAGCCCATTACGCCCCACAGTATCGTGCCTCATTAAGAGACACGAGTTTTACCCTTGGAATCAAGGGGAAAGCGAAAATGTTAATGACTTCGTGGCAAGCTTAAGGGACATTGGGGGTGATTGTGACTTTACCAACTTAGAAGAGGCCATGCGTGATCGGTTTGTCCTAGGCCTCAAAGATAAGGTCTTACAAAGCAAACTGTTAATGAAACCTAAGATCACGTTTAAGGAGGCCATAGAAGAAGCTGTTTCAGCGGAAGCCACCAAGTCCTCAGCGGCGGCCATGAAAAAGATTAACAAGGCCTCAAGCCATTCTGATGTGGAAAATCCACAACAACCCATTGCGGCAAATAGACTCTGATTCAGATTGCAGTGAGGTGGAGGAAGGAATTTTTAGACTCAGAATGGAGAAGAAAAGGAAAGACTCCGGAAAAAAGAGGCAAGAATTTTATTGCAGAGGCTGTGGGGGGCCACCCCGCACTGAATGCAAGTTCTTAGACACCATCTGCCTACGTTGTGAGAAAGGGTCACCTAGCCAGAGTCTGCAAATCATCCAGAACTCCACCTAGTAGGAAGAAATTTCCTGAAAAGGATTTTAAGCCCAATAACTTCATTGAAAAGATGGGGTGCAATTCAGAAGCAAATGGGAAGAATGAAACTCATCAAACAATCACCATTGGTCATTCTTCACCCTTGAGAAGCAGAAAAGTACACGTGAAGGTGTTCATTGAAGGAAGGCCTTGCCAAATGGAAGTGGATTCAGGCTCTTATTTATCTATGGTGTCATGGGACACTATTCACAAGCTACTTCCCAACATTCAAAAGAAACATTTCCAGAAGCAAGCACTGACTCTTAAAGACTACCAAGGGAACAAGATTCCAGTAGTTGGAGCAAGAGATTTCAACGTGCAGTTTAAAGGCCACACCAACGTTTGCCACTGACCATCGTGGACAAGGATCCCAAGCTTGCTGGGACTTGAGTGGTTCAAGCCACTAGGCATCAAGGTGACTGGCATCAATCACGTGACAACTCTGAATGGGAGGAGGCCTTTGAAGTCTGAATTTCCAGAGGTCTTCATTCAGCAAAGATCTGGGCAAGTATATGGGGAGACCCCTATACTTTCAACCTAGAGGAAGGTGCCCCTCCCAATCACTTTCAACCCTAGCATTGGGAGAAGGTTAATTCGTTTAAAAGCCCAGGAGGGTTCCATTTGCTTTAAAAGGAAATTGATGATTGAACAATTGTGCTCAATTAAAAAATGTCATCCAAGGGGTTTTAAAAGCCCATCTGATCACTCCAGATGGGAAACACTCCATAGTCACACCAGTCAAGGCTGATGGGTCAGTAAGAATTTGTGGAGACTATAAGGGGACACTGAACCATGCGCTGCTGCAGAGCAGAGCATACCCAGTACCAGTTGTGCATCATCTGTTACATTCACTTGGCAGGGGTACAGTGTCTTTGCCAAATTGGATTTGGCCTGGCATAATATCAACAATTAACAGTTGATGATGCCACTGCAGAGGCCCAAACCATTGTGACTCATTAGAGGTGCCCTTCAAATGTAAAAGGTTACAATTTGGAGTCAGCGTGGCAGGCAGTTGCACCAGGCATTTTCAAAGCCTTATGGAAAGAATGCTCCAAGGACTGCCAGGGTAGTGCCTTACTTTGATGATGTGTTAATCTCTGCTGAAAATGACACTCAGCTTCAAGAAAAGACTCAGAGAAGTCCTCACCAGATTCAGGAAAGCAGGGTTAAAAAGTCAAGGAAGACAAATGCACACTTAAGACAGACAGGGTTGAGTTCCTGGGCTACATGATTGACAAGCATGGCATCCACCCTACTGATACCAAGGTTAAAGCAATCAAAGAAGCCCCTAAACCTAAATGCAAACAGATTTTGCAAGCTTTCCTGGACTTATTAACTTTTATCACATGTTTCTACCTCAAAAGGCAACCATTGCTGAACCTTTGCACAGATTACTTGATAAGAAGTCTGTTTGGATCTGGGGGAGGAAGGAACAATCAGCATTTAACAGTATTAAGAGACTAATCACATCTGATGCTGTACTGATACAGTTCTCTGAGAATTTGCCTGTTGTACTGACTTGTGATGCATCCCTTTTTGGAGTGGGGGGGGTGGGGTTTGAGCCACAGACTTCCCAGTGGGAGAGAAGCCCCTATTGCATTTTACTCTCGCACCTTGACCAAAGCAGAGAGGAATTATACCCAACTGGACAAAGAGGCATTGGCAGTTGTTGCAGCTGTCAAGAAATTTCATGAATATCTGTATGGCAGGACATTTACCATTATTACAGACCACAAACCTTTGTTAGGCATTGTGGCAGGAGACAAACCTACACCCACTATCCTGTCACCAAGAATGCTGAGGTGGACTGAATTTCTTGCTGCTTATTCATACAAGCTCATCCACAAGCCTGGCAAAGACATTGGCCATGCTGATGCCTTGAGTCGCTGCCCACTTCCGTTTCACACTGAGGACGTTGAACTTGAGGCACACCCTTTTTCCTAGAAACTGTTGCCAAGCTTCCAGTACACGCTGCTGAAATTGCCAGAGAGACTGCCAAAGACACTTTATTGGCTCCTGTTATAGGCTGGATTAAGAAAGGTTGGCCTTTCAAGATCTACCTCACCTTGCCCAACCTTTTAAATCCAGGCAAACTGAATTATCTGTATTAAGAGGATGTATTTTGTGGGGTAACAGGGTGGTTATTCCTGCAAAACTGCAAAGAGAAGTTTTGGAAATGTTACATGAGGGTCATCCTGGTATTGTAAGGATGAAGGGATTGGGCAGGAGTTATGTATGGTGGCCAGGTATTGACAAAATGGTTGAAAACTGGGTTGCATCTTGTCCCATTGCCAGGTAGTCAGGCCTGCCCCACCTCACGCCCCCCCACAGGAATGGGAATGTCCTAGGGGCCCATGGTCTAGGATCTACATTGATTTCGCAGTTCCTCCTACTAGAGGGCACCTTTTCTTATTATAGTAGATGCATATTCCAAATGGCTAAAAGTGTTTCCCATGACATCCACCACAACTGAGGCTGTCATCAAGCAGCTCAGAAAACTGTTTGTAACCCACGGGTTACCTGATGTTCTTGTCTTTGACAATGGCCCTCAATTTACATCTAACCTCTTTGAATCCTATCTAGCACAACAGGGTATCAGACATGCCCTTACTGCCCCTGGGCACCCTTCGGCTAATGGCCGGGCTGAACGCATGATACGTTTTACCAAAGAGAAGCTTCAGCAACTGGGTCCTGGGGACATCACTGAGAATGTTGAAAAACTTCTTAGTGTTCAGCACATCACTCCTAGCCCATCTAATAACTTATCCCCAGCAGAGTTGTTGATGGGTAGGAAACTTAGGTCTTCCCTTGACCGCCTTCATCCCACTTATGCACCCAATGCACCACTGGATTCCACTTCCAAAGTTTGTACATTCAGTGTGGGTGATTCTGTTTATGCTAAGAACCTCATAGGTGAACCTTTGTGGATTCCTGCTAAAATAACTCAGATCACAGGCCCTCGTTCTTACAGGGTACAAACAGAGGATGGACTCCTCTGGAGCAGGCACATTGATCAACTTAGATCCAGGTTCTCTCAGGAACATCACCCTTGTCTCTCTCTAATTCCCTCACCTGATGTCAATTCTAGGGGGGAAGGGGAGGAACAGGAGGAAAATCAAGCAAGAATCATTCCCATGTGTAACGAGCCATTACCACAGGAACCATCCCAAAACCTGTCACAATGCCAAAATCCATCCTTAGAAGTGGAAGATTGTACATCACTACCTGACTTGGGAGCTGATTTTGGAATGGAGATGGTTGGGAGGAGAGACCAGATTCTAACAGTCAAACAGGGTCTTCTTTCACAGGGAGTCCCAATGAGGAAATGTCAGCAGACACATTTCCTCTCTCACTGGGTGAGAATGTAAAAACTTCTGAACCACGAAGGTCTCAACGACCGCAAGAGCCCCACCTATTTAAAAGAATACATTAGATAGGTTGGGGTTTGGTATGGACTGAACCTAGTGGG
>CM019155.1:46689902-46819720 GCA_009733165.1 Naja naja | reverse complement strand
TAATAGAGAAACACCCCATAACATGAATAAACGGGATGATACTTCCCGCCTACCAGACATCTGGAAATCCAGCCTAATCAACAAACGAGTCCCAGCCACAAAAACCACCACCGACCCCAAAATAACACATGATGCCACCACCAATCTCCTTCACCAGACTCAAACCCAAGCCCACGCCAGATGAAGGCAACCACCATCCAGAAAACCAGACCATGGCTGCAACACCACTGCTACATACACCCCCTCCAACCCCCAAACTAAGCAAACTGACACACGCTATAAACACATAGCCAGACCTCAAACTCGTAGCCAAACCAAGGCCCAGAATGCCACATCACAGCCTTCCACCCAGGATACTACATCACAGAACTCAGGAGATCACAACACAAACATCAGGAGGTTGCAGCACAGACAACGACCCAGGAGATTACAGCACCACCCCCCGGACATCACAACAATAGAACTCAAGGTCATCACACAGCCCATTACCCAGGTCGTTTACAAACACAAAAGGCTGAGAGACACACCTCCAGCCCTCAGCCACACAGGGTCTCAGGAAAAAGCCATCCAATCTGCATACATCAACTCACAAACCAATCAAAAAGTAACACATCCAACTCTAGAGTTTAAAAGGGAAAAACACCACGATCACACACTTCTCCCAGGAGAACGAAGCTGAAGACACCAGCCTGAAGATGACGGATGAGATTTCGTCGAAACGTTGCCAAGGTATTCTCAACCTTACACGGGACAAGACCCGAATACCCAAGACCTACTATACTTTACCCGTGAAAATCTACGAAAACATATATATATATATATATATGTGTGTGTGTGTGTGTGTGTATGTATATATTCGTAGATTTTCACGAGTACAGCATCTTCTTGGTGTGTTCGGGTCTTATCCCGTGTAAGATTGAGAGTATCTTGGTGACGTTTCGATGAGATCCCACTCACCATCTTCAGGCTGGTGTTTTCAGCTTTGTCCTTGTGCGAGGAAGGGTGATCAGTGGGGAGGTGCGGTGTGCTGGCTTAGTTGTAAGCGGGCTGGTTGGCTGTGTTGTTGCTTCTTGATTGGTTGATGGAGTTGATGTTTGCAGATTGGTTGGCTTTTCGTACAACACAGAAAGCTGAAGGACACACAGCCATTACCTCAGCCACACAGGTTCTTACAAAAATCCAGGATCTAATCTGCCATTATCAGGCTTGTGTATTGGGTTCATCTCTGTGTCAGGCTTTCACAATGGCTGTGAAAGCCTGACACACAGATGAACCCAATACACAAGCCTGACGATGGCAGATGAGATTCTGCCGAAACGTCACTACAACTTTAAAAGCACAACTATAATGACGTGGGAAAATACCCGAACAAAGCTGAATACCATATATATATGTATGTATGTATGTATGTATGTATGTATGTATGTATACATATATACACACATTAATAATTATATATAACTAATTTTTCCCTTCCTTCTTTCTCAAGAAAATGAAGGCAGGCCCTACAGTTTTGATTCTGTTTTGCAATCATGAATCTGTTGTCGGTAAAATATTTAATCTGTATTATATGAGGTTGTAGCAGGGGCAAGGAATGGGAAATAAATCTCCCATGGGTTCCTCCCACAGAAGTTCTTGGTTCCTCTGTGATGCAGAAGGTTATGTCTGGAAAGCCACTAATGTGACTATGGTCTGTAGTAATTGATAAGAATCTCCCTCTGAAGTTGATAATATTAACTTTATGCTGCTATGGCGTGATTTGTTGGATTCCAAAAGATATTATTATAATACTATCGTTACTGCTAGGCAATGGTTTTTCTTCCTGAGCTAGCTGGACTGAATTCTGTATAACAATACCTTCTTGACATTGGACACTATAATATCCATGCCCATCTAGAGTGGCTCTGGAAGTTGGGAACCTGGCCAAATTGATATATTGTGCCACGTATACAGTAAGACACACATTAAATTTAGAACTGAAAAGACTTAAAGGTAGAAAAATCCCCTGTAGCTATGTTTTCATGGTTAGATCACTCTCTGGTCAGTTTAAGATTAAGTATTATAAACTTCTGTGGGGATTGAAGAACTGTGAAAACTGTCCAACCTAGTTGTGTGAAGTTAATTTAACATATAAATAAGTTTTAAACATGTCACATTCTAAAGTTGAGCAGTAGCACAATTTGTACTTAACATTGCAATGACCCTGTAAATCTTTGTAACAGGAGAGTCATCACTAAGAACACAGAGGATTCAACTTGTGCTGAAATCAACCATTTAAGGCACATATTTCTTTAAAAGACAATAGGTGATGAACAGTGTGATAAATCCAGGCTGTCTTTGGAATCATGTAAAGTCTGTTCAGAGATATATTTGCTAGTTAAACTGCTGATAAAGTCAGTACAGTGCGGTATCATCTGCGAATCATTAGCCTGTCTGAAAAGTCAGAATTTGGGTTACGTAAGGTCAGTCTTGTTCTATTTTTATAGATAATTTCTAATTAGTATTACTCACTGATTGCATCCTTGGGGAAATGTAGCAACCAGTTGCAGATTGAAACATTCACTCCTTAGTAATGAAAGCAAGGAGTAAAAATTAGTGTGTGTGTGTGTGTGTGTGTGTGTGTGTGCTTTCTGTCTGTCATGTTTAACTGGGCAAAACAGTGCATTTCTGGGCCAAACTTTGTCAACAAGTTTGTAAGTAAGATAACCCACAGAATGCCATTACTCCCAAGGGAATGAAATTTGGGGAAGTTGTGATTACTTCAGAAAATTAGGGAATTATCTGTTTCCATATCTCATTCTGTTGCTTTTATATAGTTGATATATTAGTTCCAACCTATTCAAGTATAGTAGTTCCAATCTATTCCGAACAATGGCAATTTGAATGTGTGAGTAGGGTATCTGATATTTGGAGAATGTGTCGTAACTGGTTTGCGGATATATTAAATTTTTCTTAAATGTAAAAGAGAAGGAAGTATCATCTCCTACATTTTAAGTAAGTAAGTGTTTCTAATGCTCCCTGACAGTGTCTCACAAGGAAGCTCAATGGGAAAACTGGCAGGAAGTCAGAAATCACTCCTACTCTCACAGTTTTTTTGCTCTCATCCATGATAACTTTGTTTCTCTTGTTAGGTAAGGAAATATCCCTGAAACATAAGCCAATGTAAATATTTTAATCACTGAAACTATGTTTTTAATGTTTCAGATCTAAATAATGGTTAGATCTGTATATGAAACCATTCAGGGAAGGATAACATAAATCTGTAGCTTTTTAAACATTTGCTGAACTAAAACAGCCAGCATCCTGATGGTCCATTGTAAGTCCTACTTCTAAAGCAGCTGACAATTAAGACAAGAAGTTTCCCAGCCTTCCAGTATCTGATAAGTACTATCTTTACTACAATAAAAATGATAGGTTCTTTGATATTATTTTTTTTGCACCATTTGAGCATAATTTCACACTTATAATTCTGTTCTTACAGTTCTAAGTTTTGACAAACCTTTTGAGTAATAACGGAATCAAATGTAATATGCTTATTTCACAGCCATGCCTGTTATTATACAGAAGCTTTGACTGTTCAACAGAGCAAATCCAGGTATTGTACAGTTTCCCAATTAACAGGCTCACCTTCAGAGGTGTTCAGTAAAGGAATGAATACTTCCTGAGTCATGGCAGTTCCTTTAATGAGCATTGCCATTTCCTGGTGCTATTCTTATAGAATAGAGGATAACTTTTCTCACCCTTTCTTCAAGCTTTGCCCCACAACGTTTTTCCACAGAATGTCAATGGGGCATACATGAAAATGATGACATAGTGAGTTTTTAAGAAACCACATTTTAATCAGGCTACTTTAGGGCTTGGTCTCGGTCTTAGAAAAGGAGATAGAACGGTTACTCTTTTTGTCATTAAACTTTTTAGATAACACAGCTAACCAGGACAAATTATTTTAGTCCCCAAAGCCCAAGGACTCTTTGGATCTTTCTGGATTTTTCATTGAGTTATTTATGTAAAATGTTTCTATATCACTTCCTGTTGGGGAAAAAAAAGTCTTGTAGTGCTTTACTATAAAAGCAATTTGCTAGAACAGCGAATAAACATATACATGAAATTGTATTACTTATTATAATTTACATTTGCATCCCATCACAATCAATTTGACTTTTGGTAACATATACAATAGAAATCAAGACGTAAAAACATTCACAGTAAGGATTTTTTAAAAAAAGCTTTGTGACAAAATAAAAAGAAAAAAGAAATAAAGAAACAAAACAAAGTAGAACAAAAATTGTGCCAACAAGTTAAAATGCCTTTTGGAACAATTCCAGCTTCAATATCTTTCTGATTGCATTGAAGCATTATGCCATCCTGATCTCCATAGGGAGACTGTTTCAAAGGACTACTTCTCTACCAAAGAGAAGTAGAACTTCCTTGCTTCAGCTTCCTTTACTAGGGCAATCAAAGTAGTATTTTTCTACATCAGGTTTCACAACTGGAATTCTAGGAGAGGATATCCATTGATTCCCTGCGAGATCATTATTTCATCATATTTCATTATTTAAAAAATCTTCTAACCTCCAACAAACTTATTTTCTATATTGCATTTACAAAAAAAGGTCATTAGTTTGAAGAATGTCATAAGGCACAAATAAAAAAATTAAAAGAAATCAAGTTCCACAAATTAATTGAATGGATCAATGTGTGTGTGTGTGTGTGACTGTGTGTGTGTATTGTTATTTATGATGAACCTCAATCTCAAATCCAATTCCAAAATGATAATACTTTATGGATTTGTTGATAGATAAAGAGATGGGATATGGGAAGAAAGGTCATTTATTGTATTTTAAAGTTCATAAAGAAGTGGCTTTCCATCTTTGCAAATATAAAGATATAAAAATGTCTTTATATATTTCTTTTTTTCTTTACTATATCCTTATTCTTATTTTTCTTTCCCCTTTTGCTTTTTTATTTTCTTCATCTTCTGCTCTTTATACTTTTTTTTCAATTTGTATTACTTTTTACTATTTAATACAATTACTATCAAAAAATTTAAAGATTATCCTAGTGTCTGAAGCTGAATATTGAAATAAATTCTATCTCGACTTATGACAACTGAACCCAAAATTTCTGTTGCTAAGCAAGATACTGGTTAAATGAATTTTGCCACATTTTATAACCTTTCTTGCCACAGTTGTTAAGTGACTCACTGCTGTTGTTAAGTTAGTAACATTAAGTGAATCTGTATTTCCCATTGACTTTACTTGTCAAAGTCACAAAAGGTGATCAGATAATCCCAGGACATGTAACTGATCCCAGGACATGTAATATGAACCAGTTGCCAGGTGTCTGAATTTTGATCACGTGACCATGAGATGCTGCAACAGTCTAAGTGTGGCAAATGCATAAGTCAGTTTCTTCAGTCCCCTTTGAACTATCACTAAATGAGCGGCTGCAAATCGAGGATTTCCTGTACTGTATGTATATGTATCTATGCATTTGTGATCCCATTCTGCTTCAAACATATAAAATATTTTAAGTGTCCCTACACCATTTTGATAATTCATTAAATGTTTCTTTTTCTTATATTAGAGAAGGAGCATTCTTGTAACAATGATCTTGGCCTCCTGATGCCAAAGAAAAGCTCTAAATATTCTAGCAGATAGAACTATTGATCTATAAAAAGTGCAAAAAAAGTCATGCAGTTTATTTTCAAATTTGTCTGCATACTCATAGGAAATTGTTCTGTAGAATTTTTTTTATTAAAAATCCTTTCATTTGTAACCTTTAGAATCAAACAGAATGTTAACTCCTAGTGGCTTGGATATCAATAGGTACTTATCCAGAGAGAGCACTAATTTCAGAAATAATTATTTTTATACATATGTAAAGTCCAATACTATTTTACAGCTATTATACCTATTTTATGTTTGAAGCTAGATTTATTCAGAATTATTCTAAAATGGTATTATTTATGATATAAAAACCAAAACACATATTTTTCAGTTTGCTGCTGCAGAACATTACCTATTTATATTACAAGTAGAATAGCGAGTTTAAAAATTGTGCCTCCATCTCACTTCTTCATTAACAAGTTCTAATTTAAGAAGAAAGTGATTGGATGATATAAAAATATATAGCCTTAATTAAAACAGCCCTTTGCACAGTGATTCCACAAAAAATAAAATGCTTGTTTTTCAGTTGCTTTCTTGACCTCAAAGTTCTTGCACCAGAGCAACGCAGTGCAGCTCAGCTATTCTATTCTATTCCATCCCATTCAACCCTACCCTATCCTTTTATTTTGTTACTATTTCTATTTTGCATTATGTTTTATCTTATCTAGTCCTTTTTTCTCTTTTTAAAAAGTTTATGTCATATATGACTGATACACTGTTTGAATTTTATTTTACGAATCCGGTGCTTTTAACTTCCTGATCTTGATTGTAATTAATTAAGCAGATTTTATTTAGATCCTGTAATTATGTGATCTTCTCATTTTTGGAACACAAAGACTTTTCAAAAATTAATTGCAAGTAATAGATCCATTCTTTAAAATCAGGATGCAAGGTTCCTTTCAATTATGTAAAATTTCCTCTCTGCTGTGACTTCTAAAACTATGGAATAAGAAGAGGAGCAGGAGGAAGGAAAAGCAAAAGACAGCAATGTATTTTATGTCAGTTGGGGATTATTATGAAACGGACAGATCTGGCTACAGAAGAATTCTACACCTGTATCACTAAGCAGATCAACAAAATAATAAAACCATACCAGAAACAATCTAGTAATACAAAGCACAAGGTACAAGACAAAAGGAGTTTGGCACAACAGAAAGTTTTAGATGCAATTTTAACTTTATCTGAGGAGGGTCCTTACTTTTATGAGCATAACAGAAATGTAAAAATTGAAGATTTTTATATAGGAGCAGGAAAAACAAACATGGAAGGCACAAGCATGGGAAAAATAAAGAAAAAGGACTAGGATATACAGGGAGAAAGAGTAGAAAGAGTAAGTACAAAAGGAAAATGAGAACCTGGGAAACTGGAATCCTTAATCTTTTGCTCAGAAACTGGAGCACTTCATTGAAGTCCCCTTCAGTCCCTTCCACACAAATATTTCATTTATGAAATATTCTACAAATATTTCATTATTTTTATGTGTGTTTGTCAGAATATACTTACACATGTAGTAAGTTGAATCTTCAGATGATCTGTTTGCAGAAATTCTAATTTCTCAGGAAAGTATATGAAGCCCTCAGAGATTGACTGATACATATGAAAGTCAATAGGGCATAGCAGTGTAACATTAAGGAAGCATTTTGACACATTCAGGCATTCTGAGCCCAGTCAATTCACAATGACCTCCACATCCCTCAGATGGCACTGCAAGCACTTAAGTGATACCTATGAATGTTTGCAGAAGGAAAACTTCATATGACTCATATCTAGAAATCAATGTATGTAGGGTTGAAGACTTGAATGTTGCATGGTCCTTTTGAACAAGCAGCTATCTGAAGAAGGACAAGACATTGATCAGGCTTAATTGAAAATAGTCACTTGGTTTAGAACTTCAGAACACACTATGTCTAATTATTTATCTAGTGTCAAAATATTATAGGTGACTTCAGACCAACTGTTCTCCTGTAATTTGACCTATCTAACAGGAAAAAAACACTAGGAATACAATTGCTTTCATTTTTATTACTACCTAACCTGAATAATCAACTTACAAATACTGTAAAAAAGAAAAAGATAAATAAAAGATAAATGTTTAATTTATATATTGATATACTAAAAATCTTATAAATAAAAAAGGAAAATATTACAATGTATCTGTTAATTTTAAGTATAATAAAGACACTTTTTAAAAAAACTGGCTGTTTAACAGCTGAAACAAGACTTGGTTTTACATACCATCTGTTTTAACTGATATAGTTTAATAATAAGCACCTGTACAGAAATATGCCATGGTATCTGAATTTATTATGAGAAAATATTCCAGATTCATATATGGCATGTTTCTCAACCATGACAACTTTAAGATGCCAGGATATCTGAGGAAACACCTTATCCTAATGGTACTAACCTGCCCTACTTGTTCCAGAATAAAGAATGTAATCAACTGAAGAATTTTGTCCAGTGGGGTCCAGAAGAAGAGCCTTTTTTGCTATGGCCTCTGCATCAGGGGTGGGATTCAAACGGTGTAGTAACCGGTTCGGTGAGCGTGCCCTTTAAATTTAATCAACTAAGTTTAACCTTTAGTATATTGAGAAAAGACTCTGATGTTGAGAAAGATTGAAGGCAAAACAAGAACGGGGATGGTAGAGGATGAAATGATTAGATAGTGTCATCAATGCAATCAACATGGATTTGGACAATTCCAGGAGACAATGGTGGAGAGGTTAGCCTGGAGTCCATGGAGTTGCGAAGTCAGATATGATTTTGCAATAGAACAACAGAACTCAAGGTGGTGACATGTCCAACAGTTTGCTCCTCCTATTTTCCCACAGCAACAACCCTGTGAGGTGGGTTGGGTTGAGAGAAAATGACTGACCCAAAGTTACACAGCTGGCTTTCACTTATTCCTCCCACCTATCTTTACCCATCTATGCCCTTTTGGCCATCCCTGCCTTATGGGGCAGCCAGCACCCCAGAACTGCCTGTCTGTTGGGCTGTTTACCAATCCCAGGAATAGGTAGCACATCAAACTTTCACACTTTGCGCCTAGCTATCACACCAAACGAAAGTGCGTCACTGCCTTTGGTGCGACTGCCTTTGCTGTCACATGTATCTTCTCTGATACATGTGTCCTAGATGTGGTTCCCTGAGCCTTTGGAAAGCTGTGTAGTCTTTGGAAACCTACAGTTTCCGAAAGCAGAACAGCTTTCCAAAGGCAACTTAGCTTTCCAAAGGTTGTGCTAACCTTGGAAAGTGTTTGGAAAGAGTGCAGTTTTCCAAAGGCTCAGGGAGCTACATGTAGGTTTGCTAGAAAAGCTGGAATCAAAAAGGAGACTGCAAAAGCAGTAATCTGCTTCTTCTTTGGCTGTAGCAGCTGGCGCAAAAGGTAAGAGATAGGTGCGGGAAACTACAAGAGAAGGCAGCTGGGCAAACAAATGCTTTTTGGTACTTGGGCAGCCTAGGAGCTATATGGTTCTGTGGCTGTTTGCCACTCCACAAGGCAGAATGTACAACTGTCAAAGGGCAGATTTGTGTGTGAAGATATAAGAGGGATTGGCGGCACTATCGTACTTTGCTGCAGTTTGATGCTTGGTGGGACTACAATAGTGGCCAAAATTGTGGAAATCTTTTGAGAAAAGTGTATTTTTGAGGTTTGATGGCTAATAACACTTTTTTAAATAGTACCATAAATTATATGTCAATGGAAAGATAATTTAATGAAGAATGTAATGCAACAAAGTTTGTTCAATTATCTGTATTCTATGAAAATTTATAGCCAAATAACCAGAAAAAGGAAGCACAACTTGCTTAGGTTGATATCAGGTAGCTCTCCTTCATCTGATTGTAGCAAATGAGCATGAGTGTTTAGAGAGCCAATCAGGTGTCATCTTGTTTTGACAATGAGCCAACTAGATCACAGTAGGATTCAGTTATTGATGTCATGTATTGAAGCTGAGAAGAGGACATTTATCAGTGTGTTATGTGATTGCCATCAAGTTGGTTGGGCTTTTTTGTGTAAGCTTGTAAAATGTAATAAAATTAAAGTAATGATGCAAAGAGTTGACTGGTCACCCAGAAAACAATGTAAAATAGTATTATTAAGTGAACAAGGTTACAGTTATAAAGAAATTAGAAGAAAAATTGCTGGAAACTTAACCAAAGGTGGCATTTTTAAATTTTTGAAGAGGTATAAGGAGACTCAATCACTACAAAACCACACTGGTAAAGGCAGAAAAAGGTGTACAACAGCAAATGATGATAGAAGAATTAAGAGACTGTGCCTATGTGAGAGAAAATAATCTGGATGTATACAAGATAAAATGGCACAACGCAATATGAAGTTGAATACAAGGACTATTTGGCGTAGACTGCAGGAATTTAGCCTAAAATCTAGAATTCCATGAAAAAAGCCACTTTTATTTCTCAAACAAAGGTTGAAAAGACTAAACTGGGCTAAAACCCATGTTGCCTGGACAGAGAAGCAATGGGACAGTGTTATTTGGAGTGATGAAACCAAGATCTCCCTGTTTGGTAGTGATGGAAATACACTTTTCCCAAAAGGTTTCCACAATTTTGGCCACTACTGTAAGTCTAGAATGGCTTTGACTGTGTTTCCCCAAAAATAAGAACTGGTCTTATTTTATTTTTTGCTTCAAAAGTCACATTAGAACTCATTTTCGGGAAAACATGGTATCAGGGTAATCCCCATCCCCAGTGCATGCACAAGAGCCGTTGAGGGCACAGGGACCAATAGTGTCCAGCAGCAGCTGCAGCCATTGAGTCCAAGCACTGCGATCACTGCCCTAGCCCTCCAAGCAGCAGCTGGAGGCAGGGGCGTGGGCAAAGCACGTGATCCTGCCCATACATGTTGCAAGGCAAGCAAAGATAGATGTTGGGATGGAGTAGTCAGGCAGCCAGGGAGGCTTGTCCTGCGTGTACAGTGGAGCTAGAGTATGTAATGACGTTGGACAACATTGGGGCCAAGTGCAGAGGCTGCAGCATAGCACTCCCCATCACCTGCCTCGCCTTGTGTTGGCAGCACTAGCAACAGGCGGAGGCAGAGGCATGGGGATGCCCATTCCGTGTCCAGCAGCCGCTACAAGCACATTTCAGCAGCCCTGAAATCATCTGGGTCTCAATCCCTCCCAAGACACCAACAGAGCAGTCTGGTACAATTTAATGCTCTTAACTTACAAATAGAAAACCTGGTTTCTAATACTACTACTTCTTTTCTTTCTTGGCCTCACTTTTTTTCCTTTTGCTTTTCCCTGCCAACTTTCCTCTCCTTCTTACTCTCCTCCTTCTCCTCCCCTCCTTCTTGGCATCTCTGCTGGGAATCTTGTTGATGAGATTGTGCAGTGCTACCACTGAATGGATCAGGTGAGGCAGATAGCGCCATGCCATTGCCCCTATGTTTGGCCCGCACCACCTAATGTTATCCTCCAGCTTTGCCGCACATGCGTGATGAACCTCTCGTGGCTTATTTTCTGGTTGGGACATTTTCAGGGAAAACAGGTTGCTTAAAACCTGTGATTTCTATTAGTGACTGCAATAGGGAGTGCTGAGATTGTAAGTCCATGGTGATTTGACATCTTACTTTATAAGCACATCACTTAGTGGTGGAAATTGAAGACCCAGCTTCTTTGTAAGTCAAGGACTACCTGTTCACACACATGCATGCCAATGTTATATGTAGCTCAAGGATGGCTTTCAACAGTTATGAACCTTAAACCCCATCATTCTAACCAACAAGATGAGGTGATATGCAAATTATAGTCCAATATTGGCTATACATTCTCTGCTTTTGCTATTTTTTAAAAGATTAAAAGCTACTCTGAATTAAATAATGTAAGTTATTTATTACAGTTGTCCAAGAATATTTGAGCTGTCTAATATCATTATCCAAATATTAGACAAACAGTTACATAAGTATGCTTTTAAATACTGTTATATACTATGCAAATGCAAAAATGGCTTATGCTTTCTTTCCGGAAGCAGATAGCGCAGACTAAAATTAAAATTTCCTGATACTGAGGAAATCTTGTGCATATTCAGCTGTTAGTTACGACTCTAAATTGTTGTTACCAGAAATAAGGCTAAAAACTTTACTCTGGTTATATTAGAATAAGCTGTTTGAATGTGCTACTATAAAACACCTTTGTCAGCACACTTGATTCTAAAGTGAGTTCATTTTTGTCAGAAAAGTACAAATAATAAAAAGGTGATAAGTTGATCAGAGAGGAGAAAAGTATTTATTCTAATACAACTATTTACAGATTGAAGATTAGTTGCAAAATCTAAAGACAACAGAAAACCATTATTTTTTGAAGAAAATGCTTTATATTATGCAGAATTTGAAAACTGTTTTCAAATTTTTCTAAAAAATATTGTACTGTATTGTTTTCCAAAGTCCACCTTTTTCAAATAAAGAGCATTTGCAAGTGGCAAAAATATTAGTATTTGTTTGCATATTATGTTCGGAAGATTATATTTAATCAGTTTTAGCAGAGATGCGTTTTAGTGCTCCTTTCTGTTATTCTCAGCCAACAACAAAGCCTCTGGGGAGTAATATTGTAGTGTATATGGAATCTTTCCGTATCGTTATGGTCATACGAATGATTGTAGCACGTAGTTTATTGTGTAACAGAATTAGGCAAACTTAAAGCCTGAACTGAAGCGTGAAAATTTCTTTCGAAACTTCCACTAACAATAGCGGCGTGCTCATACTCCTTTTACAAGGGTGGGTAGCATTCTTGAACAATAGTTGCACATGAGCATCCTTCACTTGATCTGTGGTGCTCAAGATTCAAAAGTGCAACGCATTTATTGAGATAAATCAGCGAGCATGATCATCTGACCACTGTAGTGGAATTGGTTGGGGGGGAGGTGCGCTACTATTTGAACCTGATATAGTGAAAGGATAAATGTGAAAAACTGTCTGACTTCTGTTTCTACAAGCCGTGTAAGGCGTTTCTGGCGGGTGTTTGGCTGGAAAAGAACAGGAATTGGCAAGACAGCCGCAATATACTTATTTATACTGTAGTAGCTCTGCAAACTGCCTTCTTCATTTTCGGTTTTACTGGTCGGCGACAGTAGCTAAGGACGCTTTCTTTAGAAGTGCTTGTCGCCAGGGGATGGAGCACGAACGCGAAATAGGGCTTCGCAACAGCGCATAGATACGTACATACAGAATCCGGCGCGCAAAATAGCGTAGTGCCCCGGTTCCTTCCTTCAAGCTGTCTGCCGAGACGGAGGAATACTCTGTCTCAGCAGACACAGATCCGCCGGACCAAAGGCTGGCAAGCCGTCAGCAGAGCGACAAACTCCTAGGCGAGCGCGGCGCCGCCGCCGCCGCTGCGCGTGTGTGGGCGGCCTCCGCCTTTCCCTGCAGCTGGGCGCCTGCGTGCAAGAGAAAAGGGGGCGGTGGTTGAACTCAGCAAGCAGCGTCGGCTACGAGGCGGGGGGTGGTGGCGGCCGGGAGGCGGCGGCGGCCGGAAGGGAGCCTTCCTTTCGCTCTCCCAAGCCCCGCTTTGCTTTGGCGGGTCGGTGGATCTCTGAGCGAGGGAGGGACGCAGGCGGGGAGGAGGGAGGTGAATGCCCCCTCTTCAGTGCCTTTGCACCAACAGCAGCAGGTAAAGTCGGCTCAGCCCCAGGCGGCTCCCCCTCCCCGTGACCCGCCCGATCCCCGCAGTATCAAATGACTTGGCTTCATCTGCAACCTCCTTTTGGTTACCCCAGGCTTCGTGTGGCTTCCTCCTCCTGCCTCGCCTCCATTCCCGGCTGTCACTGAGGGACAGCCGTAGAAGGCGAGGAGGAAGGAAGTGATTTTTGAGGCCTGCAAGGCTCCTACAAGGCGCCTTTCCCTCGCCCGTCGCCTGCGCTCCAGCTTCTAGAAGCAGATCTGTTTGCTGCTTCGGTTCATGTGAACCAGGAAGGTTGGAGGGAACCTTTTTTGCTGTCTAGAGGCTTCCGAGAGGCAGAGGAAAAGATTCCTTAATGGGGCCGGGGGCGGCGCGTTTTACCGCCCCTTTTTCTAGTGGGAAGGAGAAGTTGCTCTTTCTCCCCTCCCCCTCAAACCTTCACTCTTTTCAATCTAGTTTGTTCTCCTTCACTTTCTTCCAAAGTGATCCGAAAAGCGTTTTCAATTTCAGATTCTGTTCTTCACACCATGTGAACTCGGAAGTAACCCCCGAAGGAGTTCATGGGCATTTGCTTTCAAGTGAACGGGTATAAAATTGCACCTTTCAGTCACATTTACCAGACCTTTTAATTACATCAGCTTACTCATCATATGTTGTTCCTTAAAAAAAGGAAACAAAGCAAGGCATGTGCTTTAGATATGAAGAACCCGAATAGCTTTAAAAAAAAGTCTTGGATATGAAATTTGGTTTCTGTTGAACAGTCATGGCATCTTATAGGGAGGTTTAAGATTCAGTGCGTTGTGAAGGACTATATGTCCCAAACTTGTGTGTCCACATAGTAGAGGAATAAAACCCAATCATAAATTTGTGAAACAGTTATTTTATTCACTTGAATTTCCTCACTAGAACCAGCTTGGTTCTTTCATTATGTACCAGAGAAGGTGACTGATTTATTGATGAATATAGAAAAAATGAATATCCTGTGTATTGAGTTAAAATGTCTATTGAACTTTGGCAAGCATAAAGTTAGCACAGGGCAGTGAGCTGTATTTTAAGGGAAAGGAAGATGCAAAATTTTAAACCACTCCTCCAAAAGAAAAATTAATTAGAGCAAACTTGCCTGTCACTTTATTTAAAACAATTCCCATGTTAAGAAGAAAAATAAGACTGGAAAGGTAGCACTTCTCAAATACAATACTCTAAATTTACACATTGTAGAGTTGGAAACATTTTATGCAATTCAGTGATATTTTTCAATATGAAGTAAAGAGAGATGGGAGTTTCTATATCTATAGCAAGTCTTCTACGAAAAAACATCCAAAACCAGATGATATATAGTATATAATGAAAAAAGATTTAGAAATGCCATTGAGATCATCCAGCTCCTTGGACATGTCTAAACTAACTTTAACTATAATTTTTACAAAGTATTTCATTTCTTTTGATAATGTGTGTATAAAATTACCACATTTTTAATTAGAAAAAAGCAAGACATTGATATGGTTAGAAATGCTACATGAATAATATAAATATACACATATGACTGTATCTTCTGTAAAATAAGAGGAAATGATAAATGCTAGGTTTTTCTTATATATGTACGCTATATTTCAAATTTTATTTCATAAACTAAGACTTCTCAGTAGTGTTTATACATGGTACAGTAACGTAGTTCTCAATAAGATACAGTATTTTCTGATTTGTCCCTTGTTCCATATTTTGCACACCACTAGTTTTTTTCAGCCAGTTTGATAAAGACATCAGGCTAGAGAAAGCCAGCTTGGGCCCTAGGACCGAGGCAGTAGCAAATCACTTCTCTAAAATTTTGCCAGTGAAACAGCCAAGTGGTTTCCAATAATCAGACATTAAAGGGAAGAAAGAAAAAGGTTTTCTTGTGCATGGACATAATTCATGGGTATAATATCCTTGTTATGGCATGGTGATAGATACTTGATCAATAACCCTAAACTTAATATATATGACACATTGCTGAGAGTCAAAATCAGTTGCTGCATAAAAATAAATGGTGGCTCTTAAGTGGTTAGATGGGCTAGCCCTAGACATTGGTATTTGACTATAGATCTTTTTACCATTTATATATTATTGTGTTTTACTAATATAGGTGAAATGTTAATATGTATTGCTAGTCCATGTATGATATGCCATACACTAAATAAAATAAATAAATAAACAAACAAATAAATAAATAAATAAATGATGGGCAAAAACATTTTAGTGGGTAAAAAAGAGTAGAAGCCTGTATTTTATTTTTTGTTTATTATTAATTCACATTCTGCCTAGAATACATAATATTTCTGCCTTCTGTTTTCCCCATAACATATCCCTGGGTGGTGGAATCGGCTCAGAGTGTGATTGGCCCAAAATGAACTAATTGGCTTTTGTCAAACTTTTCATGAAATAAATCTGTGTTTGTTAGTTGAAAAGCCTTTAAAAAAAGCCCTTGTGAAAAAAATATTTTGATGGATTGTTTCTGTAGAATATTGCCTCCAATATATATTTATCCAGCTAAGTATTGAGCACTGTTTTGTTATTAGACTTTACAGTTAATAATCATGTGTATATTTAGCAATTTTTTCATTAACTGATGATGGAACTAGCAATTTTCTTACAAATATATTCCATTGAATTAGATACTAAGAATTAAATTTAGAATTGCAGGCCAGGCATAAGAAAATTACATAATGCTTTAGAGAAATTAATGTTTTAATTCCTATTTATAACAGTCTCAGTTTAATCAAATTTTCTTTGTAAGATTTTGCCTGTGATATAAATCTACTGAAAGTGAAAGTGTTTGGGATGGTTTGATCTCATATCATTGAAATTAAAATCCAACATTTTTTCACAGATGCTACCCATATTTTCTTCCTGTCATTTTTGAGCTATTCTTCAGAAGCAATAAAGTTAAATTCTGGCCTGGCTATTGCAATTACATTCTGCACAAGTAATCTTGGACTTAACCACCAGTTGCTTAGCAACCATGTGAAGTTATGATAGACGCCCCCCCCCAGGTACTTATGACCCAGTTCCGAAGTTCCGACAGCTGCTGCTCCATGCAGTTATGTGATCTCATTTTGGGCCTTTGACAACTGGCCCACATTTATTTCACATATATTTGCTGCCTCCTACTGTCATGATACGATTTACAATGGTTTTTTTTTCTGAAAAATGGTGTTTAATTTCAGTTTTTGGCTAAAATGCCCTGTAATGAATAATGGGTTGACTTAGTGACCATGACATTTGCTAATGCCACAGATTTGTTTAATAACCATGGTGATTCATTTAATGTCCATTGTAAAAAAGTTCATAAAATCAGATCAGACACCCTATGATCCACTTTTACAAGATCACAAGTTACAATTGGAATGGGCAGGCTCCATTATGGTCGTAATTTGAGCACTACCTGTAATTATTCAAATTTCACAAATACTGGTTTTCTTCATGTATGCATTTTTTAGATTTTTTTCAATTCTGCTTTTATAACTTTGTAAGTAATTTAGTGCAACAAGCATATCTAGTGCAACAAGCATATCTACTCCTCCTCTTTTCTCCACAATAAAAAATCCTGTGGGTTGAGTTAAGCTGAAAGTGACTGGCCCAAAGTCATCCAGACAGCTTTCATGTCTATGGTGGGGCGAGAACTCAGTCTCCTGCTTTCTAGGCCAGAACTTTAACCTCTGTACCAAACAGGCTGTACCTGTCATAATGTGAACTTTAGCTGGAGCTTAATTACAGTGAAGTCTCCTTTTCTTCTTAATGCTGTACAAGGAACTTATAGAAATCTGGATTTTTCTAACTTCCATCATTAGAAAAGACTCTTCTGTATCCAGTCCCATATTCTTGGATCCCCCAGTTTTTGCATGAACCTTTGCAGGAACTTTCTGATAGTCCCATTCAAATAGCAAATGTCAGCTTTTGAGCAAAGTTTTTTCTAAGTTTTTTTAATATATATATATATATATATATATATATGTATGTATGTGTAAAACCTTTTAAATTAACAAGATATATTAAGTATCAAGAGTTATAGTTTCTAAATAGGGAAGAGATTGACTGGAAAAATTGGCAATGTAAGAAGCCTGATAGATGTTAAGAAAGTAATACAATAGTGTTCACATGTGCAAATGTGCTTTCAGCCCAGTCTCTGAGATTGTCTGTGTAATATACATAATTCATCTGCCAACATTTTTGCATGTGTTGCTTAGACAGAACAAAAACTAAACATGAACGAAGAACAAAAATGAGGTGCTTGTGAAATAGTGGTGAAAGTTATTTTTAATTCTCTTTTCCCCAAATTGGTTATGTTAGAAAATGTTCGTTAATTGACTCATTAATTGACTAGCTAGATAACGTAATAGAAAAAAATACCAGTTGGCAGACTACGTTTTGTTTTAGAAGAAAGCTTCAGATGGCAGCCTTTAGAACTGAATAAGTCCACTATTTTTTAAATTTTATTTTTGTTAATGAGATAATGAAATGGTATTCCCACAATCAATCAATCAGAATAGAGTTGGAGATGACCTTGGAGGTCTTCTAGTCCAATCCCCTGCTCAAGCAGGAGATTTGGGCAAACTTGCAAATATATGTGTATAAGTGCAGGATAACATGTCAAAGAATCTTGTTCCAGGGACAAACCTTGTATTCAGATGACAAAGCCAACTCTAGAATTGTTCTGAATTTTTTTTTATTTTTCTAATTTCTTTTTCTAATTTGTGTTGGAAGAATTAGAACTTAATGTAATAGTTTTATTTTAGTCTGTACTACCCTGATGTCATCTAGATACGTTAGTTCTGGAGAATGTACTTTAAGAAAGATACAGAAAAACAAGTAGTTTCTAAAGAGAAAAGTAAAAATGATCAATATTATGAAAAAAATCTAAAAATATTTACATGCAGAGACATAATTCCTCTTCTTTGTACAGTATTTGCTTAAGAATTTGGAGAATACAGATTCTTGATAGTCAGGATCATTAAATCTAATTAGTTAAAGTTACTAGAAAGTACGTTTTCATTGAAGATTGAGGTAAGTTTCTTAATGGTAAAAACAGATCAGCAATTCAGTCAATTGTGTATAAGAAATGAAGGACTGAAGCAGAGATTTGTTAGTCATCTTTTAAGTAGGCTTTCATTCAAAATATGCAGTATTAACATAGCATCGGTATCTCCTTTCAACTGATGAAATGACTTTTTCTAGATGAAAAGACAGTAAGGGAGAGGTCAGCTAGATTTCCATACTTAATCTTCCAAAGACTAATGAAGATCCATTTAAGTCAAGGAAGAAGAAATGGATGGACAATATTCACTTCTGTTGCTTACACATGAATTCCTATGAAATCATAAATTCTTTACCCCAGAAAGATGTTAACTAGCACAGATTTCAAAATAACTCTTATTTATATCTATGTTCAGAAAAGAGGTAAGTTATTCTACTATTCCAAATTCAAATGTAATCATGGTCATGAAACCTGATGATATTGCTAAAATTTAGTGTTAGAAATCAATGTATTGTCTGCTTCTATTTGATTTTGTTTTTTGTCTATAAATTATTTTTTCCTAGTAGCGTTAAAACCAAACATTAGTACATACTTCTACATTTGATGCTAATTCTCAGGATTTCCACCTTTATTTAATTTTGCTTAGTACACATCTTTGTAAACCTCAGTGAATTGTATAGATTATGTCAAGGAACCATCTAATTTAGCATTTCTTTTTTCAGTAGTAGGCAGCTAGAGCTCTATGGAAAGGGCATAAAAGAATTTAATTTCCAGCAAAACTAGATTATATTCACCAGTTAAGAATTATGCTAAATGATCAACCTACTTTTTCATAGATTTCATAATTATTTATTACGTATCACTTGGGTTATGTGCTTGGTAATCTTTGTTTTCTTCTTTTATGTCCTTTACTTGTGATAGGTGATGGATAATGGATTACATTTATATACAATCCCACTGCAAGAGTTTATGTAAAGTATTATATTCACAATTTATGTTTTCAGTTGTTAAAAGTTAAGTTGCAGAAGATTGTTGACATTTTCATGCTGCTTGATAATATACAATTCTTATATTCAAGTTTGATTAGGCTTTAATTTGAATCCAAATAAAGAATTTGGGTCCAAATAGAATGTTATATCTAGTATATATAGTATTTCCATTTTGCTTCTTCTGAGTTCGAATTTGCTACTGTAAAGTGATATACGGAAAATTCTGCTTTGGTGTGAACATATCAAGGCATCTTGAATAATTTTAAAAAGCTTTCATTACTACCCCACCCAGCACTGGATTGCAGTATATTTTTGTTTGCTAATTCCTTTATTGTTGGCATCTTAAAAGGCAGAAAGTATCTACTGTTTCATTGCTGTTAATCGTAAATTCTAAGTTTATCACTGAAACAGCTATATTATTTTTTGTATTTTCCAAGGAAATTTAATAATCTTCTAAAATCTTGTATTGCACAACTTGTATAGCAATATAAATAATGTATAACTTACGCTCCAGATATGTAACTATCATAAACCAATATGCAATAATGCTTTCTCAATACAAACCAGCATGCAGTAATACTTTTTAATAGCTAATAAGCAAAGCAGTGCGCTGGAAAAGGTAGATATTTTGATGCAAGAATATGCATGTTGAAGCATTCCTTTTATAAAAGAATAATCCTCCAAGGAGTTGCATGGTATAAAGCATCTGGCTTCCCATTTTTCTCAAACCTTTTCAGTGACTAGTTTCACAATGAGTTTTTTTCATGATTAATGCACATTGTTGATCATAGTTTTCCTACATGAATGTTTGAAGTTACAATGGCACTGAAAAAAAGTATGACTGGTCCTTGCATTTATGACTGTCACAGCATCCCCACAGTCACAGGATCACAGTTCAGATGCTTGTCAACCAACATGTATTTACAATAGTTGCAGTATCCTGGGTCATGTGATCAATAATTTCAGCCTTCCCAGCCACTTCTGGCAAACAAAGTCAGTAGGAGAAATGGATTAGTGTATTGACTACATGTTTCATTTCATAACTGTAGTGGCAACAAAAGTTGTAAAATTGGCCCACTTAACCGCCTTGCTTAGCAATGGAAATTCTGATCCCAACTGTGGTGAAGGAAACCCTGTACTATGTGACAAAAATGGTCACATATCTATTCCAGTATAATAGTAACGGAAGTGAAGGTAAGACTGCTGATTTTTACAAGTATTCAAAATATTATATTAGGGGCTTTTTAAGTATTACCATGCAGATTTTGTCTCTGCTTGGTAGAAAATGAATTCACTTATTCAGACCAAGAAACATAAGTCTCTTTAGGAAAATTTTAAGTAGATAATGTTTTAAGGAGATGGGAAGGAAAAGGAGCTGCTAAAGTTTTGTTCAGATATTGTCATAAATACCAGATGTGAGTAGTGAGGGAAATCAATGGAATTAAATTCAAAATTTTGTTGTCTCAGGGATGCACAATATTTATTCTATGTCAATTGATTCTTTGTCAGTGGCTATAGAATTTTCAGAGACTGAATCTTGTGTTTTATTTTCTTTCTATTCAAATTTATCTGATCTATGTATCTGAAAGCCATTTTTTCTGTAAAGCTGTGTACTCTGCTCTTTAATTTTCTACTATATTGTCAGTCTATGTGCTCCAAACCAGCAGTCCCAAATGTTTCCAGCTCTGTGGACCAGCAACAGTGGTGGCGAGCGGTGTGTGTGTGGGGGGAAGGTGGTTTTGCGCTTGCACTTGTCGCATACACAAATAGAGCTTCATGTGCTCACACACTTCATTCTGTCACCTTGTGCAGCCTGGTTCCCAAAATGTTTTGACCTGGTATTGGGCCATCAATCAAGAGTGGGAACCCCTACTGTAAACAAGCAAAGAAAGTTCAGTTTGAATGTGCACAACACATTCAAGTTTTAAAATAGTTACTATTTAAATATGAAAAGTATTATTAGAAACTAGATTTCAGAGATTTTAGCTTAAGAAATTAAATGTACTTCCAAAAATAAAAGTTCTAAACAACTGTTACAATTATGCCTTCCAGTAAAGTGGAAGAAACAGTTTCTTTTAATGATAAAACTACACATTCATAGTATATGATATATTCATAATATGTGTGAATGTTATGTGTATACATACAAATATATTTATAAAGAATATATGAAAAATTTACCTGATGAAAATAAAATTTAGACGTAAATCAGAAAAGCAATACTTTATTTTGACATCACATTTTATGAGATTAGATAGTCATTCGGGTACCTACTTTCTTTTGATCTGTTTCAAATGTATCTCTAGAATAAAAGGTACTTTGTTGTGCACATTTCATATTTTAGTACTTTATCATTCATCTTTCTATTTCAGCTCCATCTTTCACTTTGTCATGTGCTGTCTACAGCATAAGAATGCATCCTCCTGTGTTGCTTTGTTTTGTTTTTTCTCATTCTACTTTGTCACTGAAGAAATTATTAATTTAACTGACAGGGGTCAGACAGAATATCTTTGGGTTACACATAAGTTTTCCCTATTTGTCAAACAATACACTTGTTACTATTATGGAGTTCTATGTAAAATGGATAATAAAGTGCTAGTACATTTAAGTAGAGTAATGCATTACCTTCGGGATGCTTGCTGAGCAAGCACTTATTTCATGAAGTCAAATCTGAAGTTGTGTGTTTCAGGCTGCTTGATATTCATTCCAGGAAAGCAAATTGGTATTTTTTCAGTCTTGGAAGTGTAAATGATATGCCTGCTGACTTCAGCAATGGACAGTTGCCTTTTAAATAGGATGTTGAATTAACAAATCACGGTCATTTCAATCAATATAAATTTATGGGGAGGGTGGAAGATATGTGTGTGTGTGTGTGTTGTGGAGGGTGTTTGTATAAATAAAATATATATCTTTCATTGTCCCCATAAATTTATATCGATTGAAATGCTTAATGCATAATATATGCATAATATGCATTACATACATGCATACACATCTACAGTTTCTATGCTTGGGCACTTTTAGAAAATGTTCTGACTGCACATTTCTTGTAAGTTCATATAAAGTCTGCTGTAAAGCTATATTTCAGAAAAATATTTAAATGTAAATTGTTTGGTTTGGATTCATTTTAAGCAGCCTTTCTTAATCTCCTGGCCTTCAGATACATTCAGGTTTAATTTCTCAGCCATGAAATTTGAAATCCAACATTGCTAGTGGTTGTTAGTTCAGAAAGATGTCCTTAGGACTGAGTTGTATGCTGGAATGACCCCTTAGAACAGGCGTGATCAATTGCTCCCCATGTCATTTCATTTCATTTTGAAACTTTCAGAAGCTCTAGCAAGCTTGACCATTCGTTAGACATTTTAGTTATTTTAGTTCAAAAATACCTGTACTTTCGTTCTCACAACTGCCAAGTGGAAACCAAAATCCTAGAAATTTAAAGAGTTCTGAAACTTGAGTGATTTTTGTTCCACTTGATAGTTGTAATATAGGATGTTGGTTGATCATGGGATTCATCCAGACTTGCACTGCTTTATAGTTTGTAGACATGGTAATTTTTTATATATTTGGTGCAATTGAGTGTTGTAAGTTCTTGTTACATTCTAGCAATGTTCAAGGAATAGATTTTATACTAAAATGGAAAATTAAAGATTAATCCATGATTTAAAAGAACATAATTGTGGGTTTAAATGTTTTAGAGACCTGTGTGTAATATATATTACACAGACACACACTATGATTGCAATTACAATTATTTGAAAGATTCCTAAATGAATGATTTTATTTATTTATTTAAAATATGTATATAACTGCCCATCTTATAAGTAACTGGGTGGCTCTCAGTCAAAAATTAAAATAACATAAAAACTATATGCAAAATATTAAAATCAAATGCATAAGAACAAAACAAAAAAATCTGGTGCTAAGTCAAGCTTCCAATGTGTTGTTGCCTCATTTTATCCTACTGTTTGGGGGGAAAACCAGACCTTTAAAGCTTCATAGAAGATTAGGAAGGTATAGATGTGTTGAATTTCAGGATGATGGGTATTCCATAGGATGGAGGCTAGTTGAAATAAGATGCAAGTGTTTAAAGGAAAGCACTTGGAGCATGCCCACCCTATCTAACTTGGTAAGACATCCTTAGGGAGAGGTCCTTAAGTAGAAGCAGTCCTGCAGATAACAGTTCAAGTTTCCAATGAGATAATTTTATGCTGTTTCAGAAGTGTTAATTGCCAAAGTTTTTTACTCAATGTCAGACATATGACAAACTTAAGGAAAGTATGTTTAACTTTACTCCCCTACTCTGACAGAATAGACAGTATTAATACCCTGGGAATGGTACTAATTTTATGATTATATTGTTGTATTTAGTTTCCTAATATGATTTTGATTGCTTACTTAGTATCCTATGACTATCACTAAGTGTTGTATCTTATGATTCTTGATGAATGTATTTTTTATGTACACTGAGAGCTTATGCATCAAAGACAAATTTCTTGTGTGTCCAATCACACTTGGCCAATAAAGAATTCTATTTCATTTGCCAGTTTTCTGGTTGGAAAGCTAGCAAATGCAATATTTCAGAAGGTCACAAGTCTAGCGAACAGAGGAAAGGGCAACTGTTGTGCTGAGTTTTTCTGGCCCAGCTCAGTGGATCTCTTTTGCACATGGAAGGGAGGGGAATTGGTATGCTGGGTCAGAGAAAAGAAGCTGAGATCTCCATTTCTCTGGTCCAGTACAGGAATTCCCTTCTGCACATGGAGGGAGCTGCCTTTGGCAGGGAATTCACTCCCATCTGCTTAACCCATCCTCTTGCTTAACAACCACAACAGGGAGGGCCAGGATAGTAGTTGTTGAGTGAGGTACTTCCCCAAAGCAGTTTGGACAGCCAATATAAAAAAAATCCATGTAAGTTGAGACTGTCCTGTGGATATAGGCCTGTTGAAACTACAGCTCATGTCCTACTGTACTGTACCTTCTGTAATGAGGTATGAAACAACTTCATAACACCTCACCTGATAAAACGCCCAGAAAACACCAATCTTTTTTATGCACAATTGTTGTTATCAGATCAGTACAATGTTATTTCTTTGAATGTAGATAAATTTTGTTATATTATCTGTAAAATTAGGCAGACTTTGACTGCCCATTGACAATCCACTACTAATTGTAATATATTATTTTTTTATTATTCTAATGCTTCTTATTTGCATTGAAAGTGCACTGTATCATGCTAAAGTTAGTGCCCTTCGGAGCTGGGGACAGTAAGATGACGGTATCTGCTCAAAAATGTTCTTAGGAGGAGCAGGCTGATCTGGTTGGGCTTCCAAGTCTTTGATACATATGCACTTAGTGCATATTGTTTATATGCACTAAGTGCATATGCTTACTCCATCATTAGGAGCATTTCCACGGAGAAGCCAAGAGACTAAAGTTTTTGTGTCTTAAACCATACTGATTCAAAATTTTCCTCTAGAAGAAAAGAACTCAAACCTTTGTGGGTGGGAAGTAATTTTAACCAATGTGCTATAATGTAAGTCCAGGCACCTGTATCAATATTAGCTAAACCTGCCTCCCTTTTTAATACTACCTTTGGGACACAGTGAGCTACCTGAAAAGTAGTTCTTAGGAATTTGGATTGCATCCTTACCAGAGGAGTAAAAGACAAGCAAGGTCCCAGCCGAGCACCCAAAAATAGGTGTGCTTGAGCCTTGGCTGTTCATAGCTTATGGAATATGCTGTGCTGCTCTGGAGAGGTCACTTTAACAATCACAACATTTTAGGATCAAAATTCCAAACATAATTATCATTTGTTGAGGACTATCTATAAATACTTGGTTTCATGATAATATTTTATCCCTAAGTTTTAAACATTTTTCTACTTTACTACTGATATACTCATTTGTAGAATCTATTATCAAATAACCAATGTTGCTAAACTGAAATCAAGAGCACTTATTTAGTGGTGACCTATGCCTTAATCTTCATTTTCACTCTAATTACTTCCTCTAGTTAGTAATCTTTTCATTGCTTTTTTTCTCTAGTTATCATTGGCAGCCAAGCATCCTAGTCACTAGTTCTTGTTAAATTTCTAATGAAAATTGGCTCAAAAATGACTATTTTCCCTTTTTATTTTGCATTGTCTCAATTCTTGTGTGATCCCAAATCTGCTCTCATTTATTCCTTTCTCTTTATTTGGACAATAAAATTTTATTTGACTGGTGGAAGAAGAAGAGAAATTTTTTTTGCTAGATACTGAACATTAGATATAAGGATATTACAAATAAGGGTATTTGCACAGGCATAGTTTTTTCATTGACAACTAACTTTCTTCTTCCTTTATGTGCCAGAGAAGGTGATTGGTTTATTGTTGTGTATGGAAAAAGTGAATAGTCCAATGCTTTATTCCATTCTTCTAATTTACAACATCAATTGTAATGAATGATGGATGAGATATCCAAACATTAATAAATAATCTTAAAAGGTGTACTAAATCAAAGTAGAATAGACCAAGGAATGATTTTGTATAATACTTCAAGGTGGATAAGCTAACTTGAGTGTCATTAATTCTGCTATATACAACAAATAAGAAAAATCCCATTTACAATAGATGTACTGCCAACCAGGTAAGAATTGAATTGACATTGTCACCTTTCCTTGCATTTTATGTTACTATATGAAATCTTTAAAACAGGTCTCCATTAATTAAATGTGTTTGGAAGCAGGTATCATATGTTACTATTTCTACAAAGCACTCTTGCAGAGCTGAATTCTCTTAGTTAATGGAAATTGAGTTGTACTACAAAATGGTTTAATTCTTTATTTGATTATAATTTATAATTATAATTTGAGATAATTAACGTGGCTTGTTCTGGCCTCACAGTGGGGACCCCGCTCACCTGGCCACGCATTAGGGCAGCACGCTATAGGGGAAGCTTGCAGCACCTTTGCAAAATGGAGATCTGGCCCAGTCTGAACAGCTGGACCATGAGGAAGCCCATAGCTCCAGTGCTTCTCTGAGGCCATTAAAGAGGAGAAAGCAGTGGGGCCATTCTGCTAAACAGGAGGCTGAAGATTAAGGCCAAGGCCTTTGCAAGCAAGAAGGCCTCAAAATCCAAACTCAGGACTGAAAAAAGAAGACATGTAGCCTTGGAGAAGCAATTTGCCAAGAACCTGGAGTAGATGAGAGTGCGGAGCCAACTATTGATTAAATCAGGAGATTTGGAGGCCGGTCTATATCCAGGGCTGGAGAAGCAGAAACCAGTTCTACCAGTCATTTGCAGGTGTGGTCCCCAGAGAGAGCAGATGAGGGTTTTTCCCCCTCAAGATTTGAGTAGGTCTGGGCCTAGTTTTAGACAGGCAGTCTGGGTTCCAGAAGCTTCCAGTCCTCAGGTTAATTTACCCCAAGGTGGCCATAAGCAAAGGACTGAGGCCACCTTTATACCTACAGCTCCTGGCTTTCACCCAGTGGATCCTCCTATAGGTAGCAGGCCTGAGGATATTAAGGATATGGTTTCTGTGGCCATTAGACAGGGGATTGCTGAGGGTTTTCAACAACAACTTCACCCTTCTGGGGGGAGGGCAAGGTTTTTCCCTGCTTTCCCTCAGGTAGTCCGTCCTGAACAGAGGGGGTTTTCTAGGCCCTATGAGCAAAGGTTTCCTTCTCATTCTGATCGGGGGGAACATGAGGAAGGAGGCTCTATGAATCCTTCAGACCAAAGTCACTCCTCCATGCCAGAGGAGGAGGATTAGAGATTAGAGATTCCAATTTGTCAGGATGAGGGATTAAGGCCTGAGCAACCCACCTACTCTGGTGTTTTCAAGCCATCCTTGTTCAAACCTCTCCTGGACAAGGCCTTACTTATTGCCAAGCTAGGACCTGATGAGGTGGTATCAGAACCCTTGGTGGAATCTTCAGCCCAGGGTGACTCTTTATTTTCGAAACCAATTGTCCAAGCTGAGGTGCTTCCGTCTCCTATGTTATTTTTAGATCTGGTGCGTGAGCAGTGCACCTCCCCAGGATAAGGGCCATGCCCCTCATCTCAGGACAGGTGTTTTTATAATGTGGGCCCTTCCTTGGCCAATGGCCTTCTCGTACCACCAGTAGATGCCCCTGTGGTTGCCTCTTTTTCCGCATCTGGAACTCCAATGGAACCAGAAGATGTGCTTAAGGCTGACAAGATAAGAACAGATCCTCAAACAAACTCATCAGGCTGCAGCTTGGGCAGTCCAGGCCTCAACCGCAGCATCCTTCTTTACAAGGTCGTCACTGCGTTGGCTGCATCAGCTGCAGGAGCGTTCAGGTCCCACCAGGACTTAAATAAGATAATCGCCAGTTTCTTCGTTTTTGCTACAACAACAGGCACTACCAGTACTGGGCCCTTCTGTTTGGTCTCTCATTGGCTCCCAGGGTCTTTACCAAGGTTCTGGCAGCATTGGTGGCATCTCTATGTGCCCTACCTGTGAGGGTCCAATGCTACCTAGATGATATCCTGATTCAGCTACCTTCAATCCACTCTGCCAACAGCGACCTTTAGACCATGATGCGGCTCCTGCAGGAACATGGGTTTTCCATAAACTTCAACAAGAGTCATCTACTGACCATCCGTCTCCTACACCTAGGGATTATCATCGACATGACCCTCTGAGGTTTTCCTTTCCCCAGATCATCAAGAGAGTCTGAACAACTTGATAAACCGGATTCAACAACAGCACACAGTTCCTCTGTCTCTTCTGTCCCAGCTCCTAGGAAAGATTATTTCCTATATAGGCATTGTGCCATGGGCCCGATTCCATGCTTGAAGTCTGCAATGGTTCCTGCTGCCTTTTCAATGGGCGGAAACCAGCCATCACCCATCAGAGTCCCAGTTCCTCCACAGATCCTTCGTTCTTTCCGGTGGTGGCAGTCCCAGGCCCTCAGGAAAGGCCATTTTTTCAAGGAGCCGGACAGGCTCATGATCATGACAGATGCCAGTCTTTATGGCTGGGGGGGGGGCGCATCTGCAAAGCAAGATAGCTCAAGGTTGTTGGTCCTAGACAGACAGGTCTCGCGCCATCAATTGGCTTGAACTCAGAGCTATCTTCCTAGCTTTGAGACACTTCCAGGAAAAGGTGACAGGGTCCAACATGTTGATTATGACACAACATGGCTGCCAAGGCCCATGTCAACAGACAAGGGGGGACCTAGTCTAAATCCTTGATGCAATAGGCTGAACATGGGCGGAGAGGCACCTTCTGTCCCTCAGGGCAGACCACATCTTGGGGGTCGACAATATCCAGGTGACTGGTTGAGCTGGGCCAAGGTCAACCACTCGGAGTGGAGCCTTCATCCCTGTTCCAGGAACTGTCTAATAGATTCAGTTTCCCAGTAGTAGACCTATTCGCCACTCCCCAGGATGCGTAGGTAGGCAGATTCTTCACAAGGTTTCAGACCCAGGGAGCGGAGAGGACCAATGTACTTCGGAGCAGATGGTCTCCAGGTCTCCTCTACGCCTTTCCCTCTTTTCCTACCATTCCGGCCATGCTTCAGAAGATGTTGGAGGAGAAGGCGGAGCTGGTACTTCTGGTTCCTCATTGGCCCAGACGGCCCTGGTTCACCGATTTGGTGAATCTGTCGGTCGCTCGACCATGGATAATCCCACCCAGCAGGATTTCCCACAGCCAAGGGGTCTTACTCCATCCAGAACCTTAGTGGTTCCAGGTGGCCATATGGCACTTGAGTGGAAATCTCTGAAAGAGACTATTTATTTATTTATTTATTATTTGGTCTTATATGCCACCCTCTCTCCCGAGGGACTCAGGGCGGCTCACATAAAAACAACCATACAAATTACAAAAGTTAAAAAGGAATTAAACCAAATTCGACCAAATAATCATTAAAACCCACTAACAAACATTTAAAACATTAAAACAGCCCCCCCCCTCAGTCCAAGCCGGCCTGTTCAAATAACCAAGTCTTTAGGCCGCGGCGAAAGGAGCGAAGGTCGGGGGCCAGTCACAGCTCCAGGGGAAGCTGGTTCCACAAAGTAGGCACCCCCACAGAGAAGGCCCTCCCCCTAGGGACTGCCAGCCGACATTGTTTAGCCGACGGTACCCCAAGGAGGCCCTGTCTGTGGGCACGCACCAGGCGATTGGTATTTGATGCTGGCAGGAGACGTTCCCACAAGTACCCCAGCCCTAAGCCATGGAGAGCTTTGTAGGTAAGCACCAACACCTTGAATCTCACGCGGAGGGCAGCCGGTAACCAATGCAGCTCTAACTTAGCAGGTAACGTGATTCAAACCATCCAGGCATCACATAAACCATCAACAAATCACATCTATGATATCACCCGGAGAGCTTATTGCAGTTGGTATTCTAAGGTGGCCCGGGACCTTACATCAGCCTCTGTCTCAGATGTGCTGATGTTCCTACAGGAAGGTCTACATAAAGAGCTCTCACCAAACACACTCCGCAGGCAGGTTGCGGCCTTGTCCTCGGTATTGTCATGGAATAATTATAACTATCCCACCACCCATCAACATGCAGGTTTTTGAGGGGAGCCTCAAATCTGCATTCATAGACATCCCACTTGGGATCTCCCAAAGGTACTCCAGGCTCTGACATGACCCCCATTCAAGCCTTTAAGGTTGGTGGGTCTCCATTTCTTGACCCTCAAATTGCCCTTCCTGGTGGCTATCACGTCGGCCAGAAAGGTGTTGGAGTTGGCAGCTCTCTCAGTGAGACAGGATTTGTGCATTTTTCATGAGAACAGAGTAGTGCTACGCTTAGACCCTACCCTTATTCCAAAGATTAATTCTTGGTTACACAGGCCACAAGAAATAGTCCTACTAGATTTCTGCCCTAGGCCTCAACGTGAGTTGGAATACAAATGGCATACGTTGGATGTGCGAAGAGCCCCCTGTATCTATGTAAAACAAACTGCAATCTTTTGCAAAACAAGCGATGTTTGTGCAATTCCAGCCAGCTTCTTTAGGGAACAAGGCTTCCCCATCCATGATGGGCAAATGGATCAGGGCTTGTATTTCCACTGCATACAAGATTCTATCTCTCCTGGTGCCCAAGAACCTTACAGCCCACTCTACTAGGAGTGCAGCCATCTTGGCAGCCTGGGCTACCCAGGTGTCTATTGAGGGAATCTACAGGGTGGCTACCTGGGCGTTGCCTTCTCCCTTTATCTGCCACTATCGACTGTTCCATCAACACTTTTCTATATCTCTGTAAGATTTTTAATTAGAATTTTTATTTATTTTCAATCCTGCGACTTCCCCGTATCCTTCTATCTTTCTAATCAACCAGTTTCTAGTGGGTCTTCTAGTATAAAGACCAAATCATCTGCAAACGCCTGTAGTTTATATTTCTCTTTTTTATTTCCATTCTTCATCTAACATTTCGGGTTAGCACTTCCAAAGTCAGTATAAATAGTAAAGGGGACAGTGGACATCCCTGTCTAGTGCCTTTTTTATATCAAAGTTCTCCGCCATGTCCCCATTTACCATCACCTTGGCTGATTGTGATATATTGCTTTAATTATATTGATAAATCTCTCCCCAAAGTCCATGTATTTTAATTGTAATAACATAAATAGCTAATTAACGTTTTCAAATGCTTTTTGTGCATCTAGAAAAATCAATGCCATTTGTTTTCCAGGATGTGTTTCATAATACTCCAATGTGTTTAAAATCATTCTCATGTTTTTAATCTGCCTCTTTGGCAAAAATCCATTCTGATCTACATGTATAAATTAATTCAAAAACCTTTTTAATCTTTCTGCTATTACCGAAGCATATATTTAATGGTCTGCATTCAATAGAGATATTGGCCTATAGTTCTTTGTCTGCATTAAATCTGAGTCATCTTTCAGTATAAGAGTAATATTTTTTTCCATCCATAAATTTGGTATTTTCGCTTCTAGCAGAACTTCATTATAAACTTCCAACATAACTGGGCCTAATATATCTTGTAGTTGTTTGTAAAATTCTGCCGGTAGCCCATTAGGCCTTGGCATTTTATTATTCTTCTGTCTCTTAATCGCTTCTGTAAATTCCATCATAGTTATTCATTCATTCAACATGATCTTAACTATTTGGGAAGGAAGTTCAGATTTTTCCAAATATTGTTGTATTTTATTTTCAGGGATTTTCTCCTGATCATACAATTTCCCATACTCTTGTATTTATATTATTTTTGTCCTCATTCTGATAATAAAAGGTGTCTTTCTCATCTATTAGTCAGTGTATCAGGTTTCCCACCCCCCCTCTATTTAACTCCTATGGAAGCTAGCATGGTATGCAGAACATTTTTAGTATGGGCATTGTCTATTACCTGTATCTATTACTGCAAGTATTACATACAGTAGAATACCTTTCAGTAGAAATCCTTCTATAGGAAATATTAAAACCTGCTGAAGTAATATAATTTTAAAATGTGTTTTGAAATAGCTGAGTAAATTCTAATCAAGCTCTTTGATTAGGTTATTTCTCTTAGTGTGTGATATGTAGTTTAGGCTAATTTTTCTTCCTAAGATGAATTGGCAACTTCTGCTCTTATTAGATGACCAGTTTTACTATTGCAGCCCTCATAATGTACACCAGAGGTCTCCAAACTTGGCAACTTTAAAGCAAAGCTGGCTGAGTAATTCTGGGAGTTGAAGTCCACAAGTCTTAAAGTTGCCAAGCTTAGGGACCCCTGATGTACACAAATCATGAAGATGAAATGTAGTGGCAAGTTTGCTATATGTAGAAAACACTATCTGCCAGAATTATTCTATCGCTTTTGTCTTCTATTGATAATGCCATATAATCAAGCATGTTTCTCGCAGCTGTCAAGAGACTACAACACCTTAAAAAGTACAGTCAATGACATCCAAAATATTGTTGCTTCTGCCTAAAGGAATATAACAGTCCTTTGATAGTGCACTTTTAGTGACTAATTTAAATTTTATTCATTTATGATTTATTTTTTGAAGCTATTACTCTAATTAAAATGATCCATGTAATAATGGAATGTAAATCGGGTATTTCAAATGCAAGCCATTAGAACACTATATAGGTGCTATTTTTGGATAATTGTCGTAAGACTTTTATTAGAAAATTTTAATTTTTAAGAGATAGGTACAATATATGCCATTTTAGCTCTTGAAGAAATTAATAACAATAAGTGGGAATAATAATACTTTGAAATATAAAATAAGTTACAGGTTTATTTATTTCAGTGTACAGTATATTTTTGGGACCAGACCACAAAACACATTCTATTTTTATTATTGATATCTTCGTTGGGGGAGAAATGTTTCCTTATAGCTCCCTACCCTGGAACAGCTTGAAATGATAATTTTTGGACCTGACCTGTGTCACTTTTTGATTATTGTGAAAATATTTTTACGATGGGAATATGAATGGGAAATTTTTGAGAAGAAAATTAATTGCACATAGCTTAAAGTTTCTGGATTTCTCAAATAAGGACTTAAATTGTGATTTTCCCCTCTCTTCCCAAAATTGAAACTTTTGCAGAAATTTCAGCACAGTTTTGATGCATTGTATTGGTGCAGTCTTCCCAAAGATAGGGGCTCTTTACTGATTTTCAGGCCCTCAAATAATATTGTCAGCTCTTGGTCATGTGTCTTGACACTGAAATAACTACTGAGAAACTTTGATTTGAAATATTCCACTATTGAAGATTATTATTGAAGGACATAAGTAGCTTTTCTTTTCAGTTTAAATTGTGTTTATGTTCCAATAGACTTGCTTATAGGATAATAAATGTGTTGATCTGATAATTCTACATTTGAATTTGCTATCACAGATTAATAGGACTACTACTTTCCTACAAATAGATATCTGGAAATCCTTGCCTGATTCCAAGGAGTATGAATGTCAGCCATATAGAATAAGATTTAGAAGTCAGCCAAGTACTTTGTCCTCTCACATTTTGTCCTCCTCTCTGAACAAGTGCCAGTTTGCACAGATTGTGTGTCAGTTTAAACACAACAGTGATCAGTGTGCCTGATATCATTCCATAAAAGACTTTGAAAAACTTTAGGTACTTAGTAGATGGGAATGGTTCTTTCGCTTTTAAATTGCTTTGTAGAATTATAAAACAGCCTTTTGAATGCTTTCAAATAAATTGTTGTCATCCACTAATGAATGAGATACCATCTGTAATAATTAAGGTTATTCCAATTGTTTCTCCCTTACAGCAAAACTTCTGAAGGTTTGGAGAAGATTGTAAGACAACGACCAAGAAGGACTATAGCAATATTGTAAGTACTGCACTGAAAAGAAAATGTAAATTAAGCATTTTGCAAATAAACTGCCTATATATATTTGATGAAAAATTAGTTTGTGGAGATGAATTACACGGAATGTAAAAGCATACTTTATAACTGCAGTCTTGTTAAGTTACCAGGATTGCTTCATTTTTGTAAAATATGAAGTGTATTCTTGTAACATAATTAGAAATTCACCAATATCACAGAAAAATATCTTTTTATCTAACCAAGATTAATCTATTTTATATAGATTTGTTTATTTAAAACTATCAGAATTTTAGAAAATTATTATAGTGTTGTTGAGTTGTCATTTATTTTAGTGACTTATTGTTTAGGTTATTTTGCAGAATTATTTATTTGCTGATTTATTTATGTATTTCATTATTTATTTATTTGATTATTTAGTAAATTATTTATCTGATGAATTATTAATACATCTTCATGACAGGCTTTAAATTATTTATAACTTAATTTTGATTTTATTGCTTTTCAACGCAGCATTGTTACTGACTAGATTCCCCCCCCACTCTTACTTGGTTCTTGAAAATTAAAGTGTTAGCTTTGAGGCAACTTTATATTCATTGCAAGATATTCTCTCTCTCTCTCTCCTCTCCCTCTCTCTCTCTCTCTCTCTCTCCTCTCCCTCTCTCCCTCCCTCCCTCCCTCTCCCTCCCTCTCTCTCCCTCCCTCTCTCCCCCTCCCTCCCTCTCTTTCTCTGTGTATCGATATATGCGTAGATAGATGTACACACACATATATTCTGTAAATAATCCTTATACCTGGACTTTTACATGAATTTCTGTAACTCATGACTGTTATCTTTTCAAATTTTCCTTCCTATATTTAATTATATTATCTTCTATAAATTAGGAATGTGATTCTTTTGTGGGGGATTCTAATGGAGAAAGCTTCTCTAGCTCTAGGTCCTTATTTTTACTGACAATTTTTTTCATATTGAAGATGTTTGTATGGTTTAAAGATTCAGAAATAATTTTCAGAATATGTGAAGTAGAAAATCAATGGAAATTTCAGAAGACAATCAAATTTGAATAGACCATCCTTTGGAGAAAATGTACTGTATGATAAATATGTTTTGATCATTCTTTTCAAATGTTATTCCAAACATAACATGACACTATATGTAGATTATAGTTTCACATTTCAATTATAAGTCTGTCCTAGGCTTTCCATCTACCTTTAATATGTTCTACTTTCTGAATTATTTTCAGGATTTAAAATATTTTTGTGTTACATTTATTTAAATGTCATTATGTTGATTTTCTTAAAGCTTACAAAAACAACTTAAATTAATAAAATGATTTTTAAAATAAATAAAATTGCTAAAATAAAAACACAGCTTTTTAAAATTCAAGTGAGAAATAAATTTTAAAGCCCTATGTAAGAGGTAGCAAAAGCTAAAGACATACAATTTACCGGAAATCGTAATGGAGCCTGTCCATATGGTTGCAAATCATAATAGTTGTTAAATAAAGAATCCATGAGCTTGCCTTGCTTAATGATGGCCCCCCCATCCCTTTTCTCCCCATGAGGATATAAAGCAACTGCACAGATAATTTCTTGGAGCATGGTGTGCTTCAGACCATCACAATAGTTTCAAACCATCCAAACCAAGACTTTGACAAAGCAAAGACTAGAAAGCTGCTATATGCCACCTTCATTAGAGGCATGTGCAGGCACAAAGTGAGGAATAAGACATCACTGAGTGAGCTGGAGTGCAGGGGTATAGTCTTGTGGCTTCAATGTGGATAACATCAAATTCCATAGGCCAGCCATGTGAAGCTCTATGGCTTTGCAGAAATCTTAGTTGGTGTTAAACAGCAATGAGGAGAAATTGAAAACGTGCTGACTTGCCTCTAGTGATTGACTCCCTTACACATCCATTCTCCTTTCTCTCCATGTTTTCCTGATCCTCCCTCTCTGATTAATGTGTGTGGTCTCATTCCCTCTCTGATGCCGGTTTCTTGTAGGTGAAGGTCCTGTTTGATTATCAGCAACTTCCAATCATCAACAAACAAGATTTCAGCCACTTCTCAGCATATTTTTGTCCAATCCTGCAACCAGCCTGCACTTTAATGATCAAGACTGCTTCTCAGATACTAGACAACTTCTAGCTTTTTCTTCCATTTCCCCCTCTTGATTGTCACTGGGAGGAAAGAACAGCTTCTGGTTAGAAAAGAGAAAGAGATGGGACAAGAATAAGCTGGGGGGGGATATTGAAAACCTCCCTTGCTCCCTAGAATTCTTGCCAGTGTTCCCATTTACTTTGCTCATGGGAAGCTTGCAGGCAGAACGTGTAAAAATCCATAGGCAGATAACTGGCTGCTGCAGAAGTGCAAATTGGGAGTGATGCTTGGGAGTGTAAGAAAGGTGCTGCATGGATCAGAGATGTTGGGTAGAGAACAACGTGAATGGAGGTTCATTTGTCCCTGTTTCTCCTTCCTTCCCTCCTTTCCTCCTTCCCCATTCCACCCCTACAGGAAAATAATGGCTGCTGCTAGGTAGGAAGGGAGCAAGGAATTGTGAGAGTGCCTGGAAAACTGTCACAGCATGTTGAAAATGAAGATTGTGTGACCTCAATCCAGCACTGAGCAATCACCACTGTCCTTTCCTTAGTCATAGGAATCATAAGTCCTGGATTTTCTGCACATTGTGTAAGTTAGCCTGTTTAAGATGCTTGGTTCAAAAATTGTTGCCTTATGATACATCAGTTCACCCAATTAAAAGTTATGACAACAAGAGTTTTAATAGTATATAGGTAGATTGAGGCCACGTTTCCTTGCTATGTTAACAACTTTTAGCTTTATTTATTTCTCGTATTTGTATGCAAAGTATAGAACTCGAATAGTTTGTTCTGATAGTAAATACGATACTTGAATATAACACACTGGGTTCTATGGCACATGGAATCTATAATAAATTGTTGCATAGAAGAATGCAGACATCAAACCATCTAAATAATTGTCTGTTTACAAGGTTTTGACTCTTAAACTAAATACAGGTCTGCATAGAGCCAATGGTGGGAGTGATGTGTTTATTGGGGTAATTATATTCTTTTCAGTGTTACAGTGGATAAAATCAAAATACAATGTACAGTGGCAAAGACCCTGTCAATCACTTCATTTGCTTGTTCGTTTAATTGATTGATTGATTTAAAACCACCAATCTCATTCAAACTGATTTTGGTTGTGAAATGTTGTGGTTTAGATCCAGGTTGCCTGCGAAACAATATATTCTTAAATTCTTTCATATTTTCAGATAATATGCCAATCCCCCCCCCCCCAATGGTATGATCTGTAGGTAACTGCCTCTGAAATTAAGACTGGTCTTTTACTTATTATCATAGAATTAATAATCCCTTACATGATGTTTCTTAATTCTGATGGTGGTTTTTGCTTTTATATATATTTTAAAACAAGCAGTCGGTAAACAGCATAAATGAATGCTGAATGAATAAATTTAAATGAATTTAAAAGCAGAATGCAGAGATCAAAAGGTGTGAAAGGTGTGCCTTACTGAGTAGGTAAAAGAAGAAATGTGAGGAAAAGCTAATGAAAAGGATGATACAATGCTTCTAGCTAAGTAATTTGGTATAGGTTGAGGCATTAACAAAGGTATTAGGTCAGTGTTGGCAAACCTTTTCGGCACCAAGTGCTGAAATGGGAAAGCGTGCAAATCTTTTCAGTACCATGCCAAAATGGGTGTGTACGTGCATGCGTGGTCTGAAAACCAGATTTTTGGGTTTTTGGTGCGCGCATTTGCATTGGCACCTGTTTTCTGACGTGCATACGCGCACGAAGACCAGTTGTCCTGTGCACATGTGCTGGCTCCACCTTGCCTTTCGGGGGTCCTTGCACCTCCCTTCCCCACCTAGTCTCCGTCGGGTGGTGGGACATACACACGGTGGCCTCCCTCCACTGGAAAGCCGGAGCACCTTCCCGGCCTTGGAACAAGCCAGCGCAACTACTCCCCTCTCCCACCACTTCCAAGGGAGCGTGACAGCTTCCTGGCCGGTGTGCCTCTTACCGTTTCCCAGCCAGCATGCATTCCTCCCACTCAGCTCAGCTCCTGTGTAGCCCCTCCTCCCCAGAAGAGCAGCAGCAACAGGGGCATCTGCAGGGGAAAGGGCAGAAGTGACCGGCTGGCCACCACATCTGCTCCCACATTGGTGAGCCATGCAGGCAGGGTGGATAGCTGCCCTATGCCCGAGCTGGATAGCGCACCAGAACCCAGAAGAGCAAGGGGAGCAGAGATGCCGGCCAGATTGACTGTACAAGGGTCCGTACAAGAAGGGAGGCAAGCCCTGGCCCTCCTATTCTTACCCTTCCTACCTCCTCGCCTCCGGTGGCGGCAGCTGTTGTGCAGATGCTTCTGGGCAGGATGCTGGAGGAGCTGCTGGTGGGGAGGTGAGCTGCCTGTATGGCTTGCCAGCATGCGGTGGCCAGCCGGTCACTCCTGCTCTTCCCCCTGTAGCTGCCGCTGTTGCTCTTCTGGGGAGGCGCAGGAGCTGAGCTGGATGGAAGGAATGCCAGGGGCAGCACGCCGCACCTCCTTGGTAAAAGTGCTGGGAGGGGGGCTGTATGGGGGCTGGCCAGCTCTTCTGGGGCACTCAATCTGGTCAGGTGCTCTGGAGCATGGATGCACATCAGTGCTGTGGGCTGGAGGGTTGGGGCTGCGCAAGAAGGCCTCTCGGGGAAGGGAAGCCTCAGCTCACTCCCGCTGCCCTTTCACCCTTGGCAGTGGCTGTTGCGCTGCCGCTTCCATGTGAGATGCTGGAGGAGGAGCTGTTGGGGAGGTGAGCTGCCCACATGGAGATGCCGCCAAGGACCCAGCTCGCCAGTGTTGGGAGCGGCTGCGGTGGCTGGCCAGTCACTCCTGCCCTTCCCCCTGCTGTTGCTGCTGCTGCTGCTCTTCTGGGGAGACACAGGAGCTGAGCTGGGTGGGAGGAATGCCGGGGACAGAAGTGGCCGTGCCTCCTTGGCAAAAGTGGGGGGGGTTGTGTGGGGGCCGGCTAGATCTTCTGGGGTGCTCAATCCGGCCAGGTGCTCCGGAGCACAGATGTGCCATGGGCTGGAGACGCACAAGAATCCCACTCGGGCGGAGAGGGAGTGAAGCCCTGGCTCGCCTGTCCTGGCCAATAGCTCTGCCCCTCTCCGAGTCTTTTGGCATGCATGCCCGATACTCTTCCCATTGCTGGTCTTTGCGCCTGCATGCGTACCAGAAGACCAGGTGGCTGACGCACATGCACATGCTGGAAACAAGATTATCTTCCTGGCGCGCTCATGCACGCCAGGTGGCTGCTCTTCTGGTTTTTGGTGCACATGCGCATGTGAAGTCCAGCTGGCCAGAAGAGCAACGGGTTGTGGCTTCGTGTGCCCGGAGAAATAGCTCTGCGTGCCACCTCTGGCACGCGTGCGATAGGTTTGCCATCACTGTATTAGGTATTGTTTAAACAAAGAAAAATGGCACTTCAAATTAAAACAACAGCTAAAACTGAACACAATACTTTTAAAAGCTAAAAGTGACATATCCTTTTTGAAGGTAAATAAAATAATTTTTAAACATAAGTATTACAGGTAGTCCTTGACTTACAACCAAAATTGGGAACAGAACTATCACATCAAGAATGCAGTTATTAAGTGAGTCGCATCCAGTTTTATAACCAATTTGCCGCTGTTGATAAGCAAATCACTATGGTTGTTAAGTGAATCATATGTTGTTAAGAGAATCTGACTTTCCCCTTCAACTTTGCTTATCAGAAATCCCTTGGGAAGGAGGCAAATGGCAATCATGTGACCAATCTGCCCATGCCATTCCCAGATGCTGTCATAAATACATCAATAATTTTGATCAGATGATCACAGTGATGTATGAAAGTCAAATGTGAAGACTAATCTTAGGTCATTCTTTTTAGCACCGTGCTAATTTCGAAGGTCATTAAATCAATAGCCTAAGTCAGGGACTAAGTCATACAGGTATGAATTATTTTGGCTTCATTAACAACTATGAACATTTTACAATCCATTTTTTTACTTTCTGTTTACTTTTTGATTTAATAACACTATTTAATTGTTAATCCAGTGTGTTATTATTTCCCTTGGTTTGAAAGTGTAGAAATTAAATAATGAGAAAGGATTAGTTGTATATTTCAAGTTAGGTTGTTGCTAAAATACAGTAGAAAAGGCCTCTGCAGATGGGTTTCACTATATAATTTAAATTATGCATGTGTATATCTAAATTCCTGATTTTGAAATATTGAATGTATGAATATTTAATTGGTATCTTGCTTTAGTATTTTCATATGCTTGCTTTAAAGGAAGCTGTTTCCTTTGATTTATATACATTGATAAAAACTTGTGTATAGTATCTGTCTACAGTTTTTCTCTAGCATTAGATGAATGCCTTTAGATAATAATAGCTTTAGATAGTTGCATTTGATATACATTTTTATAAAATTATTTATATTTTATATGTATATATAGATTTATATTTGCTGGAGTCAGGTATTCCATGTTAATATGATACCTTTCAGAGCTTTTTAAATAAACATTTTACAACTCATATTTACAAAGATCAGACTGATTGCAATGTTTAATAATAATTTCCCACTCTCTAATTCAAACTGATATATATTCACATTACAATGCATGTAATCTTTGCCTTTTGCTTAATTAATTAATTTGATTTCACCTTTTAATCTGAAGCAGAAATTCTTTGGAACTCAGTAATTTTTCCTCACAATATAAAATTGATTTTTGAAATGGTCTATAAGGCATTGATGTTAAATGCTGCAGTGTCTTCTGTTATTCACTTATACAAGCCGTAAGTGCTTCCTGAACTACATATTATAATACTAATGAGGGTAATACTGGAACATTTATGTAGAAGTCTAGAGTATTTCTACTTTATAATTATGACAAGTGAAGCACAGCCGGAGGTCAACTTAAACCAGAATGTTTTTCACACTCACACATTTACCAGCTGATTTATGAGAGTTTCTGGTTGACCATAATTCATAATTTTAGGAAAGAAGATATTGCTTTTTGCTTACTTAATACCACTTTGAGCAGTTGGAATATAGAAAAGACATATTAGTGGTTACTAAAATATTCAAATATTTCTTTTTAATTCCAGTTTTGAATTGATTATATATTTATGCTTCCTTCACTTCAATATCTTACAGTTTTGTAATAAAAATGGAAAATGTTTAATCTTTTAGATAATTTCTTTAATAAAATGTTTCTTACAATTACATGACTGAACATGTACAGAATGCATCTCAGTGGTGACTGTTCCCCCACTTCTCTGATCTGGGACAGAGCAGATCACAGCTATGCACCCCTCTCATGAACACTTTTATTCAGGGAGGCATTTAAAGCCTTAAGCTGATTTTTTGGGAGGTGGATGCTATAGTTTTAATTTGTTTTTATTATTGTTAGATCACATTGAATGTTTCTTAATGGAACGATGGGATGGAAAAATGTTAATATTATATAGATTAAAATTAACACTGCAGAAAAATTCAATGAATTCAGTATCATGTAGCAGCTTTTCAGAGGAAAGCACCGAAATCACTTACTGGACATAACTAGTTCTTCTTTTATAATAATTACATGTGTATTTTCCTTCCTGTAGCTTCAATGTAAACTATAATTTTGCACATTGCTGTATTTGACATTTCAAGAACCTAAATAGTACTGTTTACTAACTATGTAAGAAGAGGAAACATCTGCATTTTTCTTTCTTTTTTCTTCTTTACTATCCTTAATTCATATTCATACTCTGTCTTTTAATCTTTGGTTTTTTTTTTTACAAAATATGTTTATTTTCTGAAAATGGCAATTCTGTTTCATGATAATTTGTGTATGCATGCAAGGTCTAAGCCACCTCTTCGAAAATCAAAATGCTCAACTTTATCTCTTTTTAGCATTTACATTAGAGAACAAAGGAGCTCATTTTTCTGGTTTAAATTGTTACATCAAATATAATGATTTAAATTTGTTTAATACTTATTCCTTTCAGCAAATTTTAATTATCATGAACAGTGCATTCTCAACCACGCTGCTTCGAGAGTCCAGCATTAGGATATAACTCTACCCTCTGATGTCATAGAGCTGAGTCTGCCACTATAAAAAGCCAGCCTCTGCTGAGAGCCCCAGCTTTTTGACTCAGCTCTGTGACATTAAGAGCTATTGTCTCTGGAGTTGTAGATTTATTACTGTGATCTTCTGATATCTTCATAAACAGCTAAAAAGCAACAAGTTACCATCAGCGCAGCTCTCGGGACTCCAGTAAAGCTGTGCTTGCAGAGAGAGTGGGGACCCACTCTCCTGTGCCAGTCAACTGTCCCAGCAGGGCGCTGACTAGCAACGAGTAAGTGCGGTCTGGGAGAGAGCTGCAGAGCCTCCCACGCCATTCTTCGATGCGCAGCTCACATAGGAGCCTCTCTACTGGGAGACCTACCACACAGATCTTCTGCGTTGTGCGTCTCCCAGAGTGTAAATTCAGGCCTCAGGTAAGAAGAGGAGTTGGCTGGCCTCCCATGCGATCCCCCAGCGATGCTAGGCCCAATAGCTAATGCGCCTCCCAGCTGATGTTTGGGGCTCAGAGCAGCGGGGCCAATTCCCGACACAAAGGCAGAATTCCAGCTCTCAAGCTACTTAGACAGACAGCTATCCCTCAGAGCAGAGTCCCAAGGATTTAGGCCTGCCAACGGGGGTTCCTGAGAAATCCTCCGGCCTCGTGGCTGGCAGCCATTTTAGGATCGAGTTCTTTTGGGCGCCATTTGGGCCTCAAAGCAGTGATCCTTTCTGTCTGGCCTACATCTCGGAAGACACCCTGTGGAGGAGCTGACAGCACCTTTATTTTTAGAGAAATGGAGAACGACTGGGCCCAACCAGGACCATCGAACAGGCAAGCCTCCCAAGGCCCTGAAGTGTCAAGAAGGGCTCTCAAGAGAAGGCGTCAAAGAGTCCTTTCAGCCAATAGGGAGGCAGCAGTGAAGATCAGGGCCAAGGGCCTTACTCCCAAGAAAACATCAAAATCAGAACTTAGAGCTGAAAGTAGGAGGCACGCTGCACTAGAAAAACAGTTTGCCAAAAAATGTCCAACTTTTAAAGGAACAGGGCCTTTCTCAGTCAGGAGAGTCTCAGGCCTATACTGATCAGGCTCCCAGAACAAGAGGGTCAGAAGGTAGTTTAGTAAGTCACCTTCAGGCATGATCCCCTGAGAGGCCTGATGAGGCCTCCCTTCCCCAAGACCTCAGCAGGTGTGAGCCTTGCTTCAGGCCTTCTAATTGGGATACTGGAATTTACAATCCTCAGGGATTTTTGCCCCAAGGGGGACATAGGCCTAGGGTCGAGGCCTCTTTTACCCCCACTGCGGCTGGGCTTCACCCCATGGTTTCCCCCCCCCCCCAGACACTAGGCCCCAAGATATCCAATCTATGGTCTCTGTGGCAGTCAGGCAGGGCATCGCTGAGGGGTTCCAGCAACTCCTCAGCCCAGCAGGTGGGGTCCTTAGCATTCTCTCCACCTTCTATCGGGGAACCGCCCCTCCACAGAGGGAGATCTCCAAACCCCTGGATTACATGTACTCCAATCTCTCTAGCTGGAGAGGAAGGGAGATAGAGGTTCCTCATATCCCTCAGAGCATAGCAGATTATCTATGTCAGAGGAAGAGGCGGGGGAACTCAGGGATCCCTATCTTTCAGACGAAGAAGAGAGTAGGCCGGAGCAGCCCACATCAGCGGCTGTCTACAAACCCTCTTTATTCAGGCCCCTACTTCACAAAGCTTTAGTTACTGCACAACTAAGTCCAGAGGAGTGGTACTGGAGCCTCAGGTAGATCTCACAGCGCAAGGGGACTTGTTATTTTCCAAACCTGTGGTCCAAAATGGGGTGCTCCCCTTGCCATTATTATTCTTGGATTTGGTGAGGGATCAATGTGCTACTCCCCTGTCGGGTCCTCACCCCTCATCCCAAGACAAGAGATTCTTTAATGTGGGACCCTCCTTGGCCAACACCCTAGCAGTACCATCAGTAGATGCCTGGTGGTAGTCACCTTTGCTTCTTCCGGAACTCCCACGTAACTGGAGGATGTCTTGATGCCTGAGAACAAAAAATAGGAGCAAACTCTGAAACGCACGCATCAGGCCACAGCTTGGGGAGTGAAGGGCTCCATCTCAGCCTTGTTCTTTACAAGGTCAGCAATACGTTGGTTACACCAACTCCAAGACTGGCTACCAAGCACCGATGCTAGGCCCCACCAAGACCTAAATAAAATAATTGCCGCGGCTGAATTCACAGCTGATGCTACCCTAAATTACTCCAGATTGATGTCTAAGGCAATGGCTTCCTCTGTGTCTGCGAGGTGCCTTCTCTGGATGTGCAACTGGCAGACCAGCACAAGTGGAAGCTGGCAGCTGCCCTATGCTCCAGGGAGAGCTTTTTGGAATGGCCTTGGAACCTTACCAAGTGATCAGGGATAAAAGGAAAATACTGTCGTCAGCCAACAAAAGGTTGGAATTCCAGCAGACACCTTACTCCAGACCTCCCGCCTTCCATCCTGAAGCCAACCCTTGGTTCCCTCAGGCCCAGAGAATGTCCCTGCCTCATCAGGAACAACACCCGGACCGCACAACTAGGCAACGAGTTCTCTGGTAAGCGGCCCTTTCGAGGCGGAGGAGATTGTTCCTTCCGACGCTCTAAGTAACTGCATCCACTCCCTTCCTATCAGAGGTCATCTGACCTTTTTTGGTTCGAGATGGGAGGAGTCAACAATGGACGCCTGGGTTCTCAGGACTATATTATCTGGCCTTCGCCTTGAATTTCTCTCCCCTCCGACTTTTTTTGTTTGCTGTCCAATTTCTTAGGACAGATCCAAAGGGCTCTTATGGAATTGGCCATCCAACACCTGGTGGACATCAGAGCCATAGAGATGGTTCCAGCGGAGGTTGGGTTTCTACTCCTGCCTCTTTGTAATCCCAAAGGCTTCGGGAGGGTGGAGAGCAATCCTCGATCACAAGCTTCTGAACAAATTCATTCCCTACAGGCGCTTCAAGATGCAGACATCACACTCTATTCTTCAGAGCATCTGGTAGGGCAATCTCTTCTCATCAATAGCCCTCATGGAAGCTTACCTCCATATTCCAATCTGGCCCCCTCATCTCCAGTTCCTCCGCTTCTATTATGACAGTAAGCACTATCAATACTGGGCCCTTCCATTTGGCCTTTCATCGGCCCCAAGTGTCTTTACCAAGGTCTTGGCAGCATTGGCAGCGTACCTCCGAGCCTTGCCAGAGAGGGTCCAATGCTACCTGGATGACATTCTGATCCTTGGGGTAATCATCGGCACGACTCACTGCGAGATCTTCCTTTCCCCAGAGCAACAGGAGAGCCTCAATGAGTTGATCAACCACGTTCGATTGCTTCACACTGTTCCTCTGCCTCTCCTGTCCCAGTTGCTTGGGAAGATGATCTCCTGCATCGATGTTGTGCCATGGGCATGCCTACATGCCCACACCCTGCAACGGTTCCTCCTATCCTTTCAATGGGCGAGGACAGCCATTCAGCCAGTGGGGTATGCTTCCTCCGCAGGTTCTTTGCTCCTTTCGATGATGGCAATCCCAAGCCATTGCGAAGAGACACCTTTTCAAGGAGCCAGACAGAATTGTAGCCACTATGGATACAGCCTTTACCGCTGGGGGCCCCATTTGCAGGGCCAGGTGGCTCATGGTCACTGGTGTCTTACAGACAGGTCTCTCCCCATCAACTTCCTGGAGCTCAGGGCTATCTTCTTGGCCCTGAGACGCTTTCTAGATAGAGTATCAGGATCCCACTTGCTGGTTATGACAGATAATATGGCCACCAAGGCCCATGTCAACAGGCAGGAGGACCAGATCCAGGCCCTGATGTGGGAAGCGGAACATCTGGGGAGGTGGGCAGAGAGGAACCTGTCCTTCAGGGCAGACCACATCTCGGGGGTCAACAACTCCCAGGCAGACTGGTTGAGTCGGACTCAAGTTGACCACTCGGAGTGGAGCCTCCATCCTTCCCTGTTCCAAGAGTTGTCCCTCATATTCGGACCTCCAATGGTGGATCTATTCACCACTCCCCAGAACGCACAAGTAGGCAGGTTCTTCTCCAGGTTTCTGACTCAGGGAGTGGAGGGGACCAATGCACTTTGGAGCAAGTGGCCTCCAGGTCTCATCTACACCTTTCCCTCTCTTCCAAACATTCTGGCTATCATTCAGAAGATATTGGAGGAAAAAGCAGAGTTAGTACTTCTGGTGCCACATTGGCCCAGGAGGCCCTGGTTCCCTGAACTGGTGAACCTGTTGACTCAGAGACTGTGGAGAATCCCAGCCAACAGGATATCACTCACCCAAGGGGCCCTTCTACGTCCAGAACACCAGTGGTTCCAACTGGCTGCATGGCGGTTGAGTGGCAATCGTTGAGAGATTCCAACCTCTCTGACAGGGTCATTGAGACCATCAAGGCTTCTTGTAAACTGTCAACCAACCAACTTTATGATGCCACATGGAGGAAGTTCTGTGGATGGTGCTCTGACAGGTCCCAGGACTCTACTTCAGCATCTGTCCCAGAGGTGTTACAGTTTCTCCAGGATGGGTTGGACAAGGGGCTAGCGCCAAACATTCTTTGCTGACAGGTGGCGGCCTTAGTGTTGGTCTTGTCATGGGATAAGTATTTGCCCCTCTCCCATCACCCATCTGTCCGTAGATTATTGAAAGGAGCCTCTAATCTTCACCCTCCCATTGTCTATAGGTAACCCATTTGGGATCTCCCTAAGGTGCCTCAGGCCCTCACAGGTCCTCCATTTGAACCCTTATGTATGATGGGCCTTTGTCCCTTGACCCCTGAAGGTAGCCTGCCTGGTGGCGATTATGTCAGCCAGAAGGGTTTCTGAATTAGTGGCCTTTTCTATGAGGCCCGATCTCTGTACTTTCCATGAGAGCTGGGTAGTATTGCATTTGGACCTCTCCTTTGTGCCAAAAATTAATTCTTGGTTCCATAGGACACAAGACATTGTACTACCTGACTTTTGTCCCAAGCCCAACATGTGTTGGAACATAAGTGGCACACATTGGATGTGAAAAGGGTGCCCCGGATTTATTTAAAATGCACTGCTCCCTTTTGCAAAACTGAAGCAATGTTTGTGTCTTTTCAATCTGTCTCTTTGGGGTCTAAGGCTTCATCTCCCATGTTAAGCAGGTGGATTAGGGTGTGCATTTCTACCGCCTATGAGACCTTGGACCTACCAGTTCCCAGGAAACGTGACAGCACACTCTACTCAGAGTGCAGCGACTTTGGTGGCCTGGGCTATCCAGGCACCTATCGAGATTTGTAAGGCGGCTACCTGGACTTCGCCTTCTCCATCTATCCGGCACTATCAGCTGGATTCCTTTGCCTCTGTAGAAGCAGCATTTGGACGAAGGGTACTCCAGAGAGTGCTTCCAGGGTCAGATTGATTAGACCAGATGGAGGCCCTCCCTGGGGCATGCAGGCTTTGGTATGTCCCAATGCTGGACTCTCGAAGCAGCGTGCTGGAGAAGCGGCGTTGTAGACTTACCAGTGAACGTCCTTTCTAAACATGCTGCAAGAGAGTCCTGCCCCACCCTGGGGCCGTCTGATCTTGTTTTAGGGGGGTATTCTCACTGTGTTGGTTTTGTATGCCAGAGACAATCTATGTCTGTCAAGTTCTTTGCCAGAAAAGCTGGGGCTCTCAGCAGAGGCTGGCTTTTTATAGTGGCAGACTCAGGTCTATGACATCAGAAGGTTGAGTCATATCCCAATGCTAGACTCTCTTGCAGCGTGTTTAGAAAGGGTGTTCACTGGTAAGTCTACCCGCGCCCCTTTTTTGTAAACTACTTGTTGCTTTAAATTTGTATCTTTCAGTCTGGAACTCTTCGAAATATAGACCAAAAGCTATAAATAAAAGAAGCTAGCAATAATACTTTACATGGCGTGTTTGACCATATGAAAATCTTCCTCAAAAGCTTGAAAGAAGCATAATATAACTTAAGAAAAAATAATGAAAAAGAGAACCAGAATTCAAGATTTAAAAAATGGAGGGATCAGTATGGAATTCAGAAATAAGAAGCATGAGAAGCAAATGATGAATTTGGTGGATTAAATATAATGGAGAGTAATTTAAAAGAGGATCCACGAATATACAGTGAAAATATTATGTAAGTAGATGAATATACTCCAAGGAATTAAAAATTGAAAATAATACCAGGGTTACAAATTTTCAGTAAAAATATAAAAATAGTGTCAGCGTTCCAGAGATTATCCATTGCAGACAGTAACTCCAAGACAACCATAATCTCAAAGTACTTTTATTAGAAAAGAAACTTGGTACTTCTGTGGAATTCCGAAACTAAAGTCCCTCCCCCAGACTTCCCACAAGGACCCAACCTACAAACCATCCCCTTTTCCCCACATCATACATCATGTGAACCAATCCCCCTTCAGACCCAGTTCTTGCTGCGCCATTCACAACGACCTTGAATTACTAAAGAATCTATTTTGTCTACTGAGAGCTACTCAAACAACATCAGCCCCCTCCAATCCTCTGCAGCTGTGTGGCAGCTTTTAGTAACGATTCCAAAGCTGACAAATAATTGAAGAAAAACAATAGCACTAATTCAGTCAAGGTGTTTAGTATGAAGAAACAAGAAGGATCCAACTGCAGGTAGCAACATATGTTTAAAATTCTTGGTTAAGGAAGGTGGTCAAAGAATGTTCAGATGGCAGTAGAACTAAGATACTTAGTAATGTGGAAATCATTTTTAGAGCACACAAGCAGAACAAAGATTATATAAGGGATAAGCTTTTTAAAAAAGAGAATGATTATTGTAAGCCTTGAAAGAACAGGAAGAATATAGTACAAATATTAAAATATAATCTAATCCACCAGAGAGAAGTAATTTGATGTCTATCACATCTTTTGGACTAAAATCTTTATATTTTCTGCCATTGATTGCACTGGTAGAAAAGGATCAAAGAATCAGAATATCCTCTGGTGTAGATTTAGTGCAGTTTTGCATCAGACAAATCAGTGGCTTAAATTTATCCAATGTAGGCAACTTTTCAGAATCTTACTCCATTTTAGTTTGCTCTCTGAAGAAGAAATATTTGAGATAATATAGCACTTCTTGCTGTATTGAAATTTTTCCTTGTTTTCCTAGAACGACTTAGCTTTGGCAGGGTGGACATCCAGTTTCTTCTTTCTTTTCTTCTTTACTTCCTCTTTTCCACTTTGGATGTTGAGGGAGAAAAAGTTTTGGTTCTTGCACTTCTCATGGCCTCATGTTATTTGATACGGCTGTAGCATATCTTTTATGATGTCTTTCCAACTTTTCCTGGGCCTGCCTCTTGCTCTTTGACCTCCTATTGTTACGTATGTCTTGCATGGTAGGAATCCCCAGATATTCTTTATAGATGGGCAAACTACCTTATTTGCTGCTGTTGTATGTAGTTTAATACTGGTTCTATTCCAGTTCTTTCCCTTGTAATTGCATTCCATTTCATTCTTTTTAGTCACTCCAACAGCTTTCCTCAAACATTTAATTTCCAATGTAACTAACTTTCATTTATGCATTAGTGTCCATTTTGGCACTGATAATACAAGATGGGGATGAATGTGTTTTGTATGTGATGTTTCTTTGTACTAATCTGTTCTGCCTTAAGTTGTAGGAGTGCAGCTAGCTCTCCCAATACTTGGTTTGCCTTACTGCATCATATATTAATCTTGTCGGCAAATTTTCCATCTTCAGTAAACATTGTTCCTAAATATTTGAACTCTGATATTTGTTTTATGCTTGATCCTTTTGTTACTATGCATAGGGAAAACTTTTTGGATTTCCATTATTTCTGTTCTGGATGTACCAAGAAGCCCATTCCATACTTTGCTGTGTCTCCTGGATAGATAAACAAGTATTCTTTATGAACTTTCTTACTATCATATCAGTTGCAACTTACTTCATCTAGTTAGTTGAGATAATTTTCCCATTAACTTTCTCTCTCTCTTTTCTCTTATTTCTCATATTTTTTCTGTTTTTTTTCCCAAGTTAGGAAATAAGATCATAGTCAAAGTTCCTATTTTGTTCTGTGCTGTGTCCTGTCTCTTGGCCCTTTGATACTGCTACAAACATTTCTCATTGGATCAGTCCATTTGTATCTTGTTTGGATTTGTGTAGCTATATATGATAATATATTGCCAGCTTGCTGAGCCTGTCGCAACTTCACCAAAGCCCCTTTAATCAGGTCATTTCAGGGTGACCTAGGATGACTTTCTTGGCTGCCATAGTGGTCCTGTGGCACAAAGCCACACTATACTTTTCCCAATACTAGCAATTCCTTACTTTGTCCTGTTACCTCCTCTCACAATGTGGACGAGGTGCTGGACTTTGAGAAGCATTCATATGTCTTTTTATAAAGAAATATAATTATAGCAGAAAATAGTCGCAATCAGTTGAATAAATACAGCGATTTTCCTAAGTGTATAAAGTATATGTTAATAGATGAAAAGTAGATCATTGCATTCATGTCAGTTATATTTTTAATTTTAAGAATTTCCTCTATTCATTTAATTAATCAGGCATTGACTGATTGATTTTTGCTTTGAAGGTTATTTTTAAGACCACTATTGATAAAGAGAACACATGAGTTAAAAGACATCCTCTCATACTGGAAGGGATGCCTCCCCTAAATCTGTAGAAATACCACATATCTTTTTTTAAGATGATGTTTGATTTAAGTTTTGAATAAATGTTTAAATGGAAAAGGCAAAACCAGTATTTTGGCTTGAAAGGAAGAGAACTTTTTTTCAGAATCTTGAATACATAAATTTTTGTCTGGAGATCCAGTACACCGATTGGAGAATCCACACATGGGGTTGACACATACATTTCTGCCCAGAGACTGAGTCCTTAAACTTTTACTACACCCCTCTGTCAACTGTCACTTTCCCAGTTCACGACTCAGTCTTGCCCCATAGGGATGTGGCAAAAGATTGGCTCTCAAATCTTTGGGTAGAAACACTGGATTCTTCATTCTGACATCTTGTGCTGGCACGTTTGAATTCGCAGCGCTGTCAAAGTGCTATGGAGGCTTTTCTGTCCATCTATCGATGCAGCTGTACCCTCTAGCCAAACTTCGATTCCAGCCTTGCAGCAGAAGAGGAGTAATCTCCCACACGAGGGAAGCCTGCTGCTTGCCTGGGGTGCTGCTAGACCAAAGCGCTGCTTGTCTGAAGCTCCACAGCCATTTAACAGCTGTTTTTCGGGCTTGTTAACTGCCCCAACCTCATGGCTTTAGCGACTTCATTGTAATTCACTGACTGATTACCAGTGGCTAGTTGGGAAGCCGTTTAGGTCCCCAGGAATCTTCAGCTGTCAAAATCTCCATCCGGACAGCTTGTTCTAATTCAGGAAGCCTCAAGAGACGTGTGGCTACAGGAGGTGCCTGCTGGCTACCTCATCTTGCTGGTCTTGCCGCCACAGAGGCCCAGCCCAACTTAGCATCATTTTAATAAGAGCAACTGCCATCCATAGAAGAATAGGACAGTAGCATTCTGCTGCAGGCAGAGCAGTTTCTCACTTGGCCTAAGAGCTGTCAAAATGGCTGAACATATCCAGTCAGCAGACAGCATGGAAGGGCAAGGAACCTCCACATTAGCTCTCAGCAAAAAGACCAGCTCCAGAAGAGCTAAGTCAGCCAATCAGCCAAGATGCAGCTGATAAAATCAAGGCTAAGGCCATCTATTCTAGGAAACCATCAAGAGCTGAACAGAAAGATGCAAGCAGGAGACAGAAAGCTGTGGAGAAGCAGTTATCCAGAGCTGAGAAGAAAGCAGAGCAAGAAAGTATATCCTCTCTTCCCTTGACAGAAACAGCCATTTCCCGCCCTCAGCAAATCCTGCAGGCTAATGTTGCAGTTCCTATGAACTGTCACCAGAGGGCGATAGAGAACAGTTGTCTTTTTTCCCAACAGATAATCAGGATGAGGCAGAACAGTATATCTTTGCCTGCATAGCAACAGATGTGGCTGAACCTCAGGTTAGGGATACACCTGAGGCAACGTTTACCCCTACTGTGGCTGGGCTCCGCCCAGTAGATAGGCAGGGATCTGGCCTGTCTGAGGAACTTTAGTTTCTCATCTCACAGGCAATTTCTCAGGGGGTGTGGCCACCACTCTTCAGCTTGGAGGATGCTCTGCCTCTGTAATTTCTGAACCTCCTCCACAACTGTCCCATCAATATCAGTTCCCCTTAGAGATGGGGCAGGCACATGGGTCTACACCCCCCACCCTTTCTATTAGAAGCAGGGCGCCAGTAATAGAGGATGAGGACCAGAGGGATCAAGGGATTTCAGACGATGACCTTGACCTTTCCCCTGACCTCACTGGATTCTTTCATCCAGCACTATTTAAGTCCCTCCTCCATAAGGCCAGGGCCACGGCCCAAATTGGAACTACACCCTCTGCACCTGTGGAACCATTGAATCCTCAGGTGCTGGATAATACTGTGTTTTCCAAATCTATTGTAATGCAGGAGAACATCCCCCGCCCCAACTTTTTCTGGATGTGGTTCAGAGAGAGTGGAACCCACCTGGCACCTTCCCCAAACTGGGAGGAAATAACAGGAGATTTTTCAACATGGCTCCCATCTTATCAGACGCTTTAGAGTTACCTTCTGTAGATGACCTGTTAGCTTTTCTGGTTTCCCCTTCAGCAATCTCTGGGGACATTGCAGAGGCCCTAAAAGCAGAGGATAGAAGGGCAGAACTAAATTTACGCCGAACGCATCTAGCCAATGCCTGGGAAGTAAAGGCGGCCACTGCTACCTCATTCAGGACTTCCTTACTTTGGCTAAAATAGTAGAAGGCGAGAGTTCCCCCACAGGAGACCAAATACACAGGACATCAACAAGCTAGTGGAAGCGGCCGAGTTTTCGACTGACTCCTCCCTACATGCTGCCCGGTTCTCCTCCAGGGCTCTCGCTTCCTGCCATCTGCTATGGCAGGCGGATGCTAAGACAAAATGGAGATTGGCTTCAGCTCCTTACTGAAGTTCCTCTCTTTGGAGATGCCTTGAACCCATTCTCACTGAGAACAAGGACAAACACAAAGTTCTGTCCTCTGTCACCAGATGGGCAGATAGGTGGGCTTTGCCCTATGGCCGTCGGTTTTCCTTTCGTCCACCAGACACTGGTACTGACCACCCTAAATTCTAATGCCCTTACCATCCAAGATCTGACCGACAACTAGACAGATCGGCCTTTAGGGACAGGCAACAATCTCAGGCCAAGCAGCCCTTTCGTGGATCAAGGGGTCATCCTTTTCGCTGCTTCAAGTGACTGCCAGAGCCCTCCTCCCATTGGTGGGCGTCTAACTCTTATTTACCCCCCTGTGGGAGAAAATTACAACAGACTTGTGGGTTCTGAATACCTTAAGATTCGGCTTAACTCTGGAATTTCTCTCCATTCCTCCAAGGCACTTCATCCGTTGCCCCATCTCCAAGAACTTCACCAAGAGGGATCTTATGGACATGGCAGTTCAATACCTCCTGGACATCCAGGCCATCGAGCCAGTTGCGGAAGATCATCTTCTGAATTCTCTTCCTAGTTTCAAATTCTGGACCTCAAAAAATTGAACGTTCATTTGACATACAGGAGGTTCAAAATGCATTTTCTACAGTCAATTTTGGATGGCATCAGGATGGATGACCTCCTGACTTCCATTGACTTGACGGCCTACCTCCACATCTCCATCCTCCACCTGCACAGATGGTAACTCAGGTTCTGTTACTTGGGCCATCATTTCTAGTACAGAGCTCTGCCATTCGGCCTAGCCTCTGCCCCCAGGTCCTTCACAAAAGTTCTACCAGCACTGGCCGTGCACCTAAGGACAATCTCAGTACATCTCCAGTGCTACCTGAATGACATCCTCATTCAGTCTTGCTCGCCCCAGCTAGCTCAGAAGGATCTGGAAATGACAATCTGTGTTCTTCAGGAACATGGATTTTCCATCAATTTTCAAGAGTCATCTTGTAACAACGACTCGTCTTTCTATCTAGGAGCAGTTATAGACACCAGGTTGTGCGAGATGTATCTTTCCCAGAAGGACAGCATCAAATCCTTAGACAACCAAATCAGAATGGAACAATTCGTTCCATTGGCCTTACTCTCACAGCTCCTGGGAAAGATGGTCTCTTGCATAGCCATAGTACCTTGGGCCTGATCGTACTTAAGAACCCTGAAATGGTTTCTGCTACCATTCCAGAGGGCAGGGGGCAGCAATTCCACCTCCAAGGTCAGGATACCATTAGAGACACTCAGGTCCCTCAGGTGATGGGTGTTCCCAACATTAGCCAAGGGAACACTGTCAGGAGCCCAGCTGCCTGAACTTGACCTCAGATGCCAGGCTGTTTGGATGGGGAGCCCATCTCCAGCAGCAGCTGGAGCAAGGGCAATGGTCTAAAGCAGGCCTGAAGAACAACATAAACTGGCTGGAGCTCCGAGGAATCCACCTCACCCCCCAACACTTCCAGACCTCTGTAGAAGGACAACACATACTGATCATGACAGACAACATGGCCGCAAAAGCGCACATTAGCTGCCATGGGGCACCACTCAAGGTCCCTCATGCATGAGGTGGACCAACTATTTCTCTGGGCAGAGGCTCATCTGAGTTCCATCAAGGCGGGGCACATCTCGGGGGCGACAAATGCACAGGTGGACTTTCTCAGCCAGACCACGGTGGACCACTCTTGAGTGGCGGTTGCACCCAGACATCTTCCAGGAAATGTGCAAAAGATTTAGCCACCCGGTCCTGGACTTGTTCTCCATCCTGACGAACTCGCAACTGCCCAGATATTTCACGAGGTTTCTGACTCCAGCAGCAGAGGGAGTCAATGCCCTCCGCTGCCCTTGGCCCAAGTGGCTATTATATGCATTCCCTCCTTTTCCCATCATACCAGGAGTGATAGGAAACTTCTAGCGGAATAGGCAGAGATATTACTCATAGACAGCCATGGTATGCAGCCATCTGTGTCCTGGATTTGGAGAATCCCTCAGGACAGGGTCTCCCTCAGCCAGGGGATCTTGGTCCACCCAGAGCCTCAGTGGCTCCAACTGACCACCTGGCACTTGAGAGGAGGATCCTGACGAGGGACAACTTTTCAGGGAAGGTGATACAAACAATCCAAGCTTCCAGGAGGCCTTCCGCCAATAGAATTTATAACTCTTAGTTGCAAGGTATTCTGCAGTTGGTGTACTAGGTTGGGTCTGGACCCCACGTCTGTCTCCATTCCACAGATCCTGGGTTTTTTACAAGAAGGTCTAGAAAAAGGGTTAGCCCCAAACATTATCCGGAGACAAGTGGTTGTCTTGTCCTTGATGCTGACTTATGGGGACTTGGAATCCATAGTGCACCATCCAGTAGTGTGTTCTTTAGGGGGGCAGTTAACATGAAACAACCTGTTATACACAGGTACCCAACTTGGAACGTCTAAAGTTCTACACGCCCTTACCTTAGCACCTTTTGAGCCACTTAGGTCTACAAGTCTGCGATATCTGTCATTCAAAGTTGCTTTTTCAATGTCCATCACCTTGGCCAGGCAAATTTCGGAACTGGCCACTCTCTCTGTAAGAGAGGAACTTTGCACCTTCCATGCAGACAGGGTGATTCTACATCCGGATCCTTCCTTTGTCCCCAAGATCAACTCCTGGTTTCACTGAGCCCAGGAGATAGTGCTGCCAAACTTCTGTCCAGGACCTTCTCATATGCTGGAACAGAAATGGCACACTCTGGATGTGAGGAGGGTACTGCGTAGATATATCAAATGAACTTCACCTCACTGTAGATCTGAATCATTGTTTGTCTCATTCCAACCATCTTCTCTAGATTTAAAAGTCACTTCATCGACCATAGGCCATTGGATAAGGGCGTGTATAGCCAAGGCCTACGAGATACAGTCTATTCCTGTTTCCAGACAATTAACCACCCATTCTACTCGAAGTGCTGCGATTATAGCCGCATGGGCAACGCAGGCCTCAATTGAAGAGATCTGCAGGGCAGTAACACGGTCCTCGCCATCTCCCTTTGTATGCCACTACAAACTGGACACCTTTGCCTCAGCTGAAGCTGCCTTTGGCAGGTGGGTGCTCCAGCAAGTGCATGTCAATAAGGGGACTCAGGACCATAGGGTCAGTCAGGTTTTGGTATGTCCCATGTGTGGATTCTCCAGTCGATGTGCTGGAGAAAGAGCATTGTCTTGCCTGAATGCTTTTTCTCGGCACGATGATGGAGAAACCACTCCCCCCCGGAGATCGTCAGGTCCTTTGTCCGGGACAGGAAGAGCCAATGCCAGCAAAGAAACCTTCAGATGGCTGCGCCTTCATTGTAAACTGGGAGAGTGACAGTTGACAGAGGGGCATGGTAAAAGTTTACAGACTAGTCTCTCGGCAGAAAGGCATATGTCAACCCCATGTGTGGATTCTCCATTGTCATGCCGAGAAGAATCATTCAGGTAAGACAATGCTCTTTTTATATTAGGTTACTTGGTTATACTAAACTGTAGTGCAATGTTTGTTTTTTCAGAAATGTAATAACTGATTAGAGATTACTTTCTGATAGAAAATCTCAGTGAATACAAGAGAGTATTCAAGTGCTATGATTTTTACAAAGAATATACAGATAGTCTTAAAATGCTTCTAAAACGGGTGGGATTCTATCTGGTTGGACCGGTTCTAGAGAACCGGTTGTTATGTTTCTGCCCAGTTCGGAGAACCAGGAAATCGTGCCACTGGCTGGCTCTGCCCCACCCCTTCCCACCCACTCATGCCTTACTTGGCAAACTTGCTTGCTAAGTTGCTATTTTTTTCCCCAACCATGAGCTGTCCTTCTGTACTGGGAGATTTAGATTAGCTAGAATTGTTTTAGCTAATCTAAAAGCAGAGCTGAACCTTCCTTAGGACCGAAGCTTATATTTTTCAGTGCAGACTCAGGTAGTAGATTGCTGAATGGTAGATCTATGAGTGAATCTGTGATTCTGTGAGCAACTCAATCTGCCTGCCTGCTTTGCCTGATTTTGGGTAAAAGTTGCTCCTTTTTATTAAAAAAAATCAATATTTACATACATGGAGTGTTGTGAGTTAATTTTGTGAGTTTGCTTGCTTGCAAATTTTATGAGTTTGTTTGCAAGCAAATTTTATGTGATAGACTCAGGTAGCAGATTGCAGATAGATAGATCTCTAAGTGAATCTGTGATTCTGTGAGCAACTCAATCTGCCTTCCTGCTTTGCCTGATTTTGGGTAAAAGTTGCTCTTTTTTAAATAAAAAATTCAATATTTATATAAATATTTACAATATTTACATACAAGCTACGCCCAGCCAGTCATGTGATCACCAAGCCACACCCACAAATTAGGCCACACCCACAGAACTGGTTGTTGAGACATTTGAATCCCACCCCTGTTCTAAAAGCTATTCATGCCCAGAAGTATTAAAATTCTGGTGTGAATATTATAAGAAGTTTGAGTATTTTGTTGCTAAATTGATTATTATTATATGAACACTACAATATTTTCATATATTAATATAAACCCTGAAATATTTATGACAATAATACAGTTTCCTTATAAATCATATATTTCATTTCAGACAATGTCATTTGCTAAAAGTCTTATTGATTAGTCCTGATAGTTTTACAGAAATTTTTTCTTCTGAGCACTTAAAATTTGAAGAGCTGCTGTAGTCCCACAGGATATAAAATAAAGCTGTCTGTAGATAAAATTGTTCTGAATGTTTCAAGCAGTTTGAGTTTTTATAAGAATGCAAAATACCTGCTCCTTAACCCCTTAATACATTTAGCAGCGTATGTGTGTGTGTTTACATGTAACAGAGAGAGAGAGAGAGTCAAGTATAAAATACACATCGAAGTCTACATTGCTTTTTATATCTGCGTACTTTTTCCCTAAAATATGTTACCCTGTGACATAAACAGATGCTGCTTTAACAATACAATACATTGTGTATCATTAAATTATCTCTATTTTAATCACAGATACTCACTTAATGAGACACAAGCAGGTTCCATAAAAATGGATTTAGGAAGAGATTTAGTGTTTTGTTTTTGCCACATTATAGAAATATGGTAGCTTATGCTCTAAAGTAAATTGTACCTTGTGTGTAATAATTTTTTTCCTCTTAAATCTATTTTAGTTTGAAAAAATATTCTACTTTTTGTTTCAAATACAAGTAACCATTTTTTAAACTTGCAGGAAACAATTAACAAAATGATTTTAGTTGCAGGAAAAAAAGTAATTTCATTATTGTTTTATTCACTTTTATCTCACTTACTTTATCCTATTGCATTGTATTTTGTTTTATTTTAGTGTGCCTGACACCCCTTATTTCTTAATATACTGAATTGACTAATCAATAAAGCTATACAATATAACATTGCTTTATCAATCTTTGTCATTTAAGGTAAGAAGGAGAACTATTTGCATGTATATTCAAGAAAACTGATCTGGGACAAATACTGATAGGAGAAAATGCAGTTAATATTTTATTTTTGAAATAATATTGCAGATATTTCAAATATGTTCCCTTTCTGTTGCTGTATTTGTTTAATTCTTAATTCTCTCCTTTTTAAAGTCTGTGAATGCACAGATAGAATAGCTTCTTGCCTAATGCTGAATTTGTTTACTTGACTTTTTTAAATTATTAGATGCAGCAAAATTGTACTGTACTTGGGGCAAGGGGAGCTAAGTGTTTTTATATTGTGTTTTTTAATTCAACTGAACCCAGCAGAGTTAAATGTAGTTTGGAAGCACGGGGAAGAATTAATGATTGGAAGATACAGAGTTGGTAAATTATTTATTCTGGCCCCGAGGAAGCTGAAAAGCAGAGTGAAAGACTAATAAATCATTTGTGGTGGTGCTGGTTGTCACTTCCAATTATTTTAGATGGTTTTGTGATAAACTGCGACACCTGCTAGATATCCCGACACCATCCCTTGATGCTGGTAGCACAGCTTATTCAGTTGATTATCAAAGGCAAGTTTATCTAAAGTTTCTGTATGTTAAATGAAGAATTTCTGGTTCTCCTAATATTCATTTCTGTAGATGTCTTAAAGCGTGTTGGTGCAACTTTGCATTCTTTCTATTAATGCTAAGTTTTCCTTAACTCTGTCCAGGAATGAAAGGATTCTTCTCCTTTTGCAGTAGCATGTATTTAAAGTTACAGATTATATTAGTAATTTCATTTTATAGTATTTAAGTGAAAAATGACAACTTTTTTCCTGTCTCTTAACATTTGGGGGAATTGAAAATGACTATGACTGAGATTTTACAAATTGTAGTGCGTACATAAGAAATGCCAAAGTATTTATGTATTTTGGCATTCTCATGCACAGAGTACAATTTGTATGAAATAAAATTTATATTTTATTCGCCTTGAAAGTTTAAAGAAAGTTATTTTTTAAAAAACCATGCAAAAGGCATGTCATATCGTTTTAATTTCTTTTCAGAAATGGAATTTTTAAAAAATTCAGAATAGATTGAAACTCTGATTTTTGCAGAAGTTACAAAAACAGGATTAAAATGTCATGTGTTTAAAGTACAAATGGACCTTGTTTAGCGACCATTTATTCAGCATCAATTCAAACTTACAATAGTGCTGAGAGAATTGTACTTATAGTATTGGTTCTTGAAATTCTAACTATTGCAGTCTCCCTGAAGTAATGTGATTATGAACTGGTTGCTTGTACTTAGCTCACAATTAAGATCTTGCAGCATTCCACAGTCATTTGATGGCCATTTGCAACCTTCTTTGTCAGCTTCCTACAAACAAACAGTGGGAAAGGTTCCAAATGGTGACCATGTAATGTCCTTGCTTAATGGCCTATAGTGATTTGCTTAATGACAGTAATTTGAAGTGCTAGAATTTCTGCACTAAGCAATGAGATCACAATATTACATTCACTTTGCAACTGAAATTTCTAACCCAATTGACATCATAAATCAAGGACTATCTGTATATGGATGTTGTATACAAACCATACCAAGAAAACAGCTTTAAAATCACAATAACAAAACAGTCAAATTGGGAAAAATGTAGGAGTGTTTCAATATGGATGGCTACCACTTCAAAATGTATACTGATATTCTAGTTTTTATTTTTTATTAGTTGTAATCTAACAGAAAGCAAATTAAAACAAAAGAACAAAAGTAATTACACAGAGATAACAAAATAGGTGACCCTGTGGTAAGCTTATAAAATTATGTGAAAGAGCCAGTGATTATCAAACTTCTTAATATTTTTGCCCAAATGAAACTATGATGTTATATTTCTGTCTGGCCCATGATAGACATTTTCTTTAGACTCTTCCCAAGGTGAATAAACTTCAGCACAAAATAAAATGTTAGATTTTGTGAACGTTAAAAATCATCTTAAACAGAACATATGCACATATGAAGGCAGTTAATCTGAAAATGGTGAAAAGAAAGTAGAACAAATGATATAACAGAGCTGCCAATGGTTGCTCTGTATCAACTTGTTTTTGGAATAACCACACATGAGTGTTCATAGTTATGTCTATTCCTGATACATTAAGTTAAAAAAACAGCCTTTGGGAGAAAGAAAATTGGCAGGTACGTACAAATAGTATGGAAAACCATTTGAAATGAACCATTATCATTTCTCTGTTTGGAGAAACTCATATACTGTAATAATTCTACTACAAATGGGTAGCATCCTGCACAGAATAATAGTGTTGGAAAGATCCTCTATTCCAACCCCTTTCTGGTTTAACACGTAATCTAGAATAAATCTTAGCTAGCACTTTGCTTATAATAATATATATCCCATCAACAAATGAAAGAACAGAAGAGCCTTGCTGATGAGCCAAGTCATATTTATAACTTCCGATATCCAGAAGCCTGTAGGAACTCACAAATATGAATAATAGAATAACATAGTTGGAAAAGACCTTGGAGGTCTTCTAGTCCAATTCCCTGCTCAAGCAGAAAATTCTATACCATTTCAGACAATGGCTGTCCAATCTCTTCGTAAAAATCTCCAGTGAATGAGCACCCACAACTTCTGGAGGCTTCCATTCCACTGATTAATTATTCTAACTGTCAAGAAACTTTTTCTTAGTTCTAGGTTGGTTCTTTCTTTGATTGCTTCTTGTTCTGCCTTCAAGTGCTTTGGAGAATAGATTGACTCTTTTTTCTTTAAGGTATCCTCTCAAATATTGGAATGCTACTAGAATGTCACCCAAGTCCTTCTTTTTACTAGACGAGGGATCGCCAATTTCTACATATTTTAGCCTCTAGCCTCTCTAATCATCTGTGTTGCTCTTCTCTGCACTCTTTCAAGAGTCTCAACATCTTTTTTATATTGTGGTGACCAAAACTTGATGCAATATTTCTAGTGTGGTCTTACCAAAGCATTATAAAGTGGTATTAGTACTTCACATGATCTTGATTCTATCCCTCTGTTAATACAGCCTAAGAGGACTCTACTCTATATCTGTGTATCTGATTTTTCTCATCTACATGTAAAACCTTACCATTGAATTGCATTTTGTTAGATAGGGCCCTGTGTTCAAGTCTGTCAAGATCCTTCTGGATCTTGAGCCTACCTTCTCAGATGTTGGCTATTCATGCCATCTTGGTGTCATCTGCAAATTTGATGAGTTCCCTCTCCATCCCCTCATTTAAATTGTTTATGAAGATATTGAAGAGTAGCGGACATAAGACAGAACCTTGGGGTACCCCACTACTTATTCCCTCTCCGTAGATGTAGTTCCATTAGAGACTACACATTGAGTACAGTTGGTCAGCCAGTTATGACTATCTCATGGTGATGCTGTCTGTCCCATATTTTTCTGATTTACCAAGAAGTAGGTTCTAGTGTACTTTGTCAAATGCCTTACTGAAATCTAAGTATACTATGTCCACAGCATTTCACTGGTTGACTAATTTAGCCACTTCGTTTCACATGATCTGTTTTTGACAAACCCATGTTGACTTCTGGTTATAATTTTTTCTGCTTCTAGATGTTCTCAGTTCTGTTGTTTAGTTATCTTTTCCAAGATCTTTCCAGGTATTGATGTCAGGCTGATTGGTCTGTAGTTTCCTGGATCTATTTTTCCCTTTTTTTGAAGATGGGAACCACATCAGCTCTCTTCCAGTCCTCAGGTAATTTCCTGGTGCTCCAGGATCTTAGAAAGATATGGTTCAATGGTTCCAAGATTACATCTGTCAGCTCCTTCAGAACTCTGATCCTAATGATTTGAACTCATCTAGGGTGGACAATCTAATTCCAGTACACAACTATAAAGTTATCTTTTTCAGAAAATCAAGTATGTGTATGATTGTTGAGCTATTTATTTGATTTGGATCCAAAACACCCATCTTAAAAGTCATATGAGTCTTTTGTGTGTACAAAATTAGTGCCATATATATTATGTTCATTTTGAAAAAATGATGATAAAAACATGATGTACATGCAATAAAGAATAGTAGCTTGAAAGGAATTGAGCAAAAAATTGTGATAACAAATACAAATTAGTACATCTTGTATGGTCCATAAAAGAAGCATGGTATTATCTGATAAATCTTTGAATATGAAGCAGTATTTCCCAGTTGCAAACATCCACAGTGTGATCATATTGCCATCATTTGTATATCTGCAGTCTTTATAACTCCAAAAATGGATCCTAAGTAGCTCTGGGGAGGTCTATTATAATTTTGAACTGTCCTTAAGGGATTGGCTGTAAGTAGAGGCTAACCTATACCCAAACACCGACCATTCTTTAGTCATGGGTGCAAACTGTCAATTAAAAATGCTAGAATGTCCAATTAATGCTGGAAGCCGCCTAGAATCGTTTGGTATGAGTTCCATCAACTATTAATTCTGACTCTGCTTATCTTTTAAAGATCAGCCTAAATTGAATTGGTGCTGCTATCTGACTGGTCGGTTAAATAGGAAACAGGTTATAAAGAATAACAATAAATAATGAAAAGGATTAGACATTTTATGTTGCTAGAATTTTACCCTGGTTCTAATTATATTTAATAAAATATAATACTTTTAGATATATAAATGGAACTGAACAGTGGTACATATACTTTAAGATAGCTTCTTAATCTCAGCCATTTAAAGATATACAGACTTCGGTTCTGGGAGTTAAAGTTTGCCATCTTAAAATGGCCAATGTTGAAAAACACTGCTTTCAAAATTCTTTGGTGGCACAATTTGCTTTTGTTCTTTATGAATGCTATGTTGAAACTTTGATTTTGCTTACCACTGATAGCAGAACTTCAATGTATAAATGCAATGCATGTGTTTAGGAAGTGTGTCTTTTTCCTTATGTATTGTTATAGTAACAGAGCTGTCGGATCTCAGGTCCTCTGCTTTTTACTTTGTCAATTCCACTTATCAAAGTGTGTGTTTTGAAATTCTTGGTAGGTATTGTTATTATTGTTATCATTTAGATTATTTGATATTATAACATTAATGTGTCACAAGGCCAGATGTGTGATATGATTCCTGTGAGGTTTAGTTTCATGTCAGTTACAGAGCTGGAATAGTATTTATGGTACATAGAGAGTTATCATATAAATCATAGCTAGTTCTATAATAAACTTTTAAAATGCTTCAGGATTTATTGATGTGGCATAGTAGTTTTTAGAATAATAGAGATTTTGGAGGTTCAGGATGATTTTTTTTAAAGCAGAATAAATAGATTTTGGATGTGACATGATTAGCTTTTGTTTAAAAATGCATACAAATTCTTCAGGCAATTGTAAAAATTCATGGATTTTTCCAATTTATTATGATAACAGTGTAGTAGATTTCCTGTTCTAATAAAATCTTTCGAACTGTTATGCCATAACATATTAGTATAGTGTATTGTGGTGTTTTCTTCTGTAATGAACTACTTGTATTTTCAAATGGAATAATTTGAGGGGGAAAAGAAATAACCTAGATTTTAAAGTCATGTTTATTTATAGGAAATAACATTAGAACATAACGATCATTTTATACTGAAAAATGTGCAGATTTGTAAGAAAAGTATATTCAGAATTCTCAACATGTTTGGACAAAATTGTTGTGGTCATACAAAATATCAATTTCTCAGAATTTTATGTTTTTTTTATAAATAATCACTTTTTAAAAAATTGACCAAAAGAATAACTAGTTTATTTATAAGGCAAAGTTGGATTCTAAAATGCAAATTTCTATCCTGTTTTCTGTTCTAACATCTACAATTTTAGATCTTCCTATCATATCATATGTTTCTGGAGATAAAAAAGAGAGACCCCCCTACTTCTATACATTGTTATGGAAATCTAGACATTACCAGGTCCTTCAAAACTAATTTCTTCAAAGTATGGTAACTAATCGGGATTATCAAGGGCACTAGTTTGAAGAAATCTGCTTTAACACTTAACCTAGAATAAATCTTACCTAGTACTTTGCTTACATTAATGTATCACATTAACAAATCAAACAACAAAAAAGTTTGCCAGATGACCCTATGCAATATTTTTAAATTCCAATGGATAACCATAAGACTGTAGGAACTTATGAATAATAGATAACAGAGTTGGAAGGGATTTGAAAGTCTTCTAGTCCAATCCCTTGCTCAAGCAGGAAACCCTATACCATTTCAGACAAATGGTTGTCCAATTTCTCCATAGTGCTGCTGTGAGAGTCCAGGCAAAGGTTAACACCTTCTCCAAGCTTGAGAGTCTGTCAAAGCTGTTAAGACTTGTCTCCATTGCTAGGCAACCCCAACTTCGACTCAGTCCCTTGCTTGGATCAAACGTGTCTGGCTTTAGCTCTCGCAGCTTTTCAACTAAAACGCTTTTATTCCAACTTGGTTTTTCCAAAAATTGGCTGGCAGGCTCCCTAAATAGCTAGGTAGAGTTGCCACTAAAGTGGGCGTGATGGGCTTCCCCCCCATTTCACCCTCACTGCCACCCAGGGCCCTTCTGGCCCAAAAGCGTGGAGAGCCAAAGGATTGGCTAGCACCCAGCAGCAAGCCGTGGGAGCTCCCCCTCCGCAAACAAAGCTCGGCAGGATTTGGGCTGTGGGAGGCTTAGCTCCAGCCTCGGACGCCGCTGCAGCGATCATGCCACATCAGAGGAGCTGGCTGGAGTGGCCCAAGCCCAGGCAGCCCAGGGCTGTGGAATCACCACAACAGATGCTGGCAGCGCAATCCACCCCACCCACAGAGGCCAAAATCACCTAAGATGGCATTGGGAGCCATTTGAGCTCCTGCGGTGAGTGAAAGACGGGCAGAGGGCCTTCATTTTAAACTCTGGTTAGCAACTCCACTTGGAGCAGGCCCAGTTGGAAGGCCCTTTTTTCCCCAGACCTGGGCCCAGCAGACAGACTCACAGTGTGAACCGGGGCAGGCTCTGTTGTGATTGGACTGTATATATACTCTTTTATATAATTTTATATATATTTCAAAAAAAAAAAACCTTAAGAGAGGCCCAGTGGCAATAGGACACAGACTAGCCCTGAGAGAAAGCCATTCTAGGGAAGTCTCTGCTTTCCAATCTGCAGCCAGAGGAGCAGCAAAAAAATTGAAGACCAAAGCTGTTGCCTCCAGGAACCCTTCCAGAGCTGAGGAAAGGAGGTATATAGGGCCTTGGAGAAGCTCATTTCCAGAAGCCAGAAGGAGAGGGAGAGACAGAACCCAGTATCTTCCATCTTAGGATATTAGGAATTTTCCCTTCAAAATGTCTCCCTCTTAGTCTCCAACATCTCAAAGAGACAGGCCTAGTTGCCAAAATCTGTTTCCAGATGGCGCAAGGGAAAAGGCTTTTCTGCCTACTCAAGAAGGGAGCAAATCTGCCTCTGGGCCTATAGCAAAAACAATGACAGTTGTTGGTACTTGGCAACAATCGATCCCTAGACAGAGGCCTGTTGCTGAGACCTCATATACTCCTGTTGCTGCAGGCCTTCGCACAGAGGAAAAAGACATTCCCCCTGCCATCAGGCACCTTATCTCCCAAACCATCAGGCAGGAGTTTGCAGTAGGTTTCCACGCCTGGGCAGAAACCTTTCCATCTACTCTGATTACCATGAAGATGGCATATTATCAGAAGTCAGCTTAGACCTACAGGGCCTGCAGGAACACCATGCAAGGGGGCATTCGGATCATAGTGGGTCTTCAGTTTCAGAGGAAGGAGAGGTGCGAGATCAGGACCTATCTGAGGATAAGGGCCTTAAACCAGAGTTACCTGCGTTCACAGGCCTTTTCCACCCCACATTATTCAAATCCCTGTTATATAAGGCTAAGAATTCTGCCCACATGGAGTCTGATTCCAGCACTGAGACAGTCAGGAGACTTCGGCTCCATGCACACGCTTTTTGCAGAACAAATTATGCAGATAGATGTTATTCTATCACCAAAGTTGTTCCTGGATGTTATACGTAGACAGTGGGCCGCTCCAACATCAGGTCCCTCCCTTAGTAACAATGGCTGAAAATTTTACAGTGTAAGCACTGCAGTTGATTCGGCTCTTCAGCTGCCTATTGTAGATGCCCCTCTGGTTGTGTTGGCCTCTCCTCTGCCATACCATCTGAGCTGGAGGAGGCACATAAAACTGAAGACAAAAAGACCGAACAGATTCATCAGCGTTCGCATTACGTGGCTGGTTGGACAGTGAGAGCATCCACAGTGGCCTCATTCTTTACCAGAGCATCTTTAAGGTAGCTACATCAATTGCAGGAGAGGATTCCACCCAAGGATGAACACGTCCATCAGGACATAAACAAATTGGTGGCTGCTGCTGAATGCGGCTTGCTTTGCATCTAAAGCAGTGGCATCCTCGGTAGTAGCCCGATGCATGCTATGGCTTGGTCATTGGCAGGCGGATCCTAAAAGGACATATAAGTTGGCTGCTGCCCCTTTCCAAGAGGACAAACTTTTTGGGGAGGCCTTGGAGCTGCTGCTCAACAAGTTCAGAGATAAGAGGAAGGTCCTCCCTTCTCTCTCTAGGCGCAGTGAATTTCGTCCCACGAAATTCACTGATGAAATGACAGCCGTCATTTCGATCTAACGACTCTGGCCAGCAATTCTACCATACTCAAAAACCTTATGGGGCTCAACAGGACCAGCAGTCTGATCGAGCAGGCCAGAGCAGACAACCTTTTCCAAATAAATGGCCCTTTTGAGGAGGAGTGGGTCATCCATACCGGCACTCCCCCTTCCCTTTCCATCGGAGGCCAGCTTACCCACTTTGCCGATTGATGGGAGGGGATCATTATGGACTCCTGGGTGCTACGGACTGTAAGATCAGGTCTTTCATTAGAGCTCCTCTCCATGCCCCTGAGGTTTTTTTTCCCAGTCTCTCAGGACAAGATCCGACAGGCCCTAATGGAATCCGCCATACATCACCTTGGACATTCGTGCAATTGAGGTGGTTCCAGAGGACCAGCGGGACATGGGGTTTTGCTCCAGTCTCTTGGTCATACCAAAGGCCTCGGGGGGCTGGAGACCCATCCTGGATCTCAAATGTCTCAACAACTTTGTAGCATACAGGAAGTTCAAAATACAGTCACTGGGTTCCATCCTTCAGAGCATTTGGGAGGGCGACTTCCTCACATCTATCGATTTGACGGAAGCTTACCTTCACATCCCCATTTGGGCCCCTCACTGTCGGTTCCTACGGTTTAAGTGTCAGTACTACCAATACAGAGCCCTTCCCTTCGGACTCTCATCAGCACCGAGGGTCTTCACCAAAATTTTGGCAGTCCTGGCAGCCTTCCTTCGGACATTCCCAGTGAGAGTGCAATGTTATGTGGATGACATATTGTTCCAGTTGTCATCAGAACCCCAGGCCACGGGGGACCTGCAGCTCACCATTCAGGTTCTGCAGGCCCACGGGTTCTCCAGAAACATAAAAAAGAGCCAGTTTGTCCCATCCAATTGGCTATTACATCTGGGGCAGTAATAGACACCCTTTCTTGCAGCGTTTTCCTTTCCCAGCACCGCCTAAGAAGTCTACAGGCAGGGACAAAAGAGATAAGGAAGGAGAGGACAGTGACCTTGGCCCTCCTGTCAAGGCTCCTGGGGAAGATGGTGCCATGCCTCGACATAGTTCCCTGGGCTCGGCTTCATTCCAGGACCCTGCAGTGGTTCCTCCTGCCATATCAGAAAGCAGGCAGGAGCCATACCTTAGCAGAATCAACCTCCAGTGATCAGGTCTCTGATTTGGTGGTTATCCCTGGCCATCAGCAGGGGGTGTTTATTCCGAGAGCCCCATCACTTAACCGTAACAACCGATGCCAGCTTATTTGGTTGGGGAGGCTCACCTTCTTTCGGAAATGGCTCAAGGAGGACTCACAAAGACAGAGGCCAGAACATCAACTGGCTAGAGTTGAAGGCGGTGTTCCTGGCACTCAAACAATTCTGGAACAGCGTAGAAGGGGTTCATGTCCTTATACACACGGACAATGTTGCAGCCAAAGCTCACATAAACCACCAGGGAGGGACTCACTCCAGGTCTCTCATGAGAGAGGCCAAGAGGTTAAGCCTCTGGGCAGAATGACATCTTCTGTCCATAAAAGCAGATCATATCTTGGGAGTAGTCCTGATTGAGCAGGACAAAGATGGATCACTCGGAGTGGCAGCTTCATCCATCTCTATGGTGGACCGGTTCGTCTGCTGGTCACAGACTTATTCGCCACTCTGGAAAATGCTCAACTGCCAAGGTTCTACTCCTGGTTCCCCACCCTGGGGCAGAGGGAATCAACGCCCTCAGGTGCCAGTGGCCTTGGGGTCTGTTGTATGCCTTCCCACCACTGCCATTCATCCCCAAGGTGTTAGGGAAAGTGTTGGAGGAAAGGGCTCAGGAGTTGCTTTTAGCTGGCCAAGGAGGTTCTGGTTCACAAATCTTGTGGGGTTAGCGGTGGCCCCACCCTAGAGGATTCCCCCAGACAGGATCTCCCTTTCCCAGGGGGTTCTGGTCCACCCGGACCCTCAGTGGCTACAGTTGACCATATGGATGAATGGAGATCTCCAGGGTCATCCAAACTATTCAGGCCTCCAGATGACCTTCCATGAACCACATCTACGATGCCACTTGGCAGGCCTCTTGTGACTGGTCCTCCGGGTTTGGGATTGACCCCTCGTCGGCTACCATAGCCCAAATCCTGCAGTTCCTCCAGGACAGACTAGACAAAAGTCTTGTAGTCAACACCATCCATCGTCGGGTGTCAGCTCTTTTTTTCGGTTCTGTCATGGTAAGAGCACAGCACCTCATGGTGCACAGATTTATCAAGGGAGCTGCTAATCTGTGTCCACCCATAGTTCACAGGTACCTACCTGGGACCTGGCTAAAGTTTTGTTATCCCTGACCGAGGCACCTTTCAAAGCTTTCACGTCTGCCAGTTTCAGTTTTCTTTCAGAGTTTCCTTTCTAGTGGCCGTCACTTCAGCAAGGTGTATTTCGGAACTGTCTGCTCTGTCAGTCCGAAAGGACCTATGTATTTTCCACCCAAACAAGGTGGTCCTTAGGCTGGATCCTGCATTTCTACCTAAGATAAACTCCTGGTTCCACAGGGCCCAGAAGGTTGTGTTGCCTGACTTTTGTCCTAATCAGAAACATAGGTTGGAGAAGACATGGCATACTCTGGACATGAGAAAAGTGCTCTGGATACATATCAGGCGGACTGCCTTTTTCCAGAAGTCAGAGTCGCTCTTTGTCTCATTTCATCTGGCGACCCTGGGGAATAGGACCGGATGGCTGCCTGCCCATAGGACACTACGCTTTGGTATGTCCCTTGCCGATGCTGCATTTGGCAGATGTGTGTTACAGCAAGTCCTTTCGGAGCAGGGATTGCGGGATTGGATGGCTGCCCGTCCATAGGACACTACGCTTTGGTATGTCCGTTGCCTGGACTCTTGCAGCAGCACTATGGAGAAGAGGTGTTGGTCTTACCTGAACGCGTCTTCTCGGAGTGCTGATAGAGGGTGCCAGTCCCACCCTGTGGACCTTCCAGTCTTCCGAAGGGGGAAATTGTTGATGGTTTTCTTGCCTTATCCTTAGTTGTTTCTTGTTTTCTAAGACATGTTGAGTCTGTCTCATTGACTTCGCTGAAGCTGGGGTTGCCTAGCAACAGAGGCAGGTCTTAACAGCTTTGACAGACTCAGTCCTCAAGCCTGGAGATGGAGTTAACCCTTGCCTGAACTCTCTAACAGCACTCCAAGAAGACACATTCAGGTAAGACCAATGCCTCTTCTCCTTAAAAATGTCTAGTGTTGAACCCTATATCATTTCAGACAAATGATTGTCCAGTTTCTTCTTAAAAACCTCTAGTGTCGAAGCACACAGAACTTCTGGAGGCAAGCCAGAATTCTAGGTTGGTTCTCTTTTTGATTATTGCTTCTCTGTCCTAGCTGCAGATAATTTGGAGAATAGGTTGTCCCCCTTCTGTATGGCAACCCCTTAGGTATTGGAACCACTATCACCGCTATCATATCATCCTTATTCCATCTTTTCATTAAACTAGATATCCAAATCCTGCAACTATTCTTCGTATGATTTAGCTTCCAGTCCCCTAGACTCGGCCATCAAGAGTGGAAATCATTGGAACCTATGCTTCATATGTGTATCTAATTTTCTTTTTGCTTGTGTTGAAGATTTACGTTTCAGTAGATTTTAGTAAAGAAGCTGCTGTTCCATACATGAAATCATATATTAGACTCAGGTCATTTATAAATGATATACAGGTGAAACTTGAAAAATTAGAATATCGTGCAAAAGTTCATTTATTTCAGTAATGCAGCTTAAAAGGTGAGACTAATATATGAGATAGACTCATTACATGCAAAGCAAGATAGTTCAAGCCGTGATTTGCCATAATTGTGATGATTATGGCTTACAGCTCATGAAAGCCCCAAATCCACAGTCTCAGAAAATTAGAATATTACATGCAATCAATAAAACAAGGATTGTACATAGAACAATGTTGGAAAAGTATAAGCATGCATATGTACTCAGTACTTGATTTGGGCCCCTTTTGCAGCAATTACTGCCTCAGTGTGGCGTGGCATGGAAGCTATCAGTCTGTGGCACTGCTGAGGTGTTATGGAAGACCAGGATGCCTCAATAGCGGCCTTCAGCTCTTCTGCATTGTTCGGTCTCATGTCTCTCATCTTTCTCTTGGCAATGCCCCATAGATTCTCTATGGGGTTCAGGTCAGGCGAGTTTGCTGGCCAATCAAGCACAGTAATCCCACGGTCATTGAACCAGATTTTAGTGCTTTTGGCAGTGTGGGCAGGTGCCAAGTCCTGCTGGAAAATGAAGTCAGCATCCCCATGAAGCTCATCTGCGGAAGGAAGCATGAAGTGCTCCAAAAACTCCTGGTAGACAGCTGCGTTGACCCTGGACTTAATGAAGCACAGTGGACCAACACCAGCAGATGACATGGCTCCCCAAATCAACACAGACTGTGGAAACTTCACACTGGACTTCAAGCATCTTGCAGTGTGTGCCTCTCCATTCTTCCTCCAGACTCTGGGTCCTTGGTTTCCAAATGAGATGCAAAAGTTGCTCTCATCAGAAAAGAGGACTTTGGACCACTGAGCAACAGACCAGGTCTGTTTTCTTTTAGGTAAGATGACTTCTGATGACCAGGATTTGTGTGTGTGGCTCTTGATGCACTGATTCCAGCCTCAGTCCACTTCTTGTGAAAATCCCCAACACTTTTGAATGGCTTTTCCCTGACAATCCTCTCCAGGCTGAGGTCATCCCTGCTGCTTGTGCACCTTTTTCTTCCACACTTTTCCCTTCCACATAACTTTCTATTAATGTACTTTGATACAGCACTTTGGGAACATCCAAACTTCTTTTGCAATTACCTTTTGAGGCTTTCCCTCCTTATGGAGGGTGTCAATGATGGTTTTCTGCACAACTGTCAGGTCAGCAGTCTTTCCCATGATTGTGATTCCTACTGAACCAGACTGAGAGACCATTTAAAGGCTCAGGAACCCTTTGCAGGTGTTATGGCTTAATTAGCTGATTAGAGTGGGACACTTTGAGCCTAGAATATTGCACCTTTTCACAATATTCTAATTTTCTGAGAATGTGGATTTGGGGTTTCATGAGCTGTAAGCCATAATCATCACAATTATGGCAAATCACGGCTTGAACTATCTTGCTTTGCATGTAATGAGTCTATCTCATATATTCGTTTCACCTTTTAAGTTGCATTACTGAAATAAATGAACTTTTCCATGATATTCTAATTTTTCGAGTTTCACCTGTACTTTACTCTTAGTTGACATTACTACTTATGATGACAGCAAAGTTCACACTGTAACTATGCATCCAAATTATGTTATTTAAAGAAGGTCATGTTTGCCATAGTATGCAACAATAGCAATCTGCAATAGCAATGCACTAAGTGACCAGCGATAGTATATGGAAGGACTATAGCAGTTTGATTTATCACCAAGATGGCAATGATGACAACCAGATTAATAAAGAATCAAACATCTTAAAAGAAAAAATAGGATCAGTCATGGGGAAATTGCTGAATTGTAAAGCCCCAGGTGGAATACCTGTGGAATTACTAAGACCAGTGCTAGTTAACATCATCACTGCCCTGTATCAAGAGATATGGACTACATATCAATGGCCTGGACTGGAAAATACATGTTTTTATCCCATTAGTAAAGAAAGACGATACCAGAGACTATTCCACGATTGCATTTATTTCCAATGCAAGCAAGATTCTGTTAAAAATAATCAGAGAGTTACCTGATGTACAGATTAGCTTTAGAAAGGGATGGAGCACTCGAGCTCACATTATAAATATTAGATGTATTATGGAAAAGATATGTGAATATCAAAAGGATCTTTATATGTGCTTGATCAATTACAGAAAAGCCTTAGACTGTATAGAACACCAATAAGCTATGGGCAGCTTTGCATGATCTTGGTGTCCCAACCCAGCTGATCAGATTCATCAGATCACACTGCACTGATTAGGAGGCAATAGTGAGAATACTTCATGGTGACACAGATTGATTCAGAATCAGTAAGGGAGTTAGATGGAATCAATAATGTGGTTAGACAGAATTTAAACCTTTTTCTTTTTAAATCCGTTTAATTTAGTTTGCTTATTTAACTGCCTTCCTGGAATATTTTACTTTTGTAAGAATTTATGAAAAATATTTTGTTATATTTTCCAGAAATATATATTCAGGCATAGATTGCATTTCTATTTTCTGTGAAATAAAACTTACATACTGTAAACTCTATTCTGTATACTAGAGAAGGCCTTCTATAGGTAAAGAATGAAGGCATACAGAATGGAGGCATTCTGTAGTCCTCAAAGTCAAGTTAGCAGTAGAAAAGATGTCTCAAACTACTACAATATCTGCTATTTGGGAAGAACTCATGAGCATTGTCAGTTCCTGACAGCTGTAGGATTGCCTGTGGGCATGTTGCTGAAATTTCAATTGTAATTATACAGTACACTTCCTTTAACAAATTGTGTTCCCAGCTATAATTATAACAGCTTTATTTGCCTCCAGCCTGATCCTTATCTTAGCACCCACCTTCTTGCTACTAGATGATTTAAGTATGGTAGAGATTCTTTTAAAGCTGCAAATCTCTAATACTTGACTGCCTGAAAAAATGCCTCTGATCAAGCTTATTTACTTTTACAAATTTGGATAGGGGTGTGTGTGTGTGTGTGTGTGTGCATGCATATAAACATGCACACAAACACACACATAATTTCTTTACCAATCGATTTCTGCTTATAATAGCAAAAAGGAATTAAGAAGGAATAGATATGAATCATATGTTAAAGTTTGGGGAACTCATAAACTCGTATTCCTACAGCCTCCTATTGACTATGTTAACTTGGTTCAAAAACTTTTTGAAACGTATTTTTGTAAAAGAATAAAGTATACTAAATTTACTACTGTTGATAAATCTTTGCCATATGTAATGAGATCTTACACATATTAGAATAGCCTTTAGTAAAATTGTCAACAATTTCACTAAATTTAGTATATTTGGATATAGTGCTATTCTACAAATAGAAACACTATGCTTTCATGTCAATGGAGGTATTATAGAATCTTAAAAAGGTAATAGAAATGGGCCCTTAGATATTAAATAGACATCTATTATTTGATAATTTACACAAGTACTCTTGGTTGACTTCTTGTGAAGTTCTTTTTGGGCTAAGTGAGTCTAGTAATGAAGTAGAACAAACAGATATCTTTGGCAGTTCTTTTTTCCCTGGGGGAAATGAATTTGTCAGTGAAAGTAAACTGAGCAACTCATGCAAAATTTTGCCATATTTTCTGTTAGAATCTTTAGGGACATCTGGTTGAATGCTTTGCTAAAAGCAAAGTACATTATATCCACCACATTCTGTGGTTTGCTAACTGGCCATGTTATCAAAAAGGAGATCAGTTTGGTTTGCCACAATTTATTCTGATAAACCTACACGGAATCCTTTCTTAATTTTATAAATGCTTATAAGCTGATTATTTATATTTTATTCCAGAATTTTGCCCAGTAATGATATGGAGCTATTCATGTTTATAATTATCTAGACCTTTTTTCACCCTTTGTGAAGATAGAAACAAAACATGATCTTCTCTGTTTTCTGGTGCTACCCCTGCCTTCCATAATTTTTCAAAGGTAATGTAAAGGGCTCTCAAGATAACATCTGTAGTTTCTTTTAGTTTCACATCTTAGTAGTCATGTTTTCCTTAGCAATCTCTTTAGGGACTCTTGAATACCATACACTTCTTTTTTGTCAGTTGTTTTTACTTGGTCTATTTAAACTTTTTGAGAGAAAATTGAGGCAAAATAGGAATGAAGTAGTTCTTTCCTTAACATCTTCCTTACTATCCTCATCTAGCAATAGCTTCATTTTTTTTTTACTGACATAAACTAAAAAGCCTTTTGGGTTGCTTTTATATTATCTCACAAATGTATGTTTCTATGTATGCCTTTAAAATATTAAATAAAATTTCTATATGAAAATATTAGCTAATTGTTGGTAAGCCTCTTTAATGAATCATCTATCTTCTGTTTCTTCTATATGCTACTTTTAAATCTAAGATCAAGTGAAAGTTCCATATCATATACATTGTTTGTTATAATTCCTTTACTTACTACTCATTATTTTAGTCATAAATTATGAATAAGTTTATATTGATGTACATGAAAATATTTTAGAAGTAACATAGATTCTGAATCAGTTTGAATAATCATTTTAGTTAAGAAGCCTGTTATCATTGCCAGGTTTTATCTATTAATTTCCTTTAGTTTTTAGGTGGATATTTGTTTTTATTTATTTGATTTGTCAATCACTTACAAGATAATAGGTATAAATATAAACGTGAGTAAGAATACAGAAAATAAGTACGAATAAATGGGGACAATAAGACAGGGATGGTAGGCATGATTGTGCACCTATGCACGCCCCTTACAGACCTTTTAGGAATGTGGTGAGGTCAATAGTGGATAGTTTGAGGTTAAAGGAGTGGGGGTTAGAGAACGTAACAGAGTCAGGTAGTTCATTCCAGGCATTGACCACTCTATTGCTGAAGTTGTACTTTCTGCAATCAAGTTTGGAGCAGTTTACATTTAGTTTGTTTCTGTTGTGTGTTCTTGTATTGTTGCAGTTGAAGCTGAAATAGTCATTGACTGGTAGGACATTGTAGCAGATAATTTTGTGTACTACGCTTAATCCAACTCTAGGCGGCATAGTTCAAGGTTGTCCAAACCCAAAATTTCAAACCTGGTGATATAAGGTATTCTGTTGCGAGCAGAGGAATGTAGTACTCTTCTCATGAAATACTTCTGGACTTGCTCAATTGTATTAATGTCATATATACAAAGCAGATTCTAGACTGATGAGCTGTATTCGAGTATTGGTCTAACAAAAGTTTTGTATGCTTTAGTTAGCAATTCAGTATTTCCAGAGGAGAAGCTTCGTAAGATTAGATTTACAACTTTTAATTTCTTTTTGGCAATGCTGTTACAGTGAGCTCTGGCACTTAGGTCATTTGATATATGTACTCCAAGGTCCTTGACAGAGTGAGGATCGTCGAGAAGGTCATATCTGCCTATCTTGTACTTGATGTACTGATTTTTTTTTTATCAATGTAAAACTCAAGTTTAAGTGAGAATGCATTATAATGGTCTTCTGTAGTATTACAGCTAGAGAACAGAATGTGCCAATCAAGAGATCATATGTCGGCATCTATGAGATCGTAGTTGGCTGTTTTGAAGTTGTATTTTGGGGATCCATCATTATGATCCTCTTTGTGAGGACGTAATTGAAATAAAAGTCAATCATACTGTGGTCACTGTTTGAAAAGGGTTCTTGTATTTGTAGGCCATATATTGAGTTTGAGCTGTTGCAGAAGATGAGGTCAAGGAAGTTGTTGAGTCTAGTGTTGTTAGTTACTAATTGATCCGGTCCCAGTGTAGTAACGGCATTGTACAGGATTGCATGTATGGGTTTGGATGTGCATTCATTTAGGGTCCAATTTATAAGAGGTAGATTGAGGACACCAAGGAAAATAAGAGGGTGTGGGCAAGAGGCAGCCCACGTTAGCAGTGAAGTTAATTTGTTTGCATGAACTATGTCATAATCAGGGGCTCTATAGCATAGTAAGAAGCGGATTGTGGTATTTGAGGACAGTTCACAGACGTAAGTTCCTGTGTAATTTTTTTAGATTTAGGGATTTTTTGTAGAAAAAACTCTACCTCCTTTTATGGATTTCACAATCTGACCGATAAATGTAATATTCTCTGACTGTGGTAGTGGAGTCTGGAAAAGATGCATTTAACCACGTCTCACAAACAAATATAATGTTGAATGTGGTCGTGCCTAATAAGATCAGGAATTCATGTATTTTGTTTGGGAGGATATATTGTACGAACCAGTATAAAGAAGTAGATTATTTACACATCACTCTCATTTAAATTATTCCAGACTAAGGTGATAGAAATGAATGCACACCTATACTTTGAAATGCTTTATGGCCTAGTTTATTCATGGGTTGGTGTGAGAAGTGCTGAGTATTTTTATCACTTTCCTGCTTGCTTATGTTTGATTGTATACTGAGGGGGGGAAATCCTATTTCAAAACAGTGACTCAGGCCTGTTAGCACTTTTGTCACATATTCCCTAAGCTTTTTATCAAACCAAATGTTATAAATTTTTAAATTACCAGATTTGAACTTAACCAGGAAAGCTAGCAGGGTTGAAGAATTATTTAGATCATGTCTGGTGCACGAGGAGACTCCCCCCCCCCCCCACATACCTGGTTTATATAGTAAAAATCTTTAAATCTTTTACAAGGGAAAATGGCTTGGAAAGTATATTATTTATTTGCTTATTTTACTATCTATTTATTTTTTTAGTATCTCCAGTGTGATACTCCCCTGTTGGGTCCCCAAGCTATCTGTTAGAGCCAGGTCTTTAGGCCTTATAGAAAGGTGGGAGCCAAACCAGGCATAAGATGTTCCAAAGGGACAGAAGCCACAGCAGAGAAAGCCCATTATCTGAAACTTCACTGACCAAAATTCCTTGACTAACAGGACCTGCCATAGGTGGCCTCTGCCAGAATGGGTGAAGAGGGCCAGTTGCAGTGGGGTGAAATGATTATATACGAGGAGTTGAAATTGGCATAATTTAATTTAATAGCAGGCTTAAATTATGGCTATTGTTTTATTAAAAGGAGAAAATGAACTTTTAATTGATTTATCAAGTACATTTATTTATCTCCTACCTCTAAGCAGCTTAAAGTGGTTTATGGGTTGTGTTTCATTTTTAAAAAATCTTTAGTACCATATAGCTGGCTTGGTTGAGAAACTCAAGCTCATTTAAGGATAATAAACTTCCTGTCTTGAATGAAAATTTGAAGATTTTCCCCTGTCTGTCAACTAACTGCAACATAGTGCTACTTGCAAAGAGTAAGAACATACATATTTTTATTGGTCCTGAAATGTTTATATTAAAATCCTCAACTTTTTCACAGTACTTACAAAAGTCAAATCATGCCCAATTTAAACATAGGGAAAAAGTTTGCATTCTTCACATGCTTACACCTTATTTTATCTAATTAAAGTTTTTAGAATAACTTGTCAGAAAATGAAATGTATTAAAGGGACTTTCTTATAAGTGATTTAATATTTGTTAAAAGAAATATATTTGAATAACTGATGGGACTACGGGTTATGTGACACATTAACAAAGCTCAGTTAAATGCTGTGGTAATTTTTTGTCCCTGAAACCTTAAAATACACTTCCTTGATTGGAAGACATTTTGGATAAACAATGCTCAGACAGCCTATTGAAATAATTCAGTATCTGTGTTGTTTATTTTAAATAAGACTTTGCTCACAACAGTAATTGGTTGACACTATTTGACCTTAACACACAACTGCAATATTTAATGAACTAAATTGACATAAGGAATAAGTCTTGATAAATAAGGCAATTTTTTTTAAACCTTTGGAAATATTCTTCAAATCTCTTACTTGTAGATTGACATCTTTTCTTTCAAATAGGAATAATTGAATAATTTAAGGGTATATTTTATGTTTTGGATCTCCATTCTGTCAGATAAATAATAGTTCGTTCAAAAACTGAATTATTGCCATAGGGAAAAAAACTATCTTATTAAAATTTAATGGAAATGTGCCATCGTGAAAGTATTAAAATAAGCAACACTAGAACTGTAAAATATTATCTACTTACAATAATTTGATACATTGTCAATAACAATAGTAAGGAAATGGTACTACTTCTTGAGATACTATAATCCGTTCTTTAATAATATGTCAAAGAACTATGAAAACTAGGATTATGAATATTTTATTTATAATTTCTCATATTGAGCAAAATTATAAACTGGATTTTGGATCTTTCAAACTTGGGTTTATTTTAGAACATAGGTTTCTTCTCTGTACGACATCCTACAATTTTTATATTTTGAAAATCTTCCTATTAATTGAATGTTTGAAGACAGTTTGGAATAAAGAGCAGAAAAGCTATAGATGGATAGAGGAATTGGTTGAAAGTTGCCTCCCCCAACTAGAAGCCATGAAAAATAGTTCTAAATAAATGATTTATTAATGTATTATTACTATCAAATTAGTGTCAACTTTAACTAGCTGCATAGAGTTTCTCCCTGATAGATCTGTTCCTAAACTGATCTTCAGGTCTTCCAATGCTATACTCATTGCTATTTTAACTGAGGCCATTTTTTGCTTGCTTTGCAGAGAAAGGGCATTAGTTCTTACCTGATACGCCCATTCTCTGGGAACTGTGATGAACATCCAGGTCAGGGTAGTACTTCCATATCTGCTGTTCAATAGGCTGAGCAAAGTTCTGAGGACACTCCCACTTGCTGCTTGTCCCCAGTTTAGCAAAGTCAAAGTTATAGGTTACTCCGCTGTACTCTTCATGTTGCTCATCATGCTTGACCAGGACCAGATCTAGAACCAGATGGTCATCTGGGTGGGGCTGGATGCTTGTCACAGCTCCCAGAGAATGTGTGCATCAGGTAAGAACCAACGCCCTTTCTCCAGTGAGCTGTTTTGAGCATCCAGGTCTGGGACATGCCCAAGCTGGCGTGTCCTTACGGGAGGGCCTCTATCTGGTTTGGAGTCTCCCTTAACATGTGAACCCTTTGCAGAACATGTCTGCCGAAGGCAGCTTCCACTGATGCAAAAATGTCCAATTTGTAATGTCTAATGAAGGACAATGTTGACGACCACGTTGCCACTCTACAAATTTCTGTAATAGAAACTTGTGTCGCTCAAGCCGCTGATGTGGTGTACTCCTGGTGGAGTGTGCTGTGATTCCTCTGGGCACTGGTAATGTCTGGAGTTCATACATCTTTGCAATAGTGGCTCTGAGCCATCTGCCCACTTTTGAAGCTGTGACTTTTCTCTCTAGGGTGGAAGGTTGAAATGAAACAAAGAGGGTCTCTGTCTTCCTCTGGGCAACAGTCCTATTGATATAAATGCGGAGGGCCCTATGCACATCTAGGGAATGTCATTGTCTCTCTAATGCATGGGTCTGTCTAGGGCAGAAGTGGGAAGAATCAATTCCTGCACTCGGTGGAAAGAGGTATTGACTTTGGGGATAAAAGTCAGGTCTAGGTGAAGAATCACCCTATCTGAGTGAAAAACGCAAAGGTCATTTCTTACCAAAAGAGCAGCTAGCTCAGATATTCTCCTGGTGGAGGTTATAGCCACCAGGAAAACCACCTTATATGTTAGAAGGTGAAGGCTGTTAGTTCTCAGTGGTTCAAAAGATGGTTTGGTGAATGCTGTAAGAACCTTATTCAAATCCCAAGTGGGGTATCTATGGACCACAGGAGGTCTTAAGTTAGTGCCCCCCCCCATAGGAAGCTATATACTCTCAGATGATAAGTGAGAGATTGTAAGTCACCGCAGGAGAGGACTGAGGCTAGGGCTGCTTCCTACCTATGCAGTGTATTTGGGGAGAGGCCATTGTCTAATCCCTCCTGTAGAAAGTCCAGTATATCTGCCACTGATGCTGAGGTGAGATTTATTGCCTTTTTGTCACATCATCTTGAGAAGATCTTCCAAGTGGCATTACAAATACGGATCGTAGACAGACGTCTCGCAGCCTGAATAGTCTCAATGACTTTGGTGGACAGATTCTCACCTTCACCATGTGGCCAGGTAGAGCCATTGTGGTTCTGGATGTTGAATAGGCTCCTGGCTGAGGGAGACCCTGTCCAGCGGAATTCTCCAAGGATCAGCAATCGAGAGGTCCATGAGGTCTGCAAACCATGGGCGTTTGGGCCAGTATGGTGTCAGCAGAAGAATTTCTGCCGTCTAATAGTTTCCTGATAAGCTTGGGTATCAGAGGGAGGGAGGTAATGCGTATAGGAGGCCCCGGGGCCAGGGACAGTAGAGAGCATTGACTCCCTCTGTTCCCTAAGTCAGGAACCTTGAGAAAAACTTGGTAGTTGTGCGTTGAGGGGCGAGGCAAAGAGGTCCGGGATCAAGAGGCCGAATCGATCCGCCATCTCTTGGAAGAGGCTCAGGTGCAGGCGCCACTCAGAATGGTCAACAGTAGCCCTGCTCAACCAGTCAGACAGTAGCCCTGGCTCTGGCCCTGCTCAACCAGTCTGCTTGGATGTTGTGCTGTCCCGAGATATGCTTCACCTTGATGGATTGGAGATGTCTCTCTGCCCCGTGGCAAAGCCTTTCCACCTCTCTCATGAGGGACTTTAAATGTGTGCTCCCCTGTCGATTTATGTGGGCCTTGGTGACCACATTATCTGTGAGAAGAAAGACGTGCTGTCCCTGGATCTCGTGCTGGAACTTGCGGAGGGCCAGATGGGCTGCCCTGAGTTCCAGCCAATTGATGCTGCAATTTTTGTCTGTTGGAGTCCAATGACCCTGTGCTACTAGGGATGGGATCCAAGGTTGACCCAAACATTTTTGTCCTATCAAAGGGGGTGGCTGCCACTTATGTTTGGTATCCGCCTGCCAGTGGCGGAGCCTTAGTAGACAGTGTGCTGTAACTTGGGAGGCTATGGCTTGGGATGAGAATTTGACCGCGTTAAGGGTGGCATCCATGGAAAATTCCATGGCCACCACTAACTTCGCTATGTCCTGGTGGGCTCTGATGTTAGTGGCTAAAATGGAGTCCTGTAGGTGACATAGCCACCTTAGGGAAGTGCATGTGAAAAAGGATGTGGCTGTGGCCTCTTGATGGCCCAGGCACCCACCTGGTGCACCCTACATAGTGCTAGCTCCACCCTCTCATCTTCTGGTTTCAAAGTGTCTTCCACCTCACTGGGCATGGTGGAGGAGGCTGCTAGGGTCACCATCGGATCATCAACTACTGGTGTTTGAAGAGACCCAGTCAGATCTGGAGCCAAATTATAAAATTTTCCATCATAACCAGTAGGGTTAAGACAAGAGCCTGTGGAGGCCCACTGAAGTTTGATCACATCCACAAACATCTTTGGGACCGGTATGACCTCCACCTCTGTTATTGATTCTGAAAAAATCAAATCATCCGACTCCCGTATTCAGGGCGGGCTCTGGAGGAGTGGAAGGGTTGTCAAGGCATGCAGTGTTTTTTGCCTTGAACAGCAAGGACTTAAATAGATGCAGGCGGAACAGTCCTATGAATGTAGGTTGTTCCAGGGCTAGCCCTTCATCCTCTGACATATCTTTGTCTAGTTGGCCCTCTGACTACAACAGGGAGGAATCAGTGTCGTCTGATGAAATCTGCGAGTAACGATCTTGACCCTCTGCTGTTTCCCCTATGTCTTGGATGGGATGAGGTGGTGGCTGAAACATCTGCAGATTCCCAGCTGGGTACGTGGGATAGGGTGGTACCTGGAAATCAGGGGTTCTGCTCTGAACTGCATGGGTTGAAGAAACTCTTGTTGTTGGAGATGACCTGAGATCTGAGATCTCATCTGGCAGGTCTGCTGAACTCCCGTGGTGATGCCGTGTTTGATCGCCTCTGACAGCCAGGTTCGCATAGACAGAGAGAAGTCTTGAGGGAGGAATTCCTCTGCATGGAGCCCCGCTGCAGTTGGGGTGAAGATAGCCTCAGGCGCCATCCTGGGTCTTGTGGCTTGTTGGGTCTGTAACCCTGATTGCATGGAAGCAGGGAATCTCAGATCAGCCATGTTGTTGAAAGCTGGTCTAGGGGCCTGAGAGATGAATGTCTCAGGTACTCCTCTTGGGGACCAAGGTAGGGCTCTCTGATTGTCACTGCCTCTGTTGGTGACCAAAAGGTCCAAGGGTGGGGCTGGGAGAGGCCCAGGAGAAGCTGTGGTAACTGCTGAGGAGGCTGACTGTCAATTCTTTTCAGCCTCCTCTCCAGATGTTTCTCCAGTGCTTTTTGGCAGCATTTCTCATATTTTTCTTCTGCCTTTGAATGTTTCTTGGAGCGAAAAGAAGCCTTGGATTTGTTCCTTGTCATGATTCTGGTAGATATTCTGGACCCTGACTCACTGGAAAAAACTGAGCCTTCTCCTTCCATTGCATGCCTGGAGACAGGAGTATTTCTTTGACTATTGGGCAGTGACTATTGACCCACAGGGAGTCTGCTCCGGATTGCAGGCAGTGACTCCTAATGACAGTCAGGTCCTTGCAAAAAAATTAAAATTCAAATTAAAAAAAATCCAAAATGTTTTTTTCTGAATTTAAATTTCAAAAACAAATTCCAAAAAATCAAAACAAAAATCAGTTCAGATTTCAAATGATTTGAAGCTGACCTGTCACAACTGGACAGGACAAAAAAAAAGTTACCAAATTTATCCTGAGTCTGAAAACTCCCTGTGAAATCGCCTCTTAGAAAAGACAGTTTTAATGCGCAGACTGTCAATGGCCTAGGCACGAACTGTCCACTGCCCAGCTGGCGCTCATTGTAAGAAGCCTCTGTGTAAAATGCTGTTTCCAAAAAGGTGAATGGGAAACAGCCTTGAGGCAAGTTTCCACCTTGCAGTAGAAGCCACTTGCTGTAATGATCGAAAACCAGCCAAAGGAAAACTTCCTCTTTGGAGCTGCAACAGCTAGGGGGAAAAAAGGCATCTTTTGGATCATTTGAATTTGGCATGAAAAAAAGCTGACCCAAAATGGCGCCAGCTGTAACAGCCGCCGGTGCAAAATTTAAATCTGGGGCAGCCCAGGGAGCCTTGATGCGAGCGTGAGAGTAAAATTTTTTTTGAAAAAAACAAAAAAGGAAGGAAGGCTACGTTCTGAAAAGGCACCAAGTAATGGAACTTCACTGGAGTTACCAGTGCTTGCTGCTGAAGTCAGCAGAGTGATTGAAGCCTCTAACTTTTAAAAATGAGGCTTCAGCAGCGGAATTGAGCTCCAGCTCTTCACACCGCTATGGCCCCTTAAAGGGGACCTGCTGCAACTGATGGACAGCTGATAAAGTCAATGTCAGTTGTCAGCAATTGTAAAATAAAAAAATAAAATTAAAACAAAAATACTGTCAAAAAAATAAAAGAAGGACTGGTCTTACCAGGAAGATCTGATAGCCAGAAGCGTTCCGATGATCTTGGTCAGTATACATGTCTAGCTCGAACGCGCAGGCTGAGCTAAACTGGGGACAAACAGCAAGTGGGAGTGTCCTCAGAACTTTGCTCAGCCTATTGAACAGAAGATGGAAGTATTACCTTGACCTGGGTGCTTGGAACAACTTACTGGAGAACTAGGTCTTCATATAAACTATCCAGGCATGATAACTAGAGCCTGGTCCTTTGTGCCTTAAATGAAAACTCTGATTTGTTAGCTGATCCATTGTTTTATTTAGATCACTAAAAGTAGAATATATATTTTGAGTCTGTGTATGCATGAAATCTAAAGAAACACATTATTTGTGGTACTTATGCCCAAAACTAAATTTGGAAAATGGATTGTCAATATGGGGTTGTTAAGCAAGAGATCACATGACTGCACTTGTTTTTAATGACCAAAAGTCTGATTGTTCAGCAATTAATTTAAAAAGTCAGTAATATTTTATATGTTTGACTTGTTTACCCATTTTTCTTGCAAAATTATATTTAAAAGCCACACTATTTCCATGTAGTAAAGCTGTTTTAGAGCCTTCGATGTTACAGCATTAAACATATTTTATAATTAATTGTTGGGGATGATCATAGCTTTCATGTACCGATAACTGAAAGTTGTTAATCTGAGTACAGAACAACATTTTTGCACTTAGCAAAAATGTTCATTGTTCATGAATTCCTAGTAATTATTTCCTCCTTCCTTCAACATTTATAGATGCATTTAAAACTTCTTGATAAATGTCTTCTGAATGTATTGACTCTTGGAATCTAGTATTGACTCTGCTCAGAGTAGTGTATCATCTAATACATCAATATAGACCTTTGTTCATCATCAATTACAGGGTAGACTTTGAATTGCTTGGAGACTTCTCATTCTTAAAATAGGGTTCAGTAGTTAATTGTGAAATATTTGGAATATATAGAATTTAAAAAGATTCTTTTTAAAGTGTTATCCCTATGTTATAGTGATTGTGTTTGCAAATATTAACAAAAAATAAGTAAGAGTGCACTTATAAGGAAAGCTGTTGCTGATCTTTTTTATTTTATTTGTTTTGTGAATAACAATAATAAAGAAAAATTGTAGACCACTTTATATCTGCACCACAGACTGTACAAGATAGAATAGCTAACCAAATATAATTTTTTGCCTTGAAAAATTAAACAATCTTCTCACATAATAAAGGCTAATCCTTGAATCTTTTTTAATAACTTGCTCAGTATAACCAACTTTGAGATGTGTTCTTTATCACTGGTTTCCATTGGGAAAAAAGAAAGCAATCCTGAGAGGCGAGAATAGACAATATTCTCCTTTGTGGTGGAGATAGCATCCAGGATTTGGTAGTCAGTTGCTGCTAGCTGATTGGACTGAGTCTGTCAGATCTGTGAGGACACTTCCCTGTTACCAACGGTCCCCTGAAATTGACTCAGCCAAGCAGCTAGGCCAACGTGTTTTCCATTGCTCTGACAATTAGAACATTTAAACAACAAAAATCAGACAAATCCAATCCTGAACGATAGCTGGCTCCCGCTCTACCAGCTGTCAAAAGATCGTCGGTTGGGGCTTCAGCCCAGGTAGGCTGATGCTGATCAGCTAAGGCCGATCTGATTCAAATAAGGTAGATAGTTTGACGGTTGGTGTGACTGAGCTAGCCTCCACACCACAGACCATTTGAGGCTTGGGAAGCTTTTTCTTCCACATCGGAGCATTTTAAAGTGCCGCTTTGATGGCCGTTTTGATTCCGTGGCTACTGGCTGAGGGGCACAACAGGAACTGTCAGCAAGGATTGCCTGTGATTACTGAATTGCCCCAGGAGATTGTCTGGTGGTAATTTTCTTCCCTGAGTCAGGAGTAAATCCAAGGGAATGTAGGCTGTCTGACAGCTCAGGAAGCAAAATGGCAGATTCTACTGAAAATGCGAGCCACTGGAATAGGAGAGCGGAGGAAACGGCTCGCAGGCTGTTGCGCTCTCTCAGCTCTACAGCCCCAAACCCTTCAGATTCATCAAAAGCTTCCAAGCCAAAAGCCAAGGCTGCAGGATCTCGAAAGAGCTCCAAGGCAACAGAACTAGATGAACGCTGCAGGGACAGGGTGCTAAACAGGTTATGGACTAAGGAACAGCAAGAAGCAGCCCAGAAAAGCCCAGAAGCTGTTCCAAACATCACTATGGCAGATTCCAAATTGAAGAGCGGCCGTTAGAGCGAAGAGCTAGGTCCCATCAGACTGACAGGCGGCAGTTGCAGGAATTGGCCACTGGAGGAGCTGAAGAGCAGTTTATGTTACAAGAACCACAGCTCTCTGTCTTTTTCTCTGTCTTCCCAGTAACTGAGGAGATTACAGTAACTGCCCAGAGACCCAGAGTGGCCCCAGAGGCCACTTTCACACCCACTGCTGTGGGGCTCTGTCCAGCAGTGGGACAGGAGCCTGATATGCAGATCAACATGCAGGCTCTGTTAGCTGAGGCTGTGAAACAGGGTGTATCAGCAGCCTTAAAGCAATCCAGGCGATCACCTTCTGTGGCCTCATGCTCCTCAGCAAGACATAGTCTGTCCCAATTTCATGATAATTGGTCTAGGTCCGTGATGATGAACCTATGGCATGTGTGCCACAGGTGGCACGCAGAGCCATTTGTGCAGGCATGTGAGGCCCAGCCAAACTTACCTGCACTGCACATGCGTGTGCCTCCCAACTGATTTTTGTCTCATTTGAAGCCATTTTTGCTCTCCCGGAGGCTTGAAGGAAATACCGGAAATGCCTGTTTTCAGCCTACAGGGGGCTTCTGGAGCCCAGAAATGCTGAAATGGGCCCGTTTTCAGCCTCCCGAGGCTGTAGAGGGTTCCCTCGAGCCCCTAGGAGAGCGAAAATGGCCTCCCCCCAGGCTTTAGAAACCCTCTGTAGACTGAAAAAGGGGCTTCCAGTATTTCTGGAAGGCCCATTTTTCAGCCTCCTGAGGCTGCAGAGGCTTCCTTCGAGCCTCCGGGAGGGCGAAAACTGCCTCAAACGGGCTGAAAATCAGCTGGGAGGCATGCGCATGCACAGTGCAGGCAAGGGAACGGGCGAGGGGTGTTCTGTGTGCATGCGCAGGTGGGGCGGGACGCATTACATTGTGGGTGCCGGCACGCGCATGCATGCGCTATTGGCGCACCACAACAAAAAGGTTCCCCATCACTGTCTAGTTATTCAGAGTTATACTCTCCTGCTCCTTCTCTGCATGCCCAGTCTATCACATTAGACAAGGGGAATCAGATAGAGAGAGACCTTTCAGATGATGACGGCCTGAATTCTGAGCATCCAGCAGTTTCGGGGCTTTTCCAACCAGCCCTATTTAAATCCCTCCTATTCAAGGCTAAGAATGCCACAGGACAAAGGAAACCCCCAACACCACACCAACACTGCAGAATTCAGTATACAGCAGAATTCAAAATAGCTACTGCCCTGGGATAGAAGCTGTTTTTCAGCCTAATTGTCCTTGTTTTTATTATTCTGTACCGTCTGCCAGATGGTAATAGTTAAAAAGAAAGGTTCCCAGGATGAGATGGATCTTTGATAATGTTTTGAACTTTCTTAAGGCAGCGGGAGCTATAAAGCTCTTCCAAAGAGGGGAGAGGGCAACCAATGATCTTCTGGGCAATGACATTAACCCTCTGGAGTGCTTTCCTATCTGCCAGTGCAATTGGCAAACCATACAGAGGTGCAGTATGTTAAAATGCTCTCTATGATGCAGCGGTAGAAGGTCACCAGCAATTTTTCATTCAGTTGTTGTTTTCTGAGAACTCTCAGGTAGTATAATCTCTGCTGGGCCCTTTTGACCAGTGCTGCACTGTGGGCACCCCAGGTCAGGTCCTCTTTTAGGGTAACACCCAGAAACTTAAAACTGGCCACTTGCTGCACCCGGTCTCCATTGATAAGCAAGGGCTGGATGTCTGATCTGTTCCTTCTATAATCCACTATAACCTCCTTGGTCTGATTGGTGTTGAGGACCAAGTTATTGTCTCCACAACATGAAAGCAACTGGTCCACCTCATCTCGGTAGGCAGACTCATCCCCCCCAGAGATGAGTCCCACCACTGTTGTATCATCTTCAAATTTAGTAATAGTATTACTAGCGTGAGTGGGAATGCAGTCAATCACATAAAGAGTATAGAGTAATGGACTCAACACACAACCCTGTGGTGTACCAGTGTTAAGAATAAGGGCTGAAGAGGTATGATTACCTAATCTGACCCTCTGTGAGCGGCCAGACCATAATCCAAAGGCAGATTGAATAAGAAAGGCCAAGGTCCAGAAGTAATGAAAACTAATGTGGAAGAATTGTGTTAAACGCAGAATTAAAATCCACAAAAAGCATCCTCACATAGCCCCCGCTGTTCTAGATGAGTCAGAGCAGTGTGAAGAGTGATTGCTATAGCATCCTCTGTAGATCTATTTTTTCTGTATGCTATATTCTGTATACTGTATTCTGTATGTATAATTCTGTATTCCTGGTGAGCCTGAAGACTCCTTGAGGGCAGAAGATAAACGGGCAGAGCAAACGTTCCAAAGAACTCATCAGTCAGCCTGGGCAGTGAAGATCTCCACTGCTGCATCATTCTTCAACCGGGCCTCCATCATCTGGCCACGTGAATTGCAGGATAGAATTCAGGCTAGCGATGTGAGATCTCATCAGCACATCAATAAACTCTGGGCAGCTGTTGAGTCTTTGCTGATGCCATCAGTGCAGTCAGGTTCACATCGAGGGCTGTAGGATCATCTGTTGTCTCTCGCCGTCTGCTCTGGCTCAGACAATGGCAGGCAGACATGAGGTATAAGTGGAGGTATAAGTGGAGGAACAACAGGATTGGACAGGTAGAAACTGCCAGTTCCAGAACAAGCAGTCCTTTCGAGGGGAAGGGGTTGTCCTTTCCAATGCCCTAGATTAAAACTCTGTCAGCCCTCCCATTGGGGGACGTCTGGTCTTATTTGCCAGGCATTGGGAGGAAGTAATCACAGACACCTGGGTCCTGGAGACAGTCCGTTCAGGCCTGTCTCTGGAGTTCCTCTCCATACCCCCAAGGTTTTTCATTTGTTGCCCTGTTTCTAAGAATAGGGAGAAAAGGGTTCTCATGGAAACAGCTATTCAGCACATGCTGGAGGTCCATGCAGTCCAGCTGGTGACTGTGGACCAACAAGGGATAGGATTTTATTTCATCCTGTTTGTCATCCCAAAGGCCTCAGGGGAATGGAGGGCAATTCTGTATCTGAAGCGTCTAAACTGAAGCGCGACTAATATATAGGCGATTCAAGATGCATTCTCCAGCACATCAATTGGAGAATCCACGGATGAGTTGACACATGCCTTTCTGCCCAGAGACTGGCTCCTTGATCTTTTACCACACCCCTCTGTCAACTGTCACTTTCCCCAGTTCACAACTCAGTCTTGCCCTATAGGTACGTGGCAAAAGATTGGCTCTCAATTATTTGCTTAAAAACACTGGATTCTCCAATCTGACAATTTGTGCTGGCAGGTTAGATCTTGCAGCGCTGTTAAAGAGCTGCGGAGGCTTTTTTTCCATCCGTACAATTGACGCAGCTGTTCCGTGTAGCCTTCCCTGCTCCTAACCTTGCAATCACAGAGGGAGTAATTTCTCGCATGAAGGAAGCCTGCCTCTCACTTGAGGTGCCGCTCACCCAGGCGCTGCTTTGTTTGAAACGCCACAACCGCTTAACAGCTGATTTGTGGGCTTTTTAACTGCCATACCAAATAGTAGCTCACCTTAGGGCTATCCCAGTCAGAGTCTAGTGTTATCTGGATGACATCCTTGTCCAGTCCTCTTCTGCATCTCAAGCAGTGGAAGACTTGAGGATCACCATCCAGGTGCTCCAAGAGCATGGTTTTCTGTAAACACGGCCAAAAGCCATTTCACTCCCACTAACCATTTACTCCATCTGGAAGCCATAATAGATACCTTGGTGTGAAGGTTTTCTTTTCCCAGGAGCATCAGGGAATTAATTATTCTGGTGAAGTCCAGGCGCAGGGTGCCCTTGGCTCTGCTTTTGAGGCTCCTTAGCAAAATGGTTTCATGTATTGCTATAGTGCTCTGGGCACACCTGCATGCCAGGGCTCTCCAATTGTTTCTCCTATCTTTCAAAAGCGGGCAGGAGTTGTTCCCATTCCCAAGTCAGGGTACCATGGAAGTTATTAAGTCCTTTAGGTGGTGGTCATCACACACCCTTTTCTTTAGGAAACTGGTTCAAGGAACCTAACCAGCTGGTTCTGACCACTGATGCCAACCTTTACAGCTGGGGAGCTCATTTTCAATCCATGATGGCCCAGGGACAGAGGTCCCAGACCGATTTGAACCATAATATCAATTGGTTAGAACTCAGGGTAGTCCATCTGGCCCTGAAACAATTCCAAAACATAGTATCAGACAATTACGTCCTGGTCTTAACTGACAATGTGACCACTAAGGTACATGAAAATCGCCAAGAGGGAACACATTCTAGATCCCTGATGCTAGAGGCAGAACAACTGTGCCTCTGGGAGGAAGAACACCATGTCTCACTCAGGGCTGAGTATATTTCTGGCGTATCCAATGTTGAAGCAGACTGGCTTAGTAGAGCCACTATAGATCATGCAGAATGGCGTCTGCACCCTGCTTTATTTCAGGAGCTGTCGGAGCACTTTGGACAACCTGCTGTCGACCTCTTCATCTCTCAGGACAATGCACAACTCCTGAGATTCTTCTCCAGGTTTGCAGTTCCGGGGGGAGGGGACATGCACCTTATGCAGCCCTTGGCCCCGGAGACTCCTTTATGCCTTTCCCTCACTGTTCCTGATCCCGAGGGTGATACAGAAGCTATTGGGGGAAAGGGCAGAGCTTCTACTTATCGCACCTCACTGGCCCAGGCAGCCATGGTTTGCCGGCTTGGTAAGCCTATCAGTGACCAGGCCTTGGAGGATGCCGGCAGACAAAGTATCCTACAGCCAGGGACCCTTGCTATATATCTGGACCTCCAGTGGCTTCAGTTGCCCGCTTGGAGATTGAGCAGGGATCTCTGATCCAGGAACATTACTCCTCCAAGGTGATACAAACGGCATGATAGCAGTCTTCCAATATTTGAGAGGCTGCCACAGAGAGGAGGAGGTCAAGCTATTTTCTAAAGTGCCTGTAGGGCAGACAAGGAATAATGGATGGAAACTGAACAAGGAGAGATTTAACCTGGAAATAAGGAGAAACTTTCTGACAGTGAGAACAATCAACCAATGGAACAGCTTGCCCTCGGAAGTCATCACTTGAGACTTTCAAGAAGAGATTGGACTGCCATTTGTCAGTAATGGTGTAGGGTCTCCCACTTGGGTGGAGGGTTGGACTAGATGATCTACAAGGTACCTTCCAACTCTGATTATCTGTTAATCTGTTAATCCAGGCTTCTAGGAGGCCTTCCACAATAACATTTACAACATGACCTGAAGGACTTTCTGTGCCTGTGACTCCAGATCTGGTTTGGATCCTGCAGCGGTATCGGTCGCTCAGGTGCTGGATTTCCTTCAAGAGGGACTGGATAAGTGTCTGTTTCCCAACACATTACAATGGCAGGTGGTGGCCCTGTCTTCTATATTTTCATTGGTGGGGAGGAATCCTTATCCAGGCATCCTACCATCCACAGATTTCTTAAGGGGGATACAAATCTGTGGCCTCCAGTGGTTCATCGATACCCCACATGAGGCCTCTCTAAAGTACTGCATTAGCTGACTGAGGCACCTTTGAACCACTGAGATCTACTCCTCTGCAATTTTTGTCTTGTAAAGTGGCCTTCCTAGTAGCCACCACCTTGACCAGATGGATTTCGGACTTGGCTGCCCTGTCTGTCAGGAAGGATCTCTGTATCTTTCATCCCAACTGAGTTGTCTTGAGATTGGACCCATCCTTCGTGCCAAAGGTGAACTCATGGTTCCACAGGGCCCAGGAACTTATATTACCTGATTTCTATCCAAAACTGGTCAACGCATTAGAAAACAGGTGGCACACTCTAGATCAGGGGTCACCAACTTTTTGGACCTCAGGGACCACTAAACTCATACGTTTAAATCCCAAGGACCACTAATACAATTTTTTTAAAAAAAAGCTAATATATTTAATATAAAAATTCTTTTATATTAAATATAAATTATATCTATATATCTATATATGCATGCATGCATACATGTATGCATGCACACACACACACACACTTATTGTAACAAAAACGTAAATGCTTAATGATAACAAAATAAAATGTTCCAGTCTGGAAGCCTCCCCCCACCTGCACCTTCCAAAGAGACAGAAGAGCGGGTGGGGTGTGTGTGTGTGTGTGTGTCTGAGCTGTGGGGCCTTGGGGCAACTGCTGCTGGGAGAAGCAGAGGCAGAAGGGGGGCTTTGCTCTCCTTGGGGGGGCAGCATTCCTCAGCCGCTACTCCAGGGGCTTCTCAGCAGGCATCTGCCTACAGAAGGACTGCTGCCCTCGGTGATTAATTGGGGTGAGGGGAGAGGGAGAAAGTAGGAGCTCCTTTCAGATCCCGGGTGGAGGATTGAGAAAGCTCAGATCTGCAGCCAAGGAAAAGCTGGGGGGGGGGGCTTTCCAACCTCACCTGGAGACAGGCAAGGAAAGGTGTCCCTGGGGGCACTTTCCTTGCTTTAGTGCTGCTGCCAAAGCCAGCCACAGCCAGTGATTATTTGGGGGTGCGGGAGGAGAGAGAAAGCATCTCTTGCATTACCAGGGGAGGAAAGGAGGGGAAACAAAGCTCACTCTTTCACCGAAACCTACAAAATGTCACTCTATCACATTCTAGGAATTCTTCGGAATCACCAAATGCTCCCACTCGCAGTTCTCGTACCTCCCGGCTCTTCGAGGCTTTGATGTCCTGGCTCTTCGAGGGACATCGAAGTCTCGGAGATGCAGGTAAAGCCTGCAACTCAGGGCGCTACCGCTGCGGTGGCTTTGCCTGCATCTCCAAGGCTTCGATGTTGGGAGAGGCAGCGAGGGCTGGAGGAGCTGAGAGCTGTGCACGGCTCTGTCTCCCTTTCCTTGCCTCCCTGTATGTGGGCACGGAGGGGAGGGGGAAGGAAAGAGAGGCGGGAGCAATTCAAAGCTAGAGAACTAATAGGGAGAGCTAACAGTGAGCGCTGGGGGAGGGGACTGTTGTTGCCGCTGCCTGCCATGTGTGGGAGCTGGTTGGCATGTGCATCTCAGGGACCTGACTCCGGGGTCCCTTGAAGAGCTGGGAGGCGCGAGAACTGCGCAGCCCAGATTAGTTGCTTTCGGAGACCATTTCTTCTGTGGCCCACCAAATTTTTTCCATGGCCCACCAGTGGGCCATGGCCCACCAGTTTGCGACCGCTGATCTAGATGTCCGGAGGGCCCTTTGTATATACATTAAACAAACTTCCCCCTTCAGGAAGTCTGGATCCCTTTTTGTATCATTTGAAACTTCTACCCTGGGTGGCAAGGTCACTCCATCAACTGTGGGGTGATGGATCAGAATGTGCATATCCAGAGCTTACCAGTCCCACGGACTTGCAGTACCTCTTCGCATAAAGCCCATTCCACAAGAAGTGCGGCCTCAGCGGCAGCAGGCTCTCTCAAGAGGTTTGCCAAGGCCCACTTGGATCTCACCATCCCTATTCTTGAAGCAATATAAGCTGGACTCTTTTGCCTCTGTGGAGGCAGCCTTTGGATGGAGAGTTCTTCAAAAGGTCCACCCCTGCCTGTAGGACAGCTAGCTTTGGTATGTCCCAATACTGGATGCTATCTCCACCACAAAGGAGAAGGGGCATTGGTCTTACCTGATATACCTTTTCTTTTTGGGTGGAGATAGCATTCAGCCCCACCCTGAAGATGGTCCGCTCCAGATCCAGTGAAGCAGAGCAACACTGGGAAAACACATCAGTCTGTCAATATTCCATCTCCAATTTCTGGGAACTGTTGGTAACAGGAGTGTCCTCACAGATTTGACAGACTCCGTCCAATCAGCTAGCAGCAACTGACTACCCAATCCTGGATGCTGTCTGCACCCAAAGAGAAAAGGCATATCAGGTAAGACCAACACCCCTTTTCTGCACCAGGAGAGCACTTAAATATCAGTGGCAGAGCTGCAGAATGCTTTGGAATCTAGACAGTCTTCTAAATATGTTTGGGACTTTAATAAAAATGGGCAACTCTGGAATTTTTGGAAACTGCAAATTGATTCTGACTTTTAAGAGCAACATGCCTCTAGTTGACTTATTCCATTAAGAATCAGAAGGATATCTAAATATTATGCAAAAGAGAACTTTGAGGTTCAAGACAGCTCTGGAATTGCAGCTTAGTAATGAGTGAAAATGTCCTAGCTTTTTTTTAATGAATAATTTATATTTAAGATAGCGTAATTATAATCTTTAATTCATCTTTAAGATTTGTTATTAAGAAATTGTGGTATATACACTACAGTATGCCATGCCATGCCATGCCATGCCATGGTAAGATAATAAGATTTTCCATTTTCTTTTGAGGGAGAGAGGATTGTATTAGATTCAAAGCCATTTTACTTTCATGTAATATACGTTATTTTCCCACAGTTTGGATTAGATATAACTAGCCTGCAACATATGCTATTATGACATTCTTCAGCCTTAAATTTATTTTGTATTGCTTAGAGTTTTGGTAAAATTCTTCATCCTATACAGTAAATTAAAGTGTGTCTGTGCATCAGAACAATTTTCATGCCTCACTCAGTTCCTAATGTAAATTAGTAGGAACATTGGTTATCCATTTGAGAAATTGAGTTGGTATAAAAATAAAAATGCACTTATGGTGTACGGTGCTTTGTGAATTATCTTGGGATTGTTTTCCTGTTTATCTGTCACTTGCATTAGAAAAAGCAATCACTGGCTGCAGGTGACATTAAAAATTAAAGGTTAACCTCAATTTCTTAACTGACCAGACTTGGGGCAGAAAGTTGTTTGGATTCATGCAGGGGTTTCAGAATTGCCAGTTGACTTGTTTAGTGTTTTACTTCTTCACATGCACAAGTGATTTTAATGATCTTCAACACTACCTTGGATTAGTCAAAAATATTTTTCCTATATGTATTTATTTAAGACTTGAAATTCTCAAAATTGGTTTAGAGTATGCAGTGATCTTAATAGACTGGCATAAATTTGAGAATAACCTTAAAAATTTAAAAATGTATAAAGACATATATTTTAGTTTTTTTCATTTTTAAGTAATTTTATTGAATTTAGAGGCAGTGTTAAAAATGTTTGTATCAAAGCCATACATGAGACTGGTATATTTTTGTTTAAGTATACTATGTATTTGAAGGTGGTTGTTTTCCATGAGGTATGATTTAATTTTAAAACTACACTTTATCTTAACTAAAAGTTGTAAAAATACACTCTAAATCATTGATGTTATTAATTTAAATCTATTTATTCACTAGTATTTTTAAAATAATTATTAGTTTCTCTAAATCTTTTAAAAGGTAACTTCTAAAAAAAGCAAAAGTCCAAAGGGGGGAAGACAGATAAGATTGTTTTGATTTATGATATATGGGTTGATTTACTATTTATTGGTTTCTTTTCTCCCACTAAAACTATTTGGAAAATATCCTCCTGGTAAAGAGGATGGGGAGGAAACCTACAATAGAATAGACTTTCAGTCAGCTGGTTAAATCAAATTTACTTGCGTTGTTTTTGATGGAAATTTGTGTAACTTACATCTTATTTAACTTGTTCCATTGATTTAAAACTTGAATTTGACAAACTCAGTTGGAGGCTGTGCAAAACTCAAGATCAGAAAGTTTAAATTAGACTTCAATTCAAAAATCCATAGATATTACGTGGGTATATTTATTATAGCATTGGGCTTCGATTACAAGAAAAGAATTGGAATTTTTCTCAAATCCAGATGTAACAGTGTTTCAAATATCTTAAATTTTTTTAAAAATTTTTGAAACAAAACTGTCAAATTATTTTCTTTTCCCTTATTGGGTGGTATTATGCTGAATTTAACTTCTCTCAATGTTTGCTCAAAGTGATAACTGAAATAATAAAACTATTCATAAAGTTTCTTTTGAATAATAGATGCACAATAGGTACTTCTCACCTGGTGATCACAATTTAAACTGGAAACTCATTGCTACACATTGCAGTTGATAAGTAGAAATTCACAGTGTTATCTTCTTCCCATTCTGTTAAGCAACTTAAGAAGTTGTTAAGCCAGATAGCATGTGTCTGTGGGATGTGAGGATTGGTCACAAAGCTGGGTTTTTTACACCGTCATAAATGAATCATTGTTAAACATGGCACTTGATAAACAAGGACTACCTGTATTTTTTGAGTAAAATCACAGTCTTGCAGAAAAAGGGAGAATATTGAATTTTTAAAAATTGGACTTACTGTAGCATCTTATAATCAAGAAGGATGTTGTATAGCAACGTGGATAAATTATCGATCTTGACCTAATTTCATTTGATTCACAGTTTAATTTTAAAATATCTACTTAAAGTCTTCTGGCAGATGACATATTGGGCAAAGTCACAATAAAATGAAAGTGAGGAGTTAAAGGAAATAATGATAGTGTACATTACTTTGGATGTAATATACCTAGGGAGTTAAGAACTTTTTGCTTTCTTAAGAGCTGTGAAGAGAAATCTTCATCTTTGAGTCAGCTGGTTGTACATTCAAATAAAGGACGTGTGGAGTCTGAGAGGGACAATCTAGCATAAAACTTCATGCAATCTAAGACTTTTGTTGGAATTATCCAGAGTTATAGAACTCTTGTTGCCTCGATCAGAAATAATTTTTCAGTTCATGTTGTCTGACATACTGTTATCAGAATTATCACACAGATAATTTTTAAAAACACTCAGAATTTGAATACAAAATGTCATATTCTTACAGTGAGGAAAGCACTCAAAAACTGTTTGAAAGTGAATGAAGAGAAGGAAATTAATGACAAAGTTAGCAGCTTTAAAATATATTTAGACTAATGAAGTGGTTGCTCAGAATGTGTTTAGTTCTGACCTAAGCAATCTTAAGCATTCTTAAAAAATGAAAATAATGTTGGTTGACAATATTTGCGAGAATACCTTACACTATTTTTGTTTCAAAATAGTAGAAAACTATATGTGAAATTCAGTTGGCATTGCCACAAATAAACAACATACTTGGATAAATCTCTGGATTACAGAAAAAGCCTCAGTTTCAGATTGATAATTTTACCAAAGTTATTACTGTTTTTTTCTGATAATTGGGAACTTTTTCTAATCCCTTGCTCTAGGAAGACTGCATACTGGACTCAGCAGTACTTGTTGCTGTGTTTATTTGTTTAAAACTTCTTTATTCAGCTTTTTAGCCAAAAAAACCCTCTCAGAACAAATTATAAAGATCAGACTTTGCCAGCCAACATACAATCTAAAATTAAAATGTCAATAGAAATGAGATAGAGAAACAGAGAGGGGAAAAAAAAGAATTAGATTTTTAGATGAAGATAAATATAAACAGAGTGGAAGGATCATTGCTGCCTTTCTGCACTAACTACTCAGAAATGATAATTGGCAGTAGGATAATACTAATCACAACCAAAATTTGCTAATCTGGTCATCTAGACAAGGCCTGTTGCAGATCTCCCATCCCAAGGTTCAGCGATTGCCTTGTTATTATGGAACAGTAAATAAGAGCAGGTATAAATGGCTCTTACTCTTTTTTAAACAGGATAATGCTGTTAAAACAGTTAAAACAGTTACGTTCCAGCAGATTTTTTAAATCTTAATTAAATGGTACCTTTAATGAATTTTTTTCTTGTTAATTGCTATAATAAGAAATATTTTGTAATGTATTATTTGGATTTTGTTGTATCCTATCCTTTGTCAACTTGGATTGGAATGGGAAATAAATAAGCAAGCAAGCAAGTTAAGATTTTACTAGTTTGGGGCCCTCAAGGGAGTTGTAATATATCCCTAGCCAAACAATAAGATTAATCTTAGAGAATGGAATCACTTAAAATACAGGAGCAAACCTGTTGCTTTCTGATTTTATTGTCAGCATAAATCTTAAATTGTAAAATAAAAATTCATGTTTAATGTCATTAGACTGACTTTTAATGTTTTTTTAAACAGAAATTGATTTAAAGCTTTTAAATTAAAAATGTGTAAGGTTGTCCAAATATTTTCTATTTCAATAGTATACTTTTCGTACAACCTGAAAATATGTTGCACAGCTTTCATTGATTTTGAATAAATAAGACACAAGTCTATATAAAGACTTATGTTGTTGATATAAGTCTATATAAACTTTATATTTGAATTAGTTTCTCAGTTTTATTTAAGAGTACAGGTATACATACAACATAAAACTTCCCAAAATTCTTAATAAGAGAGAAAATAGGAAATTATTACTTAAGATGGTATAGTATTTAACAGTTAATTTACTGTTATTCTTATCAAATTTTAATTATTTTTTGTTGAGGTTCTATCCATCTTCAGAGATTGCTTCATCACCTTCTTGTAACTCTGGCTGAACTCCTTTATCAACAGGAAACTGAGAAGGAGACTCAAATGATGCGCTATACTGCCTGACTGAGACTGTTTGGGAAAAATTTTGTGCCTGGCAAATATATTGTAGCTTCAGGGTCAGGACAGATAAAAACATAGTGGATCACTGTAAGGTTTTGAATTACTCAGATTCAAAACTGATTGGATTCAAATCTGAAACTGTTCGGATTCATTTAAAAAATACCCAAGAAACTATGTATAAGCAAACTTTTATAAGAAAAAGAGCAAATTAATAATAGTAAGCATACGATTTTGAAAATATCGCTCAAACCTTCATGAATAGTAAACCATTGTTGTCATCACCAGTTCTCCTGTGAAAGCTCCTTTCCATGGGAAGAATGGGTCATCGATTCTTTTCTTTACATGTTATAGGCAAAATTGACCTTATCAAATGAATCCTAATAAAAATGAATTTTTTTGGCAATTATATGAAACAAGTAAATTCACGCTAAGCATTAGTAAAAACACAATCATATTTTCCAGCTGTTACGTGACTCTCAGAACACTTGTTTCCTTTTTGAATTAACAGATACTTTTGCGTTTTGATTTACTAGAGATGTTTCTTAGAAGGGTTTTATATATTCTGCTTTAAGAAAACAATTACAAAGTTTTTCTGAAAAATGCTATTCATAGTTTTTGAGATAGAAAACTTCTGGAAAAGTTAAGTTAATGTATAAGTGCTATATAGTTAGCTACAGGTAATATTTAAATGTAAAGAAATACTTTGGTTAGATGTCTGCTTTAAAGTAGACTTTGGCATCTGCAAAATGGTTGCAAATTATTGATTTATATTTTTTGAGATGAATATTTGAAACCTTTTAAGAATGCAAAACTCTTGATGTCAAGTAATTCCTATATGCATGCATCCAAGTCAGGTTTTTTTGTAACTTGTTATTTAAGATCACAGTTATTAGGTGTATTTCTGCATTTTGTATATCATTCCCAGATGCTTCAGTATTAGTTTTTATCACTGCATATTTTATGAAATGTCAGCCTTCTGTTGGCTGTTCACGCAGCATTGTTAGTGATCAAAGCCATAACATAAAAGAGAAGAATCTAAACAGTTGGCTTATCTTTGTCCTTCATTGTGTCACAAATATCATAAAATTACTTTACTGTCAAAAGAGAAACAGAAGACTAACGCAGCACACTTTGATCACTTTTTTCCATACCTCTGGATTTATTTCATTTTCTCATGGTAAAACATATTGCCATACCAGTTTTTGTGGAAAAGAATCAAAAGCATCCTCTATATTGGAAAACATATTTCTTAAAATAAAATAAAATGTGTGTAATAGAAAAGAGGTGAGCTTGTACAAACTCTGCTGAAGAGCTATAATGAAATATTGTAATTTGGGGGATATAGTGTATATTAGTATATATTTTAATTAGCTGATGTACTATGGAAATAAATAGAAATGCAATGGACAGAATATTAAAATTTTTAGTTTTTTGTGCATGGGTATGTTCTGGGCTGCACAAACTTCTGTAACAGCACAGAATTTAAATTAGAGTAATAGTCCAAGAATTCAAATTATATCAGTCCATTTATAAATACAAATATCTGTTTTCAAATTGAGAGTTTCTTTGTAATTCATGAGAATGAATTCATGAGAGTTGTAGAAAACAGTTTAAGATTCTACTTAAACCCCAGTGTGAGATGAATTAGTAACCTTATTATAGAAAGGTATACTATGTTTGGGCATTAGAGAAGAATGCATGTTTTCTGTCAAGTTTGATTCCCCCCCCAAAATAAATGTTTAAATCTTTAAATTTATAGTTAAAGTTTATTTTAATTGTTTACAATTTTAACAACTTAATACAATATAAATAATTCCTATTTGTAAACTTATGGACTAAAACTGTATTGTAATGAATTAAGAATTATATAACTGTAAACTTTCAAGTTATATTAGATTCCTAGCGAGCCCATGAACACACTTTAAAAAGTTTCTTATTGAGGTTTTATGGCGAATAAGTAATATTATTAAATATCATGAATAGGGAGAAACCTATTTGTTTTAATTTATTCACATTTTCAAATGAAAATGTCATTGACTTTCAGTATATTAAAACATTTCTTGTCTTTACTATAATATACAATTGACTACAAAACAAGTATTTTACGATCCCTATGTGTCAAAATATAGCATGAAAAGCCTTTGCCTATAAAATTGCCAAGAGTCGGACGTGACTAAATGATTAAAACATGTTAAAATAATGATTATTCAAAATGAAAGATCACTTAGTGTTCCTGTTTTAGTGAAGATTCCCAGCTATACTGATAAGATTATTGATAATTTGTTGGGAAGTTTGAAAGGACTTAATAGGTTAAAACTGAATGCTAGTAAGATGGAATTGCTGCTTGTTAATCAGCTGCTCTGGCAGCTTCATTGATAACTCCTGATATAGAAGTACTACCCCTTGCTCTTGTAGTTCCTGCCACCACATGATTGTCATTTGTGACCTTTCTTGTGGCTTTCCAAAGCAAAGTCAGTGGGGAAACTGGCAGGGAAAGACTCTGATAATTCCTCCCATCACGCATTCCTGTGTAACGTACTGCAGAATTTCTAAATGTAAAGTGTTCATTACAAAATTCCAAAAATTCATAATAAATAAAGATACAAAATGTTTTTAAAAGAAAAAAATATTGTAAGCAATTCATAAGAATGGTCATGAAGTCATGTAAAAAAATATACATGAGAATACAAGAAAATACTAAATCTTTAGCCAAAGTGAGTAGAGATTTCTGAGTGCAGCAGTTTGATTTGGCTTAGAAAGAAGTCTCTGGGGAATTTTAGACAGATCTTTGCTACCTTTGAGAGGACTAGATCATATTTTACTAGAGATTTTAAAAATAAATAAAATTTTTGTTTGACTTTTTAACCTGTTAGATAACATTATCTATCTATTATCTATCTATCTATCTATCTATCTATCTATCTATCTATCTATAATCAATCATGTTTCTAGGCCACTTATCTCTCTGAAAGAGAGGCTCTGTTGTGTACAGTATAATTATATATAAAACAGTGTATACAATTAATAAAATATTAAGATTAATTTAGGATTAAAATGTTAAAAATTAAAAGATTATAACATTATAAAATTTCAAAGAAATAAAAATAAGAATTCCAAGATGGTCTGTCAAATGTAGGAAATCAGGAGCCAAGGCAATTCAAATGAATACAGGTTTATTGCATACTAACATTCTACAAGAATTTGAACTACTAACAGTCAAAGTGAATTGGCAGTAGATAAAGAGTTATTGGAGTTCAAGGAAAGGTGGAGTTAGATCTCTTGTGGGCGTAAAGGGACTTGAGGCTGATGATGTGTTCAACCCCCCCTTAGGCTCAGTTTGTTCATCTCCTATGTGGTTATTTAACATTGGTTAATAAGACAGAGACAGTGCTCTCTGAGACCAGCCCCACAATTGCATGGATCTTTATTTCCCTCTTGCAAAACCATAGAGCCAGGTTTTAATCCTTTCAGGAGAGTGGAGAACTGTCTCACCTCTGGTGGAAGGATATTCCATAATGCAGGGTAGGGGTGAGAATGTTCTCTTCCTAAACTCTGCCAATAAAAATTCTTTAATTGACAGGGTCTATAGAATACCTTCTTTGCCTGATCAAGTGGGTTGGATTGATGTGATGGGGCGAAACTGGTTTATAAATGATGATCAATATCTATGTTTACATTATGATTCAAACATATGTGCTGATCTAAAAAAATACCAGCAATCCTTGAGTTACAAATGTAATAGAGCCTGCCAATTACATTCAAAACTAGAGACTTCATTTGACTGGATCACGTTATATGAACATGATGCCTCCCTGCTTTACCCAATGCATTCAACTAATTGAATGCTCAGGTTGTTAAATGCACAATTCTGAATAAAAGACTTCAGCTTTTCTGCCACGAGGTCAGGGTCCCTGCAGACTTCGTTTGGGCCCAGCCTGCGTGGCGCCAGAGCAGTCTCTTGCTTGCTGCTGACTGGCTGGTTTGAATGATCAGCATTAAGGATTGGGGCGTGGCAGCCAATCAATCCAGAGCTTGTTTCCTTTGTCTCATCAAGCTGAACTGCAAGCTTCGCAAGCCTGCAGGGGCGCTGGTCTCATGGCAGAAAAGTCAAAATCTATTCAGATACTGATGAAGCTGTTTTCCTTAGATCTCATGTTCTACCAGCTTCACCAGCATCTGAATAAAATCCTTAAGCTTCTTTCCAACATGGATCAGCCTCTTCTGGATCTCTGGGGAATCTTAAAAAGTAAGTAAGCAATGGGAAATGGGATGGGGAGGGCAAGTAGAATCCGGGAGGCTAGCGAAGCAGGCCCATGCCTGTGAGATCCGGCAGGGCAGGATGGTGGGGAATAGGAAGAGGGCATGTTTCAGCATCTCTGCAGTTGGTCATAAAAGAGAACGAATGCTGTGGTACTGCAGCATATGTATCTTTGGGACCAAGTCGTAAATGCTTTTTGGAGGGAGTCGTAATTACAATGGACATTAATTGAACTTTCTTAACTCAAGGAATGCCTGTTTTAATAACACTGCCCAGTTCAGCTTCAATCCTACTTGCAATAAGGTGTCTAGAAATATTGAACATGATTGCAAAAATTTTCACTGGTTCCCAACCTTTCTGGCTTCACAGACTGGTGGTGGCACTGGGGATGGGAAATGGCTTCATGCATTCAACCTAAGTTCGACACATGTGCAGATGAAGCTTCACACACTTGTCCATTGCTTGCACTGACCCAGTTCCAAAAGGCTGTCGACAGAATCCTGTTTTAAGCTATATAAGAGCTTGATTGCATAAGCAGTATGGATGACAAAACTCATCTAACTCACCTTATAGCTGCAGCTCCTTTCCATCCCCTTAATAAGGACTAACAACGTTTTATTTCATAGTTCATTAGAAGTGATTTAAAAAATACTAGCACTGTTTTCACACCGAAGACAAAATTAGTTTAAAAAAGAAGGATTATTTTCTATTCTTTTACTTATTTTTCTGGATGATGGTGATAATTCACTTTTTCGTGGATTATATACACAGTTCTCAGTTTAGTATGCTCCTCATTTTTCATCCTCACTTGAATTTAGTATTCACCTGAATAATAAAAAGCTTGTTAGTATTCATGCCCTTTTAGTTTTTTCAACATTTTCTATTAATTATTATAGCATATTTTTCATGTATTTCAACTGATTTCACCTAAAATTTCATAAGAATTTTGATTTATATTTTACTTATTCATGTTTCCAATTAAATATAAACATCTTTCTATTTTTGAGAATTCTGACTTTAAAAAAAAAGAGGGGGGGAGTCAGTTGCAGGAGAAGTGGCCTGAGCATTTACGTATTAAATATTTATGTTAATTAGGAAAATATGAAAACAGATGTTACATAAATTATTGCAGTCCCTTGATAGCAATATATAACTGGCAGTAACTTTTTTATGTGGATAATGTGATATATAGTTATGTCTATTCTTACAACTTTTGCAATATAACTCCTAAATGATTAACATTAAACAGAACAATTCTATATAGATTTTCATATACCTAAGATTTTACATATCCTGGAAACAAATCATGTACATTTCAAATTATAATAAAAATATCATTTTCAAACATTCGAAAATAAAAATTGGAACAATTGAATGTAGTACTCTTCAACCCGAAACCTTTCATATGTGTTAGTTTACAACTCCCATAAGTTTCAGCTATCATAACTTGGCATGTTGGAAATTGTAATTGAGTAGCTAGACTGCTATAATTTGTATTATGGATTGCACATTGTATATATAAAATCAATAATTATATGTTATCACGGAAAAGTGTGAAGATGTGCAGTCATTCTCATACACTGATGATGTTACCTGGTTTAGTAATGAAATATCTGCAGGAAAACAAGATCAAAGAGTTTCAAGGATACCACTCATATATATCTAGGAATATTTAGAATATTTTTCTGATGAAAGCAAGCATCAGAACAAATGTTTCTGAAGTACAGGATTGTCTCACCATAGGACATGCTAATATTGTAAATGTATTTATGTGGCTAACAGATTTGTTTTAATAGGATTTAGACAGTACATTCTCCTATATGCTGCTTCGAGAGTCCAGGATGGGTTAGACTCCTCTCTCTTACATCATAGAGTTGAGTCTGCCGTATAAAAGGCCAGCCTCTTGACTCAGCTCTCCTAGGTCAAAATTTCATCCAGGTTGCAGGTTTGATCTCAAGCTTCTGATACATAGCTGCTCTGAGGCTAAAAGCTCTGGTTTCTCTCTTCGCTCAGGGCTCTTAGAGCCTATAGAGCAACAAAGGCCCTTCAACAATTTCTCCTTGTGCAGGCAGCCATTTTATTACCTCAGCACAAAGCATGAGGTCGGCAGCCATTTTAATTGGCCAGAAGCGTCGGTTTGTCTTATGTTGTGGCAATATTTCTGAGAGAACTATCCCAGTGAGATCAGGGGACACATATTGAGGGTTGCTTCCAGCACCTCTTGTGTACCCCTGGTTTGAACATGGAGGCCTCCAAGCAGACAGAAGCCTCTAGATTAGAGGCACACACACCCCTGGCCCAGAAGGAAAAAAAAAAAAGGAAGAGGCAGCTTGGCCAGTCAGCTCAAAAGGAAGCAGTGGCAAAAATCAGAGCCAAAGCCTTCGCTCCAAAGAAAGTTTCTCAAGCTGAACTAAAGGCTGAAAAAGGAGGCATGCTGCGCTCGAGAGACAGTTTGCTAAAACTCTGGACCAAATGAGGGGACGTTTGCAGCAGGCTTCCCTTCCAATGGAAGCACAGGTTGGCCAATTTGTGGGGCCCAGGGAAGAGGGAGTCCACTCTTCTTCCTTCTCCTATACCCAAACCTGGTCTCCTATGGTAACAGGGGAGGAAGGGGGTCCCCAAGACCTTAGCAAATCAGGACCCCATTTTCTTCAGGCCCCTACAATTCCATCTCCCAACCAGCCCACTCAGGGTAGCATTAGACATAGGCCCGAAGCTACCTTCACCTCCACTGCTGCTGGCCTATGTCTTGGAGAAGCCCACTCAGGAAGTGGTTCCTCTGACATTTCCCTAATAGTCTCTTCTGCCATTCAATGAGGATTAGCACAGGGCTTCCAACAGCTCTTTCGCCCTCTGGGGGGTGAACAAGATTGGTTCCCCAATCCCTCTTTAGGGGCCCCTCCTAGACACAGGGAATACCCTAGACCTCAGGAGGTTGGTAGGCCCTCTATTCAATCTGATTGGGGGGATTGTGGGGAAAGGGATTACTCACTCCCCACAGAGCACAGCCACTCCTCCGGGTCAGAGGAGGAAGAGGGTGAGATCAGAGATCCATATATATCTGAGGCAGAAAGTTTCCTCCAGGACCAGCCCCCCCAATGGAGTTTTTTACGCCAGCCTTATTTAAACCCCTATTACAGAAGGCCTTGGTCACTGCCAATTGACCCCGGAGGAGGTGGCACCTGAACCCCAGAGGGATCCTTCAACCCAAGGGGATACTCTTTTCTCTAAACCTGTGGTCCACACAGAAGTTCTTCCTTCTCCTCTGTTATTTTTGGACCTTGTTAAAGAACAGTGTGCCACCCCTGCTGCTGGGCCTAGACCTTCATCACATGATGCCCAATGTAGCACCAGCCTTGGCCTCAGAGCAAACGCTCAAACATAAACATCAGGCCTCACTTTGGGCTGTCCGAGCATTGACAGCAGTGTCATTTTTTACCACAGCCTCACTCTGCTGGCTGCATCAGTTACAGGAGCATCTTCCTCCATCTGATTTTAGATCTCACCAAGATCTAAACAAAATTATTGCAGCGGCTGAATTTACGGCGGATGCCACTCTGAATTCAGCACAATTCGCCTCCAGAGCCATGGCCTCCTCGATTACAGCTAGACGACTACTTTGGCTCCAGAACTGGCAATCTGAATCACGCCATAAGTGGAAGCTGGCATCGGATCCTTATGCAGGTGAGAAACTTTGTTGAGGCCCTGGATCCATATTTGATTGAGACTAGGGATAAGAGGAAGGTGCTCTCCTTGACAGGTAAGAGGGCGGATTACCGCCCAACCCCTTCCTTCCTTCATCTTTCTGGGCTGAACCTTCCCCACGCTTCTCCCGTCATCAGAGGGCATCCCTCGATGCCAGGAGCAGTGCCCTGAGGTGAATAACTGACAACAACACCAATATATGGGTAGACAGCCCTTTCGAGGAGGAGCGGGCCATGCCTTCCAACACTCCAAGTAAACGCCTGTTCCCCTCTCCCATTGGAGGTCATCTGGCCTTCTTTATCACCAGATGGGAGGAGTCTACATCAGATGCCTGGTTCCTCAATACAATCAGATTGAGTCTGAATTAGAATTCTTTTCACCTCCTCCAGAGCATTTTGTGACTTGCCCCGTATCACGGGATGGTGCCAAAAGGCCCCTAATGGAATCAGCCATGCATCATCTTGTCGATATTAGGGCCATTCAACCAGTTCCTATGCACCAGCAAGGGCAAGGGTTTTATTCCAGGATTTTTGTGGTTCCAAAGGCATCTGGAGGGTGGCGTGCCATCCTAGATCTGAAGTTTTTAAACAGGTTCATCCCATACATGTGTTTCAAAATGCAGACCTTGCATTCCATCCCAGAGAGCGTTCGGGAGGACGACCTCCTCTCTTCCATAGACCTTATGGAGGCCTACCTCCACATTCCTATCTGGCATCATCACTGCCAGTTTCTTCGTTTTTCCTATCGGTACAGGCATTTCCAGAACCGGGCCCTTCCTTTCGGGCTGTCGTCGGCTCCCAGGGTTTTCTTACTGGTGGCGTTGGTGGCTACCCTTCGGGCAATTCCTGTCAGACTTCAGTGTTACCTGGACACTGTATCCATGTGGACTCTTAATCCAGTCTGCATCTCAACAAGCTGCCCTACAATTCCCCCTTGGCTCATCTTTCCAGACTGCTGGGAAAGATGATCTCTTGCATCGGTATTGTCCCGTGGGCAAGCCTGCACTCACTGACTCTTCAGTGGTTCCTGCTCCCCTTTCAATGAGTAGGCACCAGCAACTCTTACTCCAGGGTGCAGATCCTCCCACAGGTTCTGCGCCCATTCCGCTGGTGGCAGTCTCTGGTGCTTTGGAGGGGGCATCCATTCAAAGAGCTTGACAGATTGCTGATCACAATAGATGCCAGCCTCCAGGGCTGGGGAACTGTGCTGGATGGTGAGATGGCCCAGGGATGTTGTCATTGTCAGAGGGGGCTTGTCCGATAAACTGGTTGGAACTCAGGGCTATCTTTCTGTCCCTCAAAACGCTTCCATTCAAGAGTGACAGGAAGCCATGTACTGGTGATGACAGACAATATGGCCGCAAAGGCACATGTCAACAGACGGGGGAACAAAGTCCAGGGCCTTGATGAGGGAAGCCGAAAGCCTAGGGCGTTGGGTGGAGAGGAACCTTCTGTTCATCAAGGCAGATCACATATCCAGGGTCGATAACTCTCAGGCCGACTGGCTGAGTCGGAGTGTGGTCGACCATGTGGAGTGGAGCCTCCACCCCTCTCTGTTCAGGGATCTATCCATCAGGTTCGGCACTTCCTCTGTAGACCTGTTTGCGACTCCCCTGAATGCTGAGGTAAGTAGATACTTCACCAGAGTCTACACTCAGGGAGTGGAGGAGGGCAACACGCTTTGGAGCAGATGGCCCCCAGATCTCCTCTACGCCTTCCCCCCTCTTCCGATCATTCTGGCAGTCATTTGGAAGATATTAGAGGAGAAGGCGGAGTTGATTCTCGTGGCACCTCATTGGCCCAGGAGACCCTGGTTTGCGGATCTGGTGAACCTATCAGTTGCCCACCATTGGAGAATCCCGGACCACAGGGTCCCGCTTCTCCAGGGACCCCTGGTTCATCCGGAACCACAATGGTTCCACCTAACCATGTGGTGCTTGAGTGGCAACACCTGAGAGATTTGAACATTCCGGATCGAGTCATCCTCACTATTCAGGCCTCACGTAAACCTTCCACGACACGCATTTACGATGCCACATGGAAGATTTTCTGCCAGTGGTGCCAGAAAGTGGACTGGGTTCCCACTACAGCATCTGTAGCTGATGTTCTAATGTTCCTTCAGGATGGGTTGGATAAGGGGTTTTCTCCCAATACTCTCCGCTGCCAGGTGGCGGCCCTATCAACCGTTATCCACTGGGATCATTTTTCATCCCTGTCACATCACCCTTCTGTGCACAGGTTCCTGATAGGAGCCGCTAATATCCTGGTGATCTGGTGATCCACAGATATCCCTCATGGGAGTTACAAAGGTGCTGCAGGTGTTAACAGGATCACCTTTTGAACCCCCCAGACCAGTTTCACTTCAGTTCCTAACTTATAAGGTAGTTTTTCTGGTTGCCATTACTTCAGCTAGGAGGGTGTCTGAGGTTGCAGCTCTATCAATCAGGGAGGATCTCTGTTCCTTCCATGACAACAGGGTGGTCCTGCACTTGGACCCCACCTTTGTCCCTAAAGTTAATACCTGGTTTCATAGGGCCCAAGAAATCGTGCTGCCAGATTTCTGCCCTAATCCTACCCATCATCTAGTACACAAATGGCATAAGCTAGACGTTAAGAGGGCTTTACGTATTTACATCATACGTATGTCCACATTCCGGGAAACCGAGGCTTTATTTGTCTCTTTTCCCATAATTCAATGGGTTTATAAGGCCTCCCCTCCCACCTTAAGTAAGTGGATTAGATCCTGTATTGCCAAAGCCTACATCACTTTGTCCATTCTAGTGCCAGCTAGACTCACGGCGCATTCCACCAGGTGTGCTGCTACTTCGGCCGCTTGGGCTACTCAAGCTTCGCTGGAGGAAATATGTAGAGCAGTTATCTGGGTATCTCCGTCTCCCTTCATTAGACATTACTGAATTGATTCCTTCACTCAGCAGATGTGACCTTCGGAAGAAGGGTGCTTCAAAGAATTGTCTCTCAGACGAAATAAACACCTGGACATGGGCCCTCCCGTGGACATGTTGGCTTTGGTATGTCCCACCCTGGACTCTCGAAGCAGCGTATAGGAGAATGGGCATTGGTATCGCCCTTTCTATCTATGCTGCAAGAGAGTCCAGCCCCACCCTTATTATGTCTGGTACTGTTGGGCGCTGGTTTTTTTTCTAACAGTGTTGTTCCTTGTTTTCTTAGACGCTCAGAATCTGTCAGTATCTTTGCCAAAGCTGGGGGACCTGGCTAGAGGCTGGCCTTTTATACAGCAGATTCAGCTCTATGACGTAATAGGGAGGAGTCTTACCATCCTGGACTCTCTTGCAGCGTAGATAGAAAGGGCGTTCTCAGGTAATTATACCAGCGCCCATTCATTTATGAAAGATTAAATTTTAGGAAAGCTTACTATGGGTAGTTCTTGACATACAACCACAACTGAGCCCAACATTTCTGATGCTAAGTGGGATAGTTATTAAATGAATGTTGCGCCCCATTTTACAGCTTTTCTTGCCACAATTGTTAAGCGAATCAGTGCAGTTGTTAAGTTAGTAATACAGTTGTTAAGTGAATCTAGCTTTCCCCTTGACTTTGCTTATCAGAAGGTTATCACTGCAACTAGCATAAATATGAACCAGCTATCAAGCATCCATATTTTGATCACATGACTATGGGAATGGTCAGTTGTCGGATCCAACAGTTGTTAAGTCTGAAAAATGGTCATAAGTCATTTTTTCAGTGCCATTGTAACTGAAGGGTCCCTAATTGTTGTAAGTCGAACTGTTATAAGTCAAGGACTACCTGTATATTTTAAAAAGCTTAATATATTTATAATATCATTAGTACTGGAATTGATTTCACAATTGCTATGATATGCAATTGATGATCTAGCAACACATTAAATGTATATTATGTGAAAAGGAAATACTAAAAAGACTTTACATTTTTTAAGTAAAAATAAATAAAAATATATCTTTATATCAGATGAAGATACGTTAGAATAAAATACATTGGAGTCTAAGGCTGCAAATCTAAATTGACTAATTTGACATTTTTCATGGAGTCCACTTTATTCATTAGTCGAGTTAAATTTTAGGGCTTAATTTTAAATCCTATGGAATATTCCATTGATTATACCTTGTAAATGTCTGAATTTTGATATTTTTTTTACTTTTGTTGCATATTTTCATGTTGTCAATTTTCCTTTATGTATTGTATATAAAAGTCAAAGTCAAGAGTACATGGCAATCTACAATAGATGGCCCATGTGATGGGGAGAATTTCCATTGTTTTTAATTTCCAATAACTACTACACTTTGAAACATTTTTTCAGTATCATTCTTTCTAAAATAGAATGTGTATTACAAGTATAAATGATCAACTGAGAACAGTATGTTCATTTCCACATTTTTGATTGTGCTATGTGCAATACAGCAAATATGGAGATAAAGTTGATTTTTTAAAAAAATAGACAAGAATGATTTTTATCTATATTGGGAATTGTTCCTGTTTGTATTAAAATGGAGATTTATCATTTTTCTTGTATTTTTGATTGAATATAATATATGTAAAATATTTTTGACATAAGGTCTGATTTAGAACATTTTCAGGATGTTTGATCAAAATATTGAAGTATCTGCTTAGGGTATTATGTGGTTTGTTAATGCAATCCACGTTGTTAGGGTTGAAGATTTAAAGAGAAATGTGGTTGTAGTGTTCTAAAGCTTTGACATGGTTTTAATCTGATAACGAATGGCTTTAAGTTCGTGTTCATTCAGTTACTGGCAACAAATCTAAACCTCTGTTTTTTTGGATTTATGAGGATAAGTTCTGCTTTGGCAATCTTGTAGATTCTCCAGAGAATAGTTAAACAGTGATTAATCATTGTTTCTTCACTGAGTGTGCAGAAAAGAATGGGAAAGCTGCATTTCACACTTCTGAAGCAATTAATCCCCATGATCTTAGCCAGGTTTGTCCTGAAGATAAGTCGGAATACAAAACTGTACCTAATTTATCAATGTATGCATGCCATAAAGTATAAAACACACAATTTATTTCATATCATTTATAGTCAAATGTAAAAAAAAAGTGACTTTGCTATATTCAGGAGTGTTTCTTACATTACCTTCATATAAACTAAGTACCAGAGATTACAATGGGATTCCTGTTTATTGTGCACATCTGGTGCAGTCACTATGCATTTTCTCATTCACTTGCTGGCATTTTTAGTGATTGTGGCATAAATCACCTTGCTAATCAGAAACATAAGTGACGGGAAGTCATCTCCTTTTTTGAACAATGGGAAAAAACATATGGCTTCCTAGACAGGACTTGGCTGTTATAGTATTTATGTGGCATTATATTCTGTATTTAGAATTTCATATTAATTACAATGGTTTAATTGAAGGCACAGAATGCTTTTGGTTTATGGTCAGAATTTGTTTTTGTACCATGCACGTTCTATGTTACATACTGATAAATTTATACTACTCAGAATACAAAATGTATGAAGCTATATATCCATGTATTTTTAATCTCATAAGGATGCTTTCAAATGTTTTAATTGGTATTTGTTGCAAATTAGCTACTGAATGATACAAAGCAGTTACAGTTCATATTGTGTGTGATATGAAGATTTGTTAATAGTTTATCCTAAATATAGGAAACAAAGGATTGATTTTGTAAATAGTTGAGCCTAATAAAATGTTGGCTGCATTTTATGGCAGAATGTATTTGTATAGTTAGTTCTATGTTCACAGGGTAAAGCTTATTTCCAAAGCTTAGGAGAAAGTTGGAAATGATCATGGCTTTTTAAATATGCTATTCATCATTGCATCACACATAAGAAACAATTGGGGAATAACCTTATTTTTGGCCAACTTTTAATTCGAATGTATAATCCACATTCTAGAGTGTACTATGAACTCATTTAGTTTAATGTAGATATCTGAGGGATATTATAAAATATGACACAGGGATGACCATGGCAGATTTGAAGAAGGCAGTGTGAGACAGAAGGCCCTGGAGAGTGCTGATCCATAGAGTGGCAGAGTGTTGGACACGATGAATGGCTGATGACAAAGAGATATCTAAGATGTTATATATGGAGTCTGTGTGAGTTCACAGTGTAAATAAATCCTAGCTGCATATGCCTAAACACAGAAATATACCAAAGTAATTTTTGATCATTACAAGCACATGTTATATGCTATAGTAGTGGTGGATTTTTTTTCTCCCTTCAGCTGATCCATAGAAAATTAATACTATAATTCAAGCCCTCAGAAGTTGGAATTATTCAGTTCAGTGAGCTTTGTGTTCAAGATAGATATGTAAGATCAAAACCTAAAATAATAGGAGACATTCTTAAACCAAAGATTGACCAGAGGATTGACCAGATTTTGCATAATTACAGTTTTTGAAAAAATCAAATATATTAGTACCTTGACCATTTCTTCTTGGTTTTTACAGGATAGTATAAACAATCCCCTCAAAAAAACTATATAGCTTGGTTGACATGGTAAGTTTTCATTGTTAAAATCTAATAACATTTTTCCCAACTTGTTACAGAAATGTTCTAGAAAGTTATTTAAATGGTAAGGCTTTATTGGTCTGTAAATTCTATTCAAATTTCATGCTATTATACATTTTTATGCTCCTTTTTTAATGTAGATGAATAGTTTTTCTTCCAAACTTTCATTTCTTTGACCTTGTTGAAATCTGCCTCTTTATTTACACAGTATTTAGGCAAACTTGATTATTTCCATATAGAAGAGCAGTTCACAGTTTCCAATCTTTGTGGCTTGGAGATCCGGTTGGGAAGAGAGAGAGGAACTGGCTCGTATGTGCAGCTTGACTCATGTGAGTAACATGTGCACACACGCGTGCACACACTGCTCAAAGCAAGTTGAGCTGTGTGTGCATGTGCATGCACCAGCCAGCCACTCGCAGAAGTTTAGCTGTGCACATGCATGTGTGCTGGCTCACCGCTCACTGGAGTCAAGCTGCATGCATGTGCGCCGGCCTGCAGCCCAGTTGTGAATAGGCAAAACCCAGGCTCTCAGAAATTTACATAGTCATCTAGTGCCATTTTCTGATAACTGCAAGTAGAGAAATCAAATTTAGGTGAAATGGACTTGCCTATTATTATTGAAGATTCTGCAGTACATTTATCGCTCTCCTATTGCAACCTTCCTTCTTATAGCAATATTGTAATTTTGTTCTGTGAATGTATTGCAAAAATATGGAGGCCTTTCTTTTTGTCCCTCCAACTTTTGAAATATATGTTCAAAAAGTAAAGCATTTTCTCATTATGTAGATTTAATGTATTTGTTATGATTTATTGGTATCATTTATATTCCAAATTCTTTTCCTGGGTAGTTGTTCTTGTTTCCTTAATATTTTTTCCTGCTAAACAAGAAACAGTAGGAAAACACAAGGAGGTTAATGAAAGATAATGATATCTCATTTTCTAAATCCCTGATTCATTCTATGAAATAAAGTAATTTGCAGATTGAACAATATATAGGTCATCTGATATATCAAACAAACTGTGCTATCCCTTTCCTAAATATTTGGGTAGAATGTTTTTGCTCTTGCTACTGTTAAAAATAATTAAGCATCTGTATCTTTTTATATTATTATAGTGAGGATTTTACCTGTGATACAATGACCAACTAAAATATTTAAATATGTAATTGTTTGGAAAACTTCAATTAATCTGTAATCGATCTTCTGAAGAAAAGGAATGGTTGTCTGGTTAACTCATGGAAGTCATAATGGATTAAAATAACTGGTAAACAGGCTATAATCAGATTTATACCTGGTGCTATGTTAATAATTCCTGATAATTACACTTAACACTTTCTTGACTTACACTGAATTAGACTTTTTAATCCTTGTCAAAAGCAAGCAATATGTGAATAGTTACTATCTTAAAAATAAAATGAAAGTTAGGATTGACTTTTTAAAATATATCTGAATATATATCTGAGTTTATTAAAATATAAACATGGTATACAAACTCACTGCCTGGATTTTGAAGTTCATTCTTAGAATACTAAATAAAGTTTCCAGGTGGATGGCTTTTCTTTATAGCAGTAAAATTTATTTGGAATATTTTCCAGGTTGGTGAATGTAGATCCAGTAGTCATCGACCTACAGTAGTAATGGAGGCTGCCCATTACAACCATATGCCATGATGGTCATTAAGCAAGAACATATTTCATGAATGAAGTCTTGTCTCAAGATAATGTATTTTTAACTATTTTATTGATTGGGCTTGTCAAATTTAATTGTTTTTTATATATTTATTGTGTGGTGTTTTTATTGTGAGCCGCCCCGAGTCCTCGCGGAGAGGGGGCGGCATACAAGTCCAATAAAATAAATAAATAAAATAAAATAAATAATGTTGCAGGATCCAGTCGGAGTAGGACTGAGACCAGAGATTTGATCTTCCATGCTTTCAGACTTGTGCTGGAGCTCATCCTCAGGGAATTTCTTTGTCTCCAATATGTGTGCACTAGGCTGTTCCATATTTAGTAATTATGTGGTGCCTAGTTGTGTATGACTATATAGGACATATGGGGAGGAAGCTAACCATCAGATTGCAAGAACAAAAGTGAGTAGTTAGATGAGGAGATCATAACTCATTGGTATCCTCACATTGTTATGAACAGGGGCATGCATTCAGTTTTGCAACTACCAAGTTTGTTGCCAGAGCAGGGACAAAGATAGCCAGGGAAATTATTAAAGCCTGGGAGATTGACAAGGCCCCTTGTCAATCACTAGGAGTGATGATATACCACCAGCTTATTAGATATTTAAGGAGCCAAGGGTGCAGTAGCACAAAGAAACAATAACCAGTGGCATAATAGTCGACATAACAACTAAAAGCCACCCACAACCAGGCACCACATACATACTATACATGAAACAATCCAGTGCACACATTTTGGAGTGAAAAAACATGCAAGAGCATGGTCTTCAGCACAAGTCTATTGCTGAGCACACTGGGTTGTATCCCAAAAATTGTAAGCCGCCCTGAGTCTTCGGAGAAGGGCGGCATATAAATGTAATTAAAAAAAAAAAGTCTGAAAGATTGGAAGACCAAATCTCTGATCCTGGTGAATGACTCAGATTGGATCCTGCAAGATTGTCTTGCTTAAAAATCCCCATCCCCTGCTCTTCGCAATGTGGTCGTTAAATGGGTTTAAGGAAGCAGTTTTTCACAATGCTGCATAAACTCTGTTAAGGAAGCAGAAAGATTCATTGAATTCCCAGGCCATGCAGCTAGATGTGGCCACATGGCCCAGTGATATTGAGGGAAGGTCTGGCCTGCTCTTGTTTCCTTTCCCCAACTTGAGGTCCAGAGCTCTGGAGATCTTCAAAGGGTAAGTGTGTGGTGAGTGGTGATGGAGGGGTCCAACTCCTGCAGGAACATAGTGAGGTGGAAAAGCAGGTCCAAGGCCTGCAGGGATCTACCAGGGCAGAATGGTGGGAATAGATAGGTGGCGGGTGGGAGACATACCATGCTCCTATAATTGATCATAAGAATGAATGAGCTCAGGAGTGCTGAAGTGCAACTTCAAAATGGGGTTGTAAATATTTGAGGGTGGGGTGTCAGTTGCTAAGGAGTTGGTCAGAAGTCGAGGTCTACCTGTATTGTTGAAATGCTTATAATTTATAATGGTAGTCTATTGACTATAACATTAAATCGTTTATCTTTTAGTTAAATTATCCAAATCTTGTTGAATAAAAATACTATGCTTAGATTAATTAATTATTTCTCATTAATGTGCTATTTGACATATGAGAGAGAAATTCAAGCAGCTGCATTTAAACTTTCTTTTCATACTATCTGTAATAATTCTATCTTTTTTGGTGGCCAGTTGCCTTTGGTCAGTTCATTCAAGTATGACCATTAGCATTTAGAATTTGACATTGTGAATGATACTTAATGAAAATGCCTTCTGTGCGAATTAGATTAAAACCAGTATAATGGGACTGAGTGGTTTGACTGTTGAGTTATGTATTAATTAGTGTCCAATCACTTATGTTGTAGCTTGAGTGGAGGAAAAACCCCTGTTTCTCTGATTTTGCTTGTGCCTGTAAGTGATTAAGATCTAAAGCACGGAGGTTTTTATGTCATTTATTTTCACTGTATAGTATAAATTGCTGAGCTGTATATACATTTTATATTTATGTCAGAAAAGGGTAGCAGAGAAGTACTTCAAAATCACCTTTTCAGCTCTAAATAGCTATTGTGTACATATGGTAAGGTACTGCTGCTTAACAATTAGTAACTGCTTTGATCAAACTAAATTACATGTTTAAGTTCCCATCAGGAAGTCGCTTCACATATCTGTATTAATGTATTCAAGACTCGAGAAGGAAAGTTAATTTTCTAGCTTAAATATTTAATTCAAGCTTAAAATTTAGTCTGTAATTAGAGTTCCCAAATGGCAGGAACATGGAGTATTTGTCCATTTTAATTAGATTGTTGTTTACCTATTAATTATATATCATATCTTGTCATATAGTTTTGATGGTAACAGATGGTGCTAGGAGTTAGTAAGGGTTTGAACAAAATAAGATTCCACATGATTTATTAAGTTGCACTTTATTAGTGTGTGGTCTGCTACAGTCAGATTATTCCTCTGAAAATGAACTTCAAAAAAATTGCATACATGTTGATTATCCTTTTATATGGTTAAAAAAAATAATTGTCCAAGTACTTTAGAACAAGCATTACAGTTGTTGGCAGTTGCACCTAAATAAGTGCCAACTGGGGTATTTTCACTATGAAACACTCTATTCTTTTCAGAATTTGTTTTTTATGTGGTGGCACTGATTATAATGTTGTACAAGTATGCCTGAATTTAAGATAGTTGGTTCCTTTTAGTTCTAATATGTCATGTGGAAGACGTAGCGTTCAAATCTATTTTTAGATAGAGTTCACATTTCAATTTTCATATATAATTCTTCTCAGATAATATTAATTCCTCCTATAAATACATTGAGATAACGTGGTCTTATTATAGCATTTTATGAATATGAGCAACATTCAGATTTATAGAGGGGATGAATCAATATAAGAAGTATAGGCCTTTAAAAAATTTTTGGTACTTATAACTTAGCAAATTGTACGTTCCATAAAGTTATTTACACTATTTGTTGAGAAAAGTGGCAAAAAGAAAGAAATGAGTTGGCCTAACATGACCATGCTAATGAAATTACAGGAATGATATTTCCATACATTTGTACATTTGCAGAAGATTCCCCAAAGAATTTTTTTCACATCATTTATAACATACTTTCATCTTGTTGGCAGAACCATACTATTTTTTGTTGAACTGTATATTACACATTTTCCCTTTCTGGAGAAAAGTGAAACTTTTTAAAAGGTTGCTGCAGTTCATATTATGCAGAACTTTTCTCTAAATTAGGAACAGCATGAAGGAGTGATCAGTAGCAATATTAGTGTTTTAAAATATTGACAGTTTTTCTCTTGAAGATACGGTCAGAATTTTGTTAGTGAAAATAAACAGATGGCCACACTGTATGCTACAATTTCAAAACTTGGTTTAGTGGGCGACTCGACAAACGGTTGATCTATAAAATTGTCTTCTTGTTCTGGCACTCATTTTGTACATTTTATACATATGCTACAGCAACAGATGCTTGATGCTGGTAGTAGTTTGCTTTTCTCCATTTTATTCCTTCCCGTAACTTTTGCTGTATACACCTAATATGTTTACAGTGACTTGTTTCTTTTTTTAAAAAACAAACAAACAAACATTGCTTCTCCCTAGAGATGTAAACTCTTTTAAGCTATAGTGCCTTACAGTTGGACAGACTGACAACTAAGAAGATACATTTGATAATGTACTGGTATACTGGGTGGGCAGTTCAAGATAATTTATTTTGTCACCTGTGAATAAAAAAATTGGCAGAATTGAAATAATTAGATCATGTAAATTTTGAAACAGTGTTTAATCCTTTTCTCCATGTTACAGTGAAATAAATGAAAACATTATTCAACAAGGGTATATCGACCCTTTAAAGCAGAAATAGAGCAGGGATTAGATTTGGTGGTCTGACAAGCTTCATTTAGAGCATTACAATCCAAACAGTTTAAATTCAAAAATTTCTAAAGTTAAGTAATGCACAGTACATGTACAATGGCTGCCAATTTTTGAGAGATGAAATGTCATGAAGCAATTGTGATGTAGAATGTGAATTCTGATGAAAGTAGTCATTCATTGGGCAGTCATGTTGTTCCTGTGGATGTCCACAATTATTCTTTTCATCCCGCTCATCCGTTTTCAAGTACCTGCCTTATACATAATGTATATGCACATACATTGTTGATACATTTGTACAACTAGTTCAGATTCCAGTAACATACATTCATCATTTAAAAGATACCATATTATTGCTGTATTTTTAATCTGTAATGGAAAATGGAGATGGTTAGCAGCATCAAATTTTTGGGTGTGTAGCTAATGAGTGGGCTGGCTTGGTCACTCAATGGTAAGAATGGTGAAGCGGGCACAACAGTGCCTGCATTTTCTGCATCGCATGAGAAAAGTACATCTTCTTCCCCCTGTCCTTACTACTTTCCATAGAGGGACGATTGAGAGCATCCTGTCATATTGCATTACAGTCTGGTTTGGAAGCATTACTGCTTCAGACAAGAAGGTGTGGTGCAAAGAGTGGTGAGGATGGCAGAAAAGATTATTCGCAGTTCATACCATTCTATCCAGGACATAGCATATAAGCTATGCTTAAGCAGGGTCCATACGATTGTCTGGAATGCTCTTCATGTCCTTGTTACCTTCTGAGAGAAGGCTTTGTGGTATCTGAAGCAGAACATCCAGGTTCAGCCACAGTTTTGTTCCATACAGTATGAACCTTGTGAAGTCTCAAGCTTCTTTCTGCTTTTATTCAAGATGGACAGTGATTAATATTTATATGTATTTATATGTTAGGCTGTAGGTACATACATAGATATATAATTAACATATCTATATATGTGTTATATATGTGTACAGTTTTAAGAGCAGGCAACAGAATTTCATTTTTAATGTATGCCAGAGTGCCCAAAGAAAAAAAATGGCAAGATTATCTTATCTTAATACTCCAAGATTTCAGAGATGAAAATATAGAGGCAACTAGGTACTACTATCTGGGTGGGCTCAAGCAGCCTAAAATAGTCAGTAAAGGTTAATATTGGCAGTTTATGAAACAGACATGAGTGTATGACTTAACAGATCAGAAATGAAAACTTCATGCTCAGATTTAAAGAGTTAATTAATATCTGCCCAGAATCCAGATTGAAAAGAATCTGAATACTCTGAAATTGATAATGCATCATTTTCCTTAAAACCTTGCTGAAGAAAGGAATATTACTAAAGACAATCCGGAATTCTTAACACAAATAAAGTTTATATTTTTATTTTTCAGGTTTAGAACATGTGATATGAGGGAATTCGATAAATTATATTTGGTTTCAAAGATGACACTATTAACAATTTGTCTATTTTTAAATGGAAAGTATGTATACTCTTTGTTCATATTAATTCTTCCAAAATATCTCTTCCCAAACTAAAGCAAAAAACAACAACAATAAAAAATAAAAGAAGGGAAGAAAAGGTATTGTCTTGGGACTATAAGTGGGCCCAGAAATAAGTTTAGAAAGTAAAATCCTCTCTGAAGGAGATAGGAGGTTAAGAAATTAAATAGATGATAGATAGGTGGGTGGGTGGGTGGGTGGGTGGGTGGGTGGGTGGATGGATGGATGGATGGATGGATGGATGGATGGATGGATTCTGAATGACAGTAATTTAGGTGGTTTGTTTTTGAACATGCCCATAATGACTATTTTGGGAGGTTATACGTAAGATGCTTTCAAAATTCCAAATGTGCTTCCTGGAATCTAAATGTTGAGAAGCCCTGACACAGAACATTTCTACTGGCAATGTAGCTTCAGAGATTTGTATTTCTTTTATGCAAAGCAATTTACCTGCTGGTGTTTATCTTTAGTTTATCTTATTTGTTAAAGTATTACAATTGATACCTCAGAAGCTGGGATGTTCATTTACTGAAGCATTTCTTGGAGTAGCATTCTTTAAATGTATATTACTATGATTTTTATTTCAACATTAATTAATATCTCTATATCTACAGTTGAGTGCACTATCAATTTTTGCAAAAACTGGTTTTTATTTCACCATCAGTATATAGATTTCACATATCTATTCAAAGCAATCCTTAAAAATAGCAGCTTCTGTTAGACAATGTATTTACATATGTGATGTATGTAAGAGGCTGTCAATCAAAACAGCTACAGTTTATGAAATGCAAGTAATCAATCTGATACGATCACAGGTGTAAAAAGTGTCTTTTACTTTCATCTATAGCAGGGGTGTCAAACTCAAGGCCTGTGGGCCAGATCTGCCCATGGGGCTGGCCTGGAAATATCAAATGACTGGCCTGTGGTGCCACTGGCAGCTAAAACGGGTTGTGTGCGGGGGCCCAGTGCGTCATTTTCACCCTCCAGGGCCTTGTACAGCACTCTGCCAGCCAAAAATGGGCCAAAAATTGTCTGAAATGGGCACAAAAAACAGCCAGAAAACAGCCCCAGAAAATGGCCCAGAAAACAGCCCCAAAAATGGCCTGAAAATGGGCTGGAAAATGGGCCAGAAAATGGCCGGCAGAGTGCTGCAGGGGGCCATGGAGGGTTAAAATGATATGCAGGGGGGCCACATTTTGGCCATCAGGGTGCTTGCGGAGGAGAACTAAATGCTGAGCGGGCCCACAGAGAAATCCAGTTTGATACCCTGATCTATAGAATTAATATATAGTATCATGTTAGAATAACAGAAACCCATATTAGAATAAGAGTTGGAAGGGACCTTGAAGATCTTCTAGTCCAATACCCTGTTTAGGGAGGTAAACCTATACTATTTTAGACAAATGGTTATCCAGTCTCTTCTTAAAAACTTCCAGTGTTGGAACATTCATAACCTCTGGAGGCAAGTTGTTCCACTGATTTAATTGTTCTAACTGTCAGGAAATTTCTTCTTAGTTCTAAATTGCTTCTCTCCTTGATTAGTTTCCACCAATTTCTTCTTGTCCTTCTTGTTCTTGTATCAGATTCCAGTGTTTTAAAATGTCAGTCTTTGCTTTAAGAGGAAAGCCTACTTTTATTTGGAAAGAAAGAGTACTAGTCAGAGAATCTGCAGAGATCAGTAGGAGCCATATGAAAAAAGTAGTGTCAAGCTGCTTTGACATAACCTTCTTTTTTTATTTATTTAATTTATATTGCCGCCTATTCACCCATGGTGACTCGAGGAGACTTACACAATGTAAAACCATATTTAAAACTAAAAATAAAAATAAAAAACAATAAAAATGAACAAAAAGAATCAAATAAATTAATAAAATACAATAGAACAAAATCTGGAAAAAAAAATCACCCCCCAACTCCCACCCCGGCACCGATGACACCAGACCACACTAGCCTTTTGATGGCTCCATCCCACTCTGGGTTCCCCAGGCCCGTTGGCAAAACCAATCTTCAGTACCTTTCAAAAGAGTGCTAGAGTGGGGGCCAATCTAATCTCTGGGGGAATGATATTCCAGAGAGAGGGAGCCACCATGGAGAAGGCCTTTCTTCTACCAGGTGTATCCCCTCAGGGATGGGACCCGCAACATTCCCTGCCTTCCCGCTCTAATGGGTCAGGTAGATATGACTGGCAAGAGACGTTCCCTCAGATAACCCGGTCCCAAACCATGAAGGGCTTTAAAAGTGACAACCAGCACCTTGAATTGCACCTGGAAACAAATCGGCAACCAATGCAGCTCCTGCAGGAGAGGTGACACATGTGCATACCGGAGTCTGCATTTTGCACCAACTGGAGCTTCCGGATGCTCTTCAAGGGCAGTCCCATGTAGAGCGCGTTGCAATAATCAAGACAGGAAGTGACTGTAAGTAGGGACTGTTGATCCAGGAAAAGGTGTAACTGGTGCACAACCCGCAGTTGTTTAAAGGCCCTCCTGGCCACAACCGCCACCTGTTCATTGACATTGTCTCATCCAATACAATATTCTGCATTGTTCTGGATGCTTTTTGTTAGATTTTTGAAACTGCAAATTTGATTGTGCAAATCTTACATATGAACCATCAGTTAAAATATAACATAATATTGTATCATTATTGTTATTGAATTCTAGAATCACAATTTAAGACACAAGTAAATGTCGTATTGTTAGAAAATCATATTTTTGTCGCCTCAGACACATCTAGTCATTTCTTGGGTTATATATTAATGCAGAATATATAATATATTTTAGTTTACTTGGTTGCTAAAGGAGTGTTTATCATGGTGTGTGTGTGATTTAACTTTACATATGTTTTACATATTAACCAGAAGAAAATGGTATAATAAAAAAGTAAGGTTTTGGGGTTTTGTATGACATGTAAAATGATTTATCTATTAGCTAGTATAATAGAAACAAGTTTTACAATAATAATACTGTACACTGAATTAGTTCAAATTGAAGACTTTTGAAATAATAGACATCAGTTCAGTTTCTATAGAAAGTTTGTATATTTTGTTGTTACTATACGTTGGAAATCATCAGTTGGGAAGAACTGAGCTCTTTAATTAATAAAATACAACAGTGGTAATCCTCAACTTAAAACCACAATTGAATCAAAAATTTCTGATGCTAAGTATGACAGTTGTTAAGTGAATTTTGCTGTATTTTATGACCTTTCCTGCAACAGTTCTTAAGTGAATCATTTTGTTCAAATGTTCAAACCACTTCTCCACAAGGCCCTTATCACAACCCAGTTAAGTCCTGAGGAAGCGGCTCCAGAGCCCCAATGGCTTCCAGTAGCTACGGTGACTCCCTGTTCTCAAAACCTGTGGTCCATACAGAGGTTCTTCCATCCCCTCTGCTCTTCCTGGACTCGGTTAAGGAACAGTGTGCCTCCCCTTGGGCAGGGCCTCGGCCGTCATTTCATGACAAGCGATTCTACAATGTGGACTCTTCCTTGGCCAACACTCTCCTGGTTCCAGCGGTGGATGCCCCATTGGTCGCCTCGTTTGCAATATCTGGCACCCCCACTGAGCCTGAGGATGTCCTCAAGGTGGAGGACAAGAGGTCAAGCAAACGCTCAAGCGCACCCACCAAGTAGCAGCTTGGGCAGTCCGGGCCTCCACAGCAGTCTTGTTTTTCATGAGGGCATCGCTGCGATGGCTGCACCAACTGCAAGATTGGCTTCCTACCACCGATTTTAGGTCACATCAGGACCTAAACAAGATAATTGCCGTGGTGGAATTCATGGTGGAAGCTACGCTGAATTCGGCCAAATTTGCAATGAGGGCCATTGGCCTCATTGGTAGCAGCTAGGCGGCTCCTTTGGCTGCAAAATTGGCAGTCTGATTCCTGCCATAAGTAGAATCTGGCCTCATGCGGTGGAGACAAGTTTTTTGGCGAAGCCCTGGAGCCATATTTGGTGGAAACCAGGGACAAGAGGTTCTCTCCTCGGGGAGGAAGTCTGAGTTCTGTCCCGCTCCTTACTACTGGCCTTCTTCCTTCCATACTGAATCCTCAGCTTGTTTCTTCAGGGGCCAGAGGGCTTTCCCCCCTTGTTTTCCTGAGATGGTAGGTAGACAGCAGCAGAATTCGGGTGAATGGCCCTTTTGAGGAGGAGGAGGAGGTCGTTCTTTCCGATGCTCAAAGTGAATGCCCTTCCTCCCCACCCATCTGAGGTCGTTTAGCCTTCTTCGCCTTCACATGGGAAGAGTCGACATCGGATGCCTGGGTGCTCAGGATAGTGAGGTCAGGCCTCCAACTGGAGTTTCTCTCCCCACTCCCAAGATTCTTCATCTCCTGCCCGATATCTAGGGACAGGTCGAGACGGGCCCTGATGGAATCGGCCATTCAACACCTCATGGACATCAGAGCCATTCAGCCAGTTCCAGTGGATCAACAAGGGCTTGGTTTCTACTCTTGCCTCTTTGTGATCCCAAAGGCCTCGGGGTGGTGAGCCATCCTTGACCTCAAAGTTTTGAACAGATTCATCCCTTATAGGCATTTTAAGAAGCAGACCATGCATTTAATTCTAGATAGCGTTTGGGAGGGTGATCTCCTCTCTTCAATAGACCTTATGGAGGCTTACCTCCACATTCCTATTGGGCCACATCACCACCAGTTTCTTCATTTCTGTAACCAGAACAAGCATTTCCAATACCAGGCCCTCTCTTTTGGGCTTTCATCGGCTCCCAGGGTCTTCACCAAAATCTTGGCGGCGTTGGCGGCTTCACTCCGATCGATTCCGGTGAGAGTCCAGTGCTATCTGGACGACATCCTGATCCAGTTGACATCGCAGCAATCCGCCTCTCACGACTTTCACATCATGTTGCAGTTTCTGCAAGACCACGGGTTTTCCATCAACCTCAAGAAGAACCATCTCCAACCAACAACCAGGTTGCTTCATCTCGGGGCAATCATCGATACCTCACTCCGCAAGGTTTTTCTCTCCCCAGACTGCGGAGAGACCCTCAATGAATTTATCATTCAGATCCAATGACAACGTACAATTCTCTTGTCCTACCTATCCAAGCTCTTAGGGAAAATGATTTCCTGCATCGGGATCATCCTGTGGGCCTGCCTCCATGCCTGACCACTTCAATGGTTTCTGCTGCCCTTTCAATGGGCAGGAACCAGCCACTCTTCCACAAGGATGCAGGTTCCTCCACAGGTCCTTTACTCCTTCAGGTGGTGGCAATCCTCAGCTGCCTGGAAAGGTCATCCATTCAAGGAACCAGACAGAATTCTTCTCACCACAGATGCCAGCCTCCAGGGTTGGGGGCCCTTTCTAGCCGGCGAGATTGCCCAGGGGACCTGATCTTAGGTTGACAGGGCTTCCCCATAAATTGGTTAGAACTCAGGGCCATCTTCCTAGCCCTGAAGCATTTTCAAAACAGGGTGACAGGCTGTCATGTGCTAGTGATGACTGACAATGTGGCTGCGAAGGCACATATAAACAGGCAGGGGGGACCAGGTCCAGAGCCCTTATGAGGGAAGTAGAACGCCTGGGGCGGGGGGCAGAGACTCACCTTCTTTCCACCAGGCCGGATCACATTTCAGGGGTTGACAACGCCCAGGCCGACTGGCTGAGTTGGTCCAGAGTCAACCAGTTCAAGTGGAGTCTCCATCTGTCCTTGTTCCTAGACCTGTCCCACAGATTCGGAACCCCGACAGTATATCTCTTTGCCTCTCTTCAAAATGCTCAGGTAAGCAGATTCTTCACCAGGTACCTGACCCAGGGAGCAGAGGGGACCAACACGCTTCGGAGCAGATGGCCACCAGGTCTCCTTTATGCCTTTCCCCTTCTTCCAATCATTCCGGCAGTTATTCAGAAGATGTTGGAGGAAAAGGCGGAGCTAATACTCCTGGCGCCTCATTGGCCCAGGAGAGCCTGGTTCGCCGACCTAGTGAATCTGTCTGTAGCCCAGCCATGGAGGATTCTGGCCAACAAGATCTCCCTCCATCAAGGAGTCCTACTCCACCCAGACCCTCAGTGGTTTCGCTTAGCCATCTGGCGCTTGAGCGGCAATCTCTGAGGGACTCTAACCTGCCTGACAGGATGATAGAGACTATTCAAGCTTCCCGTAAACCTTCCACCACCCACATATATGATGCTACCTGGAAGGTCTTCTGTTCTTGGTGTGCGAGGTCAGCCTGAGACCCCACTTCTGTATCTGTAGCAGATGTGTTAACATTTCTCCAAGATGGGTCAGATCAGGGGTTAGCACCTAACACTGCATCGTCAGGTGGCGGCTCTGTCATCTTTGTTGTTCTGGGAAAGCTATTCAGCCTTATCCCACCTTCCATCAGTCTGCAGATTTCTGAAAGGGGCTTCTAATCTCCGCTCTCCAGTGGTTCATAGATACCCCACTTGGGACGTTCCTAAGGTATTACAGGCCCTTACAGAACAGCCATTTGAACCCCTTAATTCGGTGTCCCTTCAATTTTTGACTCTCAAGGTGGTTTTTCTAGTGGCCATTACTTCGGCCAGGAGGGTGTCGGAACTAGCGGCACTCTCAGTTTGATGGGACCTGTGTATTTTCCATGAGAACAGGGTGGTTCTTAGACTGGACCCTACATTTGTCCACAAAGTGAACTCTTGGTTTCATCGGGCACAAGACATTGTATTGCCAGTTTTTTGCCCCAAGCCTCACCATGACCTAGAGTGCAAATTGGCATACGTTAGATGTATGGTGAGCTCTCCGGATATACATCAAATGTACTGCGGCCTTTAGGAAGTCCAAAGCTATGTTCGTCTCTTTCCAGCCCTCATCTTTGGGGAGTAAGACTTCCTCATCTACCATTAGTAGATTAGAACTTGTATCTCTAAAGCCTACCAGTCTTCATCCCTGTTGGTACCCAGGAACATTACAGCCCACTCCACTAGGAGTGCGGCTACTTCCACCGCCTGGAACACTCAAGCGTCACTTGAAGAAATCTGCAAGGTGGCTATCCCCGTCACCGTTTATACGTCACTATCAACTGGACTCATTTGCTTCCACTGAGGCAGTGTATGGACGATGGGTCTTACAGAAGGTTGTCCCACAGTCGGAATGAGGGGACCAGACGAGGGCCCTCCCATGAACATGCAGGCTTTGATATGTCCCATCCTGGACTCTCATCACAGTGTGGATGAGAATGGGCGTTGGTATAATTATCTGAGAATGCCCTTTGTATCTACGCTGCAAGAGAATCCAGCCCCACCCTTTGGGTCTGGTCCTGGGGGGTGGAGAGGTGATTTCATTGTCATATTTTCTCTTCCAGGTGCACATTATGTCTGTCACACAATCTTCACCTAAAAGCTGGGGAGCCAGCTAAGGACTGGCTTTTTATATAGTGGCAGACTCAGCTCAATGACATCAGAGGGAGGAGTCATACCCATCCTGGACTCTCTTGCAGTATAGATAGAAAAGGTGTTCTCCATTAGGGACATAATATATAAAAGAACAAGGGAGGTGTCCATAATGTATAAGGACAAAGAAATTATCACTCTCAAACAAATACCAAGGTGAGTTAGAGAACAACACAAAGATTATTGATACCTGGCAGTACAATTAAGTAAATGGAACTTCTTGTTTCGATGGATCATCCCAGAAGGCATACCAGTTTTATGGCAAGGAAAAAAGATAAAAATAGACAAAGCCCAAGAATTTTACGACCAATTGATAGGAATGGAAGAAAATAAACAGTAATAGGGAGAAGTTAGAGGAAGGAAGCCAGGAAGAAGGCCAGTTAGAATTAGAGATAGAAGACCAGGAAGACAAAGTGAAAGAAACACAAGAAACCCAAAAGGAAGAAGGCATTAGAACTAGAACTCAAAGGAATAAAAAGCCCAACAGAAATTAGAAACTGATAGGCTAATAAGAACATGGAAGAAGAACTAAAGCTATTGTCAATAAATGTAAATGGGTTAAATGCTGTAGTCAAGAGAAAACAAATACTGTCAAAACTGGTTAAGCAAAACATAGATATTGTGTTTCTCCAAGAGGTACATATCAAGAACCAAGATAAAAAGTACTTAGAATTTAATAAACTGGGGAAACTCCATACTGCACTGGCGGAAAAAACGGGGTGGTGGTGATATACATTAGGGAAGAAATAGATACAAACAAAAAACAACATACATCATTGCAAACCCTATGGGGTACGACGAAAGTATACACAAGGGAGGTAACAATATCCTGTATGGCAGAAAGGAACAAGGAGAAATGAGGGCAACAAAACACAATACAATTAGAAATAGGAGACCTAGAAAAACAAATGCAAAAAAATCCGGGGAGCGATTAAATTAAAGAACAATTGAATTTGGCCAAACACAAATTAAATCTATTACAACAGGAAGACATTGCAAGAGATCTTAAATTTATGAAGCAAAATTATTTTGAAAATGCAAATAAGCCAGGGAGATGGCTGGCTGAAAAATAATATACCAGCTTCAAGATGAATTAGGAATATTACAAAATAATATTGCTCAAATACTTTGAAGATCTTTATAGTCAAAAAATAATAGCAACAGAGAAAATAGATCAGTATTTAGAAAAAGATAGTATGTCAATAATTGAGGAAGAAACAAGGAATATATTAAATAGAGAAATTACATTAATAGAATTGAAGGAAGCGATTAAAAAACAAAAGGCAAATAAGACCCTGGGGACATATGGTTTACCAGAAGAATTATATCAAAAATTAGGGGGATCATTGGAACCAGTACTACTGGAGGTATGCAACGAGGCTTTGTTAAATGCAAAAATACCTGAATCGTGGAGGGAATCATATATTACCTTGATTTTGAAAGAAGGAACCGATGTTAATCAAATCAAAAATTATAGATCAATCTCGTTTTTGAATGCCGACTACAAAATTTTTATGAGTATCATGGCAGGAAGAATGAAGAAGATTTTAAATGAAATTATACACAATGATCAAAATGGATTTTTGCCATATAGGCAAATAAGAGATAATATCAGAATAGTAATGAACATATTAGAATATTATGAAATGCACCCAGGAAAACAAGTTGCTCTTGTTTTTCTGGATGCACAAAAATTTAAATTGGGAATTCATGATATGTCAGATAAGGGAAATGAAATTTGGAGATTTGAAAAATTAGTAGAAACAGTTTATTCTTCCCAAAAGGCTAACAATAATCAATGGAGACATAACAAAGATATTTAGAATAACAAAAGGAGTTCGCTAGGGATGCCCATTGTCACCTCTGCTCTTTATTTTGATATTAGAGACATTATTAATAAAAATTAGGAAAAACTCAGGAGTACATGGAACAAAAATTTAAAATGACGAGTATAAATTACAAGCATTCGCGGATGATTTGGGTTTTTTTTTATTGAGGAGCCATTAGAATCAGGTCCAATTCTGATAAAGGAATTAGAGAAATATGGAGAGGTCTCAGGACTCAAAATTAATAGGGACAAAACTAAAATGTTGGTTAAAAATATAATACTTAAAAACAAGGAGTTAGAAATTGTAATGGAACTACAAGTTACAAAAAAAATTAAATACCTAGGAATATGGTTAACAGCAAAATGCTCCTCAATAAAAGAAGACAATTATACAAAATTACTTAATCAAATTAAAAAGGATTTGGAAAAATGGGGGACTTTACAATTATCATTATTAGGCCGAATAGCAACTGTTAAAATGAATGTTTTGCCAAAGCTTTTATACTTATTTCAAACAACCCCAATAAAATTAGATAAGAATTTTTTTAGAGAATTAAACAGAACAATTATTATATTTGTTTGGACAGGTAAGAAACAGGGAATAAAGTTACAGGATTTACAGGATAGCAAGAGCAGAGGTGGCCTTGGGCTCCCAGATTGGGAATTATACCATAAGGCAACAATACTTGTATGGATACGAGATTGGATCAATCTAAGAAATAAAAGAATATTAACCATAAAGACTTACAAAGAGGGTGGTATGCCTTCCTGTGGGATA
>CM019155.1:46677402-46684902 GCA_009733165.1 Naja naja | reverse complement strand
CCATCACCAGCTGGTACTTTTCCTGCCCTGGGCCATCCCTACAGCCTGTGGCCATCAAGGAAGAGCCCAGGCCAGGAGAGGCAAGCTTGAAGGTGCAGGAATGCTGTGCAAATGCAAGTAGTGCAGCGCTCCTGCACCTTCTGGCCATCTCCATCACCGCTTCAGCCCACCTGTGCCGCCAGCCCCCTCCTGCTGCAACAGCACCATTCCCTCATCCTGGCCAGTGAGGGCTGCGATGCTTTGGCAGGTTTGCACTCAAGGTGAAGGGTGAGGGCCAGTGGGTGGGCCAGCCATGTGGGCAGCGCAGCCTTGTGTTCCCACACAGCTCAGATTAATGCTTGGGAGGTTTACTTTGGGGGGACATTTCTCTGCGGATCACCAACATTTTCTCACGGACCACCAGTGGGCCGTAGCCCACCAGTTGGTGACCATTGCCTTACAAGAATGTTTTGTTGATGCTGTGGATTTTTGTTGGTGTTTACAATGAAAACCTAGCATGCTACTTTTTGGCTAAGCAAAAGAAATGTCAGAGATATTTTATGCATTGTTTTCAATACTTAAAAAAGACTATTCTGCATTTATGTATATTTAAACCACACTTTTACACCAGATAATTAGTTTGGCTGCAAAAAGCAGGCCCATTACCCTTAGCCTGACCCTTGTGCATTTCATGCAGAGTTACTGAGGTAAATTTTAAACACATTCATCTGAAGTTCCTTATCAATTGAGAAGATTTAAATTATCTGACATACTGTGAAATAGCTCTATAGTTCTGTAAAATTAAACAACTAGAATATACTATAATCTAAATTATATAAAGTTACGTTATTTTATAATATAACTATCCTATTTTCTGATCTCCAAATGTTCAAAATTATTTGATTTGGTCTGCAGCAAACTTGTTCATTCTGATATAACTGAAATAGTGTGTTCAGTTGACATTTGAATTACTCTTCTTTTCCTTATGCATATGGTGTGCAAATACATAACTTCAATCATGCAAATACTGCAACTTACATACTAACATCAATTGGATGGTTATATCCTTACATGGTTTATTGCAGTTATTGTCATATCTTGAAAGTATCGTGTCCTTCATAGTTATCCATATAAGACATAACTTCTTTTTGAGAAAAATTAAGCTAATGTAAGACATGAATGGATCTTTTCTTTGATGGCTTTTTAAATCTGTTACCATTCTTCTGTCTTTTTAAACACCCCTTTTATTTCTTTGGTTTGATCATATCTATTGCTCATTAATATATATTCTTCAACCATCTCAACTCAATTTGAGTACTGGCTTGTTTGAAACTTGTTTGTACTTGAAGGCTACCCAATGTATTTTTATATTTTTATATTTTTTCTTGATCTTTTCCATCTCCTTTTCCATGATTGGAGATTCTTGGTCCAAGACTTAGTTGTCTCAAAGATGCTCTTTCAAAAGGTAACTGGAAACAGGGACAAAATGATACAGTTGCCTTTTGAAAAAATACCTTTGAGGTCCCTTTGTGTCTTTTTTGTTTCAGATTTTTAATAGACTTTTTATACAGATGTGCTAGGTTTTTTGTTGTCATCTATTTTTATTTGTCATTGGAATTGTTTGCACTTGTTCATTGGTTTCTTCTATTTTAAGAACTGCCAGCTGAATTTCCCATTAAGATCAGCTTCTTTGAAGTTCAGCATATGTAATGATTACACTTATCTTCAGTTTCCATTACGCCATTACATGATCATTTTCTCCCTTGTAAGATTATGATAGGCCAGGGATGGGTTAACTCTGTCTCCTAGCTGATTGGACTGAGTCTTGCAAAGCTGCTTAGCTTAGCTCCACCCCTGTTGCTGAAAACTACCCAGCTTTCAACTCAGTCTTCACCCAGGACGGATACAGTTGATTGCCTCTCCTCCTTTGCATTGCAAAGGAAATCTCAAGCAGATTGCAAAACAGGAAAAAAAAGTTTTAAAAAATGCAGCTCTGATCCTCAGCTGTTCGGCAGAGCTGCAAAACTGCTGATTCCTGCTCCAGCAGCCCGAAGCAGTCGACAAAAGCCACGGGGCCGTTTCTGGCCTTTGCAGTGAAGAAGGAGGCCATGTGGCCAGTGGCCATTTTGGATTTTGGCGGGCGGCATCGGCCTGCATTTCTTCAGGCTCTGGAATCAGCTGATTGCTGCTCTAGCAGCACCAGAGCACCTGGCAAAGGCTGCAGGGCTGTTTTCAGGCCTCTGTAGTAAAGCAGAGGGCCGTGTGGTCGGCGGCCATCTTGGATTCAGCGGACAGTATCGGCCTGCTTCTCCAGGCCCTCCTAGCGCCCAGGGGATCAGTGCTGGGCCATCAGCCCTTGGAAGCAGCTGGATCCCGGACTCATTGAAGTGTGAGGTGTGTAGTTCTGGTGCGGGACCTGGTCCCCATCTCTGAAGTAGACCAGACCCTACAGGCCTCAAGGCTAGGCCCCGGTCTGTTTTTAGACCCTATTAGGCCCCAATGGGGATTAGTCCAGTAGGACGTGTTGAAACATCCTGCTGAAGTCATTTAGGGCTGAAGAGGAGTGGCTGGAGCAATGGATTCAGAAGAAAGGTAATTCTCCATTGTAATACCCCGCATGTGCTTCTCCTCCTTGCATAGGTGTGCAAACTACTAGAGGCCTCCTTCAAAAATGGCGGACGCCCCAAGGGGAAGCAGGGCCCTCAGAGCAGGCACCCACAGCACAGCTTCTTCTGCTCTGACTCAAAAGAGCAAGCAAGGCAAGAAGGCCTTGCCACTAAAGAAGGTCTCAAAGGCGGAGGAGAAGGATGCTTCTAGGCATCAGAAGGCCCTAGAAAGCAGATTGCCAAGAGCCAAAAGTCTTCCAGTGGAAGGATCAGGTCTCCAGCTAAAGGTGGCTCTCCTACTTCTCAGCATAGTGAGGATATTCCTCAGGAGCAAGAGCCTGGTCTTTCTTCTAGGACAAGGGCTCAGGCTTAGTTCCCAGATGGAGCTGAAGGTTCTGCTGTGCATCAACTCACTGCAGAAGGCAGGTCTTATCCACAAGAGGCTTTTCATGCAGAGCCTTAGCAGGGGCAGCAGGCCTGGAGTGGAAGCTGTGTTCATTCCTACAGCAGTGGGCCTCAGGTCTCCTGAGCCTACTGAATTAGAGATTCCAGTAAACATGCAAGTCTTAATAGACAGGGCTATCTGGAAAGGAATAGCTGTAGGAATCCAAAGATTTGCTCATCATTCCTCAGAAGCTTCAGAGGTTTCTGTGATCCCATCTAGGGAGCAGGTAGTTCATTTATCTGAGAGGGGTTCCTTATCCCAGGGCCAGGGATCTCCTGTTCCTTCAGTTCATGCTCCTTCTTCCCTGATAAGGGAGGCAGACGAGAGAGTCTGACCTCTCAGAAGGTTTGGCTCCTGAGCAATCTGCCTTTTCAGGCCTGTTTTGCCCTAATCTAAATCCTTGCTATTCAAGGCCAGGAATACAGCCAGTCTGGGCCCAGATGCTGATGATGAAGATCCTGGTGGACAGCTTCCTATGGAGTCCGATACTCTGTTTATGAACCTACCATTAGGAAGGAAGTTGTTCCATCCCAAAAGCTCTTCCTAAAGGTAGTGCATAAACAGCTAGACACTCCTGCTTCTGGACCTAATCTATCTACTTCTGACCGTAAATTTTTTTAATATGGGACCGGAACTCAGCAAGAGCCTCCAAGTGCCCATAGTAGATGCTCCTGTGGCAGCTTTAGCATCCACATCATCTGCCCTTTCTGATCCAGAAGAGGTTCTCAAAGCTGATGAGAACAGGATTGAGCACTCATTGCAGAGGGCCCATCAGGCGGCTGCTTGGGCTGTAAAAGCATCCACGGCTGCTTCCTTTTTACTAGAGCCTCACTCAGATAGCTGAGGCAACTACAGGATAGGCTTCCTGTCTCTGATATCAGAACCCACCAGGACATAAACAAATTGGTTGCAGCTGCAGAGTTTACTTTGGATGACACCTTGCATGGGCCAGATTTGTCACTAAGGCCATCACTGCTTCTGTAGCAGCTAGATGTATGTGCTGGCTTCAAAATTGGCAGGCAGATGGCAAGAGGAAATGGAAGCTGGCATCAACTCCTGTTTGAGGGGATCGGCTGTTTGGTGAAGGTTTAGATCCATTCCTTGTAGAGTGCAAAGACAAGAGAAAGGTGCTACTGGCTCTCTACAAGAGGGCAGAGCTTCAGCCTGTTCATACTATGGACAACCATCCTTCTGGTCGGAGCCAGGTCCCAGCTTTCATCAGTCCCCCAAGTCTCTTTACCAGTGCCCTGATCCACCTCAGACATGAGCCCTCCAATGGACATTCCAGCTTTGGTATGTCCCATGCCTGGCCTATCGTAAGCTTACAAGGGAGAAAGGGCGTTGACTTATCTGAACGCCTGTTCTTGTACGTTAGATAAGCCAGCCCCACCCTGAACAGTCTGGTCTGGGGTGTGGGCCAAGGGGTGTGGGCAGATAGATAACCTGGTCTTGATTTGATTTACCTTGATTTGAGGCAAGTCCTGTCTGTCATGTAGTCTTCGCCGAAAGATGGGGAGTGGCCAGCAACAGGGGCAGAGCTAAGCAAAGCAGTTTTGACAGACTCAGTCCAATCAGCTAGGAGACAGAGTTAACCCATGCCTGGACTACCTAACCTACAAAGAGAACAGTTGTTCAGGTAAGTCAATGTCCTTTCTCTCATTCCAGCTCCTGATGTTTTCATGCTTTTCTCCAATCTATGAAGGAAAAAGTGGGACTAGTCAAGAATTTTCTAGAATAAGTATGCTTGGTATAGTTTGCTTCTTACCAGATGTCAGCCTAATTAAAGTTCCCTGTCATTATTATCTCCTACCTTTTTGAAAGATAGGCCGTGTTGCTTCTTAGACTTAAGTCAGTGTTGAGGAAAACTGAATTAGCCACATAGAAAGCATATAAATATTTTGCTTCTAAATTTTATCTAAGATTTTTTAACAATAGTTCTGATGGCATAATATAAATGATGAGCTCAGGTCAATAGTAAGTTTTAAATGACATGTCAGAAGTCATATTTGTTAAAAGACTATTAATATGAATATTTACCTTTTGGGTAATAATTTTTCTATTCCATTATCTTAAATTACTATTTGAAACAATTTCTGGAGCTGCTTTGGAGTTTTGGAGGCATTAGATGGTAGATTTAAAGACAGTGGCAGAAAGCAAGTCTAAAGATAGTTAAGAAGTATTAAAACCTGCATAAGCTAGTGCATATATTTCCACCAATAATTAACATAGACATAAATTTTGGTTGACACAGTCTGCATCCTGATGTGCTGTGCTTGATAGTAGCTAAATTTTTTAAATTTAAATTTAAATTTAAATCCCCCCAAAATTGGCTTCAAAATTTGTTTTTAGACCGCCTGTGCTTGCAGCAGCAGTTAGCGATTTTCACGGCTCGCCTCGGCCGTTTCGGCTGCTTGGCACTTATTCAAAGAGGTTTGGAATCCTCTTTTTAAAAAAATCGGAGGAGCCTCGTGTCTTCCCTCCTTGCCATTGCATTCTCCTCCTCGCGCCAGTCATCAAGGCGCGATAGCCTTTCTTTCTCCTTATGGTGATAGCAATCCTCCCCACTGAGAACATGGGGGTAGGGGCGTTGGAGTCCTGATTCCCCCATCCACGGTTTATCGCGGCTTATCGCTTATGCATGGCACCAAACAAACATATTGACGCCATTTTGAGTTGGGGTCATTCCGCCATTTTGGTACACATCCCCACCACCCAGGGCCTTATCCTCGCAATTCGTGGAGCCCTTGCTGGATAATTTCAAAATTACTGTTGAGAGGCTTATCTTCCTGGGGCACGCTATTCAGAGAGCAAAGGAATAAAAGAACTTTTACTCCCTTTAACTCTGGTTTGGGAGATTACTTAATTAATACTGTTGGCAACCCTCACAGTTAATCTCAAATATAGCACAGTAGCATCATCATCATTATCAGCTGCTACTCAGACCTGAGGCCTGTGGGACCAGCTGTTAAGGGCTTATAAATTGGACTTGTTGCCCTAATTGAAGTTCACTAATTTGATCTTGGCAGTTCTTTTGAGGCCTTAATTCTTCCAATCAACTACATATCATTACAGATCTGTAGGTGTATTCCTGTATACATACTATTTATCATTATTTGAGAACTCTTCCAGCTCAAATATAATAATAATAATAATAATAATAATAATAATAATAATAGTTATTATTATTATTATTATTATTATTATTATATCAATCTAAGAGCCTCAAAGCCACCAAAAGGGGAGTGAATACTGATTGGATTCCCTGTCCAGGTTCTGGTACAGGTGCCCGGATGCGCCAACCGTCCATACATATCTGTATACAGATATATATATGTAGGTCTTGGTGTATTGGTGTATATATGTAGGTCTTGGTGTAAATGTTGCCAAGATACTCTCAATCTTACACGGGACAAGACCCGAATACACCAAGACCTACATACCTTTACCCGTGAAAATCTACGAAAACAGATTATATATATATGTAGGTCTTGGTGTATTCGGGTCTTGTCCCGTGTAAGATTGAGAATACCTTGGCGACGTTTCAACGAGATCCCACTCGCCTTCTTCAGGCTGGTGTCTTCGGCTTTGTGCTTGTGCCAGCAAAGCGTGATCTGAGCTGCCTTCTCTCTATAAATACTGGAGGGGAGGTGTGGTGTGCTGGCTCTGCTGAAAGTGGGTTGGTTGGCTGTGTTTCTGGCTATGTTGTTGCCTCTTGATTGGTTGATGGAATTGGTGTTTGCTGATTGGTTGGCTGTGTTGTTGGCTGTGTTGTTGCTTCTTGATTGGTTGATGGAGTTGATGTTTGCTGATTGGTTGGCTTTTTAGTAAGAGCCTGTGTGGCTGAGGTAGTGGCTGTGTGTCCTTCAGCCTTTTGTGTTTTAGCTACTTGGGTAGTGGGCTGTGTGATGACTTCTGAGTTTTATTGTTGTGACATCCTGGGTCTTGTGCTGTTATCTCCTGGGTCGTTGTCTGTGTTGCAACCTCCTGAGGTTTTGTGTTGTAATCTCCTGAGTTCCAAGGCCCGGAATGCCAAACCAAGGCCCGGAATGTCACATCACAGCCTTCCACCCAGGATACTACATCATGGAACTCAGGGCGTATCAGGTAAGTACCAATGCCCTTTTTCATCATAGGCCTTGTTGACTCCTCTCCAAATGTGGTGTTTATGGCTGTGGCCAAAAAGCTCAATTTTGGTTTCAGCACTCCAAATGATTTTGTGCCAGAAGGTTTGCAGCTTGTCTCTGTGCTGATTGGCATATTGTAAGCGGGATACTTTATGGCATTTGCATAATAATGGTTTTCTTCTGGCGATCCATCTTTCTTCCAGTGCCTCCTTACTGTGCATTTTGAAACAGCTATACCATGTTATATGTTTTCAGAGAGTCCTGTATTTTACCTGAAGTTATTTGTGGGTTTTTCTTTGCATCCCAAACAATTTTCCTGGCAGTTGTGGCTGAAATTTTAGTTGGT
>CM019155.1:46589902-46672402 GCA_009733165.1 Naja naja | reverse complement strand
TAAATGGTAAAATAAATGACTCAATTAATTTTATTTCCTATCACCACCATCACCACCTCTAGGCTTTGGTAGTAGTTTGCTTTCCAGAGCTTGCTCTTCATATTCTTGGGGAGTTTTTTTTTAAGTAGCAGCTGGATGGAATAGAAGGGAAACAAATAGTGACAAACACTTATGCAGTTTAGAGAAATATACTCAGGCCATGAATTTCCTTGATCCCTTCCTTCATCTTTTTCATGTGAAGCCCTACCCCTCAAAAGGATCACTGAAGTATCTTTTTCAGCCATCCAGGTGCCCTCCCCTGCTATAGTCCGTTGTTATAGCTGCCAGTTTACTCTGGTCTCTTGCTCAGGCACCTCCTCTTGCCTGCTGTCTTGTCGTTCCAGCCGGTCACTTGTGCAGTCTCTTCTCAGCAGGCAGGTCACGTAGTGGGGTCATGATTCTTCTTCCTCTCTCTTCTTTCTTCATCCCCTCATCTTTCTCTTTTCCCTCTTTTTTCAACCTTTTCTCATACACTTTTTCCTACTTTTCCACACACTTGTTTCTCCACCTTCCCTTATACCCCTTTCTCTACCTTTCCTCAACCTACCCTCATACTTTGCTTTCCCCACATAGGTGGAATGTAAGCCAGGTGATCCAGTAGGCCCTGCTTCTCTTCTGTCCCTTTTTCCTCAGGCTTGCCCCCAAAGAGACTCACCTCTCCCACTCACCATCTCTCTTTCTATTCCTTGGTCTCCTCCTCTTTCCTACCAAAACAACCTCCTTTTCATTCCCTTCTTCCTCTATGCTACACATCTTTGGTTTATATATACACATCTTTAGAAGAATGTTGGTTTATTTATAAGCATTTAAATACAAAAGCAGGAAGCACACCTGAGATTATGAGATAATGAGACTAACAATTCATAATCATTTTTGTAAGCACTAAAAGTCCACCTGTTTGAAAAAGAAACACAGCAACCCACTCTCAGATTCTTTAGCTTAGTTTTGAAATTTGGAGCCCTTGAAAAGGTTCTGAGTTACAACATTTACTCACCAAGTCTGGGAAAATAGTTTTCAAGATTAACAGAACTAAAAGCCATTTCTAAAATCAGTTGGTTTAGTCAACCTCTCCTGTTCAAAAAAGACAAGCCCCTCTCTCTTTACATCAAAAGAGTAGGAGAAAAAAATATGTAAATATCTCACCTAATTTGCCTGTTTATAATGTCTGATTTCAATATATGGCACTCAGGGTATCCTTATTTTAATCTTCTTCTTAATACATTTTACTAATCAGCTCTGAGAGACTTCTTAACTACTGGGAGGCTATGCTGCTATCCTAGAAGTCTGATAAGCTGTATAAAGCAGCTGTAGATAAGTGATTTAAAATTAATCTAACTTTAGTACTAACTTTAGTATAGCTTACAATACCGAACTTAGCCATAGTATTTTTTTTCTTTTTTTGTGGAAATGTCTATTAAATTAAATTAAGTAGTTAATTATTTCTATACCACCCATGTTACCTAAGTGATTCTGGGCAGTTTACAAGTGACCAAAATAGTTTGTACAAGTTTGGGGGCAATTTTTTTTTAAACAAATGCTTCACTAAGAAAAATGTCAATGTTTTCTCAAGTAAAATATAGGAAAATAAATACTTATTTAAATACGAAAGAAAATATCATTTCTAGAGACTATAAATTCATTTAATATAATGTATATATTACACACTACACATTCTCTATATTGGGGTGTCAAACTCGGATTTCATTGAGGGCCACATCAGGGTTGGGTTTGACCTCGGGGTGGAAGAGCATGGCCAGGATGCGCATGGCCAGCTTGATGTCACTCATGTTGGGGGACACCTATGGTAGTCCGAGTGCTCTGCCAGTGAAAACTAGCTCCATTTTTGGCTGCAACGACCTCCTGCAAACCTCAGCCAGCAAAAACAGAGCTGGGGGGGGTGGTTCATGGCCCCCTTGGGGTCTGTTTTTGCTAGCAAAGAATTGCAGGAGGCCATTGTGGCAAAAAACCTGGGAGAGCTGCATGTGGCTCTCCTGAGCTCTGTTTTCACTGACAGAGGCACTGCTGGCTGGTCCCTCACTGTTTCTAGGGCAGCCCTGTGGGTCAGATCTAAGCCTTGAGTTTGACACCCCTGTTCTATATTATTCAAAACAATATATTGCTTAACAACAAGTGTCCAAAATAGTTTGTACAAGTTTAGGGGCAATTTTTTTTTTACAAATGTTTCATTAAGAAAAATGCCAATATTTTCTCATATAAAATATAGGAAAATATTTAATTATGAAAGAAAATATCATTTCTAGGGATCATAAATACATATAATGTATATTTTACACTAGTTCTCTATATTATTCAAAAGAATCTAGTTAGATTTTTTTCAGAAAAGGAAAAAATATGGTTTGAATGTGAAGGTTAGAAAGAAAAACATTCAGAGATTTCAAGGAATGGTTGTAGCAACTTCTATACAAATGTATAAATTATAACTTCACTGATTTCCTTCTCTTTCCCTGTTCAACAATTCTTACTATAATTAGCCAACATTAACAGCAAATGTTTGCTTTGGTTAAATTATTCAGAACATTTATTTTACTTGTCAAAGGTTAGATCAGGTTGTTGTTTGAACTGATAATTAAATGCAGGCTAATACACTACCATATTTATATGCACTGTAAGCCCTGTTTCCTTCTCCTTCTGTATAATTTTATAATGTTGAGAGTTGACATTTAGAAAGACTTTTTAACTCAAGATGTGTAAACCAAGCTGAAAAGCCAGACTTGGTTTGTATATGAACTTCCAATACATATAGCTAAAAGTTGGGTTTTAGATGATATTCTAGTTCAAGATTACTAAGTTACATTAAAAATGCACATTAAAATATTCTCATATCACATGTCTCCCTTATTCCTAGCATCCTGCATATTCCTTTTCATTACCCCCACTATATATAATGGCTGCTCTGTTTATGCTCTTTTTATATTTTTGTACTGTTTCCTAAAGTATAATTGTTTTTCTTAACTGCTCTCTTTTGGGATTTAAGTAGCACCTCAGCCAAAATGCTGAGGCTTGTCAATGATTTGATTTTCAAGTTTCTAGAAGGGTAAGCAGCCTTTGGCACACCAGATGTTATTAAAATGTAAGTCCTAATATCTCTTATTATTAATTATGTTCGCTAAAAACTCTGAAATTATAGTTTAGAAACATTAAGCATAAGTGATCTACCTCTACTTTAGAATTTGTATGAAAGGACAGAGTGGGACTCTTAACATGAGGGATGAAAAAGTATTTCAATGGTTGATTGATGTATTCTGGACATCTAATCTAATTAGAAGTTTATGATAATCCACAGACTTTTGTAGAAAGCTGTTGCAAAAGAAAGTAATATAACAGTGATTATCTCTGCAGTCACAGAGCTGAAAATAGAGGAATAAGACCCTGCATCTGATTTTTACATGGCTAAAATTTGAATGTGCTTGTTCCTTGCACCTATTTCAGCATTCTTTCATATGTCTTCAGCATTTGATAAGTTTATGTCAGAGTACACATAATGTGACTAGGTGAGATAACCCAGGAGCAAATACAGTACACAGGTTTGTAGTTACCTATAGTGATTTTATCCTTACAAAAGCATATATACATACAAGTACTTTGATACAGGCCTTGAACAAACAGCAATCAGTAATCAGCTACACCATGGAAGCACACATGGAGAGAGAGAAACGCCCTCACAGGGTCTTCCTTATATTACAGCCTGTTAAATGGTAGCAGTCAAATAACCCCGCTGACTCATTGCTACCATTGCATCATAATTACATCATTACAACATTACAAAATTTCCTAGTCGTACCACAATAAATTGTAATGACTTACTACATATTGACTTTACTGAAATTAATGTTGAAACAGCACTATGTAACCTAAAGCCATCCCTATATAATGGCCCTCATGGATTATGGGCCTACTTTTTGAAAAAGCTTGCCATTGCCTAGCCGAACCTCTAAGCACAATCTATGAGGTATCTTTCAGAACCAGCTCCCTACCTGACTTATGGTCATTAGCCACAGTCATACCTAATTTTTTTAAAAGGAAGACCTTAGTCTAGTAGAAAATTACAGACCAATCTCACTGTGTTGTATCACCTGTAAAGTCATGGAATTAATTATAAAGCAATCCATCACCCTATACTTAGAAACAAACACCTTTCTAACAAGCAGTTTGGTTTCAGAAAAAAATTCTCCTGTAATTTGCAACTCCTACACTGCAGAAACATTTGGACTACACATCTGGACCAGGGTAAAACAATAGATGCAATTTACATAGTCTTCTTCAAAGCCTTTGATTCAGTGGTACACAACAAACTACTGCTGAAACTTAATTCTTACAGCATCTCTGGACCCCTCACAAGTGGATAGCCACGTTCCTGTCAAATAGGCAACAAATGGTCAAAATAGGGAAGGCCCTATCAAATCCAGTACCAGCGGAGTCCCCCAAGGCAGTGTCTTAGGACCCACACTCTTTCTGCTTTACATCATTGACCTGTGTGACAACATTAAAAGCAGCTGCGTCCTCTTCGATGATGATGTAAAATTATTCAACACTATCGACAATACTACTGCCCTGCAAAGCGACCTTGACTATGTGTCAGAATGGTCACACAAACTCCAAATTTCAAGTAAAAAAATGCTCTGTCCTACACATTTGCAAAAAAAAATCAGAACACCAAATACAATTTAGGTGGAAGCGACCTCATAGATGACCCTCACTCTGTCAAGGACCTAGAAGTATTTATTTCAAATGATCTAAGTCCCAAAGCTCACTGTAACAGCATTAAGAAAGGCATTAAGAATTGTTAACCTTATTTTGCAAAGCTTCTTCTCCGGCAACATTGAATTGTTAACTAGGGCATACAAAACTTTTGCCATACCAATTCTTGAATACAGCTGGTCTGCCTGGAACCCGCACTGTATATCGGACATTAACACAATTCGACGGGTTCAGAGGTATTTCTCAAGAAAAGTACTCCACTCCTCTGCTCACAATAGAATTCCCTATGTCTCCAGACTCAAAATTCTGGGCCTGGACAATCTGGAAGTGCACTGCCTGCGGTCTGATCTAAGCATAGTTCACAAAATTGTCTGCTGTAACATTTTGTCTGTAAATGACTTCTTCAATCTCAATAATACATGGGCAAACAACCGATACAAACTCAAGGTAACCCTAACCTGCTCCAAACTTGATTGCAGAAAATATGACTTCAGCAACAGAGTGGTCAACTCTGACCACTCTGACTCAGAGTGGTCAACAGGGTGGCCTGGAATGCCCTACCTGACTCTGTTGTTACAGCCTCAACCCCTCACAGCTTCAACCTCAAACTCTCTACCATGGACCTCACCCTATTCTTAAGAGGTCCTTAAAGGGGGCATGCATAAGCGCACCAGCATGCTTACCGTCCCTGTCTTACTGTCCCCATTTATTTGCATTTACTTCCTTTGTTCTTGTTTATGTTCATACTTTACGCTGTAATCTTGTACATGTTTGACAAACAAATAAATAAAAAATAAACATTACAGTACCAGGTCAGCTATTAAATCATCATTACCCTGATACTCTTCCCATTTAAAGCTGAACAGCTGAATGCGTTATCATATTCATGATGCTTTCTATCTGTATTATGTCCACATTCCTGCTTCAGTTTCTACTCTCACTGCTAGTACCATTACTACTGCTGCTGCTGGAACTGCTCCTAATTTCATTTTCTAATAACTGTACACACTGTCTCATTAATTGTCATTATATCCCACTTACCATCTCTTGGTTGAATACCTTCACTTTCTCTATCCAGCTCAGTCTGGTTTCTCTGTTTGCATGACATTCTCTGTAATTTCGGCTTCCTCCAATTTTCTTTAGACAATGACCATGTCCATATCTCTTGGTACTTACAGGGTTCATTACGAATACCACCTACTCCAACCCCACTAGAAGTGAACCGCTCAGGAGGTATTCCTTTATTATACCTTTAAGGACTCCTAGGTATAACTGTTCATTTGCCTTGAGTTTTTCCAACTCAGAGGATACACCCTGAAATTTTCTTCCTTACAAACAGCGCAATCTAAGTACATCTTGCACTCGGTTGGCCTTGTTCTAGGTTTGGCATCCTCTGCAGTACTCTGCAATTCTCATGCCCCAATCTCCTGTGCCATAAATGTATACAGTTGTCATGTGTGTGAATGTTCCTAAATGTTCATGCACTATCATTCTCCTGTCTTCTTAACCCCTCGTGCATGAATTCTTCCACCTTTCCTGATGGAGTACTGTTTCCACCTTTCCACCTTTCCACCTTTCCTACTCCTGATGGAGTACTGTTCTTCTGCAATCAGTATTTTATACCCTTGACTGTGTAATCTGGAAACACTCAACAGATTATGATCTAGGTCAGGTGCATATAGGACATTATCTATTGTTTCTCCTATCTCGGGCACATACACTTTACTTGCTCCTTTAACAGTAGATCGTTGATCATTGGCCAAACTAACAAATGCCTGCTTAGCTGGTCTCAAGTCAGAAAACATTTGCGGATTATTAGCAATATGCTGACTCACCCCACTATCCAAGTGTTCCTGGTGTTTTTAAATGCTGTTGCTGCCAGGGAAAATGACGATGAAGAACCACTTCTCATGTGTTGAGTAGCCCTACGCTCTTGTCTCGCTGCTTCTCTGTTTCTTCACTCAGAACAGTGTCTCTGGAGATGCTCTGTAGACCCACATGTGTAGCACCGCTTCACTGTGTAAACAGCCTCAGCTGCTCTGCCGGCATCCTGTATTGCAGATGTTGGTTTGTGCTGAGCATTATCTCCTCCTTTTCCTGGTAACCTCTCCAGCCATTTCTGTTCTTCCAACAATTGGCTGGTCAAACATGTCACAGTTAAGTCCCTTTCTTGCATGGACTCTTAAGCTAATTACAAGAACGTCCCATGAATTGTCCAATAAAATGAGCACCACATATACTGAGCACCACATATACCTTGTGTGCCTCTTTCCTCTAAATCCAGGAATGTCTTTCTCATAACCTGCAGATGTGTGGCCATGCTCTTCCCTAGCTTCAATTGTGTTTTATACAGTTTCCTTGTCAGCAAAACTTTACTGTCCGCAGTCTCTCTAACGTACACACTGTGCAAAGCTTCCCAGCACTCTTTTGCAGACTGGAAACCCCTCACGTGTATCAGCTGACTGTCCTGTAAAGCCAGAATTATGCTGGCTAATGCCTTTTCATTTCTTACCCGGTCCTCATTACCCGGGACTGCTGGTGGATCAGTAACTATCGTCCACAATTCCTCCCTTCTCAGGTACATCTCCATCTTTACACTCCAGGAGAGGTAGTTTGTCTCATTCAGCCAAGACACAACAAAACCTCCCATTGCGCTGATGGAAGCAATGTTGCTTTTTTCTGTTACAAACACTAACCACTAACAAACCACAATGCGTAGCCCCTCTGGCTCTGGTGCAAGCTCTCACTGGGTTTCTCTTCTCTCTGTTTTCTCTAGTCACTCTGGCCCTTTCTGGGCTTTTCTCTGAATTGGGCCCATAATCTGTCAAAGTGCACACAGTGTGACTAGGTGAGATAACCCAGGAGCAAATACAGTACACAGGTTTGTATTTACATATAGTGGTTTTAACCCTACAAAAGCATATATATAAACACAAGTACTTTGATACAGGCCTTGAACAAACAGCAATCAGTAATCAGCTACACCACAGAAGCACACATGGAGAGAGAGATATGCCCTCGCAGGGTCTTCCTTATATTACAGCCTGTTAAAGTGGTAGCAGTCAAATAACCCCGCTGACTCATTGCTACCATTGCATCATCATTACATCATTACATTACAGCAGCTGGTCAGCTATTAAATCATCATTTCATCTATGACCACCGCCTTTTTACCTTGGACTTATTTTGCACTATTGATGGTGCCTGGGTCATCTGCACCACTTCCACGGACCTGCACTGTGTGCTTTGTTCTTTCTCCCAGAGACTTAGCTGCCTTCCACTCTGGTGAGAGGACAGTGGGAGGATGTGATCCCCCCTGCAGTGAGAGGGCAGGGGACTGCTCAGGATTCTTTACCGCAAGTTACTATGGTGGCAGCACAGTGACTTGTTTATTTGACTCTAACCGTCGGCAGCTGTGAGAGAGTTGCTGACTGCGGACCTTTTCCTGACTATTACTTCAGTCTGTCTCTTTATTGTAATTCCATCTCTACAATTTTTTCCATCGAACCAACTACTTTCCATTTTGCCTGAGATGTATATGTTATGCCTGCCCACTCCCTTTCAGACTTACGGGCCTTCCAGGCGGTTCCCCAGTCTGTGAAATGGCCCTGTACACTATCAAGAGCTTACCTTAATGACGGAGCCTGGGATCCCGAGAGGTGGCATGTTGCGACTAGTGGGCTAAATTCTAAGTTTAGGAGGAAGGGGAAACTTTTAAAAATTTTAATTGGTTGTCTTAAGGGGTTAGGGAGGGGGGTTAATGGGTCTTTGCAGCCTGGTTCGTGGCGGGGGGAGTGGGGGTTGGGGGCCGGCGGGGCTCCAGGGGTTGAGGTGGGGGCCATGATTCCCAGGGTGGTTGGAGTTGGCAGCAGACGTCGAGGCATAGGGCCATATCATAAGCTGGGAGTGCGCACCCGCCATCTTTGTGTGGTTGCTCGCTCCGACCCTATGGTCTCCTCCCCAGGGAGCTCGGGAACTGGGACCCCTGGGCTTAGGCTGGTGTATTTTAATGCCAGGTCCGTGGCTAATAAATCTATCCTCCTCCGTGAGATTATTGAGGAGGAGGCTGCGGACCTGGCTTGTATCACCGAGACCTGGTTGGGCCCAGAGGGTGGTGTCCCTCTGGTTGAATTATGCCCTCCGGGTTTCCGGGTTGTGCACCAGCCGCGGGCCCAGGAAAGGGGTGGTGGGGTGGCTGTGGTTATTAGGGAGACCTTGCTTCCAAGGGAGGTCACTATCCCAGAGATAGGCAGAAATGAGACCCTTCTCCTAAAATGGGGGCCTAATGGTCAGGTGGGCTTGCTGCTCGCATACCTTTCTCCCAGCTGTGTGACAGCAGCCCTGCCTGGACTTCTTGGCGTCCTCTCGGGGTGGCGGTGGAGTTCCCAGGCCTTATAGTCCTGGGGACTTTAACCTGCCTTCCCTGGGGGGTGTCGGATTGCCCAGGAATTCATGACTTCTATGGAAGCCATGGGCCTGACCCAATTAATTCATGGCCCCACTCATGAGGGGGAACACTCTTGACCTAGTTTTTGTCTCTGAGTGGCGTGGTGACAGAGGGCAAACCACTTTTCGGCTTTGCCCGTTCCATGGTCTGATCACTATCTCCTGCGCTGGTCTTCCAACAGGCCACCCCCACTGCTGGGACAGGGAGCAGCTTAGATGGTTCGCCCCAGCGCCTTATGGACCTTGAGCGGTTCCAGGCGGAACTGGGCCTCTTCCCTCTTCCTCGCTCACAGCTCTGTCGAGGATCTGGCGGCCTGGCAGCGGGCTGCATCGGAGGCCCTCGACAGGGTTGTCCCCATGCGACCCCTCACGCGCGGATCCCGGATGGCTCCTTGGTATTCAGAGGAGCTCCGGGAGATAACGCCGTCGGAGGGTTTAGAGAGCAGGTGGAGGCCACCCGCTCCCAGCTCGATCGAACCCAGCTAAGAGCCCATATTAGGACTTACCTGGGAGCTGTGAGAGTGGCGAGAAGGTCTTATCTCTCGCCCTCATGCGTAACCGCCCAGCCGCCCTGTTCGGGTTACATGCTCCTCCTTCGTCCTGAGGAGGGGGACCCTCTGAGGGGAAGGACTGAGGAATTTGGTCAATATCTGTCGGATAAGATCGCCGAATTGGTTGTCCTCTGATTTGCAGTGGTCTGAGGAGCGGGATACAGGTAGTCTGGCCATACGTTCTGGGATGAGTTGATCCTGTTTCGAGGATGAAGTGGACGGATTATGCTGCGCCTGAGCTCCACCACGTTGTTGGACCCGTGCCCTTCCTGGCTGTCTTATGCGCCAGGAGGTCACTTGCGGTTGGATCGGGCAGTTGTCAACGCTTCATTAAGGGAGGGTGTTTTCCCTCCGCCTTGAAGGAGGCGGTGGTGAGACCCCTCCTGAAGAAGCCTGCCCTGGATCCGACCATGTTAGACAACTTTAGTCCAGTCTCCAACCGGCTTTCTGGCGAAGGTTGTGGCCCGGCAATTTCCGCTTTCCTGGATGAAGCGGACTATCTGGCCAATCCGCCTTGTCGGGCTTCCAGCCTGGTTTCAGCACGAGAGGCGGCAGAGCACTGATGGATGATCTCTGGAGGCCTGGGACAGGGGTTTTTCCTCTGTCCTGGTCCTATTAGACCTCTCGGCTTTGATACCATCGACCATGGTATCCTTTTTGACGCCGGGGTTGGGGTGGGGGCACTGTTTTGGTGGCTCTCCTCCTACCTCTCGGCTCTCGGAAGCTGGCAGGGGGCAGAGGTCAGCCCCAAGGGTTGGGGTCCCTCAGGGGGTCCTCTCTCCCTTTTATTTAATATCTACATGAAACCGCTGGGTGAGATCAGCCCCAAGGGCACTCACTTGTGGGATCCCTCAGGTGTCCTCTCCCCTTTTATTTAATATCTACATGAAACGGGGTGAGATCATCTGTGGCCGGTGAGATTCCATCATGCGCAGATGACACCCAGCTGTACATCTCCACCCGAACCAGATCAGTGATGCCCTCGCCCTGATGACCCGGTGTTTGGATGCGGTATGGATTTGGATGGCGGGAACATGCTTGACTCAACCCGCCAAGACTGAGTGGTTGTGCATACCGGTAGCTTGGCCCAGTCAGGAATATCCATCTTTGGCCATAGGGGAGAGGTGTTGCCCCTGTGGATGGGGCAAGGAATCTGGGGGTCCTCCTGGATAGCTCTGGTTGGAGGAGCAGGTGGGGCGCGTTGCCAGGGCCTTTGCCCAGCTCCGCCTTGTTCGTCATCTTCGCCCATTTCTGGACCGAGATGCCCTGCACAGTCACTCATGCCCTTGTTACCTCTAGACTTCGACTACTGCAATGCTCTCTATTTAGGACTGCCTTGCATACCATCCGGAGATTGCAGCTGGTGCAAAATGCGGTGGCGGGTGGTGATGGGAGTTTCCGGTTCTCCCATGTTACCCCCCTCCTCGCGGCCTGCATTGGTTGCCGTTCGTCGGTGAGATTCAAGGTTTTAACTCTAACATACAAAGTCCTTCATGACATGGGTCCTTATTATCTAAGGGAGCGACTGCTGCTGACATCGTCTACCAACCGCCCTGTGCGAACTCATAGACAGGGGCTCCTTGGGGTCCTGTCAGCGTCAGCGGGGCAATGTCTAGCTGGTGCTCCGTCCCCGATCCGGACTGTGGTCCTGACCTCTAACCGAGTCCTTGGCCTGACATATAAGTCAAATAAATAAATAAATAAATCATTACTCTGACAGTTTAAGGTATTGCGGACAAGTGTTTCAGATCTTTGGTTTCAATGCAATGATAGCTGTAATTAGATTCTTTTGACATTTGCAAATTCTTAGTCTAATAATTTCAGCTCCCTTAGTTCATAGTTGGGATAGGGTTGTATCAAACTGTTTTTTTGTATGAACAGATAGTACAATAAGAGCAATAAATTATATTGATCTTCCTAACTTATAAGATTATCAGTGGTACATTTGCATACCGCCCAATGATTCTTTTAAAAGCAGGCTTTTTTTAGAGCTTTCATAATTGAGACTAGGAAATCCTTGGAAGTTCCTTAACATTATAAATATAAATATTGCAATGCAAATTTTATGTTGTTTTAATTTATTTTTGTTAAAAACCAAACATGGGACCTTTTTTTCTTGTCCAGAACTATCCACTTGTCTCTGTGCTGTATTAATGTTCCCTAGGTTTCAGGAAAAGAATCATCCCCTCCATTTTGGATGAATAGGACTATTTCTGTTAATGTAAATAAGGAATTAGTTTTCAGTTTGAATATCATATATGCTAGAATTCTCTCTCATACTGCCACATTAATATAGACTTCATTAATAAGCATTACATGTAGCTTTCCTTATTTACTGTGCCTCAACTAAAATTGAGACAATACATTTTTTAACAAAAATTTATTTTATTTATTTATTTATTTGATTTGACTTGTCAATCGCTTACAAGATAATAGGTATAAGTATAAACGTGAGTAAGAATACAAAAAATAGGTACGATTAAATGGGGACATTAGGACAGGGACGGGAGGCACGATGGTACACTTATGCACGCCCCTTACTGACCTCTTAGGAATGGAGTGAGGTCAATAGTGGATAGTTTGAGGTTAAAGGAGTGGGGGTTTGAGGATGTAACTACAGAGTCAAGTAGTGCATTCCAGGCATTGACCATTCCGTTGCTGAAGTCGTACTTTCTGCAATCAAGTTTGGAGCGGTTAATATTGAGTTTGTATCTGTTGTGTGCTCTTGTATTGTTGCGATTGAAGCTGAAGTAGTCATTGACTGGTAGGACATTGTAGCAGATACTTTTGTGTACTACGCTTAAGTCCAACTGTAGATGGCGTAGTTCAAGATTGTCCAAGCCCAAAATTTCAAGTCTGGCGATATAGGGTATTCTGTTGTGATCAGAGGAGTGTAGTACTCTTCTCGTGAAACACATTTGGACTCACTCAATTGTATTAATGTCCGATATTCAGTGTGGATTCCAGACAGATGAGCTGTATTCGAGTATTGGTCTAGCAAAAGTTTTGTATGCCCTAGTTAGCAATTCAATATTTCCAGAGGAGAAGCTTTGTAAGATTAGATTTACAACTCTTAATTCCTTTTTGGCAATGCTGTTACAGTGAGCTCTGGCGCTTAGATCATTAGATTTGAGTACTCCTAGGTCCTTGACAGAGTGAGGGTCATCAACGAGGTCATATCTACCTAGTTTGTATTTGGTTTACTGATTTTTTTTTACCAATGTGTAGGACAGAGCATTTGTTGGTCGAGATTTGGAGTTGCCAAATGTTTGACCATTCAGACACATAATCAAGGTCACTTTGAAGAACAGTAGCATTATCGGAGGTGTTGAATAATTTTACAACATCCGCAAAGATGATGCAGTTGCTTATAAGGTGATCGCAAAGGTCATTGATATAGAGTATAAAGAGTGTGGGTCCTAGAACGCTGCCTTGTGGGACACCGCTGTTAACTGGAGCAGGATTTGATATAGCGCTCCCTATTTTTACTATTTGTTGCCTGTTTGACAGGAATGCAGTAATCCACTTATGAAGGGATCCGGAAATGTCGTAAGAGTTTAGTTTTAACAGTAGTTTGTCATGTACCATTAAATCAAAGGCTTTGCAGAAGTCTATGTAAATTGTGTCTATTGCTTTACCCTGGTCAAGTAGAGTAGTCCATATGTTTTTGCAGTGTAGGAGTTGCAGGTTACAGGACAATTTTTCCTGAAACCAAATTGTTTTTTGGAGAGTAGGTTGTTTGACTCTAAGTGGAGGGTGATGAATTGGTTAATGATTGATTCCATGACTTCGCACATGACACAACACAGTGAAATTGGTCTGTAGTTTTCGACCAGGCTGGGGTCACCTTTTTTGAAGATAGGGATGACCGTAGCTAAGGACCATAGGTTCGGTAAGGAGCTGGTTCTGAATGATATATATAATGCTTAGGGGTTCCGCTACGGCAGAGGAAAGCCTTTTTAAGAAGTATGCACATAATCCATCAGGGCCAATAGATAGGGATGGTTTTAGATTATGTAGTGCCTTTTCTACGTTATCTTCTGTAAAGTCAATATGTAGTAGATCATTGCAGTTAGTTGTGGTAGCACTAGGAAATGTGGGGCATGAACCATTGCTGTTTACAAAGACTGAGCTGCAGAATGTGTTGAAGAGGTTGGCCTTAACAGCTTCATCGCTGCAGTCTTTCCCATTTGGTCCCTTCACAAGTGGGATGGTTCTTGAGTCTTTAAGTTTGGTGTTTACAAAACTGTAGAAGGCGCAGGTAGATTTTGTACATAGGAGGTTTTCCTCCTGTTTGCAGTAATAATTCATGCATTCTGCCTTTATCTGTCAGCATAAGGTATCGGTTTTTAAAGTTTGCTACATAGCTAGTTTTGTTTTTACATCATAGTGATTTTTTTTCTGATTGGAGTTTTCTTATTGTTATGGGTAATTTTTTTAGGGGTTACTAATGGTACATATAGTTTAATGACTCTTTCAAGTTCAAATAAGAATGCGTTATAATGGTCTTCTGTAGTATTACAGTTAGGGAACAGAATGTGCCAATCAAGCGATGATAGGTCGGCATCTATGAGATCATAGTTGGCTTTTTTGAAATTGTATTTTGGAGATCCATCATCATGATCTTTTTTGTGAGGGTGTAAATTGAGACAAAAGTCAATCATACTGTGGTCACTGTTTGAAAAGGGTTCTTGTATTTGTAGGCCATAAATTGAGTTTGAGCTGTTGCAGAAGATGAGGTCGAGGCAGTTGTCTCAAAATTCTCAAAAACTTTTGAATTTTGCCAATGTGTTGCACAGACAGCCATATAATATCTAGACTGAATTCAGAGGCCTCATTTTTAGTTGATTAGTGGCAGCTGGAAAAGATTTATAGGAAAAATGAAGTGAAAAACAGACTACAATAGCTTTTTTAAAAATAAAAGAAAAAAATAAATCAAGGAGATTTATGACTATCACTTGTTTACATCTATGCTTTTTTTAATAAAGCAGGCTTAAAAGATTAGTCACAAGGTGTTACAAGATTTATATAAAATATAAAGACAGATGTTCTTAAAATCTTCTTAATGTTTAGTGAAAAAAATAAATTATCTTGTATTTGTTGCATGCATATGACAACAAAACAAAGCTTCCATGAAAATCAGTACTAAAGAGTAAACCTTATATTAGCAATGCAAGCTATCAAGAGTTGTGTGTTGTCTAAACTATAAATGCATGACATCTATATTTGCTTTGTGCTGTTGCTTACAGATCCATTCTATGTTTACACAGTCTCTGGATGTATGTCTAAATATTTCTTTCACTGGAATATCAAGGGTTTGTAGTAGCCTTTTCCAACCTTAACTTGCACATTGTTTAGTGGCTTTTTACCATGCTAAGAAAAAATCATAAATTTAATTGTGTCCTTAAATAATAATATAATATATTTTTATTACAGTAAATTATTAATACTGTATATGATTGCCTTTTTTTCTGCACTTATGAATAGGAAATAGAGTTTTGAAGAAAATGTAACATGGGAAACAGTGAGAGAAATACTGAATTGCATTTTCATATCCATGCTTTGTATTATTTCATTCAACAAAAATTAAAAAAAAAATATGATGACTTAAGGGTAATCATGTTATTTGCATAGTGATTGTTTGAATAGAGTATAAGAAAGAACAATCAATGACAGCAACTACAACAAAATCGCCCGGATTCGGAGCGGATTGTCCTCCGATTTGCAGTGGTCTGAGGAACGGGATACAAGTAGTCTGGCCAGTGTGATCTGGGATGAGTTCGATCCTGTTTCCTAGGATGAAGTGGACAGGACTATGCGGCGTCTGAGTTCCACCACATGTTTGTTGGACCCGTGTCCTTCCTGGTTGGCTTATGCCTCCAGGGAGGCCACCTGCGATTGGCTCCGGGCAGTTGTCAACGCTTCATTAAGGGAGGGTGTTTTCCCCTCCGCCTTGAAGGAGGCGGTGGTGAGACCCCTCCTGAAGAAGCCTGCCCTGGACCCGACCGTGTTAGACAACTTTTGTCCAGTCTCCAACATTCGCTTTTTGGCGAAGGTTGTTGAGAGTGTGATGGCTCGGCAGTTCCCACTTTTCCTGGATGAAACGGACTACCTGAATCCGTACCAATCGGGCTTCGACCGGTTTCAGCAGGAGCGGCATTGGTCGCGCTGATGGATGATCTCTGGAGGGCGCGGGACAGGGGCTTTTCCTCTGTCCTGGTCCTATTAGACCTCTCAGCGGCTTTCGATCTCATCGACCATGGTATCCTTTTGCGACGCCTCGGGGGGCTGGGAGTGGGGGGCACTGTTCTTCAGTTGTTCACCTCCTACCTCAGTGTCGCCGGTGCTGGCAGGGGGCAGAGGTCGACCCGAGGTGCTCTCTTGTGGGGTCCCTCAGGGTGGTCCTCTCCCCTCTTCTATTTAACATCTACATGAAGCAGCTGGGTGAGATCATCTGTGGCTTCGGGGTGAGATTCCATCAGTACGCAGATGACAACCAGCTGTACATCTCCACCCCGAACCAGATCAGTGATGCCCTCGCCCTGATGACCGGTGTTTGGATGCGTGCAGTTTGGATGGCGGGAACATGCTTCGACTCAACCTGGCCAAGACTGAGTTGTTGTGCATACCGGTAGCTCGGCCCAGTCAGGAATACTCATCTTTGGCCATAGGGGGAGAGGTGTTGCCCCCTGTGGATAGGACGCGGTATCTGGGGGTCCTCCTGGATGTATAGCTCGGTTGGAGGAGCAGGTGGGGGCCGTTGCCAGGGGCCTTTGCCCAGCTCCGCCTTGTTCATCATCTTCGCCCATTTCTGGACCGAGATGCCCTGCGCACAGTCACTCATGCCCTTGTTACCTCTAGACTCGACTACTGCAATGCTCTCTATTTAGGACTGCCCTTGCATACCATCCGGAGATTGCAGCTGGTGCAGAATCGGTGCGCGGTGGTGATGGGAGTTTCCTGATTCTCCCATATTACCCCCCTCCTGCGCGGCCTGCATTGGCTGCCGGTTGTGCTCCGGGTGAGATTCAAGGTTCTGGTTTTAACATACAAAGTCCTTCACGACATGGGTCCTCAATATTTAAGGGAGCGACTCCTGCCGATATCGAGTGCTAACCGCCCTGTGCAAACACATAGGCAAGGACTCCTTGGGGTCCCGTCGTCAAGCCAATGTCGGCTGGCGGTCCCCCGGCGACGAGCCTATTCTGTCGTGGCCCCTGACCTCTGAAACCAACTGTCCCTGGGACTCCGCCTGGCCCCTGACCTCCGCACTTTCTGCCACGACTTGAAGACCTGGTTGTTTGACCAATCCGGACTGTGACCCCTCCCTGGGGGGGAAGGGGTTTTAAAAATATCTTATTGTTATTTTATTCTTGTAATTTTTGGGCTTGCATGGTTTATCTTTTTTTAATTATTTATTGTTGTGGTTTTAGTTGTGAGCCCGAGTCTTCGAGATGGGCGGCATACAATCCAATAAATAAATAAATAAATAAATAAATAAATAAATAAATAAATAAATAAATAAATAAATCTGTTTCTTCACAGATTTTGCACTCTAAAAATGGATAGTTTTTTTTAAATTATTTTATTTTTATTTTTAGATATACATCAATATCAATACATGAACAGTGTGGCCCCTGGATATAATGCATTTTGATACAAACATCAATAATGATAACCATAATAATTGTTATATTAATCAAACTTACATAATCCTAGTATAAATATACATGTTTTTAGAGTATATTCAATATTTCAATGTTCTATTGTAATGCCAATTATATTATAACCATACATCGTAATACCATCGTTCCACCTCTGATCTTTTCCATCAAATTATTACTTACATCCTGTTATATAAAAATTATATTTGCTAATATTCCCCCTACTTCTTATTTCTACCTCTATTCTCACTTCTAATTAGGTCACCTGTCAACTCATAAAACATTCCTATGCCTTTTTTTGAGTTGCCATAAACAGGGGGGAGGGTATCTGAAGGAGCAGAACAGCAGTTTAAAACCAGAGGGACATTCCATGCTTATCTTACAAAGATTGTAGCTAAGCTACCCGATCTTCTGCCCATGAAAATCCTTTATTGGAGAACGTGATTGATGACATCCAGCCTTCGAACATGCTTCATTGGAGAATCTGATTTATAAAACACCCAGGAGGGAAGGGGGAAACAGGGTCACAGGTGACTGTAAATTATGTATGCCAGAGCTGGCTTCATTTGGGTTAATGCCAACATGTTGCTCCTAATAAATATTTTAGATTCTTTTGAAGCTTGGTTCGAGGCTCATAATTTAATTAGGGCAATCGCCAGAATCCTGACAGCACCATTGCTAATCCTAGTATTAATACACATGTTTATATTAAGACATAGTCCTTCATTCTTTGGTTGTTCAAAGTCACAATATGCCATTCAAATACCCATCTTCCTATTATTTAAACATACCTAATAATACCATCACTCAACCTCCAATCTTTCCATCTAACTATTACTTCATATAAAGGTGGGTATTCTTATTTCTACCTCTATTCAAATTTCTAATCAGGCCATCGTTATATTAGAAAAAAGGAATATATAGATATAGATAGATATATACACACACACATATATGTATGTATGTGTGTGTGTGTATACATACATACATACATACATATACACACACACACACACACACATTCTATCCATCATCTCTTGTTTGTTTTAATGCTTCGATTCTTATTTGTTTTTTGGCTCACCTCCCATATTCTTTGGATCTTTGTCTCTATCAACATCTGTATCTTCACCATTCAGACTGAATATTTCTCCATCTCTATCCACCAAGTCTCCAGAGTATCCACCCAAACCCCTATTTCCTTTTCAAAAATATATTCCAGATTATCCGATTCCATTAAAACAATGGATAGTTTTGATAAACAGTGAAAGGGAATGGAAAAATATGTGGAGATAAACTTTTTCAAAATTCCACATAATTTGCAGAATGTTCCTCCCTCTCTTAGAGAATCTGAAGATTACACTGAAGACTTTAGGGGCTTATAGATGCTACAAGCGTTTTATAAGTTGAATCTGTAAATTTTGAATGATGCTAATATTACTGAGTCTCTGATAGAGTTCTCTCATTAGTTAGTTACAATGCACAATCCTTGATTGACTACACTACCATGTGAAGAAATTTATCTTTCTCAATTTTCCAATTCCACATTAACAACCATTCTTACTCACCATCCCAATGTGTTGCTTTTGAAGATCTTTGTTGCTCCCCTTTTGAAAATTTACTCCATCCAAAGAAATCACCAAGGGACAAATATGAACAAAATGGACTACATACAGCCATTTTGAATGGCGGGTCCTTTGAGCAGATTTTGCCATTTTGCATTCAGGTTCTTTGGCCAGTTTTTTCTACTCATCCATCTAATGCTAATAGGAAACATAGCTCTTTTAACCAACCCTGGTTCAATAGTTAATGCAGCCAAGATTTTCCTGCTTTAAGGAATATTTAAAGGATCCCCTCTCTTACAATATGCAGGATCTTCTCCTATCCAAGAAGAAACAAACTACCGGTAGTTTGATACAGTTTTGGAGCAAACTAATCTCTGTTACTCTTTCCCAGAATTCAGCTCTATTCTGGAAATACCTAACTGCATCAGTTTGCTTCCCTTAATCTACAGATTTCTATTCCCATTTCAGTTTGGGAAGCATTTCAGATTGCTTTACATACAGGAGGAATTGCCCCACCTTAACAGGGAACTAGATTATGAACTTTGTCTGCTTACCTCCTGGCTCTCCGTGTCAACCTCTGAAATTATATGATCTCAAACTGATTAAAAACTTGAAACCAAGCAAAGATCCTGGGCACAATTTTATTTCAGCAGAATTATCCAAAACAATTAAAACTAGTTGGTGCCTGTTTTGGCTTCTCTGTTTACTTACGTCGATAATCATGCTAAGGTTCCTGACAATTGGAACCTAGTTTTAGTGATCCCAATCTACAAAAAAGGAGGCTCCACCCCATTAGAGCTCTCAGTGTGGTTAGCAAACAGTATGCCAGGCATTTGTACAATAAGCTCCTGGATTGATTGTAACTGAGAAGTTGGCTCACAAATAGGCAGGCTTTAGAGAAGACTGCTCAAACATTGACTATGCTTCAACCCTACAACATCTAGTTGAGAAATATTTGGAATATGTTCATCATTCTGCAGATTGCTAATTGACCCTAGATATTCTTTTGATCTCATTTCCAGCAAAGCAAGACTTTTACAAGGGGGAAAAGTCATGATGCGTCATACGTGAGTTTCATATCCGTGGTCTAGTCTTTTCTTAAAAACCTCCACAGTGATGGAGCACTCATGATTTCTGAAGGCAAACTATTCCATTGGTTAATTGTCCTCACTGTTAGGAAGTTTCTCCTTAATTTCAGGTTGCTTCTCTCTTTGATTAGTTTCCATCCATTGTTTCCCTGACCTCTGGTGCTTTGGAGAATAATTTGACCCTCTCTTTGTGACAGCCCTTCAAATACTGGAATACTGCTATCATGTCATCCCTAATTCTTCTTTAGATTAGGACTAGCCAAACCCAGATCCTGCAGCCGTTCTTCATATGTTTTAGTTTCCAGGCCTTTGATCATCTTAGTTACTCTTCTCTGAACTTTTTCCAAAGTCTCAACATCTTTTTGTAGTATGGTGATTAAAATTGTTTACAGTATTATAGGTGTCTTCTTACTAGGATTTTATAAAGCAGTATAATACTTCATGATCTTGATTCTATGCTTCTGTTTATACAACCCAGGATTATATTAGATTTTTTGGCTGCTGCTGCTGCACACTACTGGCTCATATTCAAGTGATCATCCACTAGGACTCCAAGATCCCTCTCAGTTATTATTTTTGAGCCAGGTCTCATCTAATTCAGTCCAGATTTTTGAGAACTGTCTTTAAAGCACTTCGCTCTCAAACACAATCCTTCACCATGATGCTAGCCTCCTTAAAATGGAAAAATCTAACTGGATTTATATGTTTTCCTACTGGCTTAAACTCTCCTTCTTTCTACTCAGCTTGGCCCTTTTAATTATGACTGATACTTTCTATCAGTCATAATTAAAAGGGCCAAGCACAATACATACCAAATTGCAACTTTCTGGCTATTCATGGCCAACAATCACCTTGATGATTGTGTTTGTTCATGTGTTTGTTCCTCCCTCAGGCTCAACCTGGTCTCCTACATCGATATATTTTAAGGGTTTTAGTAAGTTAATTATTCTGATAAATGCAATTAACTATTATGATCACATTGATGACAGCTCATTTCAAATACCCTGACAACCTCATTTATTGGTTTCATATAGAATAAAACAATTGTTAAAGGACCATTTAGCCTGTTACTTCTTCAAAGTCATATTGCTGTTTGGAATAGAAATGTTATATCATCATGCATCTATGGAATAACCTTCAACACTAGTGCAGTAACATATGAAAATAAATAAATTAAAGGAATATGCTGGTTGTATGATTCTCTTCCATTTATCTTTCTAACAATAAATGTTACATTTCAGGGCAGATGCAAGAGTTTCAATATCAAATACGCATTTAAAACTGTTGAAATAAGTTTAAACAATTATTTTCTTCCAAAAATGGTAGGCACTGAATTGCCACCAATCTCTCTGAAAACCTGCCCAGTTAAATATATTGTCTGGTATTAGCAACAAGTGAATTGCTAAAATATTTAGGTACAAAGATGGTTAGATGAGCAGATTTTCAGTTCAAGTTGATCTCAGTAACTATATTTTACACTGGATTGTGATATATAAAACATTATAAGTTGACCTTATTTTATATACATGTGGTTCTTGCAGTGCCATTTTATAAGCATCTATTCATGTTTCCTGTGTATTTGAAGCAATTCTTATTATTTCTCATTTCTGACATTTTAATATATTACAGAATTTATATCTTTTCTTTAAGTGCTACTAAGGTAATGTGGTAGAGTTAAATCTTAAAGCAGTATTGTAAAACTCTTATGCTTATTATTCTTACATCCATATTTCTGAACTATGCTTGAGAAACTACTGTTTAATAGACAACATTTGAATAATACAAATGGTTGGCTGGTTAAAATGGATTGAGGCTTCAAGGTAGTACCATTGGGTGATATTTAATATTGAATGACATGTATTAAGACAAATGCTTTTATATATAATTTATTGGATGTTGCAAATGCATTTATCTTGTGAGATACAGACCCCCTGATGCAAAATAAAGCATTCTGGAAAGGTTTTGAGTAAATAAATAATAAAACCACTTTGATACATAATCTAACAATATTAAATATTAAGACTTTCACATGATTGATTTTAATACTTAATTAACGTATTTAAAGTCCAATGAAACACTGTTTTGTATTGAAGGTTATATTGATAGTGTTTAAAAGTTCCAAAATTTTGCTAAACAGAATGAAACCAGCTACAATTCGTAATCACTAGATTTTATAGTTATTAGTGACAGTTTATTTGATGAAATGAGCTACTGCATTATGTTTTGGAATCCAGCTGATATACTTCCTTGTATTAAGCAGATTTTTTATTTGCATCATTCCATTTTAATGATCTAAAATCTGATACAATTTATAAGAGAAAACATGCTTGCTTTGCACTATCTAAAATATGTCAAATTGTGTGTTTTTTATATATCTAAAGAAAACACTTGCTTGGTGACAGATGGTGGTTAGTGAATTATGAAGGAAGCTTGGTAGGTGAATAAGAAAGATGTTCAGTGTTTGATGACTTTTCTTGCTTTCTGTAATAGAGGCTGAGAGTTAGTGCTCCTTTCATCTATGTGGAAGGGACTAGAGGCAGGATACTTTTTTGAGGGAGATTTTTACCTGAAAATTTGAAAGGTCAGCAATATAAAGACCTGGATATATCTTTTTATTTTGCTTGTGTAAGAATTTCCTTGTTTGAAAATAGAGATAAACCTTTTAAAACATCCTTCTAGAGAACATACTAATAGCAGCTAATTATTATCTTGTTTACTTGGTACAGTCAAAAGTACTGGAAAATGTAATGCATAGTAAAATGATAAAATGGCTATAAAAATAGAATATGTAGCAACAAAATGAGAACATGAAATACCGTGGTATTATATAGCATATAAAATTGGTAGTAAATTTAAAACAACTTATTTATTTACCAACATGAATCAATAATAAAGTACCATTTTTGCAAAAAAGAAATAATTAAATTGATCTCCAGTTAGAACTTGCAAAGACCTGCTAAAAGTTAGCATGGTCAATACTAACTTAAATAGGTTTAGAAATAGCAATAGCAATAGCACTTAGACTTATATACTGCTTTATAGTGCTTGACAGCCCTCTCAAAGCTGTTTACAGAGCATATTGCCCCCAACAATTTGGGTCCTCATTTTACCCACCTCGGAAAGATGGAAGGCTGAGTCAACCTTGAGCCTGCTGAATCAACCTGAAATATGAAATATAAATTAATAAAATACCATAGGACAGTAGAACCTCGGCTTGCGAACACTTCTGTTCACAACCAAATCAGGTTTCATCCAAAAAATCCACCCAATTTGTGAATCGGGTCATGATTCAAAAATCAGGTGGTGAACAAACCCAGCTGCAGCAGATTCCCTTTCTGTGCCGATTTCCCCTTCTGCGCATGTGCAGTCCCCACAATTTTTTGTCGGTACATGCAGTCAGTTGTGCTTCCGGTCAGGACCAAATCAAATTGTGACTGTAATGCTGGAATGGATTATGGTCACGACCCAAGGTTCCACTGTACTTAGAAGTTTGTACATTATTTTGACTTTTTCAATATTTTTGCATAAATATGATTTAAAGCACATCTGTTGGCCACACAAATCCTAAAGTTACATGAAGATTCAAAGTTACAATGGCACTGAAAAAAATGATTTATGTCTTTTTCACACGACTGTTGAAGCATCCCCATGGTCACATGATCAAAATTCAGACACTTGGCAACTGACTCATGTTTATGACAGTTACACTGACAGTTACCTTTTGCAATCTTCTGACAAGTGAAATCAATTGGCAAGCCAGATTCACTAATCAACCTTGTTACTAACTTAACAACTGCAATTATTCACTTAACAGTTGTGGCGAGAAAGGTTGTAAAATGGAGTAAAACTCACCCAATAAATGTTTCACTTAACAATAAAAATTTTGTGCTCAATTTTAGCCATAAATCAAGGATTACCTGTAGTTTATTAGTCAGAGCAAGAAATTTAGGAAGAACCCACCTAATTGATCAGGCAGTTAAAGTGGCATCTGGAGATTTGTACCTTCAATTTGGAAGATGCTGTTCCTGATAATAAAATAGGACTAGCTTATCTAGTTGTGTTTCCTATCTGGTTTACCTGGAAGAGATAACATATTTTTACTGACGTATTCCAACAAAAAGCAGTAATTAACATTTTGTAATTAATGAGAAACTTATGGAACTTGCATAATAGACAAAAATCTCCAAACTATATTTTTATAGCATATTGGAACTATACTAAACAAGGAAATATTTACCTTGGGATTATGTTTCATATCCATATGGCATCTACCAATGAAATATAAAAAGTGAAGATTATATTCTTGTAGTGTGAGGAAGGGGGAAAACCTGTATTTGTATGTGAATTAGATGGGAACCAAAGAACAGGCCATTGCAGGGGAAGATGCCCCAATATTTAACACCAGCATAATGTTCTATCACCCTGAGCTCATGTCTAGGTTCTGAAGAGTAGACCTTCATAGGGCCTTCAGTTGCTGCTGATGAATGCCAAATCAGCTAATAAATCCGCCCCCCTATTTGTGATCTCCTTGAAGAGGCCAACCTGGCTGACTCCAGAGGAGATGTGTCCAGTTGGGTTTAGGGTTTGCACTAGCCAAGGCCTCAGGGAGAGGACGTAGCAGTTGTCATCCAATAATTTATTTTGACCTTTGGAGATCATGCTCCTCAGGTTTCCAGATGTAAAACTCTGTTCCTGACACTGGGCTTGTGGGATCAGTTGGTATTCTTGCTGCTGTATCAAACTCCCTGCTGGTTCAGCTCTTTCTAAAGAACTGGTCCCAACTGATGTTAATAGGGAATGAGAAGTCCAGTCAAAGGCCACTACCTTGTGGGGTGGTGCAGGGCTTGGAATTCTCTACTCCTTAACATCTACATGAAACTGCTTGATGTGGTCATCCAGCACCATGGGATGAGGCATCATCAGGTGATATTCAGTTCTACAGTTCCATTTCTGGTGATCCAAGTGATGATGTGGTGGTCTGGAAAAGGAACAACAGGCTTCAGCTGAACTCTGGTATGACAGAGTATCTGTGGATGTGGGGAACCTAGAGATCCAGTTGTTTGTTTGTTTGTTTATTTTATTTGTTTATTGGAATTTGTCAAACAAGAACAAGAACAAGAGAATAAAAATACAGTGATAGGGACGATAGGCATGTTAGTGGACTTATGCATGCCCTAAGTGGTCTATTGACCACTTAAGTATGAAGTAAGGTCCACAGAAGTCAATTTGTGACTGAAACTATGAAAATGTATAGCTGAGACAACTGAATCAGATAGGGCATTCAACAACTCTATTACAGAAATCATATTTTTACAGTCAAGTTTAGAATGATTTACATTGAGTTTAAAGCGGTTGTTCACGTGCATATTATTGCGATTCAACAAGAAAAAGTCATTTACAGGTAAATTTACAGGCATTTACAGGTTTATCATCTTTAGTTCTGGGTGAGGTTGCACTACCCAAACAAATCCAGTGTGCAACCTGGGAATTCTAGACTCACAACTCCTACTCAAAAGAGTAGGTGGCAGTCATGACTAAGAGTTTTTCTGCAACTTCATGTTGTGCATCAGTTGCACCCATATCTGGATCATGCAGCCCTGTGCATAGTTATTAGTGCCCTTGTCATCTCTCTGATAGTTTACTGCAATGTGCAAGGGCTACCCTTGAACTGTCTTTGGATACTATAACTGGTACAGAATGCAATGATGTGAGCAGTTCTGGGGGCCTTAAGGTAGCACAGATAACACAGCTATTGTATGACTGCATTGATTACCATTTTGCTTTCGCATCCAATTCAAGTTGTTGGTTGTTACCTTTAAAGATCACTTTGTTATTTTTAAAGCCTTTTGTGGCATAGGTCCAGGGTATCCGAGGAGCGTTTTTGCCCTAATGGGATTAGCCCACAGCATTTGCTCCAGTGGAAGGGGCCTTCAGTGCATTCTACCTAGTAGAAAATTCCAGCTGATAAAGTTAAAAAGAATAACCTTTTCCATTGTGGCCCCCATCTTGTGGAATATTATATTGTCTCGGTGAGAATATTCCCACCCTTTTGGCCTTTTAGAGGATCATTAAAACCTGGTTTTGTCAGTTGGCTTGGGGCCCATGAGGGCACTCCCTGCTGGAGGTGGTTAATGATGTAAAAGATTTCATTCCAGTGCTATCTGCCACTTGGTTTTGTATGTATATAATTCTTCTTCATTTTAACGTTTTTAATGTTTTTATATTTATTTTTTTAAGCTTTCTAGAATCACTTTATCAGTGAAATGGGATGGAGGGGACTCATTAAATAAATAAATAAAACATACAAATGAACACAAATTCATTTCTGTTAAGTTTGTCTGATACTGAATTCACTTAAAGTTTCCTTAAATTCAAACACTTGGTGATCTACATGGATACAGTTATTCACTTTTCTTGAGAATAATGCAGAAGTGGTCATTAAAAGATTCTATATATTTATATGAAAGAATATATGAAGAAAAATTATATATTGGGACATTCTTCAAAAAGCAAGCATATATGCATTGCATAATAATACACATTTCTCGTAATCTTTTGTACTTTGTTAGTAATTGATAGTATGATTAGTAGCTGTGCCAGGCAGAAATTCTTAATAATTTTCTGAATGAAATACTGCATTTTCTTTACATTTTAATACAATAGGAATAGTAGGTAGTATGATTAATAATTTACTTTTAATTTTTCATCTAGATAATTCAACTTATTGGACGTGTCAAATCTCAATATGTATCACTCCGTTTCTGGAGCTAGCCATCCTTTGCAAACTGAAGAGCAAGAAATAGGAATTGATCCCCTTCAGAGTTATGGAAACAAGCCTGATGAAGGTGAGTGTATAATTTCTGTACTGCAGTTACACTTTTAAAATATTTGGAAAATCTTGGAATGGCAGCTTCTTTTGAGATACATTTCAGGAGAGGAGTTGTTTTGTTTTCAAATAAGTAAAATTTGTAATAAGCAGTGCTTTGTAAGTTGGACATTAATAAAACTGTGAGAAGTCAAGTTAAAATTACTTCGGAACACTACTCAGATACCGTGTTTCCCCGAAAATAAGACACTGTCTTATATTTTTTTTGGCTCCCAAAACACACTAGGTCTTATTTTCGGGTAGGTCTTATATATTTATGGTGCCAAATAGTGGGTGTGAGTGTGTAGGGGGGTGTTTCTGGTGCACGGTTGCTCCCTGAAAAGTCTTCCTGGAACTGGAGATTTACACTAGGTCTTATTTTCGGGGTAGGTCTTATATTAGGGCAGGTTTAGAAAATAGTGCTAGGTCTTACTTTTGGGGTAGGTCTTATTTTCGGGGAAACACGGTAGTTACCTTTTCCAGTCATTAAGTGAATACTTATTTTATACCATCAGAATATTGACATTCAATATAACTTACATAGTGTCTACAAAATTAATTCATTTTTTCTTGCTTGCTTGCTACTTCATTTTTGTTAGTGTTCTATTTTTGCTAAAATAAACATTTGGTTTATTGAACAACTACAGTGATTCACTTAACTAGGGCAAGAAAGGTGGTAAAATGGGGCAAAACTCACTGAACAAAAGTTAACAACAGAAATTTTTGGCTTAATTGTGGTTGTAAGTTGGGGACTACCTATTTCTACTCTTGACTGAAATGAGAGTTCACACTGCCAGTTTCTATCTTCATGAATACCCTCTCAAGGCTTCAGAACTCCCATACCAACTTTCTAAAGAATTATTTCCCTCCATATTGTGGAAGAACATGTACATGTACTCATCTTTACAAAATAGAGGATGATGTGCAAATTATCTCTCATTTTATTGTAACATTCCTGATACAGTCCAGAGAACTACCCTGTTTTCCCCAAAATAAGACCCAACTGCCACCTTTGGAAGCCATATTTTACTTAGAAACTTCTACCTCTCTAAAAATCTGCTGACACCAACTAGAATTATAAGCCCTAGCATGTTTTTCAGGATGCTCATAAGCCCTACCCCCAAAATAAGCCCCAGTTAAGATTGTCAGCTGGATGAATGAATTTAGTACCGTGTTTTCCCCAAAAGCTTTGGTGGCTCAGGCTGTTAAATGCCTGCTCTTAAGATCCAGCTGTCTACAATTACTGTAGGCTCGAATCCCACCAGGCTCAAGGTTGACTCAGCCTTCCATCCTCTCGGGGTAGGTAAATTGAGGACCCAAGATTGTTGGGGGCAATTAGCTGACCTTGTAAAAATGCCGCTTAGTAATAAGCAGGCATATACAGTGGAATGAAGGCTATTGCTGAGCACATTGGGTTGTGCTCCAAACATTGTAAGCCCTGAGTCTTCGGAGAAGGGCATATAAATGTAATTAAAAAAAAAAAGACCTAACTAGAAAATAAGTCCAAATGCATCTTTTGGAGCAAAAATTAATATAAGACCCAGTCTTATTTTCTGGGAAACATGGTATTCCCCATCATATTTTACTTTCAGAAGATAACAAAATAGGTAGTTCATACCTTCATTTTAACAGGTTATGATTATGATTTTGCTATAAGTATTTTTCTGCAGGTACTCATTATTTTTAGCTTGTAAAAATGATTTATCTGCTTGGGTCAGGAGACAGTCACTAATTTAAAATCAGTAAGTAATAAAATGGTAATGTAATAGAAATAAAAATAGTAAGTTGACAAAAATGCCAAATTTAATATAAACATCTGGCTGGCTATGTGACTAACCATTCTGCGGTGGTTCTCTTCCTACCTCTCGCACCATATGCAGGTGGTGTTGGTGGGGGGGCAGAGAACGGCCCCAAGGCCCTTTGGGGGTGCCTCAGGGGTCGGTGCTCTTGCCCCTCCTGTTCAACATCTATATGAAGCCACTGGGCGAGATCATCCGTGGTTTTGGGGTGAGGTATCATCAGTACGCTGATGATACACAGCTTTTTATCTCCACCCCAAATCAACCCAGTGACACCATCAACGTGCTGTCCAGGTGCCTGGAAGTGGTGCGGGTCTGGATGGGGAGGAACAGGCTCCGGCTCAACCCGGCTAAGACCGAGTGGCTGTATGTGTCGGCATCTCGAGTTATCCAGGATATTCCACCTTTGGCTATGGGGCGAGAGGTGTTGTCCCCCATAGATAGGGTTCGCAACTTGGGTGTCCTCCTGGATATGCGGCTCAGTTTGGAGGAGCAGGTGGGAGCCGTGGCCAGGGGGGCATTTGCCCAGCTTCATCTGGTGCATCAGTTGCGCCCCTACCTGGACCGAGATGCCCTACGTACGGTCACTCATGCGCTCGTTACCTCCCGTTTGAACTACTGCAATGCTCTTTACATGGGGCTGCCCTTGAAGACCATGCGGAGGCTTCAACTTGTCCAGAATGCAGCGGCGTGGGTTGTGATGGGAGGGTCCCAATACTCCCATGTCACACCCCTCCTGCGCGAGCTGCGCTGGTTACCGGTTGCCCTCCGTGTGAGATTCAAAGTGCTGGTGTTGACCTATAAAGCCCTTCATGGCTTATGACCGGGGTATCTGCGGGGAACCCTGCTGCCAGTAACGGCTTCCTGACGTCCTGTGCGCTCCCATAGGCAGGGCCTCCTTGGGGTGCCGTCAGCCAGACAATGTTGGCTGGCGACCCTAGGGGTAGGGCCTTCTCTGTGGGAGCACCCACCCTATGGAATCAACTGCCCCCGGAGCTTCAGGTGGCCCCTGACCTCCGATCCTTCCGCCATGGCCCAAAAACATGGCTTTTCCAACTCGCCGATCCGGACTGATGGGGGCGGGGGATGGGATTTTAGCAATAGTGTTATGACTTTTATTGGCTTAGTGAGATTTCGGATTTAATTGTTTTTTAATTTTTGTATTATATTCTTTTATTACTGTAAGCTCCCCTGAGTCCTTCGGGAGATAGGGCGACATATAAATCTCATTAAATAAATAAATAAATAAATAAATAAATTAATTAATTAAAAAGTTTATAATATGGGACTAAAATATTAATCAAATTTGTATAGGCAACCATATCTCAAAAAGTGACTGAGTTGCATAAAGTAATCAAATAAAACAACAGAAAATCTACATTAAAATCTATGTTAAAAGTTAAATATTATAAATACAAATATATATACCATAGGGAAAGAGAGGATAAGAATCACCTCCTCGAGAATAAAGCCATCAAAGCTTGTCTCCAGTTCCCTAGGAACCTTAAGCCTAATAACATAACACAGGTCTTAAGACAGTTATAAAATATCAAAAGGAATGGAGTTAATCTAATTTGGGGTCAAAATATTTCATAAAATGGGCATGATGGCAGTGAAGGCACATCTCCTGATACCTACCAAATGTAGATACTAGTTGATGGTACTTGCAGCATGCCTTGTCTGTCAGATCTGATGGGATGGGATGGGCTGATGTAACTAAGCCCCTCACATACCCTTGTTGCATATCATAAAGACTTTAAAGATTAAAACCATAACTCACAGCTTCCATGGGGTAAATGAAATGTGGTTTCATTTAGTTTTCCAAGGTAGAGAAATATAATTGGATATCATCAGTCTACTTATAATACTTCATCATGTTGCAGTGAGTGAGATCACTGAGCATCCTGTTGCTGAACTAGAGCTCCCAGCATCCCTCACATCTGCCGATTGGTTGGCTGCTCTGCTCTGCTTCAATAATATCTATAAGGCTAGACGTTTTCCATTCCTCTGTTAAAATCTAGCTTGCAAAAAAGCTTTTTTAGTATATATAATCTAATGTTTATAGATACTCTTTTCTGTTGCTCAACCGAATGTTCATTTAGAGGATATCTCATATTGGACAGAATCAGTATATTCATTCACATATCCTTGTGCATATAGATGCAGTACCTTTATGTGTAAGGACTATATTCTCTGATTGGCTAGGAGAAATCAACACTGTTTGAAAAATCCTTGGTACTCTCTGTGCTTGGTTGTTATCTTGAAGAGTTTCATTACCCAAACTATGTAAGATAATCAGTGCTGGTAGGATGTGGGGTTTGGTTTCAGTTTATATTTTAGTGGCTTTTAGGAATACTTTTAGTGGTTGGTTGGGCTGTTTGAGCTGTTTACCATTGGCTCATTTGGCAATTCTTCGATTGGGGTATTGTTCACTTCGTGGTTGTTGGTTTCATAATCAGGAAAAAAAACTCTCTAAGACCATTTCCATCAATACTGACAGGGCAAGCCACCAACATATAAATTGAGAGCAAACCCATCCTACCAGCACTGCTGATGTTGCCTAGTTTGGGTAATGAAATATCTGAAAGAAAACAACCAAGCTCAGAGAGGACCAAGGACTCCACATTCTCCAGCACAACAATTGGAGAATCCATGGATGGGTTGACACATGCCTTTCTGCCTGGAGACTGAGTCCATAATCTTTGCCACACCCCTTGTCAATTGTCACTTTCCCCAGTTCACCACTCAGTCTTGCCCTGAGAGGTTGTGGCAAAAGATTGGCTAGTAGTTCTCCAGATAGAAACGCTGCTTATGCTAAATTGACTTCTTGTACTGTCAGGTTTGCTACATAATGCTTCAAAGCGCTACGGAGGCTTGTTTTCCTTTTTTTCCTTTGTTCGTCGTCTTGCCTGTAGCCACAGCTTGCTGCCAGCCTCACTTCAACCAAAGGGAATTTTTTTCCCATGCAAGGGCAGCCACCATGTCCCTGATGTGCCACGAACCCAGGCACTGCTTTTTCAAGCGCCGCAGCCACTTCTCAGCTGTTTTTTGGCACTTTTACTTTTGATCAGGCGATTTAGCGGTTCCTTGCAAGCTGCTTGTTTAAGTTGTTGGCTTGATTGACAAGCCTGTTTGGGGACTCTTGGCTGTTAAAGTCACTCTGCTCAGCCTACCCTGCCTTATTGAGTTTGGAGAAAAGTGTGACTACAGGAGTTGTGTGCTAGTTTGCTGCCACTGTGCCCTTTGCGACTTAGCCCTAATTTTTTTTTAAAAAAGGAGCACTGCCATTTAAATATCAACAGCTCTTTTTGTGGCTGCAAGCAGAACAGCAACTCCTTTTTTGAGCTAAGAAAGCTGTCAAGATGGCTGATCAATTTTTGTTGGCTAACAGCATGGTAGGGCAAGAAGACTCTTCAGCTGCTCCTAGCAGGAAGACCAGCTCCAGAAGAGGCAGATCAGCCAGTCAGGATGCAGCTGACAAGATTAGAGCCAAGGCTATCTACTCTAGGAGACCATCTAGAGCTGAAGAAAAAGATGCTGACAGAAGAATGAAGGCTCTGGAGAGGCAGATTGCCAGAGTATAAAAGCAGGCTCAGCAGGAAAGTATTCCATCTCCTGTCTTAACAGAAACTGTTGCTGCACACCACCACCACCACTCCCCCCCCCAGCCAACATTGCAGGCTAGTGTTACAGTTCCTTTCAACTGGTCTCCAGAGGGCGATAAGGAACAGTTTTCTGTGTTTCTAACTGACAATGTGGAGGCTGCAGAGCAGTTCCCCTTTAACTGCCTAGCAACAGGGATAGAACCTCAGGGTAGGGATAGGGCCTTTACCCCTGAGGCAACCTTCACGCCCACTGCTGTTGGGCTCTGCCCTGTAGATAAACTGGTCTATCTGAGGAACTCAAATTCCTCATCTCACAGGTTTTGTTCAGAGGGTAACTAACACACTGCATCTTAGAAGCCAGTCTGCTTCTGTTGCATCTGAGCTCCCTGCACAACGGTCCCATCACTCTATGTATCCTAGAGAGGCTGAGCGAGCTCATGGGTCTACATCTCCCGCCCATTCCCTCAGAACCAGGGCATCTGTATTAGAGGAACCCGACCAGATAGAACAAGGCTTCTCAGACAATGACTTTGAGCTGGTCCTGGATTCTCACCCCCCCTTTTCACTGGACTTTTTCATCCAGCACTATTTAAGTACCTCCTTCGTAAGGCCAGAGCCACGGCCAAGATTGGGACCAATTTGCCCACACCTGTGGAACCTTCGGGTCCTCAGGTATTAGACAAGGCCGTGTTTTCTGAGCCTATTGTCACGTAGGAAAACATCCCCTGCCCAACACATTTTAGTGAGGTGGCTCAGAGGCAGTGGAACCAGCCTGGCACATTCCCCAAGCTGGGAGGAAATGACAAGAGGCATTTTAATATTGCTCCTTCCTTGTCAGACGTCTTAGAGCAGCCTTTGGTGGATGATCCCCTAGCCTTCCTTGTTTCCTCTTTAGCTGTCTCTGGAGACATTGCTGAGGCGATGAAGGCTGAGGACAGGAAGGTGGACTTAAATTTCTGCCACACACCTAGCTAACGCCTGGGCCGTTAAGGCGGCCACTGCCACCTCTTTTTTCGTTAGAACCTCCTTACTTTGGCTCAAGGAGTTGCAGGCGAGGGTTCCCCCAGAGGAGACACACATTCACCAAGACATTAATAAATTGGTGGGAGTAGCGGAGTTTTCGGCCAACTCTTCATTGCATGCTGCCCATTTCTCCTCTAGGACTCTCTGCTCTAACATCACCTCCCACAGATTTTTATGGCTTCACCAATGGCAGGCTGATGCCAAGACCAAATGGAGGTTGGCTTCTGCTCCCTATAAGGGGTCCTCTCTTTTTGGAGAGGCCTTGAATCTATTCCTAATGGAAAACAAGGACAAGTGAAAAGTCTGATCCTCTGTTACTAGTAGGGCTGATAAGTGAGCTTCACCTTACAGGCATCGGCCTTCCTTTCATCAGCCAGACAATGTTACTGATCACTCCTCCTTCCAGCACCCTTACTGATCCCAGATCTGACCACCAAGTCAGATCTAACTTTAAGGATAGGTACAGACAGCAACCTCAGACCAAGCAGCTCTTTTGTGGAGGAGGGGGGCGTTCCTTTCACCGCTTCAAGTGACTGCCAGAGCTCACCCCCATTGGTGGGGCGTCTATTTAACCCTATTTGCCCACCAGTGGGAGAAGATAACTTCAGATTTGTGGGTTCTGAATACTCTAAGATTTGGCTTAACTCTGGAATTTGCGATGGCCGAGCACTTGCTCATCGCACCCCATTGGCCCAGACAGCCATGGTATGCAGACCTCGTCAGTTTCTCTGTGTCCCAGCCTTGGAGAATCCCTCGAGACAGGGTCTCTCTCAGCCAGGAGGTCTTGGTCCACCCAGAGCCTCAGTGGCTTCAACTGACCATCTGGCACCTGAGAGGTGGATCCTGATGAGGGACAACTTTTCAAGGAGGGTGATACAGATGATACAGGCTTCCAGGAGACCTTCCACTAATGGAATTTACAATTCTACTTGGAAGGCATTCTGCAGTTGGTGCGCTAAGTCAGGTCTTGACCCCACGTCAGTTTCCATCCCTCAGATCCTGGACTTCTTGCAAGAGGGTCTGGATAAGGGGTTAGCCCCTAACACTATCCGAAGACAAGTAGTTGCCTTGTCTTCAGTATTGACTTATGGGGACTTAGACTCCATAGCTCACCATCTGGTAGTGCGCTCCTTTTTAAGGGGGGGGGCGGTTAATTTAAGCCACTTGTTGTTCACAGGTATCCAACCTGGGATTTAGCTTAGGTTTTACACACCCTTACCACCCTTCGAGCCTCTCAGATCTACGAGTCTGCGGTTTTTGTCTTTTAAGGTCACCTTTTTAGTTGCCATCACATCAGCCAGGCAAATCTCGGAATTGGCTGCACTTTCTGTAAGAGAGGAACTCCGTACCTTCCACGTAGACAGGGTGATTCTACATCTGGATCCCTCCTTCATCCCCAAGATCAACTCCTGGTTCCACCGGTCACAGGAGATAGTGTTGGCAAACTTATGTCCAGGTCCTTCCCATCCACTGGAACAGAGGTGGCACACTGGACGTAAGGAGGGCCTTAAACAGCTACATAAAATGGACTTTGCCTCACCGAAAATCCAAATCACTGTTTGTCTCGCTTCAACCTTCTTCTCTGGGTTCAAAGATCACTTCATTGACCATAGGCCATTGGATAAGGGTGTGTATTGCAGAGGTCTATGAGACACAGTCAGTTCCGGTCCCCAGATGATTAACCGCCCACTCTACCCAAAGGGCTGCAATCACAGCCGCATGGGTGACACGGGCTTCGATCAAAGAGATCTGCAGGGCAGCGACATGGTCCTCACCATCTCCCTTTGTGCGCCACTATAAGTTGGACACTTCTGCCTCAGCTGAGGCTGTCTTTGGGAGGCGGGTGCTTCAGTGAGTGCACGTAGCTAGGGGGATTCAGGACCACAATCCCCACCCATAAGGACACCAGGCTTTGGTATGTCCCATCCATGGATTCTCCAATCGTCGTGCTGGAGAAAGAGCATTGCCTTATGTGAACGCTTCTTCTCAGCACGGGGATGGAGAGTCCACTCCCTCCCTAGGAGACAGTCAGGTCCCTCTTCCAGCACAGGACACCGAAGGAGTCAACACCACCAACGAGTCCTTCAGATGCAGTGCTTTCATCGTGAACTGGGGAAAGTGACAGTTGACAAGGGGTGTGGCAAAGATTATGGACTCAGTCTCTGGGCAGAAAGGCATGTGTCAACCCATCTGCAGACTCTCCATCGCCATGCTGAGAAGAAGCGTTCAGGTAAGACAACACTCTTCAATTCTGAGCTACAAACATTATTCTTTAAAGTTCATTTTGCAATTATTTCTTCATATTTTTATGCTTTATTTCTTTAGTCAAGAGATACACATGTCAGAAATAATTATCTGAGATAACTTTGTACTATTTCCAGATTATCTTTTTGAAGCATTCTGTCTGTTTGTGTGTGTGTGTGTGTGTGTGTGTATTTTTCACCATATATACACAGGATCAGGATCAATTTTGCTATGATGTGTCATGAGATATATTAAAGAGCCATGAATGACTTTTTTGTATCAATATGCTACACTTAAAGATGCAGTTAGTGTAGTAGTTAAGGCACCATGCTAGAAACCAGGAGATGTGAATTCTAGTCTCACCATGGATATGAACCCTGGGCCAATATTTTTTCTCAACTCCAGGAAAGAGGCAATGAAAAACCTTGTAAAGAAAACTGCAGGAATTTGCCCAAGCAGTCTCAAGAATCAAATAAAATTGAACAGAAAGAAAAAACAAATGCAACATTTATAAAAGTAACTATTTGTACATTTTTAAATTACAGCATAATTAATTGTGCATATACATATTGTTAACTTTAGGAAATGCCTACTTTCTTGCATCTAAATTATCTTCTGCCGCGATTTGAAGACCTGGCTATTTGACCAAGTCGGGCTGTGATTACCTCACGGGGGGTATGGGATAGTTTTAACTTTTTAATTTGGTTTCATTGGACTTTATAGTGGTTTAATTCTTTTTAATTATTTATTGTCTTTGTATGTTTTAACTGTGAGCCGCCCCGAGTCTTTGGGAGATGGGGCGGCATATAAGTCCAATAAAATAAAATAAATAAAATAAACAATCTTCAAAATTCAAATGGTCTCACAAAGTTGATATATTTTATACTTTAATTTACTTTATACATCTAACATAAAATAATACATATATTTTTAAAATATATGTGTTATTTTAAATATATATATTTTAAAATGATATTTTAAAGCTAAAATATTGGGAAAAGTTTGTTTTTGCACCCATTAAACAAAAATTGAAAACGTTTTATTTAGTGTAGAAAAATCAGTAACTCTTGAATATTTTAGCTATGTCATAATTTTTAACTTCATTCAGCAAGTATATTTTATTTTGTTTCTTTTTCTTTTTCTTTGTGCCTAGGAGCAATTAGTTACCTATATAGGGAAAACTTCCTAGTTTTTTTAACTTTAACATTCTATGACATACAAAGTTATTAGTATTTGAATTGATGTTTAAAAGAGCCATTAATTCATTTACCCCAAATGTTCATTAACAATGTAAATGTATGCTGATGTTCTATGAGACAAGGAAGTGACTAATGACTCTTCGCACTAACAACACTTAAAATGAATAGAAACTTAAGATAGCTAATCTTGAAGTAATCAAGACCCTCATTCAGCTTGGCATCTCTGTATGCTCTAAAACAGCTGTCAACTGTTAAAAATATATACACAACACACAGATATGCACATGCAAAGATAGACATATGTAAATATATGGTTCCTCAAAGTCATAAAGGTTACCAACCACCATGGTACATTTTACATTCTATATGTAAATATTTTATATAAAGCATCTATTTCATCTCCATGACTTTTTTTACAGGGAAACACAAACTGCATTTTTATCTAATGCCATATGTAGCCAAGATTTATAATATTTCAGTTTTATACTATTATTTTAAATATAGCACGCTGTGGATATTGACAATAGGATGGACTTTAGTATAATTTTCTTAGCACAAATACCGAAATTTAGAATTAGTATTAAGTGGCTACAATTGCTTTATTAAAAAAGGGAGATGTACTTTGTACAATGCATAAATCCTCCACTGTTTATATGCTACAGTGCATTTAAGTAGCAACTTATGTCAGTCTACTCTATATCTTCATCTGATAATTAGGTATTTGTGGCTTGATAGTAAGGATTTTAATCAAGATAGAAAAGATAAATTCAGTATCAGCTCAGATATGGATAATAGAGATTTCACTGATAGAGGGTCAAACTATATGAAAAAAGCATGCTAAAATTGACCATTTATGTTGAAGAAAAAGCACTCTATTGTTCTTTATAAAACAATATTGAAGTAATGGTCTTTTATTATGGTAAAATTACATACACACACACACACAATTTGAACAACCTTTATAGCATTAAATTGTTCTTTATAAAACAATATTGAAGTAATAGTCTTTTATTATGGTAAAATTACATACACACACACACAATTTGAACAACCTTTATAGCATTAAATTGTCTTTTTATAAATATCCCCATTACCATTTATTTACATTTAATTTATTTAAATATGAATGGAGGGTTGTTCTATTTGTTCCAATGAGTTAAAAATATAATAGGTTTCTTGGTCCATCTTTTAAAATGCTCTGGGCTGGTTGCAAATAATATTGTCTTTAATTATTAGCTATAAGTCATCATTAGTCAGATTAATCATATATCACAAAGACGAGGTGATATTCTGAATACATTTAATGTCTCTACATGTACATCATGTATCTGTTGAATAGAGACACATATTGTCTTAAACTGAGATTTTTCCATTTTCATCTTTTAGACCGAGTAGTACATTTGCATCTGTAGAACTTGTACTTTTTTCATACCCATCCCATGGAATTTATAGTATTCTTGACTCAACCATTTTGGCTGCCTTGATTCTCTTTGGTACAAGAAGAAAAATGAAGAATCTCTGTCAGGATTTCTAGATTTAGTTATTATATCATGATCAATAAAATAGAATTCCAGTAAACTGCATAATCTATTTCCTGACCTTATCTAGTTTGAAGGGCTGATTTGGGCTTTTCCATGTCTTCGCCAAGACAGAAGATGCATAATTGCTAAAGCAGTTGGATAGGGAACAGTTATAAATTCAAAAATGAATGTGGCTGTTAAGACTTGAAAAAAATCAGTCCTTATTTATATTTTATAAAGATTTTGATTCTGATTTTGGTATTTTTGTGATCCAATGTTAAGCTAATTTAATGTAATTATATATTTTTGTGGTTTAGACTATGAGCCAAACATTCAGATTTGCTATGCAAGAGATAGATATGCACATAATTTCTTTTTTTAACACATCAGGTAGATATTAATTATAAAAGAAATCATTATTCCAGATATAAATAGAGACATAATTCCTCACCTGATACGATTACAGAAAGAAATAGATCATTGGAGTTGCTTTGGTTATAGGACCAATTAGAAAAGGTAAGAATTAAACATGAAAATTTTATTTTAATGTGATAGGTATTAAAATATATCTCAAAATATTTGTTTGGATTAGAAAACTGAGTTATGAACAATTAAGAATTGTATAGAACATTCAATACTGAAACTTATTCAGTCTTATTTTATTCTCTCTAAATAGCATCAAAACTTCCTTCTGTTTCATCCAACGCCAGATGCTACTTAGCAAGCTTTTAATAGTCATTTATTAATAATAGCTTCTGTGTAGTTTGATTTTACTTGAACAGCTACAGATTTCTAGTGACAAAGGCCATTGGAATATCACTTCTCCACTTATGTCTGATAATAATTATTCCTGTCACTTGCTTCTTAAATAGTGTTCTCCTGTTTTGTAGTCACTTGTATATTTTCATGTATAGTAAAAAAAATTGGAACATAAAATACAGTGAGCATCATTGTTTCTCTTTTTCCTTTTTTCAGGAAAACCATAGTTTAAATAATTTTTAAATATATCTAAACTAATTTATCAACTATCATGCCACTTACATTAGGTCATGGCTCAATATTATTTAGGTTTTGAAGATACTGCATTTGAAATCAGCTGATAAGCTTAAATGCCTATTTAGAAATATTTGCTTTTGATTATTGATGTAGGAGGTATTGGCCTAATTTTGGCTATTATTGACATGTACAGAAGTCACCACAGAATCAACATAAAAATGATGTGTACTTGAAAACATCCAGTAATAAAATTCCTGTGGCAGTTCTTTCAGTTTATATGTATAATTTATACAAATGTAAAAATTTCTCCTATAAAACAAAGTAGAATGAATCATTTAACAATGGTTGTGGATAATAATAGTTCGCCCATCAAAACTTCTACTTTTTAAGTGTAGTGTTCTCATCTGCAGATCTGTTGTTGTTCATATAATCTATATAGTGGTAAATAAAATTATAGCATCTATGTTATTACATTATTGATTAAAATAATATTTTATTTTTAGGGTTTTTTCTGACATCTAAAAGTCTTTAAATTCTTGAGAAATCAATGTGTTGTCATAATTGTTTGAGAACCAAATACATCTTTCCCACAAGTTTTCTGTTTCTTCAATTAAAAATACAGCTAAATAGATTAGTTATAATTTTTAAATTAAGTTGGTAGCTGTATGCAGATAAAAGATTTAAGTCCATTCTTTATGTATTTAGTAATATCATCTAGGCTCAAATTGTGCATTTTAATTCAAAAATCTGTTCCAAGAAAATGAAATAAAATCAAATGCCCTGGATTTGAACCTGATTTGTCAAAAATATTTAAATTTAATTTAAAAGTCTAAATAAAGATGTTGAACTTATTTTAAACATTAAGTCCAGTATCTTAAGTCTTTCAGTGTAACTGCATTAGGACATATAATATGAAGAAATACAAGATTGTCGTGACACATACCTGATGTTTTTTTTGCCATTTTCAACAAGGTGCATATTATTTATGTGGCTTTTTTTAACAAAGAAAAATCTGTCTATGCTTATATTTCCATTTTTATAAACAAAACAGCTGAATAGCTTAATGAATACCATACTGAGGGCCATGTAGGACATAAGGCAAATTAAGCAGGTTACAAACTGCACATCTTCTATTTAGATACAGGAGATCTTCCCAGTCCGAATAATTAGTTGTACTAATCAGACAAGCCGACAGTTAGAAACAGAAGGAGACCATTTGTATCAATTTGAACAACATAGATGGTAATGAAATGAAATAGCCACATTGGATAGTTTTCACCTCTACTTTGGATTATACTGTCTTAATCTTGCTTATATTTAATGAATGTTTTAAAAATCCATACATTTAACAAAAGCTCACTGTTTTATAAAAATAAGTGAAATAAAATGATATTGTATATAAATAAATATAAATATTTAAAATTAAGGATAAAAATATAATTTATAAAATGAATAAATTGGTACTGTAAATGAGGATTTTCCTCAAAATAAATGTCTTTTGGGCACAAGCAGGAATTAAATTTTATTAACATTTTTTTCAGTGTGGATTTTTTTTTCCATAAATCTGTTTTTATGTTTTAGTAATTCAGTTAGAAGTAGAATAGAGTGACAAAAAACTTCAGGGTACACCAACATGGTGTGTGTGTGTGTGTGTGTGTGTAAAAGCACAACAAATATAAATTGCATTGATTTCCCTTAAAAAGAGTAAAGTAATATCTTGCTGTGTAGAAGTCTAATCTGGAATAAAACAATATTGAGAAATATTATTTAGCATTTTATTTATAGACTTTTTAGAAGAAATAATCATGATCTTTATCTCATACCATTCTATGAAAAAAAATCCAGATGTTTTGTTCCCCATATATTGCATGCATACATACATACATACATACTTACATATATCTTGTATGTGTGTACTTGTTTGCATATTTTATTAAGTTTAAGATGAACACTTTCCAAAGTTCATCCTAATTAGCCAGTACCGTGTTTAATTTTGATCTGATTTTTAGATTTGTTCATATCTCTGAATCAGTAATCACATAGTTGTATTGTTGGAAAATAAAGCACCATCAGCTGCAGAACATATAGCAGCTGATATTTAAATTTCCTTTATATGCTTTATTGTTATTTTTATAGAAGTAAAATCTGTTAATCAAGCAAATTTTACTTTTACATACTAATAGATTTGAGTATTTTCTCCATTGTTTGCATAATTTCATCCAAAATAACATTGTTGTTAATGAAATATTTGGAATATAATGATTCTTCATAACTCTTTTTATTGTTAGGTATATTACAGCATGAAGATATATTACATCACTAAGATATTACTAAATATTAAGTAGGCTGAAACATCTCTTTCAGTAGTATTTAAATCAATAGCAATAACAGTTTCAGCTGTTTTGGGGAGCGTGTATTGCTTACTAAAGGGAGAAGAGCAATGTCTTTTCTTAGCTACACCCTTACATATATTTTCCTGCTGGGGCTATGTAGGAGTGCTCTGGTCGGAGTGTTTTAGGATCATTAGATAGCACTATAATATTGAACAAGCATATAATTTCCAAATATAGTGTAATCCATCAGGAGCCAGAACTTTACAGCATTTCTATAGTCTGTTGATTTGCTATAACATATGTTGAAATTGTACATTAGAGCAAAACTCTTCAGTTTGCAAGCCTTTCTTATAGATATCGCAGTGATTCTTTCTTTACAGCTTACTGTCTTCCTTTCATTTTCCAGTAGATCCATTACTTCATATAGTTCTTTTATTTGGTAGTTTATGACCATCCTCCTCCCATTTTATGGTGGCCTTTTACACATTTTAAATTCTCCATTCACAGTCTAAAAAGTTGCAATTGTATTTTAAGTTGTATAAGAAATAAAGTGCAACTGTGGTAATAATTATTAAAAATGAATACCTGAGATTATAGAAAATAAAATAAACAAAATAATTATGCAACTATTGGTAAGTAGTATATGGACAATTCATAATACAAGTAGAAGAGATCATATCACTGTTCTCAAGTGAAAATTAATTTATACATTTTGATTTTATGTAAACAGTTGAAATAAGGTGATCACTTTTAAAATGCTCCCACGATTGACCTTATTGTATAATAAACAATTTAGAATATATAATTTACAATTCAAAGCAATTGATTTTCTACAATACCACAATTTTTCTCAGAATGTTTTCTAGCATTTAAAAATACAATGAAATAGGTAGAAAATATCATATTAATTTCTTAGAAAGTAGATTTTTCTGGCATAGCCACATTTTCATTTGCAAATGATATATCCAGATTATTTTCATACTGAAAATATGAAAGATTTCTCTTTTATTTCAGATGTGTTGTTGATATATCAACCTCAGTTTTGAGGTATGCATGATTAATACAAAAACTTTTCATGTCTCAAAAAAGGTTTAATTAGTATAACTGATGAACTGAGCAAGAGCTGGGAGCTAATGTTTTCCATTTACTATATTGATCATTTTTAATACTTCAGAATGTTCAGAACATTTTGGGTACTTTATTTCAGTGAAGCTTGAAAGAACATTCTAAAGTAAGTCACTTTTTCTTCTGTATTTTACTATTATTGTTACAAATATTTTATTAATTTCCATGTTCGTGTGCAAAACATTTTTATAGCCACCCATTTTACCTCATGTCTGGCCAGCTCTTGATCAAGAATTAAAAGAACACACATAAAAGCTATAACGAACATTACAAACATTGAAAAAAAAGTTGTAGAAGAGTTAAGGGCAAATGTGGCTATTGGTTTGCCTATCTGTGATAATATCTTAACAATTTCCCAGGATACAGGCAGGGGTGAGCTTCAAATTTTTTAGCAAGGGGCTTTCTGCCCTAATGCCTGCCTGGGTGGGGGTGGCTAACTCAATGCCATTGCCACCCATCACATGAGCCCCCCTAGCCACGCCTACCCAGGCATACATATGGCCACCAATCAATGAATATACCCTGCTCTTTTTAATTAATGGTTTGTTTTTAGTTTTCCCTATTCATCTAACACTTCTCTATATCTAACCTTTTTACTTATATCCAATGTCTTTTGGGAGATCATCGCCTCCATGGTAGATAACCAGACAGGTACTTTAATGTTTTCATCTAATTTTATTCCATATCTGTATTAAGGACTCTCTCATAAAATGTCTGTGAATGTTTGTTTTTTATTTTTATTTTCCCATGGAAGAGCATGCCACCCTCTCTGTAAGTCATGATCTTCTAAAGTTAATATTATTTTATTACTCAAATTTACCCATTCCTTAATCCAAATTAGTACTGCTGCATTATAGTATAGTTCCCAATTTGGGAGTTGAAAGCCACCTCTGCTTTTACTGTCCTGTAAAGCTATTAATTTTATTCTAGCTTTCTTTCCTAACCATATAAATTTTAATGTGATTTTATCTAATTCCTTGAAAAAAAATTTGTGTAATTTTATGGGGATTGTTTGAAATAAGTATAGTAATTTTGGTAAAATGTTCATTCTCTCTCTTTCTTTTTAATCTATTGGACAACCACCTCCCTGGTTTGTTAGCCTGTTCAAAAAAAATTGTTTTACCGATTTTAAATTCCTTACAATTTCTTCTTGTTTTAAAATGTTTAAATTATGTTTTGTTTGTTAGAATCAACTCCCCTTTAATCTGCTCATTCTGTGGTTTTGCTTGCAATTGTGTTTCTAAATTTTTAATTTCTTCCTGTAGTGCATTATATTGTCTCCCCTTCTCTTTATTTCTTTTTGCCACATAGGCTATTGTAATTCCACGTGTGTAGGCTTTCAGGGTGTCCCATAGATTTTGTGGTGATGTAGGTTGTTTTGTATTTTCTTTGAGAAACACTTCTTTCATAACTCTTCGGGGAAATTCTTTTCCTTTTAATATTTGTGAATTTAAAGTCCATCTTCTTGTTTTTTGTTTGCCCCTTCAAACTATTTTCAGGGGATCATGATCTGTCCAGGTGTTTGGTAGTATTTCAGTTACTTCTACTTTTTCTCTACGTCCCTGTTCATCCAGGCCATATTGATTCTTGACCATGATTGGTGTGGATTAGAGTAAAAGGTAAATTGTTTTTCTTTTGGGTTCAATTTTCTCCAAATGTCTATTAAATTTCATTCTTCCCACATTTCAAAGAATGTTATTGATAATATTTTATTTTTATTTTTCTTCTCACTTACATAGTCATTTTTGTTGTCCAGTATTGCATTATAATCCCTCACTATACAAATATTCTTATGTCCTAATTCTGTAATTTTTTGTGTAGTTTTTTTATAAAAGTCTTTTTGATTTTCATTCGGTGCATAGATTACTACTAATAGTAGTGGTTTTAATCCTATTGGTACTTCAATCATTAACATTCTGCCCTTAATATCTGCATATATTATTTTTACCTTTATCTCTTCCTTCATGTATACTGCTATCCTTTTTCTTTTTTCCTCAGCTAATGCTGTATATAATTTACCTAATTTGGGATATTCTAAATATTTCTTACCTTGCTGTTTAATGTGCACTTCCTGCAAGCACACTACATCTACTTTTTGTTTCTCTAATTTTACCAGTGTTCTCTTTCTTTTAGCCAGCAAATTTAATCTGTTGATATTTATTGATATTAATTTGATTTCTTCTTCCATTCTTCTATTTGTCTGTCTTTGTCTTCTATTAGCTCTTGTATCTCTTTGTGTTCTTAATCTTGATCTTGAGCCTTCTTCTTCTTGTTGTTCCTTTTCTTCCTTCTTCCTTTCTTCCTGTTCTCCTTCTTTTGGTTCCTGTTGATGCTCTTCCTGGCTTCCAGACTCTAGTTCCTCTCTGTTACTCTGTTCTCCTTCTCTTCCCAGAAGTTGGTCATATAAGTCATGAGCCTTCTCTAGATTGTCCATTTTGATTTTCTTCTCTTGCCACGACACTAGCATCCTTTCGGGTACTAACCATCTGAATAGTATATTTCTTTTCGTCAATATTGTTGCCAGGAATCGGTAATCTTTCCTTTGTTCTCTCACTCTCCTCGGAATCTGTTTCAGAGTTATTATTTCCTTTTCCTTGTACATCATCAGTTCGTCCCTCGTTATTCTATAAATTATATCTCTCACCTTTGTTCTCCCTCTTCTCTCTCTCATTTGTTTCTTTTTCCTCTCTCATTCACCCCCTCCATCATTTCCCCATTTCTTTCTTTTTCTCCGCTTCTCTCTCTCTCATTTCTCTCTTTGTTTTTTCTCTCTTTTCTTTCTCTTCCTTCTCTCTCTCATTTGTTTCCCTCTCATTTCATTCTCCCTCATTCTCTCCCTTCAGTGCTCTCTCATTGCTGTGTCCCTCTCCCCCTTCTCTCTCTCTCTCATTGGCAACCAGCTGCTTTTTACGATTCTGCATCCTTCACGGGCAGCTCAGCGCCAGCCACAGTCCCCATCATGTTGGCTCAGGAAGGGAGGAGCAGCTATTGCCACTGCTGCCGACTGCAGGGAGGAAAGAGCTCTGGCTTTCCTGCGCAGCGCGGCTGGCTACTCACATGAGCGTGCAGTGGCAGCCATGACAGTAGGTACCCTCCTTGTGTGTGTGTGCTTGCACATACCAAAGAGAGAGAGATGAGAGAGAGAAAAGAGGAGAAATCCCTTTTCTCTCTCATCTCCTCCCCTCTTGTATGGTGGGGGGTGGGGTGGGGCTGGGACAGCCAGGAGTAGGATTTGGGGGCTCACTGAGCCCCGCAAAGTCTTAGCTAGGGGATCGCCCAAGCCGCTGCGAGCCAGCAGCAGCCCACTCTTGGATACAGGTTACTCCTAGCTGCCACAAATACAACATCCTTAGGGAAGCATGATAACTACTACTTTATGACATAGTTTTAGAAAGAAAAATTAGATAGCATTCATTGAAATAATACAATTTTAGCAGTTTTTCATATATGAATTTATATCCTGGCTTTTGGTTAAATAGACCTTTCAAACATTTTATTACTGTTTATATAATGCAGGGTGTCAAACTTGATTTGTCCACGACGGCCCTCCCAGGCTCAGTTTTTGCTGGCAGAATGTTGCAGAGGCCATGACAGCCCAAGATGGAGCCAGGGAGGGCCATGTGCAGTCCTCCTGACCTCCCTTTTCACTGTCAGAGGCACTGTGGGATGGTCCTTAGCTGTTTCCAGGGTGGGCCCATGGGCCAGATCTAAACTCCCTGTGGGCCGGATCTGACCCCCAGGGCCTTGAGTTTGACACCCCTGATATAATGCAATTAACATCATGCATGCAACAAACATCAGGAAAGCATTTATTATTATGACCAAGTCTGTCTTGGTGACCTGGGGTTGCAAAGAATATTGTCCTACTTAAGGAAGATGAGACAAAACTACAAGTGATGACTGCCTTAGATGAAGAAGCAACCAAAATTGGCCTTAGGATAAGTGCCAAGAAATTGAAAATCATGTATGTGAACTCCAGTTCACTGATATGGGGAATCATATATACTTAGATCATAGCCACTTGAGGAAGTAGAAAGGTTTACCTTTTTGAGTAGTGTAATCACCAAAATGGAGATGTAGAGATGGATGTCAAGTGCTGCATTGGAAAAGCAATAGTTGTTTTCAGAGGATGAACAAAATGTGGTCCTTGTCATTTATATCACTGAAACATAAACTCTGTTTGTTTACCTATGTAGTAATCCCATCAGCCCTTTATGCTAGTGAGACTTGGGATGCATCAGCAAGTATTAACAAAACACTTGATGTCTCCTAACAATTATGTTTTCATTGAATGCTAAAGATGACACAACAGTGATTGGTCTCATTCGAGACAACGATGAATCCACATACAGACAGGAGGTTATACAAGTTGCCTCATGGTGTAACCGGAACAATCTGGAACTGATCACACTCAAAACCATAAAAATGGTGGTAGACTTTAGAAGAAACCCTCCCATACTACCACCTCTTACAATACTAGACAACACAGTATCAACAGTAGAGACCTTCACATTTCTAGGTTCTATCATACCACAAGACCTAAAATGGACACCTAACATAAAAAACGTCATCAAAAAAGCACAACAAAGAATGTTCTTTCTGTGCCAACTCAGAAAGCTCAAACTGCCCAAGGAGCTGCTGATCCAGTTCTACAGAGGAATTATTGAGTCTGTCATCTGCACCTCTATAACTGTCTGGTTTGACTCTGCAACCCAAGAGGACAGACACAGATTTCAGAGGATAATTAGGACTGCAGAAAAAACAATTACTACCAACCTGCCTTCAATCGAGGAGCTGTACACTGCTCGAGTCAAAAAGAGGGCTGTGAAAATATCTATAGATCCCTCATATCCTGGACATAAATTGTTTCAACTCCTACCCTCAAAATGACGCTATAGACCACTGCACATCAGAACAACTAGACACAAGGACAGTTTTTCCTCGAAAGCCATCACTCTGCTAAAAAAATAATTCCCTCAACACTGTTTAACTATAACAAAGTCTGCATTACTATTACTGTTAATCTTCTCATCACTCCTTATCACCCATCTCCTCCCACTTGTGACTGTATGACCGTAACTTTGTCGCTTGTATCCTTACAATTTATATGGACTGTTTCCTAGTATGATTTGATTGCTTATTGTACCCTATGACTATCATTATTATTATTATTTAATTATTAAAAACTTTATTAAATACAAAAAGTTAAAATATACAAATATACAAAATTGAAAGACAAGAAGTCATACAAGTAAATGTCACAGCACTTTCTATGATAAAACTGATTAAATTTTCCTTCAGTACATTTGATAGAGTTAAATATTTCATAATATTAGGTGGCAATTATTTCCTATATCCTATAGGTTATCTGTTGATTATACTCTGTAAAACATAATAAGCTATTATTAATAATTGTTGTTGGATTATAATTATATGTTTTTACAAATATATTCTATCGCTTAATCAGAGAGCAAGAAGATCTAGAACTAACATTTGTAAATTCCTGTCTTTTGGTATATGTGTCGTAAGATGTTTCGTAGATTCATTTTCCCCCCTTAGTTCCCACTTTCTTTTTTTTTGCACTCTAGCCAATCATACCATTTATCCCAAATCAAATAAAATTCCGAGTCATCCTTTCCTTTTAATTTTAATGTGAGCTTCTCCATTTCAGCACATTCATAAATTTTTTGAATGATAAAATGTATTGGCGGTATATTAGGCATTTTCCAGTATTGTGCCAGTGAGATTTGTGCCGCTGTTAATATGTGAATAATCAAAGGGCCTTGGTGGTGCAGGCTGTTAAATGCCTAGCACTTAAGTTCCATCTGCCTGCAATTACTGCAGGCTCGAATCCCACCAGGCTCAAGGTTGACTCAGCCTTCCATCCTCTTGGGGTAGGTAAATTGAGGACCCAAGATTGTTGGGGGCAATAAGCTGACTTTGTAAAAATGCGGCTTAGAAATAAGCAGGCATATACAATGGAATGAAGGCTATTGCTGAGCGTTGGGTTGTATCCCAAAATTGTAAGCCTGAGTCTTGGAGAAGGGCGACATATAAATGTAATTTTTTAAAAAAAACTTTACTTTGGAGGAATAACCTTCTTTGATAATGCCCAGGAGGTACAATTTAGGTTCCCACTCCAATCCACCTTGGACAATTTCCTCTATCCAAGTTTTAATTCTGATCCAAAAAATTTTAACCACTGGGCATGTCCACCAGAGATGAAAGAAGGTGCCATGGTTTCCCTTGCATTTCCAACAGGTTTACTGTTGGATACATTTTTGCCTATCTGGAGGGTGCTAGATGCCATCTATATATCATTTTATATAAGTTTTCTTTATAAGATACAGATTTTGTTACTGTAAGATTTCTCTGCCAAATTTCTTCCCAATCGTCTAGGTCTATATTATGGCCAAAGTTGTTTGCCCATGCTATCATTGGTCCTTTCATGATTTCCTCGGCTAATTCGTATTCTAGTAAATAGTTGTATAGTTTAGATATCATATTTTTTTCTGGGCCCAAAAGTATCTTATCAAGTTGAGTATTATTTGTTTTTAGTCCAAATTCTTTTAAGTCCTTCTCATATCTCATTGCTATTTGGAAATATGACCAATGATCAATAATTATTTCTTGATTTTCTAAATCTTGGATCGATTTAAGTTTCCCTTCCTTGTCTAAAATTTGGTGATATTTAAGCTTTTTGCTAATATCCATTGTATTAGAGTGGAACATTGCCTCCATTGTTGACAACCATGTCGGAATTTTAATATAGTGATTTCTCTTGATATCTGTCCAGGTTTTAATAAAAGATTTACCTAAGGTATGTCTATGGAAATATGAATGGCTTTTACTATTCGTGTTCCACAAGAAGGCGTGCCACCCTACTTGTAAGTTGTAACCCTTTAGTGTTAGAATTCTTTTATTTTCCAATTTGATCCAATCCTTTATCCACACTAACACTGTTGCTCTATAATAGGTATCCCAGGCTGGGAGTCCAAAGCTGTCTCTGCTTTTATTGTCTTATAGCTTGATTCTTTTAATTCTTGATTTCTTGCCTGCCCAGATGAATTTCATAATAATTTTATCCAACTCTTTGAAAAAAATTTTGTCTAATAATATAGGGTTCATTTGGAATAGGTATAACAGTTTAGATAGAACATTTATTTTAATCTATGACTATCATTAAATATTGTACCTTAGGATTCTTGACGAATGTATCTTTTCTTTTATTTATACTGAAAGTATTTGCACCAAGACAAATTCCTTGTGTGTCCAACCATACTTGGCCAATAAAGAATTCTATTCTATTCTATTCACTATTTTGACCAAACTACTAATAAAGAAATGTTCCAAAAGAGTTTCTCCTGCAAACTACATAACATTGTCATGCATCGAAGAGTGCACAACTTGTAGGTCGTATTTTTCACATAGACAACAATCAAATCCTCAAGATGGTAATGAGATGGAGATTTCCCCCCCCCCAAAGACTAAACGCTGTCAAAATACATGGAAGACTTAAAGACTCTAAACTTTACATGGGAAGAGTTCAGTTCAAAGACTGAACTCTTCCAAGATGTTGTACTCACCCAAGACTGGAAATCCTGGAAATCCCTTTCTACCCAATATGCTACGTAATAAGGAAGCATCTAATTCTAAATGTAAATATATAATACAATAAAGAATAGGCAACTTACATCAAAATTCACAAGATTAAAAAAAATACCTGTGAATCTATATAAATCCAGAGCAAACTTTGTTTAGATGTCTGACTTAGTACTGCAGATATAATCTGTTCAGTAGGTAAAATATATGGATTTCCCCCCAAAATTTATTACAGAATAGGAGTTGCTCTTGTAAGTAGACCTAATCTAAACTTATATAGTTACAGTGTGCACATGCTATTTTACTCCTTAAAAATAGTTTCCTATGACTAATATGAATAAGCAGTAATCATATTTATAATATGAGCAGCATATTTTTCAGTGTTTAAAAAGTGAATAGGAAAAACCCTGCTTAAATAAAAGCCTAGAATGTATCGATTCTTGTGTACCAATGAACTAAAAAAATGTAAAACTCTATTTAACCATGATAAAAGACTTAACTTAAGAATATGATCACATCAAACATTTATAAAGTGCAGAAGTATAGAGAAAATGCAAATAGGACTAGAGTAGCACACCTTAAAATTGTGTCCCTTCAATTGCTCTTCTCATATGAGAAGCAACTTCCATAGCTTCATCAAATAAGGAGACATCAGCAAACAATTCTGAGCAAAAGTTCAGCTATTCCCCTTGTGTCTGTTCTTCGCAGTTTGATATGGATCCACTGCTCCCCATTTTAATATTTATTTGGCAAAAGCATCCTAATATTTTCCATATTAGAGGAGCTGATAAACTGAGCCATCGAAATTCAAAAGTGGCTCAGTGGCTCAACACACTTAATTTTCTTCTCTCTTCCATTAAGACAACATCTGTTCTGGCCACCAGTCAGCAAATCAAATTTGATGAGAATTCATCTGAGCACAAGGTAGAAATGCCTGCTAATAGACAGATTTATGATTCCTCCCCCTTCATAACAAAGCTCTTAAATTTTTGAATTAAAAAGTAAACAATAACTATAGGATCTTGATGAAAGAAACAAAATGACAAACATATGGGTATTTTTTTCTATTTTACACAAACAAGTATCTAATAAATTGAAAAAAAGGCAATTGTTAAATAAGAATACATATTTTTCTTTAAATGATTTTGAGTTAATCGTACACAACATATCCCTGTGTTATAAAATTCTAACATTTTAAGCTAGAGGGCTAATATGTGTAATATTCTATTTCCTTTGTTTTATTCTTTTCTTGGCCCTTTTTAGTAAAACTTGATACTCAAATATTACTAAGTGAAAATATTGCTATTATCTACAGTATATTATCTGATGGCTGTCCCATTTTGTCAAATGTATGGATGGAGATGGATGGATGGATTACAAGAGAAAGATGACTGTATTATTTGAGTTATTGGAACAATTCATCCAGCCCTTGCTTATCAATGGAGACCGAGTGGAGTAAGTGGCCAGTTTTAAGTTTCTGGGTGTTACCATAAAAGAGGACCTGACCTGGGGTGCTCACATTGCAGCACAGGTCAAAAGGGCCCAGCGGAGATTATACTACTTGAGACTTTTCAGAAAACAACAGCTGAATGAAAAACTGCTGGTGACCTTCTATCGCTGCACCATAGAGAGTATTTTAACTTACTGCACCTCTGTGTGGTTTGCCAAATGCACAGTGGCAGATAGGAAAGCACTCCAGAGAGTTAATGTCATTGCCCAGAAGATCATTGGTTGCCCTCTCCCTTCTTTGGAAGAGCTTTATAGCTCCTGCTGCCTTAAGAAAGTTCAAAACATTCTCAAAGATCCATGTCATTCTGGGCACCCTTTTTTTGAACTATTACCATCTGGGAGATGGTACAGAATAATAAAAACAAGGACAAATAGGCTGAAAAACAGCTTCTATCCCAGGCCAGTAGCTCTTTTGAATTCTGCTGTATAGTGCAGTATTGGTGCGGTGTCGGGGTTTCCGGTTCAATGTGCGGAGGGTGAAGGATATGTGTTTGTGTTTATTTTCATGGTCATGGTCATGATGTGCACTGAAAATGGTGTTTTATTTCATTGTACGAGGTGCAATGACAATAAAGTAAACTAAACTAAAATACCTACAGCTGGGAACAAGCAGTATTGGCTTTGACAATGATAATTTCACTTTTAGAGGAGTAAAAATATGTTGGCCATATAATAAAATCTGATAATAAAAGAATCTTAATGTTAGCAGTTAAATTTATATCCCCTCTTATGTTTAATATTAACTAATTCTTCACTTGTAACAGTCTATAATTATTGTGGCTTTCTCAGTTTTTTTAATAGTCTTTTCTTCACCTTCTCCCTCACTAATGCTGTCTCCCTCATTAATGTTTGTATTAGGGAACAAACAATATTGCTTTGATAATGTTGATCGCCTTTTTAAAGAAGTAGAAATATTGTGACATTAGGTTGTTTTCTGTAGCTGATTGATACACTTAAAGCTGGTAGCATTGCCATATGTTGAGTGGAACCCTGGACATGCATGTGATTGTATCAAGGCCCATGTCAATAAATAATTTCTCAGTATCTGTGAATAATATAAATTATTTTCTTATATGTTTTCTTTCATCCTAATCTCTAACTTTTAAATTGTGGCAATCGGATCTATATATCTTCTTATCTGTGATATCATATAGTTCTTCATTTACATAGCCCCCTTTTCACCCTCTTGTCCACATGGATATACATCTACTTGGAGAAAAGGCCTGTTGTATGGTTTTCTTATAGAATGGGCATTTTTTCATATGCTTCCACATCGCAGATGAGAACAACATAGCAGCAGCTGCCACACTATAAGAATAAATTAGAAACCCACATTTGGCCCCAAGACAGTTGCTGCACAGATACATACGTGTGCGTGTCAGATTTTATATCAGGAGCAGGGAATTAAAGACAATAGCTATTACTGTCTCAAATGGTCTAAGTGAAGAAATATTGTATATGAGATGATTAAGTAAACCACTGAAAGTTCATTTGATGTTAGATTTTAAAGTATTTTTTCATCTGCATAACTTATGCTCTAATAAAAATTAAAGAGCAAAATGCATTTGGAAGATCAGGTCATCGTAATTCATTGACATTAGGCCACATAACTGAATAATGTCTTACTTCAGTGAAATACATCAAATGAGATCAACAATTATGACTCATAAACATGCCTCGCAGGCATAAAACAGCAGGGAATTAGCATGTGAGGCTGATAAATATGCATGTAAATAAGCTCCCAAAGGAATAACATGGGTTTGATTGATAGGTTTAGAATTGGAACATATGTAAACCCCTTTATTCCTCATTCTGGTGTAGCTAAGTAAAGATGCACTTTACTTGTTAAAAAGTTTCAATAACTTTGTAAATCTTTATTCCACATCTGTGTTTGTATGACTGTCAATTGTAAGATAAATTGAATTGTCTGTAGGGAAGATGGTTTTCTCCTAGAACAGAAATGTAGAACCATCTTTGTAAGAGGACTATTTTTATGTGTGTAATGATGGGTAAACTTAGTCTTCCCTTGCTATAAATCCCTGGAGTTTGAGGTAGACAAATATGTATTTTGTGGTGTATCTTGTAGTAGTTTTCAATAAGGTTTTGGGAATACAACCATAGGCATTTATAATTAGAGAGTTGAGAATTAGCAGTGATTAACATTTGATCAACAAAGTGTTTGTATTTCTACCATAGTTTTTGTAATGTTACTTGTGCTTTTGAAAACAGAAGATCCCCAGTTTAATTTTAGCACCTCTGGACAAGATTGTGAAAGACTCCTGGAGATTCATTGTTAGATAGCATCAATAAATGATTGACAACATTATTGGCTGGTATGGTATTTGAATTTTTTAAAGCATTGTGGATGCTATTCCCATTTGCAGTAATAAATATATAAATGGGTGGGAAGAAGACACTATGAGAAGTCCAGGCACTTTGAGCATTTTAGGCATAGACAATACCAAAATAGATTTAGGATTATTATTTTTCAACTTTGCACGAATAAACAGAAATTAGGGAGAAGCTTTTCTGTCATTGTGTGCCACATCTTTTAAGTTTCATTATACTGTAACAGTATGATGTGGTTATCCATAATTAATTGAATTAATCCAATTTTCTGGATTTCAGATTAAATTGTGATTGGCTAGTGTGCATGTTACAGTCCTATGACACTTCCAATTTACAATGTTTGATTGTAACTGTTTTATCATTTGGCCCCCAAGAGGAGATATTTTTGTACTCTTCTGCTATAATGATTTTCTGGAATGTGTTTTTATCTTTAAATAAAACATCCCTGTGTTTTCTATTGTCCAGAAAGGAATGAAAGATATTAAACTGCCAGATTCCCTATATTTGTCAGTTGCATTTATTGTCTGCTACTGCAAAATAAATAATATGGTACCCCAACAACTAACCAGTTTCATTATTGTGCTGTGTGTGACAGACAGACAGACAAACAAAAAATAAGAGAATGTGTGTGGACTCCTTCAGGTCTGTGCTGACTCCAGGAAACTACCTGGGATAGTATCTACAGTTTTCTTGGTCAAATTTTCAGAATTAGTTTGCCATTCTTCCTGAAAGTCTCTCTGGCTCTCCTTTCCTGATATCTATACAGTAATCTTCTTAACTGCACAAGTTTGGCAAATGCTGCTGCTTTTTTCCTGGGCTGTCTTTACCTTAAGGTTTCTTTATTTTACATTTTCCTTCCAAAATGACAATGAGGGAAGAACAAAAAAGCTATCCTTCAGAAGTCTAGATAGAATTCTGAAGTGATAATCTCTGAGTTCTTGCTTCAGTGGATTGTGGATGTTTTGCACACTATCAAGTGATATGCTGATAAGCCAGGAAAGAAAATCAGCAACCTTGCTTGTAAATAAATAGAATGTTCACAATCATTTAGCAGTGACTGAGGACAAACAAAACCATAGGGATGGAAATGGCAGCAACAAATTTTATACAAACTCTTAATTTATAAAGACTTTCAGATGCACAGTAATGCCCCAAGTGTTTCACACAAACACAGCCTATACAGTTTGCTACAGACATTCAGTAATATTATGTAATAGTTGTTGTTATTTACACATAATCTAACAGTTTATCATATCTGTTTAGATTTGATATTGACTATTTTATTTTCCCCAAGATTTAGGATTACTAAAGATACTATTGTAATGTTGCTACTACAGGGATTCCTTATTTATTTACCACAGCTGGGGCTGGAAGTTGTTAGAGCAATATATCACATGATTATGCCCAGCATATGATGATGTCAGTCACAGCTGCAATCATAAAGTAAATCACCCATAATCATTAAATGTGATGTCACATGACTGTAACTTCCAAGGTCCTGCTGACTTCCCCACTTTGTTTGTTGAAGTCTTTCAACAAACTTCCCCACTTCGTTTGCTGAAGTTGCATATGGCAACTACAGTCATATGCCTGGAGGATATTGCAACTGCCATAAATGCCCATAGGTTGCCAAATCATGGTCATGTGACTTTAGAGATGCAGTGATGGCTACAAGTTCGAAGATCAGTTGCAAATTTCTTTTTTCAGCACCATTACTTTGGGTGTTCGTTGACCAAGCAGTAAGTGAGAATTACGTTGTTGTTGTTATTATTATTATTATTTGCGCAGTCAATGTTCAGATTGGGTTTGGCATTTTTATCTACCAATTGAGTCCTTGTCAAGGACCTGGGATAGGCAAATCTGGATGTTTGATGGTGTTACAGATACCGCCGCAGGATGGAAGCTGTTCCAAGTAAAGCTGCCTTCTGCGATTGACTGATGGCAAATTTGTCAATGCCTATGGTGTTCAAATGATGCTCCAGTTGTTTTGGGACTCCACCCAAGACGCCTATTACTATTGATACTATCCTTGCTTGCCTTTGCCATAGTTGTTCTATTTCTATTTGTAGGTCTTTGTATTTTGTTATCTTCTCCAGTTCTTTCTCTTCTGTTCTGTTGTCTCCAGGCATTGCCACATCCACTATCCAGACTTTTTTGTCTTTCTTATCGACAACTGTTAAATCCGGGGTGTTATGTGGCAGGTGTATATCATTATTTTTATTATTATTATTATTATTATTATTATTATTATTATTATTATTATTTTATTATTATTATTATTATTATTATTATTATTATTATTTACTTTATTCATTAAACATGAAATTCAGTTAATTGAACATTTAAAAATGTATCACAATTTTTACCCTCAGGTTTCTGCCTGCTCCCCCGGGGACTCGGGAAGTGAGGTCCCTGGGCTTAGGTTGGTGTATGTGAATGCCAGGTCCGTGGTCAATAAGTCACCGCTCCTCCGTGAACTTATTGAGGAGGAGGCTGCAGACTTGGCTTGCATCACGGAGATCTGGCTGGGACCGGAGGGAGGGGTCCCTCTTTATGATCTACACCCCCCAGGTTTCCGGGTGCTTCACCAACCACGAGCCCAGGGTAGGGGCGGAGGGGTGGCCATAGTTATCAGGGAGACCTTGCTTCCAAGGGAGGTCATTGTCCCGCAGATAGGCAAGTGTGATCTCCCTTCCTGAGGTTGGGCCCGGGGGGTCAGTTGGGCCTGTTGCTTATGTACCTGTCCCCTAGCTGCGAGGCAACGGCCCTACCCGAGCTGCTTGATGCTCTCTTGGAGGTTGCAGTGGAATTCCCCAGGCTTTTAGTTCTGGGGGATTTCAACCTGCCCTTTCTGAGGGGAGGCGTTGGGTCTGGCTCGAGAGTTCATGGCTTCCATGGCAGCCATGGACCTGACCCAGGTGATTCAGGGCCCTACTCACGAGGGTGGAACACCCTTGACCTTGCTTTCATCTTGGGGCAGTGGTGTGATCTGGGGGGGGGCTCTCCGACTAGTCAGCCCCTGTCATGGACAGATCATTATCTCCTGCGGCTGGTCTTCCAGCAAACCATCCCATGCTGCTGGGATGAGGAGCCAATTAGATGGTTCCGCCCTAGATGCCTGATGGACCCTGAGAGGTTTCAGATAGCGCTGGGGTTTTTGCCCACTTCCTTTGTCCACAGCTTGGCCGAGGCCTTGGTGTCCGCCTGGCATCAGGCGGCCTCGGAGTCGCTCAACCAGGTTGTCTCCTTGCGGCCCCTCCCTCGCCGTAGATCCCGGTTGGCTCCCTGGTTTTCGGGGGAGCTCCGGGAGATGAAGCGTCGAAGGAGGGTCCTAGAGAGCAGGTGGAGGACGAGGCGCTCCGAATCTGACCGTGCCCAGCTAAGAGCCTATATTAGGACTTATCTGGTGGCGATGAGAGCGGTGAGGTGTGCTTACTTCTCCACTCTCATTGCGTCCGCAGATGATCGCCCGGATGCCCTGTTTAGGGTTACTCGTTTCCTCCTACATCGAGAGGTGAGGGAGGACCCTTTGCAGGGTAGAGCGGAGGAATTTAGTCAACATCTGTTGGATAAGGTCGCTCAGATTCAGGCCGGCTTGGACTCAGACTGGCAGGGGTCGGAGGATGGGGTGAAGATGAGTCTGGCTGATACCATCTGGGTTGAGTTTGAGCCTGTTTCTCTGGATGAAGTGGACAGGATCATGCGGAGGCTGTGCTCCACCACGTGTGTATTGGACCTGTGTCCTTCCTGGTTGGTTTATGCCTCCAGGGAGGTTACACGTGTGTGGCCCCAGGCAGTTGTCAACACTTCTTTGGGGGAGGGTTCCTTTCCCGCCGCCTTGAAAGAGGCGGTGGTGAGGCCCCTCCTCAAGAAGCCTGCCTTGGATCCAGCCATTTTGAATAACTATCGTCCTGTCTCCAAACTTCACTTTTTAGCGAAGGTCATTGAGAGCATGGTGTTTCAACAGCTACCAATGTTGCTGGAGGAAGCCGATCGGGCTTCTGGCCTGGACACCAATCGGGCTTCCGGCCTGAACACAGCATGGAGACAGCATTGGTTGCACTGATGGATGATCTCTGGAGGGCTCGGGACAGGGGTTTTTCCTCTGTCCTAGTCCTGTTAGATCTCTCGGCGGCTTTCAATACCATCGACCATGATATCCTATTGCGGCGGCTCGGGGGGTTGGGAGTGGGGGGCACCATTTTACGGCGATTCTCCTACCTCTCGGGCCACTTGCAATCGGTGTTGACGGGGGCAGAGGTCGAGCCCGAGGTCCTTCACTTGTGGGGTGCCCCAGGGGTCGGTCCTCTCACCTCTCCTGTTCAACATCTACATGAAGCAGCTGGGTGAGATCATCCGTGGTTTCGGGGTGAGGTATCACCAATATGCGGATGATACCCAGCTCTACATCTCCACCCCAAACCATATCAGTGATGCCCTCCCCGTGATGTCCCGTTGTCTGGATGCTGTGCGGATCTGGATGGGGAGGAACAGGCTCCGACTCAACCCGGCTAAGATTGAGTGGCTGTGCATACCGGCATCTCAGATTACTCAGGATATACCATCTTTGGTCATGGGGGGAGAGGTGTTGCCCCCTGTGGACAGGGCACGCAACCTGGGTGTCCTCCTGGATACACAGCTCAGTTTGGAGGAGCAGGTGGGAGCTGTGTCCAGGGGGGCATTTGCCCAGCTGCGGCTGGTTCACCAGCTGTGCCCTTACCTGAGCCAAGATGCCCTACAGACAGTTACTCATGCACTCGTCACTTCCCGAATCAACTACTGCAACACTCTCTACATGAGACTGCCCTTGTGGACCACCCGGAGGTTGCAGCTGGTGCAGAATGCGGCCGTGTGGGCTGTGATGGGGGTGTCCCGATACTCCAATGTTACACACCCTCCTCGCTGACCTGCATTGGTTGCCGGTTGCCTTCTGGGTGAGATTCAAGGTATTGGTAACAACATACAAAGTTCTACATGGCTTGGGTCCGGGGTACTTGCGGGAGCATCTCCTGCCAGCATCATGCTCCAATCGCCCGGTACGCTCCCACAGGCAGAGCCTCCTTGGGGTACTGTCAGCTAGACATTGTCGATTGGCGGTGCCCGGGGTAGGGCCTTCTCTGTGGGAGCGCCCACCCTATGGAACCAGCTCCCCTTGGGCCTTCGTTTGGCCCCTGATCTCCGCTCCTTCCGCCGTGACCTGAAGACCTGGCTCTTTCAACAGGCCGGTCTGGACTGACCAGGGGGGGTTGTTTTAGAGTTATTTTAATTAATTTTAATTTTATTATTTTATTACTATTAGGCTTGTAATTGTTTAATTGTTTTTAATGTAAATTTTGTACTGAGTTTTTTACTGTTAGCCGCCCGGAGTCCTTAGGGAGAGAGGGCAGCATACAAGTCAAACAAACAAACAAATAAATAAATAAATAAATAACTGGCACTGATGGTTGATACAGGTTGCTGCCAGCATCCTAGATACCGACCAAGTATTTTCTTTAAATATGCAATTATTATTGTTGTTGTTATTTTTCATTGCAGTACTGCCTTTTCTATTTTTGGATTTTGTATGGATATTAACTCTCATTGTCAGTGGTTGCTTTCAAACAAGATATATGAAGTACAAAAACTGCCTTCTCTACAGAAGTGGCCTGCTGTCAGTCTTTGAATAATATGCAGAGGGCATCTTAACAATTGGCTTTGATTCCTTAAGACCTGGTCACATTTGCCAAACCATGACAGATTGATGTCAATTTATTTATTGTATTTTAATCAGACTAGCAGAAGATCAGTTCTTCTTCCATCTTCACTATTGCAGTTAACCAATTCAGATATGAATGGTATTAACCCAAAGCAAGATGTATATCATACTTTTAGCAAAGTGGGGTTCCCCCTTATCAAGATTAAAGAAAGTTCAGAATTGTTGCTGAAGCAAAATGCAGATATGTCAGATTACAAATCCAAAAACACTATTCTGGAAAAGAAGGATAGAATAACATATTCAGTAATGAGAATTATGTGAATCTCCTGGTGTTTTCTATATTTTCCTGCTTAATAATCTGTGAACATATCATAATAGATGATTCTAAGATAAATCAGAGCCACAAATCTTCCTTACCATGGATGACTTAAGTTTCTGTAGCACCTGTCTGCAGAAATTATCTATTGCCTCCTGATCATTACTTTAGTTTTTCTATGTAGAATTTTACTTGCTTGATCTTGGCTATAAAGACTCATGGAGAATCAAAAAAGTTCATTCTTTTCCATTGGTTTTAGCTGAAAAGGTGTGCTGCTCTTCAAAGTCTAGCACATTTTTTGTTCAAAAGATTTTGTATGTAGGAGTTGTAAGAGAAATGAGCTTCATTTAAAAGAGTCTTGCATTGAACAGCTGGTCTGCTTGACATATACAAGTTTAATATCAATGAATATACAAATTTCATGCAGGTAAAAGTGCCTAATGATGATTTACTCATCTTTAACCACCTATTTGGTTTCCACATGATCTATAAAGAAAATAAAGTCTCCTCCACAGCCATTGGAAATGGGGTGATCTGATTTAAACTGTGAGGGGGAGATAAATTTACCTTACCTTACTTATCTTTAACCACCTATTTGGTTTCCAATGATCTATGAAGAAAAGAAAGTCTCTTCCACAGCCATTAAAATGATGTGATCTGATTTAAACTGAGGGAAAGATAGACTTTTACCTTACATTCAGAATTCTTCCTGAAGAGAACTTTTAAAAAAAGATAGCTCATGATTCAAATATTTTACTAAATTGCTAATATTTATACTTGTGTTACTAACCTCATTTTCCAAGTTATCTACCGTGTTTCCCCGAAAATAAGACACTGTCTTATATTTTTTTTGGCTCCCAAAAACACACTAGGTCTTATTTTGGTGGGTCTTATATATTTATGGTGCCAAATAGTGGGTGTGAGTGTGTAGGGGGGGGTGTTTCACGGGTGCACGGTTGCTCCCTGAAAAGTCTTCCTGGAACTGGAGATTTACACTAGGTCTTATTTTTGGGGTAGGTCTTATATTAGGGCAGGTTTAGAAAATAGTGCTAGGTCTTACCGGGTAGGTCTTATTTTGGGGAAACACGGTACTACCTTGTCATAAACTCTTTTTAAAAATACTGGTTTTGTGATACAAAATAATACCACAGGGGGAAAACATTCCACTCTTCACATTTTGAATTCATCAGTATCTTTACCAAATACCTAAATGATATTTTTAAATTAAATCAATTACGGAATTCTTAAACTGGAATCTCTTCATGAAAAAAAAACTACATTGGGAGAAGATCCCATAGAATACATTCATTGGAAGCCACATCACCCATGTTTAAAACACATCTATATTTTTAAAAAGAAAAAAGATCAACATCTATATAAAAGGAATTTTATAAGTTGGAATTTCTTTCTTTTGAGCTTTCTTTGTGTGGATTTGCTTCTTTTGCTCCCATCTGGAGTTGTTATCCCTGCCAACTTTACTCCTCAATTTTATGTATTATTGTTTAGGGTTTTCTTGTTTTCTTCTTTTGTATATTATTGTTTTAGGTTTTTTGTTTTCTTCTTGTCTGTAATGTTTTATTCGCAACTTTTCAGAGTCATTGGAAGTCAGGTGGCATTATTTTTATTATAATTGGTCTCACAATCAGCCAGATGCTCAGACTGTATTTGTCTACCTGTCCAGTCTTTTCCAAGGACCTGGGATAGGCAGATATCGATGTTTGATGGCATCATAAATATTGTCACAAGATGTCCATTTTTTAGAATAGAATAGAATAGAATAGAATAACAGAATTGGAAGGGACCTTGGAGGTCTTCTAGTCCAACCCGCTGCCTAGGCAGGAAACCCTACACCATTTCAGACAAATGGTTATCCAACATCTTTTTAAAAACTTCCAGTGTTGGAGAATTCACAACTTCTGAAGGCAAGTTATTCCACTGATTAATTGTTCTAACGGTCAGGAAATTTCTCCTTAGTTCTAAGTTGCTTCTCTCCTTGATTAGTTTCCACCCATTGCTTCTTGTCCTGCCCTCAGGTGCTTTGGAGAATAGCTTGACTCCCTCTTCTTTGTGGCAGCCCCCGAGATATTGGAACACTGCTATCATGTCTCCCCAGTCCTTCTTTTCAGTAACCATTCTTCATATGTTTTAGTCTCCAGTCCCCTATTATCTCTTTCTTTTCTGCACTCTTTCTAGAGTCTCAACATCTTTTTTACATCAAGGCAACCCAAACTGAATTCAGTATTCCAAGTGTGGCCTTACCAAGGCGTTATAAAGTGGTATTAACACTACACGTGATCTTGATTCTATCCCTCTGTTTATGCAGCCTAGAACTGTGTTGGCTTTTTTGGCAGCTGCTGCACACTGCTGGCTCATATTTAAATGGTTGTCCACTAGGGCTCCGAAATCCCTCTCAAAGTTACTACTATTGAGTAGTAAATTATTCCTAGTAAAGCTACATTTTGCAATTGACTGATCGTGAATTGTCAATGCTGATGATGTTCAAGTGGTACTCCAGTAGTTTTGGGATTGCACTCAAAGTTCCTACTACTATTGGTATGGGTCTAGGACTTTAAGGCTCCTCCCGTTGGCCGCACCTGCTTCTCCTCCAGGGTTCTGCCTCCATGCATTAATCTAGCTTTTCTCCTTGGCTGGCCCACCCCATCCTTTCACCCTGGCCAATGAGCCTGGGTATCACACATCACTTTTGGGTCCATTGCCAAAATATGATTCATTTTGGACGCATGGGACAGTTCATCACCAGCCAATCAGCTGACTGCCAAACCTGGCAGCCAGAAGCCACGGTGTGATCGATGCAGGGACTTGGGGCCTTTGGGGGAGGTGCTGCAACCAACAGCCTCAGGTGCTTATTAGGAGAAGGAAGGGGAGGGGATGGAAGCTCCCCAGTACCTAATGTTGCCTCTCTGACACCAAATGGGAAGGGAAGAACTGGGGGGGGGGAGGCATAAATAAGCTGGCTTCATCCAAAGGAGTTTTTGTTTCGAGTGGGTATCCTAGCCTTAAAAGGAGAGAGGGAAGTAGGAAGGGAGAAAGAGAGAATGAGAGAGAGAGAGAAGGAGAAGGGAGACAAGAAAGAAAGAAAAGAGAGAAAGAAGGAAAGAAAGGGAAACAAAGAGGGAGGGGAGGGAGGAAAGAAGAGGGAAGGGAAGGAAAAGTGAATGAGATATGGATGGATGGATAGAGGGAAGAAGGGAGGGAGGGGGAGAAAAAGAAACCCTGGCATTAGACGCAGCTTCAGAGAACGCTTTGAAACAGCACAACAATCCAGGGCTAGAAGGGACTCCAGAGGTCATTTAGTCCAACCCCCTGCTCCAGCAGGAGACCCCTATATCATCATTATTTTGGTGCCTCTTAACAGAAAGGAAAATTCTCAGAAATGGAAAGAAGTTTACTAGGATAAGGCTGCCGTGTAGAGGAAGGCAGATATATCCCTCAACTTACAACCACAATTGAACCCAAAATTTTGGTTGCTAAGCAAGAGCATTGTTAAAGTGAGTTTCAATGCATTTTAACTCAATCCATCCTCCAACAGTGGATGTCAGTCACTGTGAACCAGATTGAGAATTTGAGAGCAAAGATGATTGACACACTTGTAAGGGAAGGGAAAGGATACCACTCAATTTACTTTATGTCCACCATTGAGCCTTGAATCTCCATTGCTGAGCAAGACAGCTGTTCAGTGAGCTTTCATTCATTTTATAATCATTCTTGCCACCATTGTTAAGCAAATAGTTGCAGCTCTTAGGTCACGTGGTCATTAGGTGAATCCGGCTTCCCCATGGACTTTGTTGTCACGTTGTAAAGGGGGATCGCATGACTCTGGGACACAGACCGTTGTAAGTATGAGATTTCTGTCTGTTTGGATTCAAAATTTCCACAAGATCCTGACTTGTTCATTTTCAAAACTGTTGACAATTTGGTGTTCCCAGTATTTTTTGTTGCATTCAAACCCAAACTTGTAGCATAGCTTCCAATGTATAATTTTTGTAACCAGATCAAGACATTGTAGATAATCAGTCTGTGAGATCTAGCTTATCTTCATCATCATCATCCCTTAAGAACAAATGCATACAAAGTCATAATTGAGAAGACAGCAACAGTTAGCAAATGCCACCTCAGTGAAAAAGTTGAACAAACAGTGGATCACTTGGTTAACTGCTGCAAGAAGATTGTACAGACTGATTATAAACAACAACATGAGAAATTAACAATAATGGTGTACTAGAAGATCTGCAAGAAATACCATTTGCCTGCAAGCAAGAACTGGTGGGACATGAAGTAGAGAAAGTCATAGAAAACAGTGAAATGCCCTGGGACTTCAGAATTCAGAAGAAGGGCATCTGCCACATAACACCCCAGACTTAACAACTGTCAAAAAAAAAGTGTGCATAGAGGATGTGGCACTATCTGGAGACAACAGAGTAGAAGAGAAAGAATTGGATAAGATAACAAAAAGGCCTGCAAATAAAAATAGAACAATTGTGGCAAAAGAAAACAAAGGTAGTACCAATAGGCAGCTTGAGTGCAGTCCAAAACACTTGCAACACCACTTCAATACCATTAGCCTAGACAAATTCACCACTGGTCAATTGCAAGAGGCAGCTTTGGAACAGCTTACATTCTGTGATAATACTTCTAACACCGTCAGACATCGACATCTACCTATCCAAATCCTTGAGAAGATTCAATAGTAAAGGTTTGATAGTAAAGTAAAGGCAGCTGTATTTGGAACAGCTTACTTCCTGCAATGATATCTATAACACCATCAAACATCCACATCTGCCTATCTCAGGTTCTTAGAAAGAACTTGATACAGTAGATAGATAAAAATGCCAAATCCAGTCTGAAAATCTGGCTGAATGTGTGATAAACTATAATCATCATAAGTCAATTGCAAAAGGTATGTTTATTGAGAACAACTTACATCCTACAGTGGTACCTTTAACACCATCAGACAATAACATCTGCATATCTCAGGTCCTTGGAAAGGACTTGATAGATAGATAATAATGCCAAATGCAGTCAAAATAACTGACTGATTGTGAGGCAAACCACAATTAAAATAATTCTCTTAACATCATCAAACAACATCTGCTTATCCCAGGTCCTTGGGAAGGATTCAGAAACAAAGCAGATAATTACAATATCTGGCAATGGCTAAGAGCAGGAAAGTTGAAGAAAGAAACAGAGGAGCTAATTCTGGCTGCACAAAATCAAGTCTCTAGAGAGTCTAGAACAAAAGCATACAAAGCCAGAACTGAGAAGATAGCAACAGACAGCAAATGCTACCTCTGCAATGAAGCTGAGAAAACAATGGATCACCTATTTAGCTGCTGCAACACAGTTGCATAGACTGACTACAAACAATAGCATGACAAAGTATCGATGGAGCATTGGAATACCTGCAAGAAATATTACTTTTTGTCTACAAGCAAGAACTAGTAGGACCAGAAAACAGATAAATTAATAGAAAAGGGAGAAGATAGAGTGCTTAGACAAGCACATAATACATATTATTATCAATTGTCAATAAGAAAGATGAAAATGTCTGAACAATGGACGTTGTTGTACCAGGAGACAGCAGAAGAGTAGAGTAGAGTAGAGTAGAGTAGAGAAGAGAAGAGAAGAGAAGAGAAGAGAAGAGAAGAGAATTGGAGAAATCACAAAATATAAAGACCAACAAATTGATAGACTGGGGCAGAAGAAAACAGATAGTATCAGTAATATTAGATGCCTTAGGTGCAATCTCAAAACAACTATAGCAACTCTTCAACACTACAGGTATTGACAAAATCACCATCAATCAATTGAAAAAGGCAGCACTTACTTCAAACAGCTGACACCCCACAACAATAGCTTTAATAACATAAAAAACAATAACTGCTTTTCTGAAGTCCTTATACCTGATGGGTGGATAAAAACATCAAATCCAGGCTAAATATTTGACTGATGTTTATTATCACGAGACTAACCATTATAATACTAGAGGAAAAACCAACATAACACTATTTGGAAGCTTCCATAGACAACTTGTATTCTGAAATTTCTGAAACCTTCTCCATGGAATTTTCAGGGAGGATGTAGGCAGCAATATTTTACATATAGTTAAATTCCAGTACAGTTTTTGCAAAAGGATGGAAACCAGCATTCTGTAAAAGCATATACATTTCCTTGGGAGTGTTACTTTTCTTTTATGGTTGTATCAGAGGGGCATTTAATCAGATTTCTCAATTTTCATTGCCGTGCATAGTTTGCTGGAAACTGCTGTGAATAACTGCTTGGAGATTTTTAACCTTTTCCCCCATATTATTTTCCTGATGAAAGTCACCATTCTAAGCTTAGAAGACTACTATGATGGAGAAGACAACAGACTTGAAAAGAGTTAAATCTCTATGGTATGCTATAAAAAATGAGATGACAAATGTATTCTCATCTGAAGACATTTCATTTTCTGTATTATTTATGTTTACATTGCAAACAGAAGGTTTTGTGCTGAAGGCTGTAACGACTCTGCACTTATTTTGATGATGCTCATTAAGCCTTATTTAGTGAGAAGGTCATCCAAATGTATAGAAATCTTCCATCAACTCAGCTTCAAGTCTGATTTGGCTAAAATACTATTCATCTGCCTCTCTGTTTTCTTATATTCATTTTGGTGGTCTCTATTTAGCACCTAGAACAAACAGCCCTAGCCTAGTGAGGATGTATTTTATTCCAGGTCCTGTATCAAAGCCAGATTTAACTGTTGCAAAGAGCTCAGTAACAACACATCACCTGTCATCTTATTAAGAATATTCCTTAGATGAGGTCCTGACAGATTTTTACATGTTGGTATTACAGAAATTATTTTATTATAGAGCTAAATAACATCTAATATAACTTTATGATGGTAGTGAAGGCTTCTGCTTGCATTCTAACTGAACAGCTATTTAGAATTTCTCTGACCCTATATTTAATTTCTAAGTATTTAGCAATATTTTGGGTTGTTTTTACATATATTTTCTTTCTATCTTAACTATAAAATCTTCTCAGTGTAATGATTTGTAATTAGGAAAACAGTTGGGTGGTAATATTCAATTGAATGTTTAGCCTGTAGCCTCCCACAACAGAGCAATTAGGCAGCAGCGAGGAGTTCATTGTTTCACATTCTTTTGAATATGCTACTGTGAAAGCCACACAGTAAAACTCTTGAAAGGTAAAATCCTGCATCTTGCCTAGAATATTAAAAATCTTTGATTTAATCTGTGTCTGGAATTCATGGAAGGGAATTTTTCTAGCACCAAAGAATCCCTTTAATTATATGCTAGCTTTTGATCCATATGAATAAACTGCTACCACACCACAATGTGTCTCGCCATTCTTTAAATAGAAAAGCACTGTAATATCATGAACCAACAATGCCTTCTGCCATAGAGTCTTTATGGTGCCTAGTCATACTCAAAGTATTCAGTTGTTGTTTTCTCTGTCAGGGCATGCATTGAAACTAATTTTTGGGGGGTGATATTGGTAGAATAATTGGACCAAAGACATTTTTAGGCAAGCAAATAAATTTTCAGTACAGAATGGCCACATTGGTTAATTTAAATAATAAACAGCATTTTTTTCTTCTTGCAGGCAGAATTATTCCATGATTTTTGAAATTGTGCAGGGAAACCTCAAAATGACATAACTTTTACGGCAAAAATAAACAAAAAATAAGATATACAAAAACATTGTGCTGTTGCTTCCCAGACTGCTTTATTTTATTTTTTATTTTATTTATTTGATTAGTCAATTGCTTACAAGATAATATGTATAAGTATAAACATAGTTATAAATACATGGATGCATATAAGAAAATAAAAGAAACGATAGGACAGGGATGGTAGGCACTTTGGTGCGCTTATGCACGCTCCCTACAGACCTCATAGGAAAGTGGTGAGGTCAATAGTAGACAGTCTAAGGTTAAAGTTTTGGGGTTTGGGAAGAAACCACAGAGTCAGGTAGAGTATTCCAGACATTGACCACTCTGTTGCTGAAGTCGTATTTCCTGCAATCAAGTTTGGTGAGGTTAACCATGAGTTTGTATCTATTGTGTGCTCTTGTATTGTTATGGTTGAAGCTGAAGTATTCATTGACGGGTAGGACATTGCAATGTATGATTTTATATACTATACTTAGATCGGACCGAAGAGGGCGTAGTTCTAGGTTTACTAGGTCTAGAGCCTCAAGTCTGGTGGCATAAGGTATTCTGCAATGAGTAGAGGAGTGGAGAACTCTTCTTGTGAAATATTTCTGGACTTTCTCTACTGTGTTAATATCAGATACGTAATGCGGGTTCCAGACTGGTGGGCTGTATTCAAGTATTGGTCTAGCAAATGTTTTGTATGCTCTAGTTAGTAGTGTGATATTACTGGAGAAAAAGCTATGTAGGGTTAGGTTAACAACTCTTAATGCCTTTTTGGCTATGTAGTTACAATGGGCTCTAGCACTTAGATCATTTGAGATGAGTACTCCAAGGTCCTTGACAGAGTTTGAATCATCAACAAGGTCTTGACTATTCAGCTTGTATTTTATTTTCTGCTTTTTTTTTGCCAATATGTAAGACAGAGCATTTATTTGTTGAGATTTGAAGTTGCCATTTGTTTGACCATTCTGATATATAGACAAGGTCTTTTTGAAGGGTAGCAATATTGTCGGTGGTGTTGAATAGCTTTACATCATCAGTGAAGAGAACACAATTGCTCTTAATATGATCACAGAGGTCGTTTATGTAGAGTATGAAGAGAGTTGGACCTAGAACACTGCCTTGAGGGACACCAGTATTGACAGGTACAGAATTTGATAGGACATTTCTGATTTTGGCCATTTATTGTCTGTTTGACAGGAATGCTTCTATCCAGTTATGCAGGTGTCCAGAGATACCATACAATTTTAGTTTTAATAGTAGTTTGTCGTGTACCACTGAATCAAAGGCTTTGCAGAATTCTATATAGATTGCGTCTATTGCTTTGCCCTGATCAAGTTGTGTAGTCCATATGTTTTTGCAGGGTAAGAGTTGCAGATTACAGGATAGTTTTTTTCTGAAACCAAATTGTTTATTAGAGAGTAAGTTGTTTGTCTCTAAGTGGAGGATAATGGATTGGTTAATAATTGATTCTATGACTTTACAGGTGATGCAGCATAAGGAGATTGGTCTGTAATTTTCAACTAAGCTGGGGTCTCCCTTTTTGAAAATGGCTAGTGACCATAGGTTTGGCCAGGAGCTGGTCCTGAAAGATTTTTCAAAGATTATGCTTGGAGATTCGGCTATGGCGGATAGCTTTTTAAGTAGGCACATATTCCATCGGATAGCTTTTAAGAAGTAGGCACATATTCCGTCGGTCCAATAGATAGAGATGGTTTTAGATTTAGTGCTTTTTCAACATTATTTTCTGTAAAATCTATATTTATTAGATCATTGTAGTTGTCTGTGGTTCGACTAGGAAATACTGGGCATGATCCATTGCTGTTTACAAATACTGAGCCAAAGAATGTGTTAAAGAGGTTGGCTTTAATGGTGTCATCATTACAGTCTTTACCATTAGGTCCTTTCAGGGGTGGGATGGACCTTGAGTCTTTTAGTTTGTTTACAAAATTGTAGAAAGTGCGGGTGGAATTGGTGCATAGAAGGTTTTCCTCTTATTTAATGTGATAATTGGTGCATTCAGTCTTTATTTATTTATTTATTTATTCGACTTGTATGCCGCTCCCTCTCCAGAAGGACTCAGGGTGGCTCACAGATAAAAAACAATACAATAAATAAGTTAACTAAAATAGAATTAAATTACAGCAAGCCGAATTAACTAAAAATCCCATAATGCATATAAAACCCTTCCCCAGAGGAGTCAGCACAGCCCAGCCTGTTCAAACAGCCACGTTTTTAGGTCGCGACGGAAGGTGCAGAGATCAGGGGCCAGGCGGAGCCCCAGAGGCAGTTGGTTCCAGAGAGTGGGAGCAGCTACAGAGTAGGCCCTTCCCCGGGACGCCACCAGCCGACACTGAGTCGCAGACGGCACCCCGAGAAGCCCCTGCCTGTGCGTTCGTATCTGGTGGTATAAATTTTTGTATTGGCTTTTGAAGTTGGCAACATGACCAGATTTGTTTTTTCGTCAAAGTGATCTCTTTTTGGATTGAAGCTTCCTTATTGTTACAGGTAATCTGTTTTTTCTGGTTTTGGGAGTTATCATTGGTACATATAGTTTGATGACTCTTTAGATTTCAAGTAAAAATATGTTGTAATGGTCTTCAAAACTAAAACAAAAATAAACAAAAAATAAGATATACAAAAACATTGTGCTGTTGCTTCCCAGACTGCTGTATATACTTTCTGCTACTTAAATTATCATGATACTAGAATTGACTGAGCAGTGAAGTTGTTGATTTTTATTGGTTGAAATGTTTGGAGAATGTTATGCAATATAAATATGTGGGTTTGTTGCTGGATATATTTTTTCATAATTTGCATAACATTCATTGGTATTAACAACATTGATTCAAGTGCAGGTAATATTTGTAGAGTTCATGCAATTTTAAACTGATTTTCAAACAAACAAGTCTTTTGAATCAAAAACTAATCACGTTACCAAAGATGACAAATATAAAGAAATAAGAATAGTTGACACCACTAGTCCAGAGCCATCTTTATTGGATAGTCTCTAAGACTTACAAAGTCTGTTGCTGGCATTTGTTGAATGATAGATATTTATAGGATCTGTGCTATTTGCTGGCCATTGAAGAAACCAGTTCAGTTTTCCTTTCCCAGTTCTAAGCCAAAAATTATCTGTCTAATCTATTCTACTAGACAGGATGTGTGTACTCCAGATTTCCTCCCTTAGAAGTTGCCATTTGACAGAATCTTAGAAGTGTACATTCTTAGTGTCTGTCCCAGTTCTTTAGAATGGCATTCTATCTGAGATTCAAGGGATTCTTACTATTTTGTCCTCTGGTAAGCTACGAAGATCTGGCTGTTTCCCAAAGTATTGAACTGAGATAGAGTTTGAGCTGCAGGGAAGTTTAGTCTGGAGCCTTGCAGGAAAAGCATTTCATTTTTAACTTTGGATTTTATGAATTATTGTGAGCTTCTAGAGTCATCATATGATATAGGCAGTCATATAAATTTTGAATGAATGAATTCATTTGATATTAGTAGCATAGATTAAGTGCATGTCACACTGTCTATATCTACTCTACTGAACACAGTGTTGAATTAATAAACATCAGGTTATGCTCTGTTGCTGGTATGAAGAGTTACACAATAATATTTACAAAGATACTAACAAATTATCCATACAGAAATCTAATTTGGAGAATATTTGCATCTTTTAAAATATTCAGTGGATATGTAACTGCAGTGGATATTGGCATCTTTTAATTTTATAACTATGTTTATACTTATACCTATTATCTTGTAAACAATTGATTAATCAAATAAATAAAAATAAATAAAAATAAATTTATCTTAATAGCACGTGGATTTTCTAAGTATAAAATATTATAGCAGCATCTTAATTTTAGATAACTCTGTTCTGCACTTATCACTATTATTTTACTGAAGTAGTTCTTATTTCAGTAGTTATAAATTAAGACCATGATTCAGGAGTCCCAGATCTCCATTTTTCACATCTACATTGCTATATTACATTGGAGGAAGAAACAAAGCTATGCCTTTCTCCAAACAATTTTGGAGATGTGTGTGTGTGTGTGTGTGTGTGTGTGTGTATAAACTAATATTTTACCAGAATAGACATTAAATACTAATGAACGAAGTGCAATATTGTAATACAAATAAAATAACATTTGTTGTGGAAGGTAGAAATGAAGTTAGAAATCACATTTCCAGCACCATGCAAATATAAATTCTTTTAATATTTAAAACAGTGTTCAATTGTACACTCTCTTTTAGTTGAGGTGAAATGGAGTTGGAATTATAAAAGAACATACTTTTTTTCTGAAAGTAAAATATTACCTTACTAAATCTATCTTTTTTTTAACAAATGGATACCTGTATCATTTTTGGTCTAGGAAAGTCTTGTATTTTATGTGTTCTGTTTTGGGATGATAAAAGGATTGGATCAATCAAATTGGGTCTGTTCAAACTAATAATACTGAGTTGATTTTTCACATTATCCGCCATTCCTTGCTGCCTTTTGTATTTTCCATATCTTTCATGCAACAAGGTTAATTACAGGGCTGCCTTGTTAGGTGAACTTTGTTTCAAATTGAGCTGCAAGAGAGTATATGAATTAAGTCTTAAATTATTCAGGCAGAAACTGGCTGGAAGTAATACTAACCTTCTGTATCTTCTTGCAGCGTTCTATAACTGGTACATCAATCATCGAATCTATTTAGATTAACTTTAGGATTTAGAGTAGGAAATAGGATGTTATATTGGTCCTCTTCTTCCATAATCAGTTCAAGTCAGAGTTGGTAGGGCGATAGATCTACCCTGAGTTCCTGGATTGTTATATTCCCAACAGCTCTACCCTCTCATTTACCATCTACATGAACCTATTGGGTCATTTATCAGTATGGGGCTAAGTGTTATCAGTATATCAATACATATAATTATATCTTGTTCCCACCAAGAAATGCCATTTCTCCCAGTATCTGGAGGCTGTAGAAGTACGATTAATGAAAACAGGTTTGATTTCAAATCCAGCAAATAGCTGTAAGTTTTAAGAATTCCCAACACTCTGAGAACTCTCCATTTCTTGGTCCTGAATTGGATTACACTCCCGCAAACAACTAATATACAGTTAGTAGTCTTTTGGGATTCTTGGCTCCTGCTGGATGAACAGGAAGGCTGCACAATTCTCCAAGGGACTGTGACAAGCATCCACGACTGGGAAGTGCTTCCGTCTGTCATCCAATAGGCTGAGCAAAGTTCTGAGGACACTCCCCCTTGTCGTTGTCTCCAGTTTAGCTCAGCCTGTCATTTGAGCTAGATGTGAGCAATTTGCTGACTAGAATCTTCGAAACCCTGAGAGAAAGCCTTCCAGGTCTTTTAGAATTTTTTTTTAGAATTTTTTAGTAATTTTTAGTAATTTTTAAAGATTTTAGACGAAAACACCGCTATCCAACAGCTTAACAGCTGATTGTCGGTTGCAGCAGGTCCTTTCAAGGACTGAGGCAGCGTGAAGAGCTGGAGCTCAATTCTGCCGCAGAAGCCTCTTCAAATTCAAGGCTTCTCTTTCAACTGACTCTCAGAAAAGGGTATTAGCACTGTTGCTAACAAATTTTCTCTCTCTCTTTTCACCGAAATCTTCCCTGACTGTCCCTGACTGCTGCTTGAATTTTGCGCCAGCAGTTAAAGCAGCCAGTGCCATTTTACAGCCTTTGCGCCAAAACCAAACAGCCAAAGCTTAATTCTGACAAGCTGCAGCTGTCTGCATTGATTCAGCTGTCCTCCCCGTTGTGAGGCAAAGCACAGATTCAGGCTTCTGCATAGAAAGCTTTCAATACTCGGGCAATACTTGGGAGTTTTTATATAATGTCAGTGTTCCAGGGAACTTCCATTCCAATCAGTAACTCTGAGACAGGCATAATCTCAAAAGTACCTTTATTAGCATCTGGCACATCTGTAGAATCTCAAAACTAAACGTTTCCCCCGGACATCCCACAATGTCCCAACCTACCATCCATCCCCTTTTTCCATCATCACATCACATGGACCAATCAGGATCTGTCCCAGAGTAAGATCCTTTTTTCATCCTGTGCCACATTTAATAATCTTGAACAGAAGAACTCAATAGAAATCACCCCCTCCCACTTTCTCAAACTATGTGGCAGTGTGGAATATGGTTTCCAAAGCTGACAGTTTTATAATCTGGATCAAGATTTCTCGGGGTCACTCCAGACCCCATTAGTTGATGAGCCAGTGGTGGCCCTAGCAGCTTTCTCCACTGTGCCCAGTGAGGTGGAGGATGCCTTAAAACCGAAGAACAAGAGGGCAAAGTTGGCACTCCGTAGGGCACACCAGGCGGATGCCTGGGCCATTAAGGCAACCACAGTTGCATCCTTTTTCAACTGCACTTCGCTAAGGTGGCTATGCCACCTGCAGGAATTAATTCTGGCCGATAACGTTAGAGCCCACCAGGACATAGTGAAGATAGTGGCAACCACGGAATTTTCCACTGACGCTACCCTTAACACTGTTAAGGTCTCATCTCGAGCAATAGCCTCCCAAATGACAGCTTGCCGTCTGCTATGGCTCCACCATTGACAGGCGGATACCAAACATAAGTGGAAGTTAGCAGCCACACCCTTTGATGGGACTAAACTGTTTGGGTCAGCCTTGGACCCTGTCCTGGTAGAAACACAGGACAAATGAAAGATGTCACCTTCACAGTCCCAGAAATCAGATTACCGCCCTGTTCAGTCCTTTTGGAGAAATTCCTTTCGAGCCCCTTATCAAGGGAACTACTTCCAAAGAATCCAAAGGTCCTTTGGCTTCAGACAGGGACAGCAGACTGATAGATCAAGGTTCAGAGATGGAAACAGGCATGGAGCCCAATCCAAGAGATCATTTCGCGGAACTGGCAATAGACCATTCCGCTGCTCCAAATGAATACCTAACCAGTCCCCCCATTGGAGGCCTACTGGCTTTCTTTGCTGATAGGTTGGACAATATTACCTCAGATGCCTGGGTCCGAGAGATAATAAGATCAAGTCTCTCCCTGCAGTTCCTCTCCACACCCTCAAATTTTTTTATGCCATGCCCTATCTCAAGGGATTCCACAAAGAGAGACATCATGGAGACCGCGATCCAGCATTTGCTAATCGTCTGGTCCCAACACATCAGCAAGGACAGGGGTTCTATTCCCTCCTCTTTGTGATTCCAAAGAGTTCGGGGGCGGGGGTGTGGAGAAGTATTCTAGACATAAAACGGCTCAACTGTTTTTTAGTATATAATAGATTCAAAATGAGTTCCCTGCAATCTATCCTTCTAAATCTCAGGCAGGGAGATGTCTTGACCTCAGCGGACCTGACACGAGGTGTATCTACACATCCCTATAAGGCCATCACACAGAAGATTCCTGCAGTTTTGTTAATGCCAATCGCCATTATGAATACCATGCCCTACCATTTGGCCCGGCTTTGCCCCCCCGACTTTCACAAAGGTGCTGGCAGCTCTAGCGGCACATCTCAGGAGCATACTGGTTCGTCTGCAGTGTTATTTGGATGACATTTTAGTCCAGTCTTCGTCCCACCTGCAGGTGGAGATAGATCTCTGGACCATGCTCTGGGTCCTTCAGGACCATGGCTTTTCCATCAACCTGGAAAAAGGCTATCTCACGCCAACCACTTGACTGCCACACCTGGGCGCCACCATCGACACAATGACAAGCGAGGTTTTTCTCTCTAAGGACCGACAGAACAGCATCAGGGAATTATCCAGGCACATTTGGACACTCAAATGAGTGCCCCTGGCCCAATTGTCTCAACTTTTGGGAAAGATGATTTCCTGTATTGCTATAGTCTCCACGCCAGGACTTTGCAATGGTTTTTGCTCCCATTCCAGAGATCTGGCTGGAGCAATTCCATGACCAAGGTCCTAGTCCCACCAAAGGTCCTTCGTTCAATTTGCAGGTGGACCTCCACAAACATCGCCAAGGGCTGCCTCTTCAGAGAGCCATACCAAGTGACAATTACAACCTACACCAGCCTTTTCAGCTGGGGAGCTCATTTCCAGTCCCTTGTAGCGCAGGACCATTGGTCTCCAACAGACAGAAAGTGCAGCATCAATTGGCTGGAACTCAGGACAGCCCACCTGGCCCTTCGCAAGTTCCAACATGAAATTCGAGGACAACACATTCTTCTCCTCACAGACAACGTGGTCAACAAGGCACATATAAATCGATGGAGGCACGCACTCAAAGTCCCTCATGAGGGAGGCGGAAAGATTTTGCCGCTGGGCAGAGGGAAATCTCCAGTCTGTCAGAGCAGAGCATATTTTGAGACAGAGCAACATTCAAGCAGATTGGTTGAGCAGGGCCACCATCGACCAATCAGAATGGTGCCTCCACCTGAGTCTCTTCTGGGAGATAACGAATTGGTTCGGCCTCCCAATCCTGGACCTCTTTGCCTCATGCCTCAATGCACAACTACCTCGATTTTTCTTGAGGTTCCCGGCTCAGGGAACAGAGGGAGTCAATGCTCTCCGCTGTCTGTGGCCCCGGGACCTCCTGTATGCATTCCCTTCTCTCCCTCAAATACCCAAGGTAATTAGAAAACTATTCCTGGCATCATACTGGCTCAACGCCTGTGGTTCGCAGACCTCATGGACCTCTCGATTGCCAAACATTGGAGAATCCCACCAGACAGGATCTTCCTCAGCCAGGGGCCCATACAACACCCAGAGCCACAGTGGCTCCAACGGGCCACCTGGCTCTTGAGTGGAGACTCCTAAAAGATGAGAGGCTCTCCAGCAGGACATCAATACCATCCAGGCGGTGAGACATCCATTCATGATCGGCATCTACAATGCTATGTGGAAGATCTTTTGCAGGTGGTGTGACAAAAATGAGATAGACTTCACCTCAGCATCAGTGGCAAATATTCAGGACTTTCTCCAAGAGGGGTTAGATAACGGTCTCTCCTCCAATACACTGCATAGGCAGGTAGCAGCCCTAGCCTCAGTCTTCTCCTGTGATGGAGTGCAATCTCGCTCACTATGAAGTTTCCTATGGGGGGTCCACTAAAGTCCTCCGATGGTCCATAGTTACCCCACCTGGGATTTGAATAAAGTTCTCCTGAGGTATTTTTATTGGGAATTGTACCAGAGACACTTAACAAAGAGTTGAAATACTTGATTGTTAATCTATTAACAGCTGCTAGAATTGTATTTGCTAAAAATTGGAGAAATGACAAGATACCTGCGCAGGAGGAAGTGATCAAGAAAATTTTGGATTGTGCCAAAATGAGCAGATTAACATTTGAAATTAGAACTCAAGAAGAAAAACAGTTTTACAAGATATGGAGTATGTTTTATCAATGGTTAGATAAAAAAGCTTGGTAATATAGGGATATAATGGAGATAAATAAAATTGTTGAATGAAAATATAATATAGAGATTATAATATTATAGAGAGTTAATAATAATGATATTGGTTAATAGAGGAGATAATTTAGGTAATGTATGAATTAAAATGCATAAGTTTTTTGAGATCTCTCCAAATAGAAAATAGGTGGTTGTATCTTTCTTTCTTTTTTCTATTACTTCTTGTTTGCATTGTATAGCTTCTTTTTTTGTAATAGAGAGTATTGATGGTGAGGAGATGGCACTGAGATTTGTGACCGACCGACACACTTGAAATTGTTATTGGTTTATGTTTTTATGTTTGTTTGTTTTGTTTGTCTTTGGAAAATAATAAAATTTTTATATAAAAAAAGAAATAAAAGGTTCTCACAGCACTCACCAAACATCCCTTTGAACCTTTGAGGGTCACCAGTCTCCACCTTCTAACATACAAGGTGATTTTCCTGGTGGCTATAACCTTCACCAGGAGAATATCCAAGCTAGCCGCTCTCTCAGTGAGGGAGGACCTTTGTGTCTTCCACTCGGACAGGGTGGTCCTTCACCTAGACCTAACCTTTATACCTAAGGTCAACACTTCTTTCCACCGAGCGCAGGAGTTGATCCTTCCCAACTTCTGCCCAAGATCGACCCATGCATTAGAAAGACAATGGCATTCCCTAGATGTGCGTAGGGCCCTCCACATTTACATCAATAGGACTGTTGCCCACAGGAAGACAGAGACCCTCTTTGTCTCTTTTCAACTTTCCACCCTAGGGAGGAAAGTTACAGCTTCAACAGTGGGCAGATGGCTCAGACCTACAACTGCGAAGACGTATGAACTCCAGACATTACCGGTGCCCACCAGGAGTGCAGCCACATCAGCGGCTTGGGCGCTACAAGCCTCTATCACAGAAATTTATAGGGCAGTCTTCACCATCGCCCTTCATTAGACATTACAAACTGGACATTCTTGCATCAGCAGAAGCCACCTTCAGCATACTTGTCCTACAAAGAGGACATGCCAGCTTGGGTATGTCCCAGAACTGGATGCTCAGAACAGCTCCATGGAGAAAAGGCATTGGTTCTTACCTGATATGCCCATTCTCTGGGAGCTGTGAGCCCCACCCAGATAACCGTCTGGGTCTGGGTCTGATCCTGGTCAAGCACGATGAGTAACAAAGAATACAACGGAGTAATCTACAACTAGTTTGCTAAACTGGGAACAAATGGCAAGTGGGAGTGTCCTCAGAACTTTGCTCAGCCTATTGGACGACAGATGGAAGCAATTCCCAGATCTGGATGCTTGCACAGCTCCCAAAGAACAGGCCCTTTTTATCTTGGGTACTGTTTCTTTCTCTGGATTGAGAGGCCATATTTATGCCTAGTTACTTCCTGTCTCAGCTAGCATTATACCTTCATCAAGTCTCCTTGAAAATCACTGAAACTGCTATAGATATAGAATATAGTGCTTCAAGTAATCATGAATGTATCTCAGGATGCCCACTTAATACCTCTTCTTCATGAATTGAATTGGGTCTGTATTAGGATCCAAGTGCAACTCAGGGTGCTGGTTGTTATTTATAAAGGCCTTCATGATACAGGGGTGGGACACTTGTGGAACACTTATATGCAGTTGTAGTTTATGTGAGATCTGGCACAGTTGATATGCTTTAGATCTTTTCCATAAAACACTGTCACCTAGTGGGACCCAAGGAATTGTCTTCTGCATTGCATTATCCCTAAGGGATATTATTCTTCAGCACAATGCAGCAGATTCCTTGTTGGCCAGCCAGGCAGTCTTTGTGTGCATGCCCCTCTTTTTCCTGAGTGGTGGTGTGGAGGAGAAAGGCAGTGGGATCTCAGCAGCATCTCTTTTGTGGGAGGGAAGCAGAGGAGGCAAATAGATCGATTGGGATACAATCATTCCAAAGTGAGGAGCTGGCTGGTTGGACCTTCCAGAGGACTGGATGCAGCTCACGAGGCATACTTTGGAGACCCCTAATGTAATGTAATCCCTTTTCTGTAGTGGTTCCTTTCAACATTATCCCTGCAGAGATAAGATTGGCTCTAAGTTTTACACTCTTTCGCAGTGCCCTGAAGACATGGTTCTGCCAACAGGCCTGGGGACTCTAGAGTGACATGGAGCCCATCAAGTGGCTGTTCTGATAGTTGCCAAGGGGAATCTTGGTTTTTGTACTGAGCCTTCCCTGGAGTCACCTTGAGTAAGTTTGGCAGCCATATGTATAATTAATTAATTAATTTTCATATGTTGGTCAGAGAAAAATAGATCTAAAGAAAGTGATGAGGTAAGCAATTATAATTTAATATAGATTATTTTAATTGTGCTTAAGTATATAATCTTCTGGTAACTGACATTAAATAAAACATCACAATAACCCAGAATAATCATGAAGCTTTTGTAGATTTTTCAAGTACAATTAAATATTGTAATTATAAAAAAATAGTACAAAATAAAGGAGAGGTAGAAAAACATAGTAAAAAATGCAAAACAGAAAAAAAACCTTTGGTTCTAAATATTACAGGTATATTTTAACTGTAGTAATTGTGACTAGAATTTCTGTTGCTAAGTAATGCAGTCATAAAACACTACATCACAGGACTGCATCGCTTAGCAGTGGCCATCTCAACAATCCCCATTGCCATTGTTAAATAAAAATCAGAAGTCATTATCCTATTTGTAACTTCCTGCCAGCTTTCAACAACCAAAGTCAGCAGGGAGTTGCAAATCCCAGGCAGCTTGCAAGCAGGCTGACAGGCAAGTAAATGGCATGTATGTGTGATTTTGGGCCCACAGATGGTTGTAGAGACCAGGGTGGATAAAAATCAAAGATTTTTTAAAAATCAAATCAGATTTTTTAAAATTTAAATCAGACTTTTTATTTTTATCAAATGTCAACTCATAAAACATTTTATATACATGTTTTATAGTTGTCAACAGAAAGAAGGGGGGAGTTCCAAAGAGCAGGCAGCAGTGTGGAATCGAAAGTACATCCCATTCAAATTCTCTTCAGAGATTGATTAGATGACTGAAGCTTCTGCCGCGCAAAAATCTAATTGGACAGCATGATTGATGACTCTTGGCTATGGACGTGTTTCGTTGGATGATACACCCAGAGGGATCGGGGGGAAAGCAGGATCAAGGGTAACAGTGAATTACGTATCTCAGAATCGGTTATGCCCAGGCTACTGCCAGCATGTTCACTTCTAATAAATACTTTTTAGGTTTGGGAGTGTGGCTCGAGGCTCATGATTTAATTGAAGTAACTGCCGGAATCCTGACATCAAATTTATTTTAATAAAATGCTTTTGGAGTAAAAAATCTACCTAAAGATAGTTTTCTATTTAAGATACATTAATAATTTAGTTGATTCAGCATGAAATAGAGCTGTTATATAGCATGAGGCTGTACATTCTGCAATATTTACATTTTTGGTAAACTCATTCAATGAATCCAAGCTCTGCAAGCTGAGATAACATGCACTGCATTGATGTATTCACACAATTTCACAGTAGTCATGAGATAAATCATAAAACAAAGTTCAGGATATTCATTTATCCTATTGTTTTGCAAATCTATGTACACTACAAACTGTATGTTTGTTTGAGGAACAATGCATCTGTACCACCAAGCTGTTAAGTGTGAAGAGGAAGGACAAGCAGTAAAAATGAAAGTGAAACCTTCTAAGCAGTTTATAAATATAATATTAAAGAGCACCTGATATTTCAGATCCATCATGATAGCACCTGTTAGCGGGTATCCACTCATCTGCTGCCTGCCACATCCCTCACCTTGTTATGTCATTGCCGCATTACCAGCCATCCGATTAAAGTGATTGGGACTGTTGGTGAGTCAATAGTGGGTCAGAGGATGAGCTGCTGTGGGACAAAGATGACAGTTGCTCTTTAAAAATTATGATTGAAATTGAGTTGATTTTTTTTAAATTCATATTTATATGCCGCCCTTCTCTGGAGACTCAGGGTGGCTTACAATTTTTGGGATACAAACCAATGCGCTCAGCAATAGCCTTCATTCCATTGTATATGCCAGCTTATTACTAAGCGGCATTTTTACAAAGTCTGCTTATTGCCCCCAACAATCTTGGGTCCTCAATTTACCTATCCCAAGAGGATGGAAGGCTGAGTCAACTTTGAGCCTGGTGGGATTCGAGCCTGCACTAATTGCAGGCAGCTGGAATTAAGTGCTAGTATTTAGCACCCTGCACCACCAAGGCTCTTTAATATATAATTTAATATATGGATAAATAAAATATGATAAAATTATATTTCAGTGTCACCCTACAATCTACTCCAATCAGTCTCACACATGTTCATCTCAGCCTGCACCACCAAAAACCACCCTTAAATCAGTGGTTCCCAAAGTGGGCGGTACCGCCCCCTGTGGGGTGGTGGGATGACTTAGAGGGGCTCTAAGAGGCAAGGGGGCGGCAGAGTAGTGCTGCAGGTGCGCCCCTCGCAGGGCGCAATTCAGGGTTCATTACCATCCCCAGTAGTTCGGAAAACTGGTAAAAGGGGCCCTGAGTGGCCCTGCCTTCTCTGCCGCTCTCTGTTCCCTCAGTCAGTCCTTATTACATGCACTGAAATTGCTACGCGATGTGTGACATTGTGCAGCCCATACAATAAGCTGATGGCCACAGCGGCACTTTGGAGAAGCGGAGCAAGCAAAGCCGAAGGTCAGTAATTTTCACTCCAAAAAGCATCCAGACACCGTGTCTTTTTTTCCAGCCCCACCGAAAAAAAAGCCTCTGGTGAGCGCTGGAAGCTTGCAGGGAAATGCGAACCTCCAGCTTTGCTCTGCTTCTCCAGCGCAGCCACGCTGCCGTCAGCTGAAGCGCCATTTATGCAGCCTCACCCTGTTGACTGCTGTAGCACTTCCCTTGGACTTGCTTGAGCAAGTCCCTCCAGTGCAGCGGGCTCAATGGGGTGGACCTACGGGGCAGGTGCCTTGAATGCAGCAGTGACGCATTGGAGAAGTGGAGTAAGCAAAGCCGGGGTTGATAACTTTCACTACAAAAAGCCTCCAGCTGCCGTGAGTTTTTTTTGGTGCAGCTGCAGTCCAGCCGTATCAAAAAAAACACATGGCCACTGCAGGCATTTGTGACAAGGGCGACATGTGGGCTGGCAGGGAGCTCAGCGTCCACAATGGCACAGTCCTG
>CM019155.1:46353408-46588902 GCA_009733165.1 Naja naja | reverse complement strand
GTGTATGGCTGTCAAAACTCCAAAAACAGGTCAAGTAGCCCTGGGGAGGTCAGTCATAAATTAGAACATTTGCTAAGCAACCAGCCATTAAGCAAGGACTAGTTGTATTTGGTTTTCCAGTCACATGGCCACGCCCACCTAGTCACATGACCAACAAGCCATGCCCACCCGGTCACATGACCAACAAGCCATGCCCAGCTAGCAAGTCACGCCCAGCCAGTCACATGACTACCAAGCCACACCCACAGAACTAGTTGTTAAGAAATTTGAATCCCACCCCTGGCTGGGGGGCACTAAGGATGAGTTTGTAGCACCAAGGGGGCAGTGGACTGAAAAAGTTTGGGAACCACTGATTTAAATAAAATAAGCCTTTTTTACTAGTGATTTAAATTGTGATTTAAATCAACTTGATTTAAATCAAATCCATCCTGGTAGAGACACATGAGAACAATTTCGAATAGTCATGGGGATAACAAATAGCTATGGGGATATTTACTCAAGCTATTTGCAACCTTCACTGCTGATTTGCTCATTGATTTTGCTTTTGGGAAGCCAACGAAAGATTATGAATTGTGAATGAAGAAACTGCAGCCAAATGTGACCACTTACCAAGTGCCCAGATCACAATCATGTGACCATGGAGGTTATGTGGCAGCCAGAACTTTGATGACCGGTGGTAAATAACACTTGTTCAGCACTATTGCAACTTCAGACAATCGCTAAATGAATGATTGGTAAATATGCAACTTGTTTATAGCAATTATTGAATTAACTGAAATCAGCTGAACATGGCTTAGAGAAGGTAAATGTTAAAAGCAAGATATAAATCCAAAATTAAATTAACATTAAAATACAAAATGTATAATGATTAAACTGCAAGTTAGTTGCCAAATGCCTCCAAAAGAGCCATGCTTTCACCAGCTACTAAAAATGCTTGCCATTGGCTCCCATCATGCCACATTTCTGATAAGGGGGATCAAGAAGCAGCTGTTCCCTAATATTTTTGCACAGGCAAAAATATTACATTAAATTGAGTTGAATTTCAGATTAATTTGGATTAAATTTCTATGCTTTCTTTTGGAAATAATAAAGTTGAGAGACTTTTATATTTAATATTGATTATCCAGTGAAGAATTTAAATGTTTGTATTCCTTCATATAGAATGGCTTAAAAGATTTTTATCCTAAACAACTAGGGATTACTACCAAATAAGAGAAAAAGAATTAAATTTTCTAAAGCAATCAAAGCTTTCAGTTAGTATTGTATAGATAATTTTCTCCTTTAAAATGTTGATATAATTTAGTTTTATTTGAAGAAGTTCTACATCTAATACAAAAATATCGTGTTCCAAGTTTTTTTAGCCTAATAATTATTTTAGAACTATCCAAAATGCAGTACACAATTCTGTAGCTGAAGAGGTTATATTTGGTTTCTATATGCTGCTTCAAGCTTGCTCTGTTTAATCATTTTTAAAGCTTAGGTGGTGTAAATTGAATTTAACACTGTAGTTGCAAGGGTGTTACACAAAAAGGCCAAAAGGAAAGCTTATGGCACTGATTCTTATTGATCTCAAACTCTGTAGCACCCTCTGTTGTCATGTGGAAGCAGAATCAGGTATACTGTTTTCAGCAACTGAATATCCATCATCAAAATAATAAAATGTACTTTATAATATAACTAACCAAAAGTTGATAGTTTAACCTTTAACTTAAAACCTCATTTTATTCCTATTTTTGTAGTTCATCAAATAGTGAGTTTAGACTTATTGCAGGTTTTAACAAATTTCTATAATATGTGATTTGTTTTATAGAAAGAGAAATTTCACATGTGTGGTATATAAAACTTCCAAGTTGTATGTTTCCCATTTTTAATTCTTTCACTGCCATGCTTCAAATAGAAAAAAAACTGAATTTATCAGTGCTAGAATTAAAAATGTATAATTGTATGGAACAGATGTTTTCATAAATATTTGGTATAATTGATTTCAACTAGAAACAAAGCAATTGCTTTTTTTCTAAATTATAATACCTTTCCCTATATTAAATACTGTATTTAATATTGTTAATGAAACAAATCTGTTTGATTTTCACAGTGAAAATGAAAGAAGACTTGATTGTATTATATTTTGATCTTCAAATCAATTAGAAAATATTCTTAAGTGGTAAAGCTAAAAATCTTTATAAAAATAAATTACCGTAAATTCTGGCTCAGCAGGAATCTTTTTGCATTTATAATTATTAGTATTACATAGTATTGCCATACCCTTTGACCTCCGTTTCCCCTAGCAGTTTTCTTCCAAGGGCTAAAATTCGAGAATTGTATATATTAGCATCATATTTGTATACTGTGTGTGCTGTCACTACAGAAAAGAAAATATCCATTTATTCTTCTTGGATGCCAATTACTTTCCTTGCTATTTCTGCATTTATAAAAATACCATTTAATTGAGAGAGCATCTTTTTAAAAAAGTTTTAAAATAAGCACAGCTTAATTGTTTTACACCTGAAAGCTCAACTGCAGCTGCAAGAAATTTTGAGCAAACCAGTATTCTTGACTGATCTGTCATCTACAAAGTGTGCAAAGAAAAATAGGTAGCTGTCATTAAAATTACATTTCAGCTTTCAATAACCATTTAATGAGTAGTGTAATTATATAAGTATGGTACCTCAAGTACTTCACTCAATAATTAAAAATAATCTCATCTTTAAAGTGAAAGCTCTAATTATTATTTGACTTAACCAGGACCACTGTTATGATCTCCAGTGGCATCTCAGAATGTTTTGAAGGTATAAATTAAAACTGAATAAATCATTAAATTATTAAGCTTTAGATATGCTAAAATGAAAGTATGTAGTATTTTTAAAATATGCAATTGCATTTCACAACTTTGTAATGTAAGCAACTTCTTTCCTTTTCCCTTTTTTTCTTCTCTAAGATCACAGATTGTGCCCTTTTAAAAATATACATATTGGTATATGATTTTTTTTTCTTGAGTTACTTCGGAGCAGAAACCATGGTGATTAATAATGATCAAACATTAACTATTTTTTTACAAAAAAGAATGTAATATTCTTCTGGTTATATTATTTGTCCTTTCATCTTGATTTGTGAAAAGTAGAAATTTGAAATTCAAAATGTTTACATTATCCAACCAGCAAATTAATTTTCTTTTATAACTTTAATAATAAAGACCTATGTGCAACTTACAAAGAGAAAATGATTTTTTTTCGACTACAAATTTATATTTTAAAGTTGTCCACAATTAATAAATAATATAGTTTTGTTGTCCCCTCTCACTTTATTGATGTGTTCCTATATTTAAGTAGAAAATAATATGGACAAATCTAGTTTCTATCTTAAATCTGCCGTTTTCATCACTATACTATTTCTAATCAATTAGCTCTATGAATTGATTTCCCCCCCCAAAATAAACATTAATGATCTTCTGCTGTTCCAATCTTTTAAAAAGAGGGAAAACGTGCTTAGAAGTACCTGTAGAGCAATCAGTATGATATCAATACCTAGAAAATCCTTGAAAAGATAAGCAGTAGGTTTGAAAGTGCATAGAAAGAAACGTGATTACTAGAAAACAGTATGTTAAAGATACTCGTTGCCAAATAAATCAATGCTTTTTTGGATAAAGTAATTAGAATAATCACTTTAGATTATGAGTATGTTGTGGTTTTAGAATGCAAGAGTATGTTGTGGTTTTAGAATACTTAGATTTCAATAACGAATTTGACAAAATTGACAGTTTATAAGTTCAGATGAATGTTTCCATTACCTGATGAAATTGCAGTTGGTTGAATTGCTATACCCAAAGCAATTGTAACCTTTAATGGATTTATATTTATAGTTGTGATCCTTAATGGATTTATATTTATCGAAGGGAGTATATATACTTCTGTAAAGCCTTTGATTCAGTGGTACACGACAAACTACTCCTAAAACTAAAATCTTATGGTATCTCTGGACACCTTCATAACTGGATAGAAGCATTCCTGTCAAACAGACAGCAAATGGTCAGAATTGGGAGCATCTTATCAAATTCTGTACCTGTCAACAGCGGTGTCCCCCAAGGCAGCGTTCTAGGACCAACTCTCTTCATACTCTACATAAATGACCTCTGTGATCAATATTAAGAGCAACTGCGTTCTCTTCTCTGATGATGTAAAGCTATTCAACACCACAGACAATGCTGCTACCCTTCAGAATGACCTCGACTATGAATCAGAATGGTCAAACCAAATGGCAACTTCAAATCTCAACAAATAAATGCCCTGTCTTACATATTGGCAAAAAAAATCAGAAAATAAAATACAAGCTGAATAGTCAAGACCTTGTTGATGATCCAAACTCCGTCAAGGACCTTGCAAATACTCATCTCTAATGATCTAAGTGCTAGAGCTCACTGTAACTACATAGCCAAAAAGGCATTAAGAGTTGTTAACCTAATCCTACGTAGCTTTTTCTCTAATAATAACACACTACTAACTAGGGCATACAAAACATTTGCTAGACCAATATTTGAATACAGCTCATCAGTCTGGAACCCGCATTACGTATCTGATATTAATACAGTTGAGAAAGTCCAGAAATATTTCACAAGAAGAGTTCTCCACTCCTCTAATCATTGCAGAATACCTTATGCCACCAGAAATTCTAGACCTAGAAAACGTAGAACTACGCCGCCTTCGGTCCCATCTATAGTATATAAAATTATACATTGCAATGTCCTACCTGTCAATGAATACTTAAGTTTCAACCATAACAATACAAGAGCATACAATAGATACAAACTCAAGGTAAACCGCACCAAACTTGATTGCAGGAAATACGACTTCAGCAACAGAGTGGTTAATGTCTGGAATACTCTACCTGACTGTGGTTTCTTCTCCAAACCCCAAAAACTTTAACCTTAGACTGTCTACTATTGACCCCTTTCCTAAGAGGTCTGTAGGGGGCGTGCATAAGCGTACCAATGTGTCTACCATTCCTGTCCTATTGTTTCTTTTTATTTTTCTTATATGTATCGCTTTCATGTATTCATAACTATGTTTATACTTATACCTGTTATAATCGCTTGACAAAATAAATAAAATATAGTGGGGTACCTTAAGGTGCTATTCTAGGACCAGCGCTCTTCAAAATCTTTAAAAATACCTTGGATGAGGGATAAAAGGAAAGTTATCAAATTTGGCAGACAACGTAGTCTGCAGATGGGGACTTTCTGAACACATCAGAAGACATTCTTAAATTTTAAATTATCTCAATAGTTTCCACAGTAACTTTCCATCAGTGTTTGTGCTTTTGCTGCTACTTACCTTCCCTTTGACCCATCCATCCTGATCTTTGAAACATCTTTCCAGAAAGGTGTTAAGAGACTTTGTCAAATTTAATCTGCTAAGTTTGAAATCACTTAGGTCTATGAAATCAAGTTTTTACTGTCTTTCAGAAGAAATGTGCTACTATAATCAATCGGGAGAGTAAATTGTATTGATCATATTTTAACATTAATGTTCATTAGTAGAATTTATAGGGAGGAAGAAATTTATAAAATTTGATTTATCAGAGTTCTTGATAGAGCTATTAATGTGATACCTTTTCCAACTTTACTTCTCTAATATCATACTGTGTTTGCTTTTTAGTATAGTACAAGGTAGCTGTTATCAGTTATTGAAGTTCAAAAATAAAGCTTCTCATGTATAATGGTAAAGAAGTCTGTAGAAAACTATTTATTGTGTAGTGCCTATTAAAAATATTTTTAGCACTTCCGGTTTGGGACTCTTCGGAGACAGACCGAAATCTGTGACTGTGCGTGGTTTTGATCTGTGCTCACCGCCGGAGCACCCCGAGCCGGCTGGCTTCGGGGCTAAGCCACCCTGTAGAGGTGGTGAAGAGGGGGGAGACTGCTAGCAGGATCGAGGAGAGCCACATCTCTCCTTTCCAGGTGGCTTTTACTCCCTTTCCCGAAGGCGGCTGCAGCGGTGGTCAGAAATGGCCACCTCAAAGAAGAACCCGACCGGACAAGATCGTGCAGGAGGAAGTTGGAAAGAGAAAGTTTGACTGACTGGACTGAACAGAGAAAATACCCATTTAAGGTACCTGGAATTTGAGCAACAGAGAATAATACTATCCCTAAAAAAGACTTTCTAAAGCAGCGAGAGGAAAGTGAAAGGAACAAGAATTGTTTTTTCTTCCTCTTTAAAACTGACAGTTCTAATAGATCTTAAATGTTAAGAAGAAGAGATTTGAATAAGAATTGATATTAATCCTCTTTGACATCAATAGGCCATTCTTAGCTGAAAATAAAGTGTCAAAGGGATAAAGATTTTTGAATAATTAAGCCTTTTAAAAAGAGAGAAAGAAAGCAGAGGAGGAAAACAAAAAGGGTGGAATCTGGAAAAATGGAGGATACCACCTGGAGCTAAAAAGTATTGAGAGTAAAAGACTTGAGAAGGATACATCCTAGCTGCAATCCTGTTACAAGATAACAAAGCCCCTCGAAAGAGAAAGTGAGAAAAGAAGCAAGAAACAATTATAGACTATTGTATGATTCCTGGAATTTTGGCAGTGGATCCTAGTGAAATGGACTAAAATTAATTGGGGATTGTTTAAAAAAACTAAAAACTTTCCAAAATGCCATCACTCCTTGAAGAACTAAAAATGATACTTAAAGAATATAAAGAAGAAGCACAAATGAAAGGAGAGACTTTTGCCCCATTTCAATTTATGGAAATGGAGATTTTGAAATATCAAAAACAACAAGAAACGTTTGCTGAACAAGAAGGGTGGGACAAAGAAGAAGCCATCTTCAATGACCAAGCAGTTTTAAGTGTGGTAAAAAGAGGAAGGGGGAAAGGAGTTAAAAGTTAAGATCTGAAGCAACAACAAAAAGTGCAATTTGGAAAGTAATTATAATGCCAGAAAGAAGCAGAAGGGGGATCTCAGAAGGGAGATTTGGACAGAAAAGGGAACAACAAAGAGAGGGAAAAGAAGAGGGGGGGGGATGGAAAAGAAAAGAAGCTATAAAGGTTTGGAACAAGATAGAAAGAGACAGGAAAAGTGTACATGGATTAAAGGGATTAATTTATTTAAGAGACACAGAGACAATGGTTAGAAGTTTAATTTAAAAAGAATTCTACAAGGGTAAATGAGATAATATTGCTATATTAGAAAATGTGTTAGATCTAATGGAATATTTTTTCTTAGTAATTAAATGATGTAAAGAGGATAAGAGAAGGTTTTTAATGATTTAAAAATTTAAAAGAAACATGAAAGGCTTTAATGTTTTTTAAATATAGTAATAAGTTAATATGAAATACAAATGATCAAAATGAATGATAATTAATGTTATTTGCTAATAAGATGGATATTAATATTAAAGGTGGAGCTGAATTTGAAATAGAAATATATATTTTATATATATGTATATCTTCTTTTTTTTGTTTCTCGTTAAAGAATTTAATGTGTATTTGTAAGGGAATGTACAAAGCAGAATTCGGTTGATAGCTATGTTACAAAATGATTTGTGAAGGTGTACTTTAAGTGTTGAGTAATAATTGAATAGATAATAGTTAAAAGATATAAAGGTGTTACAACTCCAGCTTTAGCAACTACAGGCCAAAATATGTATAAGGAAAAAGAGTATGAAATTGTAAACAGGACAGATAAAAGTGTTAAAATATTAAGTGGAAAGATATGGAAAACTAGAAAAAGAAATGTAATTGAAATTAGAAAAGAATGGAATAATTAAAAATAAGATTATAGAAAGTAGATAAAAGGAAAAGCTATGGAAAATAATCATGAAAATGGATATAAGATATGGATTAGAATACATAAGATGAATATGTAATTGCATTTATGTCTGTATGGAGAATTGACAACCCGGGAGCACAATGTTCTCAAAAGAAGATGTTTTATGTTCTTTATGTATTTGTTTGTCTATGTCTGTCTTCAAAAAATAAAAAAAAATTATTAAAAAAATATTTTCAGCATAGGAATTACAGGTCTTACAAATATTCCCAAGGTGTGATTGTGCATAGTTGTATAGTATCTCCAGTTACATTGTTGTATCTCCAACAAAAGGTCTAATATTTTTATACATTCATATTTGTGCATCTTGCAGTAACATACTGAAAACTCTTATGTCTTATCATTTCAGATGTGTCAAATGAAAATGGAAGAGTACAGCTTACTTTGGATTCTGATGGGATCTTTTTGTCATATAGGTGAGAATCCTACAACTTTTCTTTCTGGACAGCTTTTCTTAAATTTACATTCATAAAAAGAGGAAATAAAGTATATATTTATTAAACATATATTTTATTCTCATAATGTTTGCTGAACTTAAATCAAATGGATCAGAAAATTATTCAAAAACTTATTCTACAGCTTGGAATGGACAATTATTGTGATACTTACGCATTTTATTTCAAAAATATAAAAGAAACACTCAGTATATTTTTGAATATCTACAAATAAACTTCTTATAATCAGATAGTAAAATATGTTAAAGTTGTCATTTTTAAATTCACTTCCAACTCTCATATCATGTTACAAAGATTATCTGCCTGTGACTGTATGGAAAATCATCCAGGTCATGGTTGTCCCAAAGGTGCTTTCTCAAAAGGCAACTGGACTTTCTTTGTTTTTCTTTGAAGACATTTTGCTTCTCATCCAAGAAGCTTTTTCAGAAATTGTGTGACTGTTTCTTTGAGTGCTTTCAATCTGCTATTTAGATTCTTACCAATAATCATCTTGACTTCCATTAGTCTATTTTTCAATTATTATTTTTTCCCCAAATTTTTCAAGTACTTCATTAAATGAAATGATATTCTGTCAATTCTAATATTTTGAACCATTCAATTTTAGATGTTATTGAGGATTGTAGGAGATATAGTTGGAGGATGACAGATTGGGGAATCTTGTCAAAAGGAGTCACAAGAAGTTGAGCTGCATATTTTTTCAATATATTATGGTTCATCCACAGTCAGCCACATGGTTAGATTGGATTTGGCATTTTTATCCACCAACCAAGTCCTTCTCAAGGACCTGGGATAGCAAATGTTACTGTCTGATGGTATTAAAGGTATATCAGGATGCCTTTTACAATTGACTAATGGTTCAAGTAGAACTCCAGTTATTTTGGCATTGCATCCAAGGAGCCTGTTATTATTGATACTGTTTTTGCTTTCTTCTGTCACAGTTCTACTTACATTTGCATGTCTTTAAATCTTGTGATTTTCTCCAGTTCTTTGTTTTCTATTCTGTTTTCCTCAGGTACTGCCACATCCACCATCCAGACTCTTTTGTCTTTTTTAATTTCATTTGTTTAAACTGGAATTTTATGTGGAAGGTGCTTGTCTGTTTGAATTTCCAGAACACATTATCTTCTTCACTTTCGATTACTTTGTTTACGTTGGTCCCAACAATTTTTATGTGTTTAAGTAAGTAGCATTTCTTATAAATATTCCAGTGCACCATTATTTCTACTTGTTTGTGGTGAGTCTGATATTTTTATAGCAGCTAGCTAGGTGGTCCTTTTTATCAGCTTCCTTGCAGAAGCAACATTTGCTGTCTATTACTGTCTTCTCAGTTCTGCCACTTGTGAATGCTTTTGTTCTAAAAGCTGGATCTTGTGAAGCTAGAACCAGCCTTCTATCTCCTTCTTTAATTTTCCTACTCTTAGCCTTTGGCAGGTCTTATTATCTCCTTGGTCTGTTTGTTTTTAAATGTATTGGCCATGTAATACTTTTTCATGCCATATGTCTTTTTTATTCATTATTTAGTCTTTCTTGTTATATACAACCTCCATTCATATTGGTCTTGTTTCTCTTGCAGTTTTCCAAAATCATCTTGTCAGTTAAGGCTGGTCAATTAAGGCTAACCATTAAGGTGCTCGTCTTATTTTTTAACCTCATCTTCCATTTTGGTAATGCATTGTTTGGCATTCCCCCTTTGTTGATTTTGCAATTCAGGTATTCAGGTGCAACTGTATATCAGTTGGTTTGCTTCTTGCAATGAGTTGGTGCTTATATTTGATATTACCATATTGATATCTTTTAATTCTTGTACTAGCTATTTCTTTGGAACAAGCTTCAATGTGCACAATCTTATAATTTTTTTTGTATGTGCTGTTTTTGATGTTCAGTTATTATCTGTTTCACTTTTCTTCTTTATTCACTCTGAGGAGAAAGCAGAGGAAGGGGTGCTTGATTTGGGAATGAGAAGAATTCAGTAGCTATGCTGGTTTCCTCTACTGCTGTCTTCCCCAGTTTACCTCTATAATCTAAGCTATTTCTCGCAAGTCTTCAATTTCTTTGCCTCATGTAGATCTTTGCAATTTTTCCAATTCTACTTCTGTGAATACCTTATTTCATATTATTAAATGATACCGATCTCCTAGCTTCTGTTCTATTACTAGTTATTTATTTAATTAATTAATTAGCATATGACATCTACAGAAGTCATGCAATCACTGATATACAACATTAATAAAACATTATATGGACAAACACAAATATATTTAAATAAAGCATCAGCATATGTATGTATATAAAATCTGTAGACAAAACAAGACTTTGTTTTCAGTTTTCATATATTTGTGATATCCGATTTACATTCCAGCTTTTCTTCCAAAAGTCCTGCAGCTGCTGGCTCAGCCAATAGTCGGAATGCTATAGCCCATTTGTCACTAGATATCCACAATCTGCAATACTTAGTACTGTCCTTGTTGACCTGAGCGATAACTGATCCGGTATCAGTTTCTGTAAATTATGACTTGCCATATTATTTAAGGGAAAGGCACTCTTGATCTGGCTCCTTTGATAAGACATGTCCTGCATGGTTGAACTTTTGGTGTAGGTCTCATCTGCCCCACAACCATGTGAAGATAGTGCCTCTCTGGGGGCACCTTGTTATTACAATTGTTGGTTCACAACCAGATATTTAGACTAGACCTAGCATTTTGGTTCATTATTATTATTACATATATTATGGCTGCCAGTTCTTTAGCTGGTGTTGGCCTTCATATATATTGAGTCCTTCGGAAGAAGCTAGGAAGTCACAATGTTTTGGCATAGTATCAGAACAGATCCAAGCAGTGTGGCCTTTTGTAATTGATAGATGGATATGTTGTCAGTGGGCATAATTTTCTAAGTGCTGTTCACAATGTGCCGATAACCATTTTTGTATATTCTTCCCATTTTGATTTCCAAATCTTGACACTTTGTGATCTTCTCCATTGTTTTTCTTTTATTCTGCTACTCCTGGTATTGCTACACCAGTTATCTACATTTCCTTCTTTTATCATTAATATTATTCCTTATTTCTTATTTTATTAATTATGTATTAATACAATGCAAGGATTAGAAGGTTATCTATAAACTGCTATCTAATGGAGGAATACACTACTATAGTATCCTGTCAGATGGCAATCTGGTTTCTGTTCAAACACTTAAATCAGAAAACACAAAAAAAGAACAGTTCAGAGTTTCTTGGAACATTCTTTTCCAATTTTGAACAGTTCTTACCATTAGAAATTCTCTCCTGAACTCCACTCAAAAACTACTTTCTTTTTTGTAAGTGAAATCTATTGGTAATTGTCAATATATTACTCATAACACTATTGCCCCGTAGTCTGTATGGTAGTTTTTCAGATACTTTAAAGCACTTATCATGTTTCTTCTCAGCTGTCTTGTCTCATCTCCAGGTTAAACACACTCAGCATCTGAAGATGATATTCAACAGGTTCTGACCAGTTCTGGAGAACCGGTAGCGGAAATTTTGAGTAGTTTGGAGAACCAGCAAATACCACCTCTAACTGGTCCCGCCCCCATCTATTCTCTGCCTCCCGAGTCCCAGCTGATCGGCTGGGTCTTCTTTCGTTGACCTGCACAGGAGAACGGAGCTGGAAAGCAGGTTAGTGGGATGGGGAGGGAATGAAGATTTTGCAGTATCCTTCCCCTGCCACGCCCACCAAGCCATGCCCACCAAGCCACACCCACAGAACTGGTAGTAAAAAATTTTTGAATCCCACCACTGCATTATATACAACTTCTTTTTCTAGCCATTGTCATCTCCTTTTTGCTAGTGTCTTTCTAAAATGAGTGCCAAACCTGAATACAATAGGGTTTTGTCAAGATAGTATAAAAAAACCCAATGACTTCTCTTACAATTGCTTTAATATTATTTTTATCTTTCTTATCTTCTTTCCTATCCCCTTATCAGTATCATATTATGGTTATTATTACTTTGTTCCTTTGCATGTACGTTGAGAGTTTCTGCACCAGAAATAAATTCCTTGTGCGTCTAATCTTGACCAAATATTCTATCCTGTTCTGTTGTGTTGCATTGTGTTCCATTCTACCCCACCCCATTCCATTCCAATCTATTCCATATCTTGATACTTGTGCCTAGGACTTCACTTGCTTGTTTTACAGTTGACTCATACTGTTGCTCATGTGCAGTTTGTGATCCATTGAGATACAAAGATCTTTTTTGCATATATTACCTGCAATAGTGGGATTCAAAGAATCTTTACTACCGGTTCTGTGGGCATAGCTTGGTGGGCGTGGCAGGGGAAGGATACTGTAAATCTCCATTCGCTCCCCACCCCATTAACCTGCTTTCCAGCGCCATTCTCCTATGCAGGGCAACAAAAGAAGACCCAGCCAATCAGCTGGGACTTGGGAGACACAGAGCCAGTCAGAGGTGGTATTTGCCAGTTCTCCGAACTATTCAAAATCTCCGCTACCGGTTCTTCAGAACTGGTCAGAACCTGTTGAATACTACCTCTGCTACCCACTGTGGATCTTCCATCAAATATTTATGCCTTTGATTTTACCTATTCAAATGTAATACTATGTCATGCATTTACTATGTATTTGCCCATATTAGAATTTGTCTTGCTGTATTCTGCTCATTATTCTGCCTAGCTTCTCAAGATTACTAGATTCTAAAGTGTTTGTTACACCTCCATCTTTTTCACCTGAAAATTTGATCATCATATTTTTTGATTCTTCATCCAAGCTGTTTAGAAATCTGTTGAATATTACATAGTTTAGGTTGGAGTCCTGAATTATGACACTCAACTGTTCCTTTCAGTTTTCTACAGAGCAATTTCTATAACTTGGGTACAATTGTTCAATCATATCTTATCCTTCTAATGGTAGAATAATCCAGCCCACATTTTATCATCTTTCTCCTTTCATATCTCTGGATACTTCCTCAAATATTTTGCTGAAATAAAGATGCATTACACTTTTTACCCCATGGTCAATTAAACAAATAACTTCTAAAGAAGATTAGTTTAGTTTGATGTGAATTGTTATTAATAAACCTATTCAATCTCCTGCTGTGCAATGCTTTATTTTATGAACACTTACAAACCAACTGTTTAATTATCTTTTACAGAGTTTTGTTCATTGTCAATATCTAGCATTGAATGCCTTCCATGATAGAGAAGACCCGTCTTTAAATAGTTGCTATTTGATATTCAGTTGTTTTCTGTTTATAATTACACCTGTGCAGTTGATGCCAGTGACCAGCCATGTCTGTATGCATGTGATCTGTCAATACACTTATTCACTGTTTAGGGCTTATATTCTACAACCAAAACAATGAACCTGGTAGCTAGTTTCTATTATATAAATAGCAGAAGCTATAAACTGAATATACTTAAAGTGTTTGAGAGGAAATTAATCATGATGGCAGAAACGTATTAAACAGACATCTTGAGCTGTTAGTAATATTAAATAGATTATTATTACCAAACTGATTATTTATTCAACATATTTCCTGCACAGTTTAGCATTATTGATGTATGGCAGAAGTTTTGTTTGCTGCAAGAATAAGGATAATAGAAACTTAGAAGAATTACAAAAGAAAAAACTGAAATATTACATAGGCATAAATATTCAGACCTTCCCTCAATACTTGCTTGAAACACTTCGGCTGCAATAACAGCCTTGAGTCTTTTTGGGTATGCTGTGACAAGCTTTGGACACCTGGATTGGGGGATTTTCTGTCATTCTTCCTTGCAGATCCTCTCAAGTTCAGACAGGTTAGATGGGAGCTGTTGGTGGACAGCCATTTACAGGTCCCTCAGAATTGTTCGATAGGGTTCAAGTCAGGGCTCTGGCTAGGCCACTCTGTAGAGTTGTCCCTAAGCCACTCCGGTGTTGCCCTTGGCTGGCCCCGCAGTGCTTCCTCGTCAGTTGAAGGCTTCATTCAGCCTTCAAACAGTAAGGCTGGCCCACATAAATTAGCAGAGCACCAGGGCCACGGATGGCATTGGTTCCTGCACTCAGCCAATTCTGATTCCATGGCTGGCCTTACTGTGTGAAGGTTGAACAAATCCTTCAACTGAGCAAGGAAGCACTGCGGGGCCAGGCCCTTCACACCTATGTTCAGCCTACTGGAGTTTGCTGCACCGGGGCCGCGCAGAGCCCCCCTCCTCTCTCCCCCCCTCTCTGCAGCAGCAGTTGCAGCATTTCAGTGCTTGACTGGCAGGTCAGTCAAGTAAACAGGTGCAGTCAAGTAAAAAGGCAGCTCCGCACCCCTCCCCGGCCTTACTTCATACTCCACCCACCACCATCTCGCTACACAGGTGGCTCCTGCTGCCCGCGCTGTGGCCAACAGCTTGGTTGAAGATCGCTCTCCCATACACCCATGCACACACAAACACACACAAACAGGTTGCATTAGATCTCTCTCTCCCTCCCCCCCCCCGTCTTGCCCCATTTGCATGGAAGCGTGCTCTGTGGGACAACAAGGTTTCATTAAGTAGTTAAGTGGAAAGTAGGTGGTGGGGGAGCAGGAGAACGGCAAACATTTTCGCACTGAGAATTAAAGTTTCTGGGTCCCTGACTCTCTGCAAAAGAGGATGGGTGCCTGAATCTGCGTGTTATTATAGCACCCAGGAGCATCCATTCTCTGCACGAAAAGTATTTCCAAGCCAAATCTCCTTTCCCTTCCTCAGAGGCAAAGAAACAGAGAAACAAAGAGGGGAAACATGTTTGCAAGGTAAGTGAGTTCTTATGGCAGGAAGGGAGACAGAAGCATGAGGTATCTTAGTGGGTCAGGGAGGCCTTGAAGGCCTGCTCTGTCACTAGGCTCCCCACAACCTTCTCCATCCTGAGATACCTCATGTGCACATTGGTGTTCTTGAATTATGAGATCTTAAGGAAATTATCACCTCCTTGTGTATTTCAAACAGCTATTTCCAGTGGGGAAAGGACGAAGCAAGTGGGGGAAAATATTTTCCTTTGCCATATTTTCAGTCCGGATGGCAGGGACCATGGTAGGGGTCCCTACAGGAGAATCCTTTTAAGAATTATGTATTAATAGAAAAGCAACTAACTTATCTCTGTTCTTAAACTCTAAAAGCTGTTGCACATAAAAAACAGAGGAGCTCTGATCAATTATCAGAGTCATCATTTTGACAGTTTTGCTGTACTATAGTCTGCGGACACCCCTATGAAATGCAAGCACGGGACAAACTGAGCCTGGTTTGTTCTCAGTCTTATAAGTGGTCACAAGCTACTAGCAAAAGTGGCATTTGATCACAAGATGAGGAATGTTTCGCCTTTTGCATTTGAGCATCCAAGAAGGAACAGGAAAGACAAAGAAAAAGGAAAGGGGGAAGAGAGCAAAGAAGGAAAAAGAAGGAAAGAGGGAAAGGAAGAAGAAAAAAGGAGAAGGAAGAAGGGAGGAAAAAAAGGAAAAAGAAGGGAGGGAAGGAGGGAGATTATAATGAGACAGAGTGAGGGTCTGAGGCAAATACTGCCTTAGCACTTGGCCACCAGCAGCCCTGTTATCTTTTGCCCTTGTCCCTTCCTCCTGACCTCTCCTGGTGGTCTTCCATCCTATCACTGAGGATACTTTATTACAAAGCCGGGTCTCCTCATAAAGTGAGGCCTCCCTATGATCAACATACTTTGCCCTCCTGAGCACACCATGAGCATCCTGGCCAAGGAGAGCAAGCACAACAACAGTGGGTGTTGGCTACGCCCACCATGCCCACGCCCACCATGGCCCACCCACCATGGCCTCCCAAAGTTGACCACAATATTGATGCGGCCCTCAATAAAATTGAGTTGACACCCGTGATCTAGGTGTTCTGCTTCAGATACTGTGAAGTCTCCTCCCAAAAGGTAACAAAGAAAACCAGTCATGGAGAGGATGTATAGCATTCCAGACAATATTGCAGGCCCTAGTCAAACATCGCTTATATGCTATGTCCTGAATAAAAGGAAGTGAACTTCCAATCATCTTTTCTGCCATCCTTACCATTCTCTACACAGGCTTCCTATCTTAAACAGTAATACCTCCGAACCATGTAGTAATACAATAAAACAGAATGCTTTCAATTGTCTCTCAACAGAAGTCACTAACATCTAATTTATCAAGATAAGAAAATTCCCAAATACAAGTATTTTGTAAGTCTTAAGCTTTTTAAAGTCTTTACTAAGAAAAGATTGCCACTAATGGGTACCAAAATGAATAGGTGTAGGAGGAAAAGGGGTATTTCCCTCTTAGAATTGCCTCTTGAGTTTGAGTTTTGGAATCAGTCATTATTCCAAAACTAGAGCAGGGATATTGTCATGTGAGAAACTTTGATAGCTAGAATTCTGATGATCTGGCTAGAAGGGCTTTGCCCAAATTTATCTTGTACTCCAGTTGTACCCTTTTCTGGACCTGAAAACTCTTTTTATAAAAAGTTATGCTTTAGTTAGCTCCTTTGTAAACTGCAATGTGTTCTATATTGGACTACCTGTGAAAACTACTTTGAAAGTTAGAGCTGGCCTAGAATGCAACTGCCTGAATAATTATGGGCTCACCTCACTATAATCATGTGACACTATGTTGTGAACTGCATTGATTGCCCCATCACCTTTTCACAGCTTTCTCCACAAAAGGAGATTAAATATAGGATGATAGTGTGTAGGAAAAGGATATCCAAGGTAAACCCTCCTAGAGGAACCATATTAATACCTTTTTCAAGAGCTCTGGAGTTTCTACTTCCTACAAAAGGTATTCTACTTCTCAAATTTTGTATCTGTTTCAGATTTGGAGGGAATGTGAACAATTTTATTCACTTTTATTTGTTTGGAGTTGAGGGCCACGGTGGCTCTTGTAAGACGCTGGGCTTGCACACTGCTGAGATCGGCAGCCTGGCGATTCGATTCCCATGAGTGAATAAAACGTACAGGGACAATAAAAGAGCCTTCCCTGAATGCCTAACAGCATTCAGGCGTCCCATAGATAAAGATAACATCACCTGGAAAAATCACTTTCACAAAGGCAGGCAGCCACCTTGATGATCCATGGCTAACACGTCCCATACAATAAATAAATAAATAAATAATTGTAGATAACTATTTGGAGAATCAGAAAATACAGATTTAGTCTTTATTTCATTATATTTAGTTAGTTAGCTTACTTTATTGATTAACCCGTGGGCCATATTAAAGTGCAGAGTTCCAAACACAAATTATTACTAAAACCCGATAAAACAACTTAAAATGGAATTGGAATAAAATACAATTTAAAATGAGATTGGAATAAAATACAATAATTTTTTTTTAAATTCATATTTATATGCCGCCCTTCTCCGGAGACTCAGGGACAATTTTTGGAGCACAACCCAGTGTGCTCAGCAATAGCCTTCATTCCATTGTATATGCCTGCTTATTACTAAGCGGCATTTTTACAAAGTCTGCTTATTGCCCCCAACAATCTTGGGTCCTCAATTTACCTATCCCAAGAGGATGGAAGGCTGAGTCAACCTTGAGCCTGGTGGGATTCGAGCCTGCACTAATTGCAGGCAGCTGGAATTAAGTGCTAGGTATTTAACAGCCTGCACCACCAAGGCTCTTTAATATATATTTTATTTAATATATGGATAAATAAAATATGATAAAATTATATTTCAGTGTCACCCTACAATCTGCTCCAATCAGTCTCATACATGTTCATCTCATCCGAACCATTTTGCTCAAGTACTGTGCTGTACTAAATGTTGTTTCAAATTCCGGACGCACATAAGGTAATTGTTTTGATATGGGATTCCCAATGGAACATTTGTTTAGTATATAGATAGAGGTACCTATCTCTCACCCTCTTATATATGCAACAATCAAATAGGATGTGAGCCAGGTCTTCTACCTCTGCCGCTCTGCAAATGCAGATGCCCATTGTAGGGTATAGAATGGAATCTCCCATATCTGGCCATTGTGTCAATGTTTCACTACGTTGTACAAGGATTCTTTTGTACATAGTGGTCTGCTCTGTTGAAAAAAAATGAATCATATTTGTTCATGGATATATGAATAAGATTGCAGTTAGCCTTTTTCTCCCCATGTTGTCATGTAGTCAACTGTTATAGTTTTAAAACATCTTATGGCTGTATCTTCATTACAAGATCACAGAATAACACTTGTGCTTCAGAATTAATGTTGCAAAGAATAACAATGCTAAAATCATACTAAACCATAAAATAATACCATCCTTTATTGCACTGTATAGTATTAATTTATTGTTACAATTAGAAAGTGAAAATGATAGAGCTAGGTCATGCAGTATATTAAAGAAGAAAAAAATGCCTTGGCTTTTAATAGTTAGCAAACCTGGCACTGCTATTAAGTAGCATTACAGCATTTAAGGTGTGAAATGAATATTTTATGCTCAGTAACAAGTAACTCCAAACATATAATGAGGCGAGCTGTAAATTGCTGGCTCCAAGTTACAAATTACATTGCAAAGAACAGAAGAGAGCTTGATGAGCAGGAATGTAGGAATGTTAACATTAAAATGAAGTATAATTGTGTAAAAAATTAATAATGGAGAAATGGAAATTGGTCAAATCTCCAGTGTCTTCTGAGCAAGCTTTGAAAATAATTAAATTGTTAACAAAATGAATGAAACTAGAAGACCAATCTTTACAATTCAGTGCATTTATTTATATCTAATCCTAAACAGAAACATGTTACTGTTTTTAATATTATATCATTTTGAATTCGATGTAGAAAAATCTGTATGCATGTTTATAATTGTAGGAAATGACTATTCATCACATATTCATCTTCCTTTTTCATATTGTACACTGTGAGGTAAATGTTTTTATTAGTGTATTCCACAACTACACATCTAGAATTTTAGCCTGAATGTCTAGTTTATCAGCCTAAAGTGAGAAAGACTTTCACATAAAAGATGAGTCAACTAATGATTCATTATGAAAAGAAGTTTGCACAGATATGACTAGAAGATTTAATTGAGATTTGTCTTTTGAAATTCTTTTTATTGATCTATATTTTTATTTATTTCAGCTCACCACAAATAAATTGGAACTCTTAATAGTTTTTCACCCACTTTAGTCTAAAAGGGGTGTCAAACTGGATTTCTTCAAGGACCAGAGCAGCATTGTAGTTTTCCTCTGCGGGCTGGTGGGGGCGGGGAGATGAGACAAATGACTCTTGCAGCACCCTGCTGGCCAAAATGGACAGGGGGCTGCACATGGCCCCCCATGCCCTATTTTCAGCCTCCTGCAACACTTTGCGGGGCCTCGGCGTGGGCTGTTTTTGGCCAGCAAAAGCACCGCAGGCTGGTTCCTTGATATTTCCAGCCCTATGGGCCAGATTTAAGCACCCCGCAGGCCACATCCAGCCTGCAGGCCTTGAGTTTGACACCCCAGTCTAAAAGTATGTGCTTCTTAATGGTTGCAGTGCAGACTTTTTACTTGCATTTGCCTTCGGTCATCCCCATCTTCAAAAAGGGAGACCCAAACCTAGTTGAAAATTACAGACCAATCTCTTTATGCTGCGTCACCTGTAAAGTCATGGAATCAATTATTAACCAATCCATTATCCTCCACTTAGAGACAAACAACCTACTCTCTAATAAACAATTTGGTTTCAGAAAAAAACTATCCTGTAATCTGCAACTCTTATACTGCAAAAACATATGGACTACACAACTCGATCAGGGCAAAACAATAGACACAATCTACATAGACTTCTGTAAAGCCTTTGATTCAGTGGTACATGACAAACTACTCCTAAAATTAAAATCTTATGGTATCTCTGGACACCTGCATAATCAGATAGAAGCATTCCTGTCAAATAGACAACAAATGGTCAAAATTGGGAGCGTCTTATCGAATTCTGTACCTGTCAACAGTGGTGTCCCCCAAGGCAGCGTTCTAGGACGAACTCTCTTCATATTCTACATAAATGACCTCTGTGATCATATTAAGAGCAACTGCGTTCTCTTTGCTGATGATATAAAGCTATTCAACACCACAGACAGCACTGCTACCCTTCAAAAAGACCTCGACTATGTATCAGAATGGTCAAACAAATGGCAACTTCAAATCTCAACAAATAAATGCCCTGTCTTACATATTGGCAAAAAAAATCAGAAAATAAAATACAAGCTGAATAATCAAGACCTTGTTGATGATCCAAACTCTGTCAAGGACCTTGCAAATACTCATCTCTAATGATCTAAGTGCTAGAGCCCACTGTAACTACATAGCCAAAAAGGCATTAAGAGTTGTTAACCTAATCCTATGTAGCTTTTTCTCTAATAATAATAACACACTACTAACTAGGGCATACAAAACATTTGCTAGACCAATACTTGAATACAGCTCATCAGTCTGGAACCGACATCACGTATCTGATATTAACACAGTTGAGAAAGTCCAGAAATATTTCACAAGAGTTCTCCACTCCTCTACTCATTGCAGAGTACCTTATGCCACCAGACTTGACATTCTAGACCTAGAAAACCTAGAACTACACCACCTTCGGTCCGATCTAAGTATAGTATATAAAATTATACATTGCAATGTCCTACCTGTCAATGAATACTTCAGTTTCAACTGTAACAATACAAGAGCACACAATAGATACAAACTCAAGGTAAACCACACCAAACTTGATTGCAGAAAATACGACTTCAGCAACAGAGTGGTTAATGTCTGGAATAATTTACCTGAGTCTGTGGTTTCTTCTCCAAACCCCAAAAACTTTAACCTTAGACTGTCTACTATTGACTTCACCCCTTTCCTAAGAGGTCTGTAAGGGGCGTGCATAAGTACACCAACATGCCTACCATCCCTGCCCTATTGTTTCTTTTATTTTTCTTATATGTATTCATTTCATGTTTTCATAACTGTGTTTATCCTTATACTTATTATCTTGTAAGCGATTGACAAAATAAATAAATAAATAAAATAAAATAGAATTTATTGCAGTTTGGTATTTTAGGACATAAAGAGCGTAATTTATCCTGTTTTCCAGCATAATTTTTATTAAACGGCAACAAATGTAAAAGCATTGCATGCAATATTAATATTAAATAATGATTTCTAAATAAATATGGATCAATGAATAAGAACATTGACAAAATTTTGGCAGGCCAAAAATCTATTTTAAAAAATATTGAAAGGATTTTGACGTAGCAGAAGAATAAAATAACAGGCAGACTAGATTGGAAATTCCAAATTCCAAAGACTTCTTTCATGTTTCCACCCATTACATTGCAGATGGGATGGGATTGAATGAAAGGCTTCTTGAAAAGATTTTGAACTGAGCCAAATCTATAGAGGAAATCTTGATTCTTCGGGAAATTTGCTATTCACAATTCTTATGATTTTATAGATTACCAATAATATGGACCAGTAACCAGTGAAATTATTTTAAATTATAACTGATCTGTTTCTTAATAAGGTTGTAGTTTTCTGATTGAATAGAGTGGATGTACCTCAATCTTAGCTTTACTTGATAATCCATTCTGTTCATTGTAAGTATCCATTACACACACAAAACCTGTAACAGTATAAACCATTGTTCATTATAATTTGCATCAGAATGTATCAGTATTATTGGTTAACTCAGGGATGTTAAACTCAAGATCCGGCCCATGAAGTGCTTAGATCTGGCCCACTGGCCATCCTGGAAACAAAGAAGGACCAACCCATGATGCCTCTGCCAGCGAAAACAGCTCGCACAGAGCCCTCCCAAGCTCCGTTTTCACTGGCAGAGGGTTGAAGTTAGGCTGTCACAGCCAAAAACAGATTGGATGCCCATTTTCGCTGGCAGAATGCTCAGGCCACCACAGGCGCCCCTGACACAAATGTCCCCAGCCCCCCCAAGATCAAACACAACCCTGATGTGGCCCTCATTGAAATTGAGATTGACATCCCTGGACTAACTTAATCTTTGCCGATATTCTTAATATAAGTTTGTCTTCTCATTTAGACCAATAGCCTCCAACCTTTTGGGCATTAGGGATCGATTCTGTGGAGCAGTTTTTTCTGAGGACCAGAGGGGTTGTGGTTTCACATGCTGCCTGCATACCACAGATGGGGCTTGCATGGCCTGGTTTCTGGCATGCTATGACCCAATCCTGGTCCATGGATCTGGGATTGGGAACCCCTGATTTAGACAATTTTAGCAATATTGCTATATCATTTAAAAGTTAATTGAGTGATGGATTTGTATACATACTAGCATTACATTCAATTGTGATGTTAGCATTTTTAAAGCAAGAAAAAAATCCTCTCTTCATGTTAAACATATGCATTTAAAACTATAGTTATAATTTTAAATATATAACAATGTTAATAGAGAATAAAACTAACATCAGAGTTTAAAATATCTTAAGTATCAGGTAAGGAGCAGAGGCACTGGTTTGAGATGGAGGCTATGCAAAATAAATATATAGGTAGAAAGACAAATAGATAGATAAATCTCTTAATTTTAGACAGATGAATTTTCCTACTGGTGTCCATTTTTCAAAATTGCTCATTGTGGATTTTTACACATTCCTTTACACAGCTTCTATAGATAAGGAAATCTAGAGCAACATCTCCTTGAAGGACTTAATACCAGACAGTGCAATCAATAGCAATTTATTCTTGAACATATTTGAGTTGTTTTTAATGAATTTGCATTTGCGATATTTTGGAAAAAATATTTTTCTTTTTACACAAAATGCAGGTAATAATTTTCAAAAATCACATGTCCCTTTAATTTACAAACAATAGATTTCTCTCCTTTGCAGTGAAATAACCACTAGAAGGTTTAAATGCTGTCTTTCTCTCCTTCCCAAGGGCAGCTGACCTTCTCCTCGCCAAAGAGGTGAACCTCTTGCCAGCACATATGACTACAGACTATTACATTAATCTGTTTAGCCGCAGTACCAGCTGCTTGCATGTTTTTAATTATCTTATTAGATAATATAACAGTGACCTATGAAATAAAAGTGAAGGTGAGGTTTTTTAACTTTTAGCATTTCACAAGTATTTTCTTCAGTGTATACTAATAATTATCAATAATATTTCTGTTTTTAAAGTAGTTGAATTAGGCCTTCATTTTATTCAATGGACTAATTTTAAGACAAAATATCTTTAAAGATTTAAATTATATTTTATATGTAGTACTAAAAATATTTACATTAATTTCACTTCTCACTTGAATATTAGTTTGAATGATTTACTCTAGTAAATATTTGTCATATCCATATTACTTTTTTTCTTATTTTCTGATATATCATACAAGAATTCTCTGAATAAATCAGTAGCTCACAGAGAAAACCATGTAGAATGCTTGAATTTAAGTTGCAGGTTTTGCTTCATGTAACATGGTCTCATCTGTCTAGTATCATTGAAATGCTCTATTCATATGTAAGAACCGTTGGCGTTGCAATGAATCTGTCCAGAAACCTTTTACATAAATACAATATTTAGCCCTGCTTTCAAGCAAGGCCAAATTATTCCCAGGTAAGTTGAAAGTATATCTAAAATAATGTGAGAGCTTCATATTATCTCAGATACATTTGTGACTCCTTCTCAATTCCTCTTGAGCTCAGTTGAAAGCAAATGCCTGGATTAAATCAGTTTCTGGTATAATCCAGAAAAGCCCTTCTTTAGTTAATTCAAGCTATATTCCATTTTATGATACTTTAGCTCAGCTTTTTTTTTTTTTTAAACAAATTTTATTCAATTTTTAACAATTTTTTAAAACAGCTCTTTTCAGTAGACAGCATGTTCCCGGGTCGTCACTTTTACATGCAAATATGACAGTAGATCTATATTCATTTTAAACATTTGACTTCACTTCTATTCCATTTTAGCAGACAAAGGGTCAAAGAAATTAATCCTAATCTCAAATCTTAATCTCAATCTGTATAAACCCCCAGTTCATTTCGAGTTAATTGCAAATATATATATATATATATATTTTAAAAACTTCATTTATAAATCTTACAAATAACAATATATTTGCCCATCATATTAAAGATAAAGTTCATCCATATCTATCCTTTAATTATCTTCACATTGTTAATACTCTTTTATCATTTACAGAATTCTTTTGTCTGTCAGATTTGCCCTTTCATCACATATTCTCTCCATAATTCTAAATCCATACAGATTTTGACACTAAAAAGAATAAGAAAAAAAAAAACCTAGACTTGCATCCCTTTTACTACTTTGAAAGTGACACCTCAGTGGTTAATATAGTAGCATAATCATAATCATTCCCTTTAAAACGAAAGATAGAGAAAAAAGAAAAAGAAAAAAGAGAAAAGAAAAGCCCTTACAATATATCTCTAATCGACGGGTTCTGCAATACATATCCCCCTAAGATTTATTTATGGTTCCAAGATAATAATAAAAATAACTAATCTTGGTTATTGACAAATCTCATTTTTAGGCATTTTCTAAAATCATTTCAATTAATTCAATTTATCTAATCATCATTACCTTTCTTTGTAAATAAGAAATAAAAATATAACCTTTTACCAGTAAAATTGTCAGTAACCCCTATTGTTTTACACTTTATAATTACAATATATTCTTATTACCATTTCTTCATGCAGAACCCCCTTTTTAATACATTAGCCATTATCTCTATGCAAACAAGTTTTTTCTTTATTATGTAATTCCGTGTCTCTATCTTTGTTCTTGTTTTTGTTCCTTCTCCTCTTTATCCCATCCCCTTCTATCCAGTTTGAATCCTCTCTCTCTCTTTACCTTTCTGCTCTCTATCCTTCTGGACCTTTCTAACATGCCTAATTTCATAAATGTTCCCCTTTTTAATTACCTTCTTAAGTTTCATTTTTTTGACCATCCTCCTTTCCCTTTTATTTGTATTAATCTTTGTGTTAGTTGTCTTCTTAAAATGGCTTCGCTTTGCTGGCTCCCTTCTCCTCCTTTATCCTGCTCTCCCCTTCTCTATCCAGTTTGAATCCTCTCTCTCTTTCCTTTCTGTTCCTTCCTTCTGAGCCTTTCTAACATGCTTGATTTCATAAATGTTCCCTTTTAGATACTTTCTTAGGTTCCGTTTTTAGCCACCCTTCTTTCCTTTTATTTGTATTAATCTTTGTATTAATTGTCTTTTAAGATGGCTTTCTGTGCTGGCTCCTCTTTCCAAGGCTCCTTCTTCTTCTTTATTCAGCATTTGAATGCCCATGTTTTCTGCAACAAGCCAAGTTAGTTCAGTCACTTCCTGTAGCAGTTCTTTCATACTTTTAAACTCCATTTTAATTCTTTGGATGGCCACCAGAATTTTTATTTTCCTTATTTCTTCTTCTTTAAATTTTCTATGATCCTAACCCAGGTCCAGAGTCTATATCAATATCACCAATTAGTCCGAGTCCGTCTTTGTGTATTCAAGCTTTCACTTTCTATGAGTCTTGCTCTCTTTAAAATGTAACAACTCCAATCCACAAAGGAACAAGATAGTTTCTTTCTTCTTTAGCTTCCAATTTTTCTCCACAAAGTGGCACTTTCTGCACAGAGTCTTAACCTTTCCTTTTATTTTAATATTCAAAGTTTTCCGAGCCCCAAACTTAAGTTCTTACGCTGGCTTCTTCCTTTCCGGTTCAAGCCCCTTATAGCTGTCAGAAATATTTTACTTATTTTTCCTTCACTTGAACTGCGCTGTTCTGTTTCTTTTTTTAAAACTCATCTTTATCTTAATCCCGGGTGCCTTGATCTTACCATCCGATACTCCCAGTTCCTCTGCTGTCGACTTCTCTCTTTCCTCCTGCACCAATCTTAATCCCGTTGAGACCTTCTCTTTTTGACCACCACTTCTTGATGTCTTCGGAGGGAAAAGACCAGACCAAAAGGGGAGATGCGGCTCCCTCACTCTGGCTGGCAGATTTCTTTCTCCGCCGCCTCTACGAGGCAGCTTCAGCCCCAAACCTTGCAGGATCGGGCTCTCCGACGAAGAGCCAGGCTGCGGTCATGGACGATCACAAACCGCCGCCCGTTCTCGAGAAGGCTCAACCCGGAAGAGCCACTTTAGCTCAGCTTTTTGATGTTGTAGAGTACAACTCTGTTGTCCATGTCTGCTAATAGTGATAAGTGACAGAAATGTAGGCAGACAGATCTTTCAAAAATGATACATTCTAATTCATCGAGAAAAAGTCAGTAAGGAGGAATAGCAAAAAAGCTAGTTGCATGGTTTCTAGGATGAGTCATCAAAGAGTATCAACCTTATTATGAATCTTGGTTTACTGCTTCTGCCAGTTGGCTTTATGTGTACAGCTCTCTTTCTATGTAACATGTTTCTTTGAAAACTCAGTTCAATAAATTGCATTCAGTGTAGTCACATTTTAGGTATTTTGTTTTTATTTGAAATAGGTAAGATTTTAAGAATATATATGAAAAAGGAGTTGTGATTCTCTAAGGCAAGTGTATAGCTAGACTTATGCTATTGTGCAAATGACAAGAGAACACATTGCTATAATATTTACCTGGAATAAAATTATTGCCCATTGAAAAAATTATGAATACAGATCCCATCCCAAAAATATTACAAAGAGTTTCTTTTATGTAGTCCCACTTTATTTATTATATTAGTGCAATTACTATTTTTCATTAAATGGACCAGTTTCATTTATACTTCAAGTGCATAAATGAATGATTCTCTTTTATGAAACAGCTGTTCAGTATTTTGGAGTAAAATTAATGTTAGCAAAGGGAAAAAAATCAAATACTGAAATAAACTTTGGGGAAAATTCCTGTTCATAATTCTAACCTAAAACATGGCTTTAAATATACATGTGTGAGGAATAGCAATGTAAAAATGCATAGTACTTCTGTGTGGAGATAATACTTCTGTATGTTCAGATTTTTGTTTCCTTCTCTAATGGCTCTAAAGCAGTGGTGGGATTCAAAAAAATTTACTACTGGTTCTGGGGGCATGGCTTGGTGGGCGTGGTGAGAGAAGGATACTGCAAAATCCCCATTCCCACCCCACTCCTGGGGAAGGTTACCAAGCTATTCAAAATTTCCGCTACCAGTTCTCCAGAACTGGTCAGAACCTGCTGAATACCACCTCTGGTCTGAAGAAACAAAGACCACAGAGAGGGAAATAGGACCTAGCTGATATAACTGTGCATGTCCTAATACAGATACCTATTTTTTTTCTCTGCTGTAATGTAAGGAGCAATTGTGAAACAAGACAGATTCATAATATTAATGGAAACTGATGGCATAAGGTTAGTTCCTTTCGATAAGTTACTTTGCAGAGGAGCATTCACATGTTTGAACTGAGAACTCTAGGAATATATTGGCATAAATTCTAAGCTACAGAAATAATAAAGGCAAATCTTTAGATTACAAAATTCAGCCTCATCTTGTTATTTTTAAAAGAAACGAAGTATTTTAAAGAAAACATTTAAGATATTAAAGAAGTAGAATTTGAAATAAAATTCTATTTCTTTAAATCTTAAATATTTTATACTGATATCTTAGTCAAAGATGTTTTAAATTTCAGCAACTTCACCTCCCTGTGAGTACCATTAATTGTTCATTACTAAAGTGAATATAATGAAAATATTCATTAAAAGTCTGAAATACTGTGGGAATAAAAAAACATTTTATTTCACCAACATTTCTTAATTCAAAACTCTAATCTAGAGTGCCAGTGTGACCGAAACTGACAATTAAATCATACCATGTTTCTGGGGTGTTGAATTGTTCTTTTTAAATTGTAATCATCCTGGCATTTGATCATTTGAGAATTAAACTAATCCATAAGGTTTTTAGTGACCTAAAAAACAAGAACAGCTGCTGCAGAATCTTGGGAACGTTGCTGGCCAAGTTAAGTAGTTTAAGAATCTGCAAAAACTGTTGTTTTTTCAACATTACATTCTTGCTGCAAGTGGTAAACTTTTACTTTCAAGGATTAACCATCATGCTTATATTTTCTCTGTGTGTACATATGTGTGAATTTCAAGATTTTTTTTTATTTTTTCCTATGATAGTGTCCAACAAATGTTGGAATTATAGACACTCCGTTATTGGCTGTGACAAATTCCATTTAAAAGTTTTGTAAAGGAAAACTTGTATCTGAAAGAACTAACAAGATCATGACTTCTGATGATAGCAGTATCATTAGGTAAAAAATTTTGATTTCTTTCAGCATGCTTGCTAGCTTTTGTTTCAACCTCAGAGGTATATAAAGCTTCTGCAGGGGCAACTTCTGCATTATAAGTTTTGCATTACATTTGTGGTCTTTTTGTACTATCCAGAAAGCTTAAATACAAATGCTTCTTTCCAAATTTACAAATGTAGTGCATGTATTTTCTCATGGTGGTATAATGGTCTTTGACAAAAGATTTATTTATTTATTTATTTATTTATTTATTTATTTATTTATTTATTTATTTGACTTGTATGCCGCCCCTCTCCTGAACGGACTCGGGGCAGCTCACAGTTAAAACCAATACAATAAATAATTACCTAAAATAGAATTAAACCACAAGCCAAATTACTAAAACAAATTATAAAACAAACCCCCTCCCCCCAAGAGGAGTCAGCACAGCGCAGCCTGCTCAAATAGCCAAGTTTTCAGGTCATGGCGGAAGGTGCGGAGGTCAGGGGCCAGGCGGAGTCCCAGAGATAGTTAATTCCATAGGGCAGGAACCGCCACAGAGTAGACCCTCCCCTGCATCACCGCCAAGCGACATTGGGTCGCAGACGGCACGCCGAGGAGTCCCTGCCTGTGCACTCGTACAGGGCGGTTGGTATTCGATGCCGGCAGTAGACGTTCCCGTAAATAGCCCGGACCCATGTCTTGTAGGACTTTGAATGTCAATACCAAAACCTTGAATCTCATTCGGAGGGCAACCGGCAGCCAATGCAGGCCACGCAGGAGGGGCGTAACATGGGAGAACCGGGAAGCTCCCATCACAACCAGCGCAGCATTTTGCACCAGCTGAAGCCTCCGGATGGTATGCAAGGGCAGTCCTAGATAGAGAGCGTTGCAGTAGTCGAGCCGCGAGGTGACAAGTGCCTGAGTGACCATGCGCAGGGCATCTCGGTCCAGATATGGGTGTAACTGGCGAACCAGCCGGACCTGGGCAAAGGCCCCCCTGGCCACGGCTCCCACCTGCTCCTCCAACCTGAGCCGTGAGTCCAGGAGGACCCCCAGATTCCGTGCCCTGTCCACAGGGGGCAACACCTCTCCCCCCATGACCAAAGATGGAATCTCCTGACTGGGTCGAGATGTCTGTATGCACAGCCACTCTGTCTTAGCCGGATTGAGCCAAAGCATGTTACTGTCCATCCAGATCCGTACCGCATCCAAACAGTGGGACATCACGGAAAGGGCATCACTGATGTGGCCTGGGGTGGAGATGTATAATTGCGTATCATCAGCATATTGATGATACTTCACCCCAAAGCCGCGGATGATCTCACCCAGAGGTTTCATATAGATGTCGAACAGGAGGGGTGAGAGGACAGACCCCTGAGGGACCCCACAAGTGAGAGCCCTTGCAGTCGACCTCTGCCCCCCTGCCAACACCAATTGCGAGTGTCCCGAGAGGAAGGAGGCGAACCACTGCAACACAGTGCCTCCCACTCCCAACCCCCTGGGACGCCACAATAAGATACCATGGTCGATGGTATCGAAAGCCGCTGAGAGATCTAACAGGACCAGGACAGAGGAAAAACCCTGTCCCGAGCCCTCAGGAGATCATCCATCAGTGCGACCAATGCCATCTCTGTGCTATACCTGGGTCGAAAGCCCGATTGGTATGGATCCAGGTAGTCCGCTTCCTCCAGGAAAAGCAGAAATTGCTGAGCCACCACTATTGACCTTGATGACTGTAGAATTCTGTGGGTTAGGAGGAAATATAACATAAATGCTGAGACAGAGATACTGTTTATCCAAATTTCATTTGTTAACCCCTACTTAACTTTGGATAGTTTTGCTCTTTCCCAAAGGACCATGTCAATAACTTCAGGATACTCTTAGACTCGCAGCTATTCCTGGATTGGCAGCAGGGACCTTAGGCCAGCTTTAATTGGCATGACAATTGAGGCTTTGCTTGGAGCAAAAGGCATTTATCATAGTAACTCATTATTTCTGAAGCGGACTAATGCCACTTCAAAGCCTTTGAAGACTGCTTGAAAAATACAGTTATTGAAAAATATGTGGGTTGTTTCTTAAAGTACGAGAGCCATTATAATTGTGTAATACTGCTTTTGTGAGTCCTTCTTTGCCTTCCAGTAGATCATCTAGTATGGTACGTTAATAACCTGTAAAACCCTTAATGGGTTGGTTCCTTTAAAAAGATGTGTCTAATCTCTAATCTTTTTGGTGAAGGAGTTTTTATGTCCCCTCTGTATGGGATAACGTTTCTCCATTGCATCACCTTTACTTTGGAATATCCTCATCCCAAGTGCACAGTTAATATGTATCCCAACACTCTAAATCAGGGGTGTCAAACTCAAGGCCTGCAGGGCCAGCCTGGAAACAGCAAAGTACCAGCCTGCAGTGCCTCTACTAGTGAAAATGGAGGTTGGGTGGGGCCATGTGGGTCTGCCCCTTGCCTTGTTTTTGGCTGTGACAGCCTCCTGCAACCCTCTGCCAATGAAAAAGGAGCTTGGGGAGGGGCTGTGCATGCTCCCCAGACTCCATTTTCACTGGCAGAGGGCTGCAGGAGGCCATCCAGGCCAAAAAATGGGGGTGTGGAGGGGGCTGCACACGGTCCCATCAAGCTCCATTTTTGCTGGCAGAGGACTATCAAAAATAAACTAAAAACAAAATAAAAGGAGAAATGTTTCCCTTTTTGCATTTGAATATGCAAGAAGGGACAGGAAAGGAGAAAGGGACAGAGCAAAGACAAAGAAAAAGAAGGGAAGATGAGAAGAGAACAAGGAAGGAAAAATAAGGAAAGTGCGGAAGGAAGAAGAAAGGAAAGGAAGGAAGGAAGGAAGGAAGGAAGGAAGGAAGGAAGGAAGGAAGGAAGGAAGGAAGGAGAGAGATTATGAGAGTGAAGGAAGGTCATGGGGAAGTCCTGCCTTAGCACTTGGCCACCACAGGTACCTCCGACATGAATCCTATGTCACGCCTGCCATTGCCACACCCCTAGCCATGCTCATGCCCCCGGCCATGCACTCCTAGGCTCTCTGAGGTCAAACACAACCCTAATGTGGTCCTCAATTAAATCAAGTTTGACCATTCTGCTGTACGTGAACTAGCTTAGGAACCAATGGATATTTTAATTGAGGTACTGTTGAGCTGCTTCTTATTATTAATTCTTTTATACTTTTATACTGAACTGCATATAAATATAAATAAATACATTACACAATCTCATAGATCCAGAGGTGGGCTGCTGGGGGCTCACAGGAGCTCAGGCAATCCCCTAGCTAAGACACTGTGGGGCTCAGTGAGCCCCCAAATCCCCAATCTTCCACTGCACAAGAGGGGAGGAGAGAGATGAGAGAGAGAAAAGGGAATTCTCCCCTTCTCTCTCTCTCATCTCTCTTTTGTGTGTGTGCACGCGCACAAGCAGGATACCCTCCTGGGCTGGGATCACAATGACAGCAACAGCTTCTGCTACCACCAACTGTGCACACATGAGTAGCTATGCAAGAAAGCAGAGCCAGAGCTCTTCCCTCCCTGCGTGTGGTGCCAGCAGCTGCTCCTCCCTTCCTGATCCGACATGAAGGGGACCGTGGCTGGCACTTGAGCTGCCCACAAAGGACACGGAATTGTAAAAAGCAGCCAGTTGCAAAATGAGAGAGAGAGAGAGAGAAGGGGGAGAGGGACACAGAAATGAGCGAGATCTGGAGGAAGAGAATGAGAGAGGGAAAAGAGAAGGAAACAAATGAGAGAGAAAAGGAAGAGAAAGAAAAGAGGGAGGAAAAAGAAAAAACAGGGAATGAGAGAAAAGAAATGAGAGAAAAGGGAGAAATGGGAAATGATGAGGAGAGAGAATGAGAGAGGAAACAAATGAGAGAAAGGGAAGAGGGAGAGAAATGAGAACTGGAGGGAGAGAATGAGAGGGAAATGAGCCTTGAGACCCATTGTGTCATGTGAAACATTGAGTTGGCCACGCTCACCCAGGCAGTCATGAGAACAGAGAGCCTCTTGCTAAAAAATTGGAAGCCCACCCCGCATATATATCTAAACAAATATTAAGTGCCAGGATTTATTTTAAAGACCTGAGATATTCTGTCTTCCTAAGCTTCCATTCTTATAACTGAATGATGGAACTTTTATCTCTGTCTTAAATTTCTCCACAAAAGATATAAAATTTAAATTAATGGAAAATCAGAAAACCTTTGATACTTCATCATAATCATTTGAATTGAAAGAAATGGAAGTGTTGTTTTAAAAAAATGAGGTTTTTTTTAAAGTGGATTGAGGTTTGTTATGGGATAACTATTTTCTTACCTAATACTGTATCTAAATGTAGGTAGTTAGGTAGTGATCACAATAGAATTTGCAGAAATAATTTAAAGATTTAGATTATCCTGGGGTATTTTAGATCTTGATCATGATTTTTATCAATATCAGTAGCAGGTTTTGCCTTTGATCACAAGCAATGTGATGCAAGTCATTATTTTGTCTATTATGTTAAAGATTATCTACAAAGAATTTAAAAGGACAACACTATGATCAATTTCTAAAATATTTTTCTTTGTATAGAAAGCAGACTATGTACAGTTCTTAATTGCCTTTTCGAGATTTGAGTTCCTTCATTACCTGTGATTTAAGCTAAAATGAAGTAATTATAGATAACAGTGTTTATCAGGTTGATCTTGACACCTGCAATTCTAATGCTGAAGCTTTCTCTCTCGTACTGGGCTTGAAGGTATTCATATATTTCTACTAAATTTCCTGTGAAAGTTTCATAGGCTATGTTTTGCAATAAATTATTTGTCTAAAGGGTGAACTTAGTAAAACCAGTATTGAAGTGATTGTTGGAGACGAATTGGCTGTTTTTGTCACCTCTTGGACCCCTGGTAGAACAAAGTCCATATTGCTTTGAGAAGTAGCATTACAGAAAGCTAAAAGAAGCATCAGATTGGAGTAATAATGGTCATTTGAGGTAATTGGGCTTAATAGGCTGTTTTGTACACGAAAATAAGGTTTGTAGCTTGTGTGCAGTGACTATTACAGTATAGACTCATAGACTGGAATTTTATTAGAACTGCTTGGGAAGCCTTGGAGCACCACCATTTAAACATGTCTCCCACAAATTCTTTATGTTGAACTTCCCTGGGGATAAGTCATGGTTGGAATAGATCTAGAGAACACAATTGAATAGCTGGATAAAAACAGTTCACTATTTATACCCATAGTAGAGGCAACCATAGCATTTATCCAGTGTTTATTTTCTTTGTATTCTTAATTTGCATAGATGTTAACAAGAACAGTTATAATGCTTGAAAGTGGAGAACAATTTTATCATTGTCTCTATATTTTAATAGTTACAACAATAAGTAAAGATGTGTTCCCTTTTATCCGATGCACCAAAATGACTGTCTGAGAAACAGATGAATCAGGCTTTGAGATTATTTTACCCAGACAAAATAATTTGGGTTTTTTTCCCACTTAGATCTATATTAACGTAATAAATGCACTTCCATTATTTCTAATGTTGGGTTTAAATATTAAAACAAAAACAAAAAACATTCACTTGGCAAGTTAGGGAACAATGTGGATTAGCACTCTGCCAATTGAAGAATGTTTAAAAAAACATATTTAGCCCTTTTTTACTGCATTAACATTCTAATAGCATTCTAATAGCAAAAAGAAAATATCTCAAGACTACTACTGTTAATTGCCAGGTTTTCTAAATAATTCTACTCTCCATGTATATCTGCCTATTCTAAAAAATATTGACAAGATAGAAAATAATGTATAGATTGTACAACTTCAACTCAATGAATTTTTTTCAAGACTACTCAGAAGCTACAGAGTACAGCAATCCACTTACTAGCAGGTATTAATAACCAGGAATATATTATACCTGTGTTACAGTATTTTATAGTCAGAGTTATAGTTTTTCACCTTATGTGGGTCTTACTGGTCAGACAGAAACATGAGAAAAAAGCCCCATAGGTAACTAGGTCTTTAGGCATGAAGAACTTTAATGGTGACATTTTAATTGCACACAAAAGCTCACTGGTAACCTTTGCAGCTCAGAAAGGAGTGATAGTACATGGGTGAAGCAGGAAGTGCCTTATAACTACTTGCACAGATGCATTTTATATGAGTTTCTGATTGCTTTTCAAAGGTACACCCAAAAAACCAAAAAGAAGATGACTAGAAGATAAGATACTATGAGTAGTGTTTCTCAATTCAGGAAAAGTCACTATTGGTGCACAAAATGACTAGTCATGACTGTCAGCTGCATATTGAGCAGGATCAGAGTCCACAAGGACTTCTAAGTTACATACCATTTCTATCTATGGTTGTGCCACCCAAGTGAGAGCTATGATAATATATCACTATGACCAATAGATCCTTAAAACCCAAGCTATTTAGTCTTGATGAGGTTGAGCCTAAGTCAGCTTCTCATCCAGAACTTTCTAGTATCTAGATACCAAAACAGGTCACCTCATCACTTATTCAGCCAGGGGTTGAGAGCAATGTTGGGTATAATACTTGTCTCCATACTGATGAATGAATATCTTGGGTCTCATGCGGATGTTGAATAAAAGTGGAGAAAGTGTCAAGCCATATGGACCCTACCACTTTGGCTTTGGGATTGGATCTCTGTCATCCACCAAACCATCTAGAATTGCTGTGGAAGAAAGAAAAAGAAACATGTGCATACACATCAACTCTAGAAGGTCAGTATGATCAATATATTGAACATCAGTGAAAAATGAAACGAAAATATTATCTCAGTCCCCCCAACAATTATCTGCAAATGTGATCAATGTTGTCCCCAGGCCCAGACCTGAAGGCTGACTGAAAAAAATCATATAAAACCACTTTTTCCTTATCCACATCCTTCCATTCAAAAAGACAGGTTGAGGAGATCCACACCGCTTCCTTCTTCAAAGCAAATGATAACTATGTCATACATTTCATTTTAAAATCTCAGTAGCAATAATGCATGCATAACAAAAAAAGTAACCTTATCAGTGGTAGGATTCACATTTTTTTTACTGCCAGTTCTGTGGGCATGGCTTGGTGGGCATGGCAGGGGAAGGATACTGTAAAATTTCCATTCCCACCCCACTCCAGGGGAAAGGTTACTGAAAAATCCTATTTCCTCCCCACTCCACTAACTTGCTTTCCAGCTCCATTCTCCTGTGCAGGGCAACAAAAGAAGGCCCAGTCGATCAGCTAGGACCCGGAAGGCAGAGACCAGATGGGGGCAGGGCCAGTCAGAGATGGTATTTGCCAGTTCTCCAAACAAGTCAAAATTTGTGCTACCGGTTCTCCAGAACTGGTCAGAACCTGCTGAATACCACCTCTGCTTCTTATGTATTTGCTAAGGAAAACAACACAAAACATAACCCACTCACATTAATTCTTTTTTCCATAACAAACAATTTAGAAAATAAAGAATTTTCTGTCTGAACAGAAACAGTAACAGAGAGCACTGTATGCATAGTAGGTCTTCAGCCCTGATCCTTGTGCTTAGCAACTGCTGCTTTGACTCAGTGCTTCATAGGTCCATGTGTACTTTACTTCCATCCACAACAGTTCCTGTCACTCAAAACACCACTCAAAATTGTGAGTTTTCAAAGAGGTGTTTGTTTTAATCTCAATGAAATTCTATGTGGCTATATTCCCAACATATTAACATTTGATGGAAATCTATTATTTTAGTGATTTTCAAAAGCAGCAGGATATCTATGTGCAGATAGAGTACTTAATAGACCATAGCAAGCTAAACTCAAAGGATTAACTAAGAAAAAAAGTTATTAGAACAATTGTGTAACAGAGTAGCAAATATTTAACTAGACATTTCAACATAAATCATTGTAAAATGAATATCACTCTCTAAATTAGCTCTAGATAGAAATATGCTGAATAAGATGCAAGCTTTACTGTTTCCAGGAAATTAACATTAATTTCTTCAACATGAATTTAAAGAACCTAACTTGATAGCTTTAGTATTAAAGTATGGTTATTAATGATAAAGATCTATTCACGTCTTTCAGTAATATAAAGCTTAAGGTCAAAATTTTTACATAGAATTACCTTTGGAATACTAGAATATAATATCCCAATATTTGGGTTAAATGATTTTCCTCAGTCAAATGGGGAATAATGGGGAATGATTTTCCCTGTAGATAAAACTTCCATCAAAATATACAAACTGAAAATTCCAAGAAAGTTAAAGCATTTGCTTGAAATTTTCTTGCGATGGCGAATAAAATCTAATGTACGACTGCCCCTAAAACTACAAAATTCTCATTAGTTTGTTAGTTCTTTCCAGAGAATATTTTCTCAGTTCTTGTATGGTGAAAAGCAGAAAGATGAAATGAATGAACATTCTTTGTAATTAAAAATTGACTTTTGGGATTTGAGTTCAAAATAGATATTATCTGATGCTATAAATCTAAATTTTACTTATTCATTGGCTAACTTCATTAGTCAAAAGAGATAAGAACGGGGTGGGATTCTACCAATTTGGACGGGTTCGGTAGAACTGATTGTTATGATTCTCTCTAGTTGGGAGAACCAGTAAATCAGGCCTCTGGCTGTCTCCGTCCCTCTCCACCTGCTTCTCCGCTCCCTGCCCAGTCAGTCCCTACCACACATGCACAACATCGCATGTACATAATACATGCCTGCAGCCTGCTTTTGCCCACCCGCCAGGCCAGCCATTGCTGCCTGCCTTTCGCTGCAGCCCTGCCTGATCTGATGATCTCCTTGGGTGAGTGAGGCTCTGCAAGACCTTCCCCCCTCCCCACAAGCCTCTCCATTGTTTCTTCCATCTGGGTAGGCTAACCTTAACCACAAATGAGCAGCCTGATCTGCCTGCTCACAGGTAAGCCTGCAAGTCACGCTCCCAGGTAAGCCTGTGAAGCCTGTGACTGTCCCCATAGCTGGCTGGCTTCTGGCTGGCGCCCCCATCCCACTGGTGGCGCTGCGCGCCTACCCACCCCCAGGCTGGCTGGCTTTCCTCAGCAGGCGGGCTGCCCAGCAGCTAGCTGAGGCCTATCTACCTGCCCCTCCATCCCTGGGCTTGGCTGGCTGGCTAAGCCACCATACGGCGCTCTCTCAGCTCTCCCTACCATGTTAGCACAGTGAGCTGCAGTGGCGGTGGTTTGACTGGTAGGGTGGCGGACCCAGCTGCCTCCTCTAAGCAGGGCTGTTGTCACAGTGTTCTGCTGCTCTGCCCGCTTCTCCTCGGGCAAAATGAAAGCCGGTGGAGGCTAGGCGCCCCGCGACGGTGCTGCTTACAGGAGGCAGCCAAGTCCTCAGCCCTACCGGTCGGACCATCGCACCCGCTGCCCGCAGAGGTGCTTTGGGAGGGCTGGGGGGTGCTCCATGGCCCCACCACCTGCCGCCCACGGAGGTACTTTGGGACTACCAAGAGGTGTTCCCCACCACCGCGTGCTGCTTGCAGAGGTAATTTGAGAAGGCTGCTCAACAGGGGTGCTCCACAGCCCTCCACAGCCCTGCTCCCACCCCCGCTTTCTTCCTGCCACCCACTGCTGACTGGAGCCCACCGGATCATTCAATTCGTCCCAGATCAGGGGTGTGTGTGTGAGAAGGAAGGAAGGAAGGAAGGAAGGAAGGAAGGAAGGAAGGAAGGAAGGAAGGAAGGAAGGAAGGGCAAGAAAGAAAGAAGAAGGGAGAGAAAGAAAGAGAAAGAAAGAAGAAGGGAAAAAGAAAGGAAGGAAGGAAAGGAGAGAAAGGAAGGAAGGGAGAGAAAGAGAAACAGCAAGAAAGAGGAAGGGAGAGAAAAAAAGGGAGAGAGAGAAAGGGAAAGAAAGAAAGAGGAAGGGAGAGAAAGGGAAAGAAAAAGAAAGAAAAGGGAGAAAGGAAGGAAGGAAAGAGAGGAAGGGAGAGGAAGGGAGAGAAAGAAAGAAACAGCAAGAAAGAAAGGAAGGGAGAGAAAAAAGAAAGAAAAATGGAGAGAAAGAAAGAAAGATGAAGAGGAAGGGAGAGAAAGAAAGAGAAAGGGTGATTTTACTGCCTTCCTTTTGCCCAGGTATTTTTCAGGGTTTACAATACATGCATTCAATGTCTATAGTCCAGAGCATAAATACATGTTTGTTTAAAAGAGTTGAAAGGGACTATGGAGGTCTTCTAGTCCAACCCCCTGCTCAAGCAGGAAAACTGAGGATGCCAAGTAGAGGTCCTGGGAAAGGTGTCAGAATAACAGAATAAAACTTAGAAGGGACCTTGGGGGGAACCCTATACCATTTCAGATAAATGGCTGTCCAGTCTATTTTAGACCCTTGAACGTTGTTGCTGCTTTTCCTCTTCCAGTGGCTGGACTGAACTTAACCAGGAATCCTGGTCCCATTGGGTTCTATCAGGTTCCTGGTTTTATTGGATGTTGGCTGGGTGGGCTGTGATTTGCCTAGCGGGGATGGAACAGACATTCCCCGTTGGCTATTTTCTGTGGCCCTGACCCTGCCTCGTGAGGAGCCCCATGCTTAGGCTCCTCTGGATCTCCCGCCTATCGAATTGGATGGTGCTATGCTGGTTCACTACTGCCATTTTATGCAAACTCGACCGCCTGGCCCTCCTTATTTCTACGGAATTTTGTGGAGGTATCCATCTTCTCTCTCCAATGGCCACGGTCCTTAATTATCATCTGACCTCTCCCTTACCAGGACTTTGATTGACAGGTCCCATTGTTGTGTGAGGACGATGGAGGACTATCCTCTACTGTGAGAGAGTAGAGGGATTTAACATCGACCCTACAGTTTTTGAGTTGTTTGGTTTGCCGCAGTGAGAGAGCGGCTGCCATTTATTACCATCTCCGCCCCTGAACGGGTGTGAGAGACCGCTTATGAGACTGGAACTCTTGATTACTGTTGCCTGTAAAATTCTTTTCTCCAATGGATACTTTTAACATCTTCACCCGTTATGCAATGCCATACTTTTACCCTGACCCCTTATGAATTTTGTCAACTTTTATGGGACCTTACTCGCCGAACTGTGGGCACTCAGGACTGCGCTTTGTCCTTGAGTTGGCCCAGTGGACTGTCGACAGCTTACCTTGATGATGGATCCTGGGATCCCAGAGGTGGCATGCTGCAATCAATGGGCCAAATTCTAAATTAAGGGTTAAGGGTCGACCTTAAATTTTTAATTCGTTTTTAAAGGGTTAGGAGGGGTGGAGGGTCATTTGCAGAGGGTTTGGGGTTTGCAGCCCGGGCGTGGAGTTGTGGGGTTGTCGGCTGGGGCTCCAGGCCCCGGGATGGGGCCGCATTCCCAGGGTGGTCGGGATTGGAAGAGGACTACAGGCATAGCCATATCAGGTTAGGGGAGCCAACCACACCTTAAGGCCGGATGCTGCTCCGACTCCTATGACTCCTCCTCCCGGGGGCAATGGAATTAGGATCCCTGGGCTTAGGTTGGTGTATTTTAATGCCAGGTCCTGGCTAATAAGTCCTCCTCCTCCGAGACCATTGAGGAGGAGGCTGCGGACCTGGCCTGCATCACTGAGACCTGGTTGGGCCCAGAGGGGGTGTCCCTCTGGTTGATTTATGCCCACCAGGTTTGGTTTTGCACCGCCACGGGCCCAGGGTAGGGGTGGTGGGGTGGCCGGTTATTCGGGAGACCTTGTTTCCAGGGAGGTCTCTGTTGCAGAGATAGGCGGAGTGAGATTCTCCTGAGGTGGGGGCCTAATGGGCGGGTGGGCTTGCTGCTAGCATACCTTTCCCCAGCTGTGTGGCAGCTGCCCTGCCTGGGCTTCTTGATCTCCTCCGGGTGGCGGTGGAGCTCCCGGACCTTATGGTCCTGGGAGACTTCAACCTGCCTTCCTGGGGGTCGGTTTGGCCCAGGAATTCATGGCTTCTATGGAGGCCATGGGCCTGACCCATTGATTCAAGGCCCTACTCATGGAGGGGGAAATACTCTTGACCTAGTTTTTGTCTCTGAACAGTGGCGGAGGACAGAGGGCAGGTCACTATTACGACTTTGCCTGTTCCATGGTCTGATCACTATCTCCCACGGCTGGTCTTCCAACAGGCCGCCCCCACTGCTGGGATGAGGAGCCACTTAGATGGTTCCCCAGGCTCTGATGGACCCTGAGAGGTTCCAGGCAGAACTGGGGTTTTTCCTTCTTCCCACAGCTCTGCCAGGATCTGGCAATAGCCTGGCAACGGGCTGCCCAGAGGCCCTCGACAGGGTTGTCCCCATGCCCCTTACGCGCCGTGGATCCCGGTTTGCCCCTTGGTATACTGAGGAGCTCCGGGGATGAAGCCGTCGAAGGGGTTTAGAGAGCAGGTGGAGGTCTACCCGCTCCCAGTCCCACCGAGCCCAGCTAAGAGCCTTTATTAGGACTTACCTGGTAGCTATGAGAGAGGCAGAAGATCTTATCTCTCCACTCTCATAGCCCCGCGAGATAACGCCTGCCGCCTCTGTTTCGGGTTACTGCTCTCCTCCTTCATTCAGAGGGGGGCCGACCCGCTAGGGGTAAGGCTGAGGAATTTGTTCAATATCTGTCGGATAAGATTGCTCGTATTTGGGACGGGTTGTCCTCCCGATTTGCAGTGGTCTGAGGAAGGGGTGCAGGGAGTCTGGCTATTGTTATCTGGGATGAGTTCGATCCGTTTCGAGGATGAAGTGGACAGGATCATGCTGCTAATGAGTTCCACCACATGTTTGTTGGACCTGTCCCTCCTGGCTGGCTTATGCCGCCAGGGAGGTCACTCATGGTTGGCTCCGGCAGTTATCAACGCTTCCTTAAGGGAGGGTGTTTTTCGCCACCTTGAAAGAGCGGTGGTGAGACCCTCCTGAAGAAGCCTGCCCTGGACCCGACTGTGTTAGATAACTCGTCCAGTCTCCAACCTTCGCTTTTTGGCTAAGGTTGTTGAGAGTGTGGTGGCTCAGCAGGTTCCGCTTTTCCTGGATGAAGCGGACTACCTAGATCCATATCAATCGGGCTTCCACCGGTTACAGCATGGAGACGGCATTGGTCGTGGCTGATGGATGATCTCTGGAGGGCTCGGATAGGGTTTTCCTCTGTCCTGGTCCTATTAGACCTCTCAGCGGCTGATACCATCGACCATGGTATCCTTGGCGCTTGAGGGGTTGGGAGTGGGGGCACCGTTCTTCAGTGGTTCTCCTCCCTCCTCTCTCGGGTGGCGCAATCGGTGTTGGCGGGGGTCAGGTCGCCCCTAGGGTGCTCTTGTGGGGTCCTCAGGGTCGTCCTTTCCCCTTTGTTTAACATCTACATGAAGCCGCCATGGAGATCATCCGTGGTTTTGGGGTGAAATTCCATCAGTACGCTGATGATACTCAGCTGTACATTTCCACCCCAGACCAGATCAGTGATGCCTCTCCCTGATGACTCGGTGTTTGGATGCGTACGAACTGGATGAGGGAACATGCTTCACTCAACCCGCCAAGACTGAGTGGCTGTGCATCGATCGGCCCCGCCCAGTCTAGATTATCCATCTTTGGCCATAGGGGAGAGGTGCTGCCCCCTGTGGATAGGGCGCTGAATCTGGGGGTCCTCCTGGATGTGGCTCGCTGGAGGAAGCAGGTGGGGGCCGCCAGGGGGCCTTTGCCCAGCTCCGCCTTGTTCGACAATCTCGCCTTTTCTGGACCGGACGCCAAGACGGTCACTCATGCCCTTGTTACCTCTAGGCTCGACTACTGCAACGTCTCTATTTGGGACTGCCTTGCATACCATCCGAGATTGCAGCTGGTGCAGAATGCGGCGCTGGTGGTGATGGAGTTACCTCGTTCTCCCATATGACCCTCCCGCGCGCCTGCATTGGTTGCCGGTTGCGCCCAGGTGAGATTCAAGGTTTTGGTGTTAACATACAAAGTCCTTCACGACATGGGTCCTCAATACTTAAGGGAGCTTTCTTCCAATATCAAATACCGTCGCCTCTGTGCGAGCCCATAGGCAAGGACTCCTCGGGTCCCGTCGTGGCTAATGCGCGGCTGGCGGTTCCCGACGAGCCTTTTCTGTCGCGCCCCTGACCTCTGGAATCAACTGCCTCTGGGGCCCGCTGAGTGAGCTAAAGACCTGGTTGTTTGACCAACCTGGCTGTGACCCCTTGGGGAGGGATGGTTTTAAGGTTTTATAATGTTTGAACTTATAATCTAATTTAATCATTTTTTAAGTATTTATTGTTCCTGTTTTAGTTCTCACTGTCTGGAAGTTTCTCCTTAGTCTTAGTTTGCTCCTTTCTTTGTTCAGTTTCCATCCATTGCTTGTTTGCCTTCTGGTGCTTTGGAAAATACATTGCTCCCCCCTCTTTCTGGCAGCCACTTAAAAGCTTGTTGCCTATCACACTCTTGAGCAAAGTATGTGAGCCATTTCCTCCTTTCAGTAGTCCATGAAAGTACATCCATAGTACATAGATAATAAAGTCAAAGTACATAGATAATAAAGTCAAAAAAAAGTGAAAAACATTTTTAACGAACTATAGATAAATTGAGGCTAGGTGTGACAACGAATGGCTGGGAGGGGAGAGGCCAGGCAAGGCACCCCTTGACGTGAGTAACATTGAGTTGGTCATGCCCACCCAGTCACATGACCACCAAGCCACACCCACAAATTAAACCACACCCACAGTAATACAGTATAGAACAAACAATTTTTAAAAAATGTACTACACAAATACAATACCTTGATTGGTGATAACATGAGCATGTCCATGTGATTTTCATGGCAAAAATAAGGAAGTTCTTTGCTACTGTCTTCCGCATATTTTTAACTTTCCCATCCAGCTTGCAGATACGTATTTTGTTTGATCTCCCAACAAAATATTAATTAGTTCTATTTAGCTCTTCCTTCATAACCCAAGATTAGCTAGGTGCTGCTGCCTAACTGTGCATAGGTAATATTCTGGTAAATAGGTAAAATCACCTTGTACCTTTTAAACATCAGTTCTTTTAGCTTTACTTACATACATACCTGATAAATTGTTTTGTTTTGTTTTGCTCATTTCATCTTTGACAATGAATTAAAAAAATCTTTGGACGATTTCATTTTAGCTTCTCGAGTGATAGTGTTCTGTGAAAAATAAAAGAAATACAGTTTCATTCTTGTATTCAAATTCTCTATAAATGGTTTGAGACAATTAATTTCCAATTGTTTCCCAGCAGAGTAGATTTACTTGTATATTAATGAAGCACAGGTGTTAGGCCCCTGGTGTCTTTGTGCCTGGGAGGCATATTTAGGTTGTTTATCTAGCCAGCCGTAGGTACTGCAAGGTATTCAAGCTTGCTTTTAACAGTTTATACAGTGAGGGGTTTTATTTCAGGTTTCTTTTTTTAAAAAAGCTAGCACCTGTTAAATTTTTAAAACTGTTCATGTAGAAAGAAGTAAAAAAAATAGCAACAGTAAATAGCGCTAAAAGTTAACAGAAGTCATCTTCTATGATTCTTAACTGCCCAGCTTGATAACATGAAGAAAAGAAGCTTCATTTAAGCAAATCTATCATGTGAAGAACTATCAGTGAATGCTATACTTCTCTGATCCATAATTTTGGAGTAAGGTGTCTTTTTAAATAGATGCTGTTTTATCTATGGGTGAAACCCAAATGTGCTTGTATTAATATTCATTTTTCTTGTTTATTCACTGAGCTGCACTGCTAACGTTTTAGAGGAAATGGAATAGCCTCCACAGACATTATGAATTTCAGTTGCTGGCATAATTACAGTGATCTACATATTCATTAAATTCGAGGAAGAAATGTGTCCAAAAAGACAACCATGCGTTTAGAAATAGTACAGTGCTAAATATATACATTTAAAACTTCCTTTTCTTTTGTTTACCCCAAATTACTTTATGTTACTGCTTCTCACTTAGCTAAGTCTTTAATAATAATTTTAAGAAGTTCTTTTCTTATGTTTGTTCCATGTAGTAAAGAATGGGAAGAATTATTTGTAAACAACAATTACTTGGCAACAATACGGCTGAAGGGGATTAATGGGCAGCTGAGAAGCAGCAGGTTCCGTAGTGTTTGCTGGAAGGTAAGAAGAAAATACTTATTTACAGCTTGTACTTGTAATAAATCACCACATTACCTGATGCACTTGAAGACTGTTAGTGTAAAGAATTGTAGCATTTTCCAAGAAACTACAGTCTGGTATTCTTACGAGCTGTTACCATGCAGAAGACAGGTACTAATTTGAAATACTGTAGCTGAAATAAAAAATGGATAGTTTTAGCTGAAATAAAAAATGGATAGTTTTGAAAGATAACTTGCAGATATATGGAATGATGATTGAATATTTGTTTTAACAAAATACTTGACTGATCTCAAAAGTATACTTAATTGTATCTGGTGAAATATCTATGGTAGTCAAATGTAAGTAGTAGTGGCTGTATTATAATATTATAAGAAAGGTTTATCCTACTATATTGCAAAAACAATATTCCTGCCATTCCACTATATACCATTCACTTAGATATTTAAAATACACATATATTTCAAAATAGGCCCAGAAGTAAACAGACTTTTCATAGATATCCAGGCATTCACAACAGATTTTGGAGCTGTGTTTAAGCAAAAATGGCAATAATATTCTAAAATACAGAAAAAAAATCAGTCTAATTCAAATTAATTACAATAGATTTATTTTAACAGAAACAGTCACGTATATGTTAGAAAAGTAAAAATATTTTGGTAAATATTTGGGTCAGTGGAGCACATATCAGCTGGTTATTTTAGCAGACTAAAAAGAAATATGCAGAGATAGAAAAGGTTATTTTTTATCCATTATATAATAGAAGGTGGCCTTATGGAAATAGTAAGTAGTGTTAAGAAAATTAAAAGCCAACTAAAAGTTTGTGTTTGTCTTGAGATGTTTTTAGTAATTTTCTAATACCTAAATTACAAGTGGATTCAGAACCAGCAACTTCTATGAAACCATTATGAAACAAGCAGTCATTATGAGATACTAAAGCTGAAATTTAAAAACCCATAGTTGCCTGTATTACACATGGAAACATGCTTTGAATTCAAGCAGTGGAGACTATCAATAGTCTTTGGGTCAATATCCAAAGGGCAATAGTTGCCATTCCTCTCTTACTGGATACAAATATTTCTTTCCTGGGTCTATAAATTTTCCAAGAATACAAAGCAACCTTGTTGGTCAAGAGAAGAGAGAATGAAAATTCTAATCCTAAGCAGAGAGTAGGAGAGGGAGAAACTCTGAAGAACAAGCTTGAGTGCCAATCCACAAATATGATTGATGCTCAAACACAAGGAAGAAATGTTTGTGCCTAATTTAAAGCAAGAGTGCATGTATTATTCCAGACTAGCTACCATAGACTCATAGAATCATACAGTAGGTTTGGAAGGGATTCTTGGAGATCTTCTAGTCCAGCCCACTGCCTAAAATTGGATCTGAGTAATAGATTTTACTTGCAATTTGAGGCCACATTTTCAGAAACAATGATTACTACCAGAACAAAAACAGATTTAATTTTCATAAATTTACATTTAATTCAAAGTAAATATAATGAACATAATTCTCCAGTATTTTTTTTATCTTTTTGACAGTTTGGTATGGTGGTCAAGGTGCCAGCCTAGAAACTAGGAGACTGTGAGTTCTGGGTCTATCTTAGGAATGAAAGCTAGCTGAGTGGCTTTTAGCCAGTCACTGTCTCTCTGTCCAGCATGTCAAATGCAAAAAATCAAGACCATTCACTGAGTTTAAGCACAGGGGATTTTTTTATTGCCACCTATACACACAAATTTAAGCAACTAACAATACTAAATTGACTCTACATAGGGTCAACAGAATTCAAGGGTTATATTCTCATATGAAACCTCTTTAAATTGTTATGTTATGTTACATTATGTTATTTCATTTTAGTTATATAAATCAGTACTTTTATTTAATTTATATATTTTGGAATCCATAATTGCATGGAAGTATGAAGTGATTATGTCTGCTTCAAAAAGATAAGGAATCTGAAAACTTTAAGTTCTACATTTAGAATTATCACTTAAATTATAAAAGAAAAGGAACATTATATGGTAAGAATAGTTAGATATTTTATGCTTTGATTGTCAGATAAATATGTTGAAGCAGCTTATTATTGTTGTTAATTAAGTCATTTCCCAATTAATCACAAAAAGTGATTGACAAAATAATCAATGTGTTTAGGCATTATAGGCAATTTGTTTTAGTAATCTTATATGAAAAATATTTGACAGAATTTAAATGACTACATCCATTTTAAATAAATGTCTTTCACACTTCTAGAAAAATTTTTTTAGACAGTACTCAAAGTTAAAAATGATGCTTATTTTTCTGACCCATGTTTTGTTTGACTTTACAGCTATTTTTGAATGTTCTACCTTCTGATAGAAATCATTGGATTACAAAAACAATAAAATTAAGAGCATTATATAATAATGTAAAAGAAATTGTAAGTAGAGCTTAAAGGAAATTTATTTATTTTTGAGTTCATATTTTCATTATACCTTAAGTGCAGCTACAGTAATGCCTTTTTCCTATCTACAGCATATTACAAACCCCCGAAAAGCTGGACAACAAGACTTAATGATCAACAACCCACTTTCACAGGATGAAGGGGTAACTAGGTTGAATTTGTATTTTTTGACTACATAAAAATTCTTTTTAAAATGTGATTTAAAGGTTTATTTATGTATTAAACATTTAAGCTATTGCATAGCAAGATTCTCTAGGCATATTGCAAGTCTATTAAAAGTAATAAAATACTAAGAACTATTTTTGTTGGATCAACGCACCCCTGATTCCCCCATCCTAAAAACTTGTACAACCTCATCATAGTAGTGAACATTTTTAAAATGGGTAGCCAAGAATCCCAAGAAGCTATGTCAAGAGAATATAAGCCCGGCAAGGAATAAAGATTGCACAGATAAAGTTTAGAATGAGTGATGAACACTGTCATTCACTGTAAGTTTTGAATGAGTGATAATTATGACTGGTCTCCATACTTATGATCAGCATCCTTTTGGAGATGTGATTGTTATCTGTGAACTCATTGTCCAGCTCACAGTTACAATTGCAGTATCCTGAGGTCACATGATTGTAATTTTCAACCTTCACTTCCAGCTTCCGACAAGCAAAACTCAATTGGAAAGGTGGAAAGAAGTCATAATGGTGGTCCCATGATGTTGTGCTTAATAACACATGAATTTCACTTAACAGAAGTTTTGGAACTGACATTGTGAAGTCACATAATCATGTGACATCACTGTTTAAAATCATGGTTAGCAATAGAAATTCCTATCCATTACCATTGTTAGGTGAGAACAACCTATATTACACTTGATAATGTCCACATATATAGGCATTGATTTTGTTGTTTAAACTGAGTATCATTGGATTGTGTCAAACCCCAAAACAAAGAATGACATATGATTGTTTCAAGCTGAGTTCTTTATTATTTCCACATGTATAGTCAGAATCATGCCAAATTAAAGCACTCTACTATCTGCATCTGTCATATACTCTGAGAACTATAAGGAAGGCTCTGTCTTCATCTTCTTTCATACAAAATATGTGGACTGAATTGTTTCTTATTCCTTTGACATATACCCTCTCCCTTCTGGGAATTTAAACTACTACATTCCGTCACAAAAATCAGCAAGTTGTCCTCCTGCCATTCAGTCTCCTAGGCCATATTATCCAACTATATTTTTCTCCTTATTTTTTCCAATTTTGGCATTCCAGATTCCAGTCATAAGCTGCATATTATGGTCATAAAATTCAACAACTCCTTTTCTTCTGTATCTATGATTGAAGCATAAGTTTGGATAATTGCCATATAAATTATGTCAACCATATTGACATCTTGATTGTCCAAGAAGTTTAATTGATATTATTTGGTCATGATTAGTCATGATTGCATTGTAGCCAAGTACTGTTCTTGTTATACACTTCCTAACTATGAAAGCAATACCTCTTTATTTTTGATTTCCTAATAGTAAACACAACTACCTGAAAATGAACAATTCCAGTCAATTTTAATTTGTTGTTCCCAATTTGCAGTTGATTTATTTCATCTTTCACTATATTAGGTTTTTCCATATTAAGCCTTCTTATGCTCCCTATACTGGGAATCCTTGCTTAATGTCCACTTTCTCAGCTACCATTCAAAGTTATGACAAAGCTGAACAATAGGTCCTTATAGTCACAGTCATTGCAATCACTGCAATCACATGATTGTGATTCAGATTCTTGACAACTATTTCCTAATTATGTCATGGTGTCCTCCAAGATCATAATTTGGAACTTCTATGGTCAGCTATCAACAGGCAATGAGAAAGCCAGCAGGAAGTCACAAACGGTGATCACAAAACTGTGGGATGTTATGATTATATATTATAACCCTAACCCTATGATTCATCTAACAACAGCAACAGAGACTGCTGTTATAAGTCACATGTTATTGCACCTTATAATCACGTCACTTGGCAACTAAGTTCCTCATTCCAATTACTTTCGGTAAGCAAGGATTATCAGTACCCATTGTAATTCTATCTTTGCAGTTTGGGATTTTTCTTTCATGGCAATTTCTGTGAACATAGTTGCATTTTGTTATACTTTTTATAAAACCAGACACACTTCGATTACTTTGATCAGTTTGTAAACTATAATGTCAAATTATATGGCAACATTTATTTATTTTCTTCCTTAATAATTTGTTGATTGCCATCTATCATTTGGCACTATGTCATTAGTAACTTTTATTGTTCATCCGTGTAAAATACAGGAATAATTTACCTGCTTTCAAAATAATGCTTTTGTCATTATCACTGGCCTCCAGCACTTTCCTATATTGCTGTTGTCCAATGAAGATACCTTGAGTGATCATGCTGGGGTTATAGACATTTGTCATCGAGTATTGTTATTCTTATCCCAGGAACAAATCTTCTACATTGAGGCAACATAGCAGGACTTTGGAATACAAAGAAGTGTACAATATATTGGACAATACACAATCCAATAATTATGTTGAATGTATAATTCCAGTAGGTAAAGTTATTGAAAATCTTCCACATTTAGCATTTTAAAAAATCTGGCTTTGAGATTAAATGTTCTCTCAAAAGCAATAAAAAAATCCCTGAGAGAATCATTGAATATGCCACCATTTGCAGGAGTGGCAAAGTTACTGTCTTGTAACTTTCCATTCTTCAGTACATTACAGAGAGATACTTGAGATCAGTAGTATTCGAAATTATAAGTGATGTGTGCACACTTAAAGAAAACACGTTTATAATAGATTAAGGCAGTTTTTCAACTGCTGTTTTGCCTGGATTTGGGGATGCTAAGCTCTTTACCTGTTCTCCTTATATATGACAATATTTAAAGCACATAAAATTTGGAACCATCTCGCAGCTCTGTTTGAGTGGCATATATTGCACTGTGAACAACTTTCCCCAAATCTCACTGTTTCTCATTAGTTGTAATATTTTCATATCATAGTGATTCCAAAACCAGGAATTATTCAGAATGAACTCTGCAATTAGATTTTTTTAAAAATGCTGTCTTCACAATGATGTGTAATAAAAAAAGCAGGTGCCTAAAAGAATTTTGTAAAATATAGAATAACATTATTCCTTAAAACCACTTGTGGTGCTAGTAAAATAAGTGAACGATTTGGTTTTTTTATAAAACTAGACAACATATAAATATGTTGTCTAGTTTTATAAAAAAACCAAATCGTTCACTTATTTTATCTCTACAATTATATCTTTGGTTGTCAAAAGAAATTAAAAGGCAGTTCTATATCAACAGTTGCATGCATATAGAGTAGACACTTAAACAAATAGTAGACCTTTAAACATCATTTATGGAATTATTTTGCCTACTAGCATCCTATATGCATACTATTCCATGTTTTCAATTACTAGAGCAATAGAATGATCCCTAAGGATAGGTTTTTTTTTCACTAGCTTTTCATAAAGGAAGACGGAGTATCACAATTTAAATCTCATCATAGTTAAGGAACATCTGCATAGAAGTTTTATTTTTTTACCATTATATGTTTTCAAAAGCTTATAGCTTTATAATACTGAAAATATTGCATCCCAGTTTTTTCTAATTGTTAAATTTGTAGTGTCACGCTGACCATGTAGTCATAAGACTGGAAATATCTTGAATTGTAATGTGCCAGATAAATGTATTTTTCTCCCTCTAGGAGCAGAATTTATTTTCTCTCTGAAAAATTATTCTTAAATGAAAATATTGCGGATTCACACATTTAACAAGAATCTAGGTGTTTTTAAAACTTTCAAACTTTATATAAGAACAGAATGTACAGGACTTCCTCTATGGCTATAAGGACTAAGATGAAAAAACATACCAAGATGTACTATATTCAGTCTCCTAAACTTGTGAAAATTACCAGGCTAAATTCTGAAATTTTTTAGCTAGAATTATTTGTAACTTTGGCTATTAACATTAGAATTGGTTATGACTATTTAGAGTGAATTGTTCAGTAATAGATAACAACATTATATCAGGTGCAATTCATTTTTTAAACATTTTTTTAGAAACTGGAATTAATTATTACAGTTCATTATTTATGCTGTATCTTCATTTTCTAAGAATCAGCATAACTGAACCAATTCTTTCCCATTTATTTCCATGAGGCTATCCATCCATCAACCCATTATTTTTACTATATCACTATTAAATGTCATCTTTGTGAGTTAAACTCTTTACCTAACATAAATATAAAGTGGTACATAAGCTACCGTGTTTCCCCGAAAATAAGACACTGTCTTATATTTTTTTTTGGCTCCCAAAAACACACTAGGTCTTATTTTCGGGGTAGGTCTTATATATTTATGGTGCCAAATAGTGGGTGTGAGTGTGTAAGGGGGGGTGTTTCACGGGTGCACGGTTGCTCCCTGAAAAGTCTTCCTGGAACTGGAGATTTACACTAGGTCTTATTTTTGGGGTAGGTCTTATATTAGGGCAGGTTTAGAAAATAGTGCTAGGTCTTACTTTCGGGGTAGGTCTTATTTTCGGGGAAACACGGTATATATAAACTTTTCATTCTTAGAATAGTGGAGTTCTTTATGAACATGCTCTTTCAATTCACCTTAAGGTCCACTATTCAAGTAATCAAGTGCACATGATGTGACAATTTTTAAAGGGAAAACAAAGATGAAGATTCTCTTATCCAGAAGTGAAACATATTCTGCATTCACTTTTTGCTGATAGAGCCTTAATGAGCAAGAGATCAGAGCAAGGATTTTGTTTCTGAGAGAGTTGCCACCTGTTCTTAGTCATTTAAAATAAATTTAGTCATCAGCTTTTTTATTTAAACATTTCTGCAGCATTTTTTTAAAGCTGAATGTACTATAATTAATTCTTCTAGTGAATATCAAGTGTAATCAATAATGCTGGTGTGTTGCCTGTTGAATAGTGTTTCATATTAGACATACAGAGATAGAGATTAGATTGCCTAGAGAGCAATTTATTACTATAAAAATGACATGTAACCAGAAACATTCAATGATGTTTTAACCTTTTTGTTATTTTTCAGCAAATGAAACTATTTGCTTAATTTTGGAACAGAGTAACTTAATACCACAACGGAGCAAGTTTTCCATTCTTATCAGTGAAATATATTTTGTCTAATTTAATGCCAACAATAGCCAATGAAGTAAAGATAATAATATTGAACAGTGTTTCCTGTTACTGTAAGAAAAGAAAAACAGAAAGCTGAACAGACTTCATAAAATTATATTCAAGCCTTTGCTGTAGTTCTTTCTAGGTTAAGCATCATTAAGGTTATTATATTTCTCACATAAAAGATTATAATAAGCCTTGTCCTTCCATTTTCTGTTGTGATGTAGATCCAGCTGGAAATTCTGTAGTACAATATGATTTTATGCATTGAAGAATAGGAACCATGTTTACATAGTGATGTTATGTGCAAATGTGATCAGTTTAGAGTCATAGTATTTTACAGAAAGTTTAATTTTTGCTCATATTGATACAAGCTAGAAAGAAAGAGTCCTATGATAAGGGTAGAATCTAGGCTCATCATAAGTAAACATTTCAGGCTTCAGAAATAATTTTTAAAATGTTTTAAAATGATTGCACAGTCCCACCAAGCATCATTTTTAAATTAGAATAGATAATATATTACAACTATAGCTTAAGAAAACCAAAATCAGAAATATTAAAATAAAAAAAATTATAGCTAAACTCACAAATAAATGTTCCTGAACAAAACAGTCATGCTGTTTTATTCCTGAACAAAACAATTGTGCAACAGTATCAGCAGCTGGAAGGGAGGATTAGACAAAAGGCACACTTATGTCTACATAAATATATAGATATACATATATGGATGCAGTATATATGCACATATATACATGCAGATACATTACATATGCAGACATACTTTAAAATTGTAACAATGACAAGCAGTTTATTCAGTTAGTTAAAATCCCCCCCCCCCATTTTTTAAATATTCTTTCTAGCAGATAGCAGTGGAATATTTGTAATTTTTGCAAATCATATAATTCAGGGTTTTTAATGTTTGATTTTTAGAAGGACATTGATGGCTTAATGTGAGCATTACGACAGACATAGCTGAGATTTTGATTGAAGAGAGTGGGTTCTAATAAACAGGGGCTATATGTAAGAAAATCACTTCTATGTGCAAAATGGGATGGTGTCAGCCTTCAAGAATCTTCTGCTTGTCTTTCTGGCTGCCATAGTAACGGGGGGAGGAAGGATAAATTGGGCTTTGTGGGGGGGGGCAAAGAGCGCTGGAGGCTTGAGTTGGTGAAATGTAAAACTTGGGAAAACTTTCTTGTTTATGCTTACTTGCTTACTGTGCAGCTGCAGCATCTTATCTATCCAGGCCAAGGCCAATGGCCAGACGTCTGAATCAGCACCTGAAGATGCTCCACATGACGTTATACACATCTCATACGGATGATCAGTTTGAACTATTGTGGGTGGGAACGTTGCCATAACTTTGTATATGTGATTTTCATGCCTAATGCCTTTTGATGCTACCACTTGATTTCCAGTAAAAATCCTTTTCTCTATAACAATGGAGTCTAATGGTTCTTTCTTGGATTGGCCTATTCTATTGATTATGTGTCCTCAAGTTTTTTTCCAGCTCCTAGTAACTATATAGGTATGGTTTGCCCTACCAGTTCAAATTTGGAGGTTTTTTGTCCCTGATGTATTCCATCATCATTGACCATCTTTCAAATAATAATTTATCCTTTTACAGAGTCTTTGGAACAAATTTTTTCAGGACAAAGAACTTCGAAGCATGATTGAACAAGATGTAAAACGAACGTAAGCATCATCATTAAAATTTTATAATATTCCATTTCTATACAATACATTTCCCAGTTTGGGTCTATGTAGATGTGGACAGCTAGAATTGCCAGTCAGCACTTATATGGGTTTAAAGAAAAGTTTGGCTTATAGGTCATATTGTAGCTATATGCTTTTCCTTCCATGCCTCAAAGAATAGCAGCTACTTCCTCATAACTTAAATATGTGTTTCAGTGAAACAAACAAACAAAAAATCGGTTGCATACAATCTTTTTTTGATTAGTGGAATAATTAGGGATTTTTAAACATGTATTTTTGAAAAACAATAGATATCAGAAACCCGGCTTGCTCTAAAATGGCTGCCATGAAGGATGAGGGGTAGCCAGTTATAAAATGTTCACTTCCCAATATACAAACTAGGGATCTTTTGTCAAATCCTCTGCAGCCTTCTATTTTTTTCTTTACTACCCTAGTTTATCACAGCTTTTTTTCTGTCAGACATTTTTATTTTATATGAGTTTATTACATTTATTATAAAAGTTGACATTTTATGCAGCATAGCCACTAGCTGTGTTTTGCAAACATAAAAAAAATATTAAAATCAGATGAGGCAGGGATACTGGGAGAGACCCACAGATGCATTGTTGCTCAGAGCACCAGATTGCCTATCCTGCATAGCCAAATATTTTTTATTTTCTAATTTGTCTTTTCATGTAATTGGTTTTTATTTTAAATCAGTACTATATATTACATTAAAATATAATTATATGTATTTTTAAAAGAGTTTCTGTGAGAAATAAAAAAAGAATGAGAGGAACTCACAGATCTTGTGATTAAATTATGTTTATAATACAAGATTGAACAGATGATTTTCTGTAATTCCTAACACTTAATCAATAAAAAGTAATGTGTAATTAGTGAGAAATGTCATTCATCTAGAGGAATTTAGCATTGCTATTTTTGTGGATAACTTTTCTACTGTCAAAGACTCCTTCTTTAAGTATTCCTTATTATCATTGTGAATGTACTTTCATCTCCGTAGCCCTGGGTCATTCCTGTTAAACAACTTATCAAAGCTAGAATTCAGATCCGGAAAATATTTTGTCAGAGAGAGAACTCTGATTGCATTAAGTAATTCCAATTAAGCTCAATTACTATTTATCTAGTATCTTTCTGTTATGATTATAGCATAGTTCTATATTGAAATTTGGGATAAGAAAATAGTTCCTATGGATTTTAAAATGCAACTCAGTATGATGCCTTTTTCTATTTATAGAATTAATAGGCATGTAACAAAACAATGCCCAGGAAACATTGACATTCCTTATTACTTTATATTGTGTGCCTATATTGAAGCTGAGTTTTCAGATATATTTATGCTGTTAGATGTATAATTAAAATCTGAGTATGCTTTCATGTAAATGTTCGCAGATGGTATTTTTTGTTTTTAAAAGGGAACAGTTCAGAATGTTTAAGATTATATAAATATCTAAGTTATAATTGGGGAATTAAAATTTGTATAAGGATAGTTTTGCTAGTTTTAGAGCCATTGTAAAAATATTGCACTATTACTTTGACAAAGGGCATGATATGTTTAGAAAAAAAATGTGCTCATTTTTAAAAAATGTTGTTAGTAAATTAAAAAACTCTTGTATATGCATCTTAGGTAGTTGCTTATTGCCATCTGAACAAATTATCCTGATCGTTTTTATTTTTAGTATTATATTTTCTCACAAGTCTAGATTAGAATTATTGAAATTTAAGAAAAAATGGGAGTCTGCTCAGTTCTCAGCTTCTGTCTAGCATTCAGAACATCCAAAATGAAATGAATAATAATCTTCTCAGTATATTTTCTGCTTTATTCTTTGGTTTTTTTATTTCTTGTTATAGCACATTCTATTGATCTTTGCTAAACCTGCTTTCATATTACTATAAACAGACTCCCATCATTCTGTGTTGCAGTTTCATAGAAATTTCTTCTTATTGCTATTGTTTAGCTTTAGCTCAGATAAGAATCCATATGAAGTATGGTAATATATAAAATCAGTAAATCACGTATAGGTGTAATTTCAGTTCACAGATTATATGATAAATGTTATTGTGTATGATGGCAAAGCACTCTGAATGAGTAGTATACTCATTGTAGGTTCATTGAGTAAAAAAGGAAGAAATCTAACCATGTAAACCTATTCTAATCTTAAATCATTTTGAGCTCTGTCATTTATATATATATATATCTGTATATATTTTGTTATTGTTGTTAATCAGCTTTCCTGAAATGCAGTATTTCCAGGAAGAAAATGTGAGGAAAATTCTTACTGACATTCTCTTCTGTTACGCTCGGGAAAATGAGCAGTTACTTTATAAACAGGTAATAAAACATATTATACAAGTGGCAATCTTTGACTCAACATTTTTCCTATACTTCATACAATTAATTGAACTGCAAGACTGTCTTTATTATTCTAAAACTGGGTATAAAGATTGAGAAAGTGAAAAATAAACCATTTTATTAGCTTTGTTATGAAGAAAACAAGCCATTGTTGCATATGTTGTTCCTCTTCATGGTAAAGTACTCCAATTTTTTTTCAGTAATGCTGAAATTTATTTTCCATTTTCTTGTTAACTTCATTGCACTTTTTGCTAAAACTAATTGAAACAGATAAAAGGAAAAAAATTGATGTCAAATCTCCTGATAATAGAAAATAAAGCATGTGTAAGTTGGGTTGGGTTTTCCTGGAAATAACATGAGGTCTGAGCTGGATTTCTTGCAATTTTAAATTCATTACATCTTGAAACAAGCTTGAAATAGTTTAAGAAAATAAGGTATCCATATCAACCAGGAAAAAATACAAAATCTATCTATGTAAGCATCATTTTTACTTCCAAATGAGGATTAGCTGAAGCTACCAAACAATTGTCTCTCCCTTAAATAATACAAAATGACTGAAATATGGTATTGAAATAAAATGACTAAAATATAATTCTCAGGAACAATCCAAAATTTTTGGCTATCACAAATCCAGAATAATTAGTAGATGACATTTTCATCTGTCTGTGTTTTGAGAGATTATGCAATCCCCTATTGTTCACACCTTTGTGAAAGCACATATTTAGCCAAATAGAATATTAGCATCACACTACTTCATCAAATAGGATAAATTTCCATATAACAAATAAGAAAAGAATGTTTGCTAAAATAAACAGCTCATCTTAGTTGGATATGCTTTATTACATGAAAACTGCGTGTGTAGTCAGACCAATTTAAAAAAAAACTTTCCCATTTCCTCACAAGCTGTTAAGTTGTACTAGGTGACCTGCTAAAAATAGACCATATTGTTAATAGTTATATTTTATTAAATTAATGAGATGGTTATCATTTTGTGAAATATCTTGCTGAGCTAACTGAAGCTGAAGAAATTATATAAGTGGTATTAATGAATTTTGACTGCCTGGTCAAATGAACCTCTTCTTTTATCTGCTCATATTTGATTAATCCGTTAAGCAGTTTTCAGGTTCAGTTTTGTGATTCTACTTGCTGTCAAGGAAGAAAATGTTTCTGCTTCTGTTATTGAGTTGTGTCATTCCCTGTTTCTATTTTTGAACTGTATCATGACTTATCTAGAGGTAAAACTACTGCGGGAAGTAGTGGACATTTCAATTGTTTAGTATTTTTGCACATTAAGACATGAATATTAATTGCCATAATAAGGATTTATATGTATATTATTAAAACTCTCATATCTATAACTTTTAATTTGACATTTTCAACCAGTGTACCTCAGATGAGCTAACTTACAATATGCAGGATCTGTTATTCCCATGGAATTGAAATTTGGCAAATTTTATAAAACATTTTATGACAGAAAATTATTGTAAGGCATTTTATGACAATACAAAATTTCATTAAACTTTCAGCATGGTCTAGTTTCAAGGAGATATAGCTTTGAATACCTCTCTAAATTTTTAACAACTTTTCCAATACATTCCAGTATAACTGCCATTGTTAAACGCATGAGATATCTGGTAAGGAATATCTCTGAAATAATGAGCTAACAGGTCATATATTTCATGGATAATCATTTTATTTCTGTACTAAATGTATTGATATTATCCAAAATACTATTATATCATCCAATAATTTATCAAGATATTAAATTAATTATACATTTCAAATACACTCCATGTTGTAAAGTTTAATTTTTCTAAAATTTTAATAATTCTAATTTCAATAGTTGCTTGAATTCTTTTTCAGTTCAATTCTTTGAAAAAAGTTTAGGCATCCTCCCTTGTCAAAATGTTTCTTATAGTTAAAATTGCTAGCCAGAAACCTTCAGATATTTTATTTTAAAGTCTTCACTTTGTTGTAATTATGATTTATTTTCACTTGCACATACTCAGAGAGATGCTTAGAGGCCTCCTGATTGTTAAAAAATAAACAAAACCACAGTTACAGTCTGAATGGAAAGGGAGATCAGAATATTTGTTATCTGTGGAATTGTCTTTCCCTCGCTAATTTTAAGCCCTATATTAAAAAGTGATTGAGCCTAATTTAGCTCTATTATTAGCATTATTAGCAACTTTATAGTAGAAGAAAAGACCAAATCAGTCGGAAGGGTATCCAAATTTTTGTACCTGCCATATTTGCTATTTTCTTATTTTGAATCTGTAAACAACCTCACATAAATAGAAAATTTTTATTCAAATTTGCAGGAAAATGACTTGTTTAATTTTGTGCTAAACTGTTTTGGCATGCTATTATGTTTTCATTTTATTGGAAAAGTACAATGAATTTAAATTTGTTTTCTTAATTGTATCTGAAGGATACTTCTAGGTATTAACATTAAGTAGAATCAGTAGCTAATTTCTTGCATCAAATCTACAAGTAAAGGATCTCTCTGCCAAATTCTTTTGGGTTATAACTTCCACACAGACACCCTTATTACAATAACCCAGGCAGTTGTTTAACCTTAAAATATGCTTGTCTCTAAAGATGATTTAATTTAACTAAATGCTGTTTTGAATCAAGGAAAATTACAGTTCTAAATTTGAAGAATCATCCATATATGTTGAGAATATAGTTTATAATTTTTTATAACTTCTTGCCTATATCAGAATATTTGGCTTATTGCACCATTTGAAATTATCATCTGGTCATACAAAGCAATGTATTTATTTCCAGCAAGTCTTTCATCCCTAAACATCATAAAACATTTGAAAGGATTCTAAAAGTAAGAAAGGATAGTACAATGATGTCATTTTATTCCAATATACACTGTTGATATATAAGAAAGAAGTCCAATGGAACTATCATTGAAACCTTAAATTTACAACATATTTTTTTAAAAAATCTAACATTGTGTGCTGGCTATTGTGCTAAGAATTTTAAATAGAAAAAACTGAAACTCTAATTTCATTTCCAGTTTTCCTTTTTCTAATTTACATATCTCTTTTAATTCATTAATCAGAAGTACTACTAAAATAACCCTTACTCCATTCTTATATCCTCTTTATATTACCCCAGAACTAAACATAATAAGTCAAAATTAGTACAGAACTTGTGCCAAAGCAATTGTGATAAATTTTAAGCAAGTATAGCTAATGATAACTGAAAAGTTTTTAGTGTATTTGATTATTGTTTGAATTAATCAGTAATGAATAGTGCTGCTTAGTTTCTGCAGTCACACTTTGTTTTTTAACAATGCTTTGATTCTCAAAGGAATTGTAGGATATAGATATACCCAATAGTTACTGATTTTTGCTTTGGAAGATTTATCCTGTATAATAGTTTATCTGCTTGTAAGCAGTTTCTTCCTAAACATTGTTTAGGAAAATTGTTTTATGACTGAGCGTGTTATTAGCAAAAGCAAAATTTAAAGACCCATCTACTCTTGTATATTTTAAAGGAAATGTCTAGCATTGCAGTCCAGTTATGATGTATACTTTAAGGTTAAGTATTTTATAAAAAATCATAACAATTGTGTGTGTGTATGTGTGTGTGTGTGTATACTAAAAAGAACTATTAGCAATAAAAACTCTGTAGCAGATAATAAAAGCAAAGGGAAACTAACAGCAGAAATAAAACAGAGCAAATGTCTACAGTACATGCATTAACTTAATTCCTGAAATGTGAATATGATAAAAAGTTCTTCACTTCATACTAACAATGCAATATTACAGTTTCCAAGTAATCTTTCTTAGACATTTTTTATAATGAGTGCTACCAATACTGGGGAAAAAATTCTTTTGAATTGGTGCAATGTTTTGAAAGGAATTGGAATCAAGAATGAATATGGGAAGATATGTTTCTTCCATATAAATAACCTAGGACTATGGGTTCCAAACTGTTTTCAATGGCAGTGCTGTGCATTGCGGATAAGGTCATATTTGGAATGCAAGATCACCCTCAAACTACAAACCTGATCTTCTCCCCTTGCTTCCATAGAACATTTCCTAGTGCATTCACATAAATACTGAAAATCATGAGGAGCAAGAACATAAGATATGGTCTACTGCAGAGGTCTCAAACTCAAGGCCTGGCGGCTGGATCCAGCCCATGAGATGCTTAGATCTGGTCCATGGAGCCTCCCTGGAAACAGTGAAGGATCAGTCCGCGGTGTCTTTGCCAGTGAAAACGGAGCTTGGAAGGGCTGTGGGCGGCCCTCCCAAGCTCCGTTTTCGCTGGCAAGATGTTGCAGGAAGCTGTCACGGGTGAAAACAGAGCTCAGGAGCCCATTTTCACTGGCTGAGCACTCGAGTCAGCACAGGTGCCTCTGACACAAATGATGTTGAGCTGGCCATGCCCATCCTGGCCTTGCCCACCCTGGCCCACTGAAGTCAAACACAACCTTGATGCGGCCCTCAATGAAATCAAGTTTGACAACCCTGGTTCACTGTATCAGGTAAAATATTTATATAGGCCATCAATCTGTGTCATATAGTGGTCAACTAGGTGAATTCAGTTATCTCACAGCATGGATGTTGATATTCTTCACTTACCATTCTCTACAATTGTTATAAAATGTAACTTCCTACCATTGAGGAGACTCTGTACTAACATCAGGACTAGTAATCATTGATTAGGTACTAGTCTTGATCCTCAATGAAAACCCCAGTGGCTCTGGCCTTTCTTCATTGTAGAGCTGTTATAATTCACAATAGTATTTTTTAAACAAAAGAAGAGTTTTAAATAGAGCTAAATGTAAGTGTTCGGTGGTGAACTCATTGATACTCTGCTATTTTAAAATGCTGTGATTTTTTCCATTTGTTTGAGAATACTGTAAATACTGACTAAAATGTAATCTATATTAAAAGCACTCAGTAATAAAGAGTTGATAAATTCTGATACACTAGACAAAATGTAGAATCTTCTTTTTAATTGTAGGGCATGCATGAACTTTTAGCACCAATTGTCTTTATTCTGCATTGTGACCACCAAGCTTTTCTACATGCGAGTGAAGCAGCACAACCAAGGTAGGCATACAATTTTTTTCATACAAAATATGTTGCTACTAAAATAGAGTATGCATTTGGAACTCCAAAGATACTATCTATTACACTTGTCAGTTACCAAAACTTATTATATTTGAAGAATGCTACAATCACATAGGAACATATTTTAACATTGATGGAGCTGTCCAGACTCTGAAACTATATAATTGCTGTGTTGCTTACTTTTACTGTTGTAGCTAGATATGGTAGATAATAAATACTAATACAAGAAATTTTAATGATCCATGTCATTTTTTATTTTAAATCTTAAAACATAACTGTACATAACTGTACAGTGTATATCCAAACTTGGATTTCATGTTAAATAAATGTAAGCTTATGAATGCAAGCATATTTTAAAATATGTCACAATATTAAAACCCCTATATGTATAAGAAGAAAACATACATTTCACAGATAAGCTCAGTATATAAATTTGTGAATAACTTCATATGCTTTCATTTTCAGTCCTCAGAAAGATTGTAGACCCAGTCTGAAAAGATTTACCTGTTGAAACTACTTAATATAGTGGTCCTCAAATTACGAATGTAATGGAGCTTGGCAATTTTATTCATAACCCAAGGATTCATGGGAGTGAATCTCGTACCTTGAATCACTCCCTCCTTTCACCCACACATTCATTAACCAAATGTGCAGTTCGTCAAGTGCACATGAGGTATTTCAGGTTGGGGAAGGCCATGGGGGGCTTAGTGATGGAAAGCCACCTGCTTAAGACCATCCAAGGCCTCTTGACACACTGAAATATCTCATGTTCCCCACAATTGCTTCCCTTACAACCTGCTGCACCAGGTCACTTACCGTGTGAAGATCTAGCAAGCTGTCTGTTTTCCAGCCTTTCAACTATGCCGCGTTCCTCCACAGCTCCATTTTGGTGTGTTCAGGCCTCGCCCAGCACTGCAACATTTGTCCTGCAATGTCGGAGGGGCGGGAGTGGGCCCCTCCTAGCCTCCGTGCCAGCAAAGTGCAGGACAAATATTGCAAAGCCTCTTTAGTTGTTCATGAGGGAGAACAATTGCCGAGGTGCTACAAGATCCATAGTTTTGGGAGTTGTTCATAAACACTAGGAGGTTCTTTTTGCGTAACTTCGAATGTTCGCTAAGGGAACACTCTTAATCACTCTTAATCCTGTTTTGCTCATACTTTGAATAAGTCCTTTTCTATTAAACTTAGCATCTAGGAGTCTTAAAATTCCAATAAATTGGTTTATTATATTTATTTTTTGGCAACAGCAGTTAAAACAATATATCAAGAGAACTATTACTTAGTAATATCATTTTGAATACTAATTAACCTAAAGAGCTCTTTTCCGGAAGCAAAAAAAAGGGAGATGCAAATTACTTTCCATGCATATGTATGAAATTTGGTTAATAGATGCAGGATCTAATGAAGAAAAAAAGTATTATATTTTTCAGTGGTGCATTCACTGGGGATATTATGCTTCTCTTCATATTAGAGTTCTAACCACAAAAAATGAATAAGAATCATTGTAATTGATTAATTGCTGGTAAATAAAAGTAATTTTTTTATTAAAATAAAGTACTGTTTTAATATTGTATTTGACTGGTAAGCTTTTTGTTTGTTTTGAACAAACAGTGATCAATTATTCTAGATCAAATGTATTGAAATAATATATTGTGGTATTCAGTAATTAGTTATTTTGAATAATTAGATAGTTCTTTCATTGTTTTGCAGACAAGGTAACTAGTTTTTTTCCTGATCTATAGAAAGACTGATCTATAAGAGAGAGTAAAGGCTCCATTTGTCTAAACTGGAATTATAATTTTAATGATAAAGGCTAGTTTTACTTAGCTTGCATTTCTGTTGTAACTTATTTAAGGAAATTTCAGAAATACATGTTTAAATATGTATGTATTTTTTCCAGTGAGGAGATGAACGTTCTTTTGAATCCTGACTACCTGGAACATGATGCATAGTATGTTCAGTAATTTTTATTTGTTCTTAAATTTATGATTCTGATTATTACAATTATTTTTCTTATATAATGATGTAATCTCTTTCAGTGCAATGTTCACCCATCTAATGAAAACAGCGGAACATTGGTTTTCAACCTATGAGCATGAAAGTCAAAAGGTACCTGTTGATAAAAATTCATATATAAAAATATTTTAATTATGTATAATATTGAATGAGAGTAAATATACCAATTAAAATATGTTGTAACAATATCTTTGAAAATTTTAGTCTTGGACAATTTAAAATGTTTATGGTAAACAAATTTTATAGTTCCCTATTCCTGTGTACTGTACCACATTAAAACAAAATTACATTAGTCCTCTTCAGACAGAGATTAGTAATCTTTATGCAGTTTTCAGCATAAATTGCTATTTTTTTCTTCATGCCCAACTTTTAGCAACTCTGTGTGGCTTACAAATGCAAAACGAAAAAGAATCCAGATCAATATATAAGCAAAAAGAAACCACCCAAGGACCTTACTTTTCATTCTGCCACAAAAGGCTAGAAAACTAGCCAGGTTTTTCACAGCTTTCTGAACATCATCAGATTTTAGCCATATAGATCTTCGTGGCATAATTCCAAAAGCAGGTTCTGTAGCAAAGAGGACATTTTTTCTGGATCCCAAAAGACAATATTGCCTAATTGATGGGACTTGAAGTGCATCCATTCTGTCTAATTGCATCAAATGGGCAGAAATAACTTCAAAAGAGTGATCCCTCATATATTTATTTATTAAACAAATTTATGTTGCTGTCCCATCAGATGTATATCCTTAATAGATAGGGCCCACAACATGCTATGCCTTCCTACTCTGGTGCACTGGGTAGATGTAACAAGGGAGTGGTAGTCCTTCAAAGGCCCCAAGTCATGTAGGATTTTAAAGGTGTTGACCAATATCTTTTTTTTATCAAGTTTTTTTTATTTATATATGTGTTTTCAATACAGTGTAACGTCTGGGCATACCATTTTACAAAAAAGAAAGAGAAAAAAGAACAAAAGATAACATATACTGATAATAATAACAATAATAATAACAATAATAATAATATAACAAAGTAATTTCTAATCATATTTATAATTATATTCGCTTATCTTTGTCCCTATTAAATATATTGACTTACATATAATTATAAACAACTTTCATATTTTACTTGATCCAAGCAATACTCTTTCTTTATCTAATTTCTACCTCTTATCTCTAACCATTGATAAAACCTGTTCCATGTTAAATTGTATTCTTCTTTATCTTTTATTTTCAATGTCAATCTATCCATCTCTGCAGTGTAATATTTTCCGGATTATATTTTCATCTGATGGGGTATTCTCATTTTTCCAGTATTGTGCAAATATTATTCTCGCTGCTGTCAACATTAAGTATATAGTCCCTTTGTCATAATTTTCTGGTATTATACCTAACAAAAATATTTCTGGTTAAAATCTATGTGTGGCTTAATCATCTTCTCCAACCATGTAGGTATTTTTGTCCAATATTTGCTTGCCCTCATACATGTCCACTACATATGATAATAGGTACCTGGGGTTGTTGACCAACATCTTGAGTTCCAAAAACAAATCAGGATCCAGTAGACATGACACACTGCAATTTGAATCAACTGAAATTTCGAGATAGTCTTCAAGGGTGGTTGCACTTAAATTACATTAAATAGTTTAAATGGGAGGTGACTAGGTTGTCGGTAACTATGAGAAGGGCTTTTTTGTCCAGGAATGGACATATATCAGGCTCTATGCCCTGAAGGGCTTTGAAGGTGATAACTAACACTTTGAATTGTATCTGAATTGCATAATATACACACCTCCAGAGATTCCTGTGACTTGTTCTTCACCAGCAGGAAATGACTACCTTTAAATGGAGGCATTACATCATTATCGTTCGGAATAATTAGGACAAAAAAATAGCTGTTCTCTGCCCTTATTGCCACAATGCCAGCAACACTTTCCCAGCAATCTCAGCAACACTTTGTTCAGTCAACTTTGTCCATCTGTTCTTCAGGCTTCTCTTCTGGCACTACATCATCCTGAGCATCTTGGAAAGCCAAGGAACAGCCCAGATTGGCACACAGGAAAAGATTGCATGAGAAATATGGTCCAGGGGCTAGCCCCTGCTCATTCTTTGGCTAAACTATGGCCTCTTTCAAACTGGGGAAAACCAAATCTCATCTGGAAACCCCCAAAGACCATCATTTACCTGGAACAGGCTAATCAAACACACCCTACCTCATAGAATGGAAGTCTAACCCATCTATTCATTTGAATTTTAAATTAGATACTATGGCATCTCCGAGCTGCATTTCTATGGTGGAATAGGAAGAATGTACTCTTGATGTTGTTGACTTATCATATTTGGATTGTAGTCTTTATAGATTAATAAATTTAACAATACTGCTTACAACTTTTAAATCTGGAATCCTAAATGGAAATTTTTCTTTCCCTTTAGTAGAATGTTCAATTGCAAGAGATATATATTTATTCTTCCACAGTTATGATTATTTTTTGTAAACTCATATGGGCATCTCAGTTAATAAATGATTAAATTTATTTTTCTTGTTTTTATCAATTTTAATAGGAAAAAGATGCTGTGATGACCCCTATTCCATTTGCAAGACCACAAGATTTAGGTCCATCAATAGCTATTGTTGCAAAAGTTAATCAGATCCAAGATCATTTGCTGAAGAAACATGACACTGAACTCTACATGCATTTGAACAGGCTTGAGATTGCACCACAAATTTATGGACTGTAAGTGTTTGGTTTGATTAATTTTTAAATACAGGAAATGTTAACATGTTAAATTTAAAACACATCAAACAGCAACTTTCAGTGATTTCCATCCATCATATGTATTCCCTCTACTATCATATTTCTAGATATATTCTACAGTTCAGCACTTCAGAGTTTACAAATATAATTTGTGTGCTATGATAAAACCATAGAAAATAGAACCAAAGGTGCTTTTACTCTTTTACACCTTTGGGGAGTGGGGGAGAGCATGTTTAACAACTCTCACTTCCAGATTTAGGCAGACATTAGATTATTAATGTAAAAATATTATATGCATTTAAGTGACTAACAGCTATAAAGAGACAGCTAAAATGCAACCATCAGCCAAATGTAGCCCCCACCTCATTGTGGAGGAACAGGAGGTGAGGAGCACTCTGAGAGCTGTGGATCCTAGAAAGGCTGCTGGTCCTGATTGTATCTCTGGCTGAGTGCTTAAAGACTGTGCTGATCACTTGGCTGGAGTCTTTACCAGGATCTTCAATCGGTCTTTATCCTAGTCCACTCTTCCATCTTGTTTGAAGGCTTCCATCATTGTTCCACTGCCAAAGAAGTTCCCTATCAATAACTTCAATGATTACAGACCAATGGCACTCACTCCTATCATCATGAAGTGCTTTGAGAAATTGGTCTGCCAGCACATCCTTTCTGGTCTTCCGTATGCATTTGATAAACACCAGTTTGCATACAGAAGAAATAGATCTACAGAGGGCACTATAGCCATCACTCTTCACACTGCTCTGACTCATCTAGAACAGCTGGGGGCTATGTGAGGATGCTTTTTGTAGATTTTAGTTCTGCATTTAACACAGTTCCTCCACATAGACTAGTGTCTAAACTTCTTGATCTTGGACTTTCTTATTCAATCTGCCTTTGGATTATGGATTTCCTATCTGGCCGCTCACAGAGGGTCAGATTAGGTAATTATACCTCTTCAGCCCTTATTAACACTGGTACACCACAGGGTTGCGTGTTGAGTCCCTTACCCTATACTCTTTATGTCCACTCACGCTAGTAATACTATTGCTAAATTTGCAGATGATACAACAGTGGTGGGACTCATCTCCAGGGAGGATGAGTCTGCCTATCGAAATGAGGTGGACCGGTTGCTTTCGTGGTGTGGAGACATAAACTTGGTCCTCAACACCAATAAGACCAAGGAGCTTATAGTGGACTATAGAAGGAACAGATCAGATATCCAGCCCTTGCTTGTCAATGGAGATCGAGTGGAGCAAATGGCCAGTTTTAAGTTTCTGGGTGTTATCATAAAAGAGGACCTGACCTGGGGTGTTCACATTGCAGCACTGGTCAAAAGGGCCCAGCAGAGATTATACTACCTGAGAGTTCTCAGAAAACAACAACAGAATGAAAAATTGTTGGTGACCTTCTACCGCTGCATCATAGAGAGTATTTTAACTTACTGCACCTCTGTATAGTTTGCCAATTGCACAGTGGCAGATAGGAAAGCACTCCAGAGGTTTAACATCATTGCCCAGATCATTGGTTGCCCTCTCCCCTCTTTGGAAGAGCTTTATCGCTCCCGCTGCCTTAAGAAAGTTCAAAACATTTTCAAAGATCCATCTCATCCTGGGCACCCTTTTTTTGAACTATTACCATCTGGCAGACGGTACAGAATAATAAAAACAAGGACAAATAGGCTGAAAAACAGCTTCTATCCCAGAACAGTAGCTCTTTTGAATTCTGCTGTATAGTGCAGTATTGGTGCGGTGTCGGGGTTTTCAGTTCAATGTGTGGAGGGAGAAGGATGTGTGTTTGTGTTTTTTTTCATAGTCATGGTCATGATGTGCACTGAAAATGTGTTTGATTTCTTTGTACGAGATGCAGTGACAATAAACTAAACTATGCTTGCAACAAATCTTACATCAAGAGTTACATTTCCTCAGGATAGCCTACTGGAGCCATGTGCTTGGGATTTGCAGGTTCAGTTCCATAAGTAATGAAAGTTGCCTCTTTTTTTTCCTTCTTACTTATTTGTCTTTCTGATTTATCCTTAACTTTTCAACTTCTCTTCTCATTCTCAATTTGCTGTCCTCCATTTAGGCACCTCTTAACCTATATGAAATTAAACACTAGGGGTTTAAGTTTGGCCATACTACCATGATTTTATTTAACAAGTCATTAAAATATAGTTTGAAGGGAAAATAATGTATTGTATGATTGGCAGCAGAAATTGATTTATTATTCTTAAGTCCAGGAAACAATTTGGAATGTCCTCCTTCTGTTGTTATTTTTTAGCAAGCAAGCAAGAAGCCTAGCATAAGTTAGAAATTCTAGCATTAGCCAGCTGTGTTCTGTTGAAGCATACAGATTCACCTTGCTCATTCTGTGTCCCCCTGGCAAATTAGTGCAGATGGCTTCCTTTACTATTAGTGTTCATAGCAAAAATTTTGCAAATAAAACACCATAAGAATGATAAATTAATACAGAATGCATCCTGTATACATGGTAAGTGGCTACTGATGTTTTCTTGCTTAGTATAAAATAATGTAATGTTTCAGAGATATCAGCATTTTATAGTGTTAATTAAAAGTAAAATATTGTATTAAATATACTATAAATATTGTGCTCTGATTTCTCTGTATAAAGATCATTTAATAGAAATAAAATACAGAGCAGAGTTAAAGCAAAATTATGGTTCTTAGAACACATATCTCTATCAAGGTTGAATAAAATGTTTAATACATTTAAAGGGTTAGTCCCTTTATTATTTAATTTTTTCAGGAATTATGTAAAATGAACACAAATAGATTTTAGTTTATGCTTTCCATCAGCTTATATAAATTAATGTTTGTAAGATTGGACTCAGACCAAAGAAGCACCTGGTTCAAAAATATACTCAGTTAAGTAATTAATTGATTGTTAGGCAGTTACAGTTTATCAACTTAATCTGTTTCAAGTAGTTATTTTTATGATTACATTAGAGGAGAAAGCATTATGCAGACCATCTTGACTGCCCAAAAGGAAAATGGTACATTTATTTAACTCTAAGTAAATTAATAATAACATAGATTTAAAAAGTTGTAGTTGAAATGCTACTATTACAAATTAGAGAATAATAAATTGAGTGCACATTGTTCAGACCTGATTTAGATTTAATGGTTAGCTGCTATGATTTTGCATTATGAAAATGAATCTGGAACAAGAGATGGATAGTCGTTTCTTCTAAATTTTCAGAACAATTTTTTTCTAAGGTAGAGATAGCCAACTTGTAGACTCAAAATTTATTGTGCATAATATTACTGCAGATAGGTCATTGAAATGGCCAAAATCTTGGAAGGTGCCATATTTCTAGCCTCTTATTTCTGTATTTTATCTATTAATCCGCTTATCAGTTTGTAAGTGCTGTATAACAGAGTTCTCCAACCTTTCTGGCTTTGCAGACTAGCCGGGGGGTAGAGGGGATGGTTCTGTGGAAGCAATGGGCACATAACTCCATTTGTGTGTACGCTGTGCACCTGCACCCCTCCTCACACAAATGGAGTGTGCATGCATGCGTTCATTCGCTCCCTATGCAAGTGGGGATGTACCCATGGACTTGCCTGCCATTTCCACAATCCAGTTCTGAGTTGCTCAAGGCCCAGTAGTGGGCCACGGCCCAGGGATTATGGATGCCTGCTATATAACACATGTAATAACTTTGGGTGGAATATAAAATTCAGAAGTTTTCGATGATACAGAAGTAGTCTGCAAAGAGAAAAACAGCATTTTTCTCAATGGATGTGCTTTTTCCTTTGGAACTGGTTATTGAAAATTGACATTTAATGGCAGCTTAATACTCATCTTGATAAACTCATCACATTTTTATTACTCACCATTAACCAGAAAACATATACAAATACTCACTTCTCTCCTGAATAAATTGACAGGTGAAATAGGTGTGAAGACACTGTAGTAGTTATGCAGGCATTCAAGTAAGTAGAGGAAGGTGACATAAGGCAATGAGATGAGTGATGACCATCTGTTGCGTAGGATAATTAATTTTACAATTGGAACTTTATTTACAGATAAGTGCCTAGTGATTTGTAATCTGTCATTAAACGTAATATTGCAACAGAATTTCACTTCAAACTTCAAATGGAATTATGTATTAGATGTTTTTATTTCTAATAATATGTTAACATATAGTAATTTTTATGTGTAATGTTGAATATTATATACTTTTTCCCCCTGTTATGACTGTTTGAATTATTTCCTAAATGTTAGTGGAAAATAATTCTATTTCTGATTCAGAGTAAAGGAGGTAATTTTGCTAACAGTTTTTTTAAAGATTAAAAAACAGATATTTAAAAAGTTTTCATATTTCTATATTCACTATATTCAGTTACAGGTCAGAGTTAGTAGAAGCTTATTAAAATGATCTTGTTTAACCCAGTCTAAAATACAACATGCTATCTAAACCATTTATACTTCATAGCTATCCACTTTTAATATCTCACTTCATGTAAAGCCAATGTTTCTTGAATATTAGAAAAAGAAAACAGTTCATTTATACAACATCTCTCAACAAAATAGATGTCCATATAACTTTATAATAAAGTACCTGACCACTCATCTCAATATAGCCCAACCAAATGACCTGTAAAAAGGGTAATACTGCCATACATTAAAAACATCCCAGAAACTATCAATAATTACAACCAGATGGTATCACCGTAGCACACAAACCATATAAAGCCCTCCAACAGCATCCTAAATAAACCAAAAGAGCCAGCAGCTCAGGAAAAAAAACAGGAATCATCTACAACATACAGTGTCAGGACAGCTGCTATGTAAGATAAATTAGCAGAGCACATTCATGAAAATCAATTTGCAGTCAGAAGACGTGATGAAAACTCCTTTAGTTTCACAACATGGACAAACTTAACCATAGTTTCAACTAGGAAACTGAGCATCCTGAAACAAGCAAAATCCGAAAACGCTAAAGATTTCCTGGAAGCCTGGCCATCAACAGTCATATAGAAACAACATCTACATACTATTCAAAAGAGATAATCAAAACCCTAAAAAGGAAACAAAAAGATTAAAACACTTCCTCACCAGCAAACAACACCCAGATGAGCAGAGATTAACAAGATTAACATTAGATCAACCATGAAAAGTTAACATTACCCTATCAAGGAACTACCCAACAAGCTAAAAGTAAACAACAGCCCAATCAATGAACCACAATGATCACTCTCACCAACACTGGACAAGGACAGGTCAAGTCTCTAGTAAATAAAATGAGAGCAAACTCCACTCCTTACTAGCATTGATGATGTTACCTAGTTTGGTAATGAAACATCTGCAAGAAAACAACCAAGCTCAGAGTGTACCAAGTACCCCACAATGTTCAGTCCAAATATACCTCATGTAAAGGCAATGTTTCTTGAGTTCTTGTGTTTGTATCATGGTTTATTTTTCCTTAGCAAGATAAACAATTGTAACATTAATCTAGAACAGTGCCAGTGAAAGGACAAAGTCATGATGAGCAATGAAGTTGTGCAATATTTGAGTTGGGATTGGTGGAAAGGTAGCCTGCAGCTGTTCCTCTTGCAGTGTGTTGTAGGTATGCTGCAATAATTTGTAGACTATTTTGTGTGTTCAGGTAAAGGAGGATGTAAAGAAAGAGTTGAGCTTTAACTAATTGTATATTATGCATATTGTGCTAGAGCAGGAGTGTCAAATTCAGTTTCATTGAGGACCACATCAACATTATGGTTGCCCTCAAAGGGCCAGTTGCATGTAAGACTATGACGACTCATAGTTGCCACATAGACATTGCTAGGTTGATGTGGCTGAATGGTCATAGCCAGGTTGCCATAGGTGGATGGGCATGGCAAGCTTGATACCACTCACTGGGCATGACTGATTCAGGACGGAACAAATCGCACAGGCTAACTCAACATGAGGACAATTCAGTGCCCTACAAGCTCCTGGCCTTCACATACTGCTGGCAGCCAAGCAGGTCCATATGTGTATGTGCATTTACACGTACACACACTGCATTCTAAGTTTGGGGGCTTTTATCCACAGAGGAAGGAGAGGACCTTCTCCCAAACCCCGGCATGATTGGCAGTTTGCAAGCTCAGATATGAATAAAAGTCTGCAAGCTTGGAATGGTGTGTGTTCATGTGTGTGTGCACAGTACGCCAAAGAAAACATTCCCCCAATCCCAGACATCATTGGCATTTTCCTGCCCAGTGCTCTCTCCCAGCAAAGCAGAAGGTAGAGGATGACATTGCTATGTATGAAAGTGCAAAAGAGAACATTTGCATGAAGTAGTTTCTTCCAAATCCAACTTCTGCTGTGACAGATCTCTGAAGAACAAGAACAGGAGGCAAGGGATCAGCGTTCCCCTGTGCTGCACAAGGGAGGCTGGCCCTCCTGATAGGGAATCCCCATTTCCAATCATGTGTTGTAAGGATGCTGGCTTGTTGGAGCAGCCTTCCCTCACGCAGCTCCCTTGCCACCACCACCCTTCTTCTCTCCAGAGATCTGTCAAGGCAGAAGTTGGACTCAGAGGAAATTGCTTCCTGAAAACTTTCTCTTCCACGCTACCACATGCAGCAGTGTTATCCTCCGCCTTCTGTGGCAGGGCAGGCCAGCCTGGAAGGGGGGATCCAGAGGTCTCTAGTGGAAGGTGAGACCTGGGCAAGCCCCAAAGCCTCATCTGCCAAAGTAGCCTTGCCATTCCTCTCAAGCCATGCAGAGAACCCCTGGAAAATGACACTGGCTTCCTGGAGCCCTGGGTAGTGGAGAGCAAGTGTCCAGCCTGGCCCTGGAGCTCCTGGGGCACCAGGACACTACAGCCCAACCGCATTTCCATGACAAGATGCCTGGCCATGCTTATCTCCTCCTCGAGGCTGCTGCTGTGTTTGCTTTCCTTGGCCAGGTTGCTCATGCTAGGTACAGGAGGGCAAAGTGTGTGGGTCAGAGAGAGGCTCATTCCCTCTCCATGTGAGGAGACATGGCTTTGTAAGCAAAGCATCCTCAGTGATAGGATGAGAGACCACCAGCAGAGGCTGAGGGGGCAAGGGATGGCGAGAAAGGTGGGCTCTTGGTGGCCAAGTGCTAATGCATGACTTCCCTCCCCCCCATTCCAATCTCCTTCCTTCCCTCTTTCCTTCTCTGCCTCCCTCCTCATTCCTATCTCTTCCTCCTTTCTCCCTCCTTCCCTCCCTTTTAATTCCCATCCCCTTCCTTCCTCCTTCCCTGCCTCCTACCTTCTCATTGCCATCTCTTCCCTTCCTCCCTTCTTCTCTCCGAGTCCAGGAGGGGACGAGCGGAGGGGGAGAGGGTGGTAGTACTGTGGGTGGTTGTAGCTTATCCACATGGGGGCACAAGTCAGGGCAGGGACCGCCCAGTGAAATGGAGGAGGAGATGCTGGTGACAGGCATGGTGCTGCTGCTGGGGCTCTACATGCTGATGTACAGCAACTTTATAGTAGCCACCTGGGTTGGAGCACAGTAAGCAAGCGCTTTTCTTTCATCTGGACGCCAGCCCCTGCATGCTCACTACCTCCTGAGTGTGCACCCAGGGGAGCACCCAGCCAGTTTGTGGTGGGCTGGGGCCGAAATTGAAGCCAGCTCCTTCGCTATCTCCAGGGTGGCACCATGGGCAGATCTAACCACATCGCGGACTGGGTCTGGCCCATGGGCCTTGAATTTGACATGTCTGTGCTAGAGTAAATGCAGTTCATTTATAATAATTTGCTCTTGTTAAAAGAATACTGACATTTACTTTTGTTTCAACAACATTCAAAATAGCTACAAAAAATAAATACCAAGTATTTGCTTATCACAACACAAATGACAGCCAGGATTCATGTATTAATATAAATTGTCAGGAAAGGCAAGATTATCATTTGGCAAAATATATATTAAATCATTCTAATCTTTTGCTTTCTAAAATTGTTTCTCCCTATCTCTGTCTCACTCACATACAGAATTTTAAAAAATCACTGAAATATCAGTGTTCTCAAAGCACAACATAATTAATATCAAGTGTTAACTGTCAAAATTACACAGCATAATAATGATTAATGTCTTAGATTAAATGGTTTTTAAATATTAATTTCTCTGGCCCTTAACCCCAATGAGTTATAGTACAGTATTTTATTTATTTATTTAATTTATATTGCTGCCTATTTGCCCATGGCGACTCAAGGCGGCTTACTCAATGTAAAACCATATTTAAAACAAAAAATAAAAACAAAAAAAAAAACAAAAAAAACTAACAAAAAGAATCAAATAAATTAGTAAAACACAATAGAACAAAATTTGGGAAAACAAAAAACAAACAAACAAAAAACCAACTCCCACCCCCTGCCCCGACAACAGCAGTTCACACTAACCATTTGATGGACTCCATCCCTCTCTGGGTTCCCCGGGCCTGCTGGCAAAACCAGGTCTTCAGTGCCTTTTGAAAGAGTGCTAGAGGGGGGCCATTCCAATATCTGGGGGAATGATATTCCAGAGAGAGGGAGCCACCACGGAAAAGGCCCTTCTTCTGGGTCCCACCAGATGTATTTCTCTCGGGGTGGGACCCGCAACATGCCCTGCCCCCTCGCTCTAATGGGTTGAGTAAATGTGACTGTCAAGAGATGTTCCCACAGATAACCCAGACCCAAGCCATGAAGGGCTTTAAAGGTGACAACCAGCACCTTGAATTGCACCTGGAAGCAAATCTGCAACCAATGCAGCTCCTGCAGGGGAGGTAACGTGCACACAGGGGTCTGCACAAAACCATGCAGGCCACTGCGTTTTGCACCAACTGGAGCTTCTGGATGCTCTTCAAGGGCAGCCCCATGTAAAGCGCGTTGCAATAATCAAGATGGGAAGTGACCAGGGCATGAGTGACTATGAGTAGGGACCATTGATCCAGGAAAGGGCGTAACTGGTGCACAGCCACAGTTGGGCAAAGGCCCTCCTGGCCACGACTGCCACCTGCTCTTTGAACAGGAGTCGTGAGTCCAGAAAAACCCCTAGATTACACACAGGGTCTGTTTGAGGTAGTGCCACCCCATCCAAGACTAAAGGTTGTAATTCTCCCTGAACCAACGAACCCCAAACCCAGAGCCACTCGGTCTTGCAAGGGTTTAGTTTCAACCCATTGCTCTCCATCCAGACCTTAACAGCCTCCAGGCACTGCAAGAGGGAGGACATAGCAACACTTAACTCACCATGGCCCAAGACATACAGCTGAGTATCATCAGCATATTGGTGATACCTCAGTCCATGGTGTTATGTTATATTGTTCTCAAGTTCACTTTTTGGATTGTAGTTAAACATTTGTTGAAACAGAAGTTAACTTAGATTTACTTTTACTTGAGTTCAATTTATTCTCTTACCACATAATAAAAAACACCTATTTTGAAAGGCTGGTAATTTAAAATAATAGTAACAATACTGACTTTCATTAACAGGTACATTTCTATACAAATACTCCAAGAACTGTTTGTTTATTTGTTACATTTATTTGCCATCTATCTCACTATTGGGCTACTCTAGGTGGCTTAGAAGAATAAAAAGGAAGAAAAATGAAAAGGCATGTAAACAGAAATAAAATAATAAGACAATAAACTAAATGATGACAAAGGAACAGAATGAGAACAAATGTATCATTATGACTGCTAAAAAGATGGATAAGTGGAATGCAGAGAGAAAGGGGATGGGAGGTAGAGTGAAGAGGTAGGACTACCTACCATGTTTCTCTGAAAATATGACCTACCCCAAAAATAAGACCTAGCATGATTTTCCATGATGGTCACAATATAAGCCCTTCACCCAAAATAAACTCCAGTTCAGAGCATCATCAGCAGGGGGTGGGGTGGGGGCATGGCCAGCATAAGAGATGGAGAGCATGTGGAGCCAGATGGTGTCTGGAAGCAGCTGCAGCCTCTAGGGGGGATAGGGGGAGGCACACGATCTGCCCCACCATCTGTCTTTTCTTGTGGAGTGTGTGGTACAGCTGTAGGATGGCGGGGGCCGGGAACATAGGGGCTCTGCCATGGTGCCACCCCCACCCCACCACTTGCCTCACCTCAAAGCAGCAGCATTGGCAGAGATGCAGGTGGGATGAGGGAGGCACACACTCTGTGTGCTCACTGTGTCCGTCTTTGCTTGCCCATGGCTGTGATGGGGCAGGTGGCCTCATGGCATATCCGGCAATATTATTTTTACCTCCCTTCCCCAAAACATACCAGGACAGTACCAGCAGCAAGCAGAAGCAGAGGCACAGAGCCGCCCACTCCATTTCCAGCAGCCGCTGCAAGCACATTTCGGGAAAGGACAGAGTCCTGCTTTTGGCTTTTGGTGCTCTTATCCCTCGCAGCAACTGGTACAAGCAGCTGTCCATGCTGCTGCTGGCCTCACAGGAGCTCTTCGCCCTCCTGGCAGCGCTGCTGTCGGGCACCCTGCTGGACTGCTCCCGCCTGATGCGAGGCAAGTTGGCCCAGATCTACAACTTCTGGACCACACACACACCCGCCACCGGCCTGCCAGGGTTCCTTTGACAGCAGCCACTGGTGGAGCCATGCCATCTTACCCACTGCTGTATTCAGGCTGCTGAGTACCTTCCTGCAGGCCTATTCGGTACTGCAGACGCCTGGGTACAAGCATAGCCCAGCATCCTTCGGGGTGTGATGGGTGCTGCTGCTCTCATCCCAACTGCAAGGCAGCATGGCTCTACTAGGGGTCCTCTGAATGTCATAAATCTGGGACAACTCACCCTGTACCAGGCAGCAGCAGCCCAGCAGGGTGGCCAACAGCAGCACTGCTGGGAGGGCAAAGAGTTCCCATGAGGCCATCAGCAACACAGGCAGCTGCTTGGCGGCCAGCAGCCGAAAAGTGTCCCGGCAGCAGCAGGGCCAACAAGCAGGGCAGGCAGAGCCTGGGGCACGCTGAGAGCTTGCTATCAGGATTACAGCAGTTACCACAACTAAATCATGAGTCTCGAGCCAAACTTCCAAAACTTCAAAAGGATTTATTGGGAGTTAAAATGTCCAACACTGCCTGGGTGTAGCTGACTTGAGACGCATAATTCATTGTCACCCTTGATCTTGGTTTTCCCCCACCCCTGGGTGTAATGTAATTCATATTTTCCAATGGGACACATCCATAGCCAAGAGTCATCAATCATGTTCTCCAGTTAGAATTTTGCATGACAGAAACTTCAGTCACCTAGTTATTATCTTTGAAAACTATTTATGGAATGCACTTTTGGTTTCCAAGCTGCCGCACTTCTCCCCCCCCCCCTTTCTGTTGGCAACTAAAAAGACCATAGAAATATTTTATGAATTGACCTTTGAGCCATTGTGGCTGCAGACAAGCAGGCGGTGAGATGGAGAGGGCAGGGCTGGTGGGCTTGCCGAAAATAAGCCCAAGCACTTATTTGGGGGACTAAAAGAAAATAAGACCAGGTTTATTTTCGGGAAAACATGTTATATACTACTATACATCAGCCAGAATTCAGCAGCTGGCAAGAAACTTATTTGCAAAACTCTCTTCAAATATTGCTCCCTACTTTGTCTGAGCAAACCTCCTGCAGGACTCTTCAAGCAAAGCAGGAATATATTTTGAAAGTGTCCCGTTTTACCACTCACAGGCCAGTCAGGAGCACAATTACAACTCTGGACTTTGCTTACAACTTTGCCTGTGCAAATTTATGATGGGCTTGTCCGGGCAAATTACACAGAGATTTGAGATGACACTTCCGCTTTACCTTCACTACTTTGATTAGCCTCATCACAATTTTCAACCACCAAAATGTTTGTAGTCCCAGAGAAATTATGATCTGCAGTTTGAGAACCCTTTGTTCAACATGTCTATCAGCTTCTTTTACTTGTTTATATCTGATGCGAAGTATAATACATTTTTTTATCAAAACTTTATCTACTTTAAACTAAATATGGATTTAGACTTTGTTTAGTAATTTGTTCTTGTGAGTTGAAAGTAAATGGTATATAAGTTGGTTGAAAAATGGTTGAAAAATGAGGTATAGTTTCTTTACTCAATTATATAGTTAGTTTCTCTACTTAATTATATGCTTTTAATAGAACTCCATAGCTGTGAGGATGGAATAAGATTTCTTATAGTATTTCTTGATACAAGTTCTACAGTTTAGAACACTATTCCTTATAATATGTTATAGCAAGAAATATAGATATAGATATGGATGCATGGCAAGCACATGTCTTAATAAATGTCTGGAAGAAAAGTAAAATAGGATTGAAAGTTACAATACAGTGCACTGGATTACGTATATAAAATACATTTAACAGATTAACAGAGTTGGAAGGGACCTTGTAGGTTATCTAGTCCAACCTCCCATCCAAGCAGGAGACCCTACACCATTTCTGATAGATGGCAGTCCAGTCTCTTCTTGAAAGCTTCCAGTGATGAAGCTCTCACAACCTCTGAAGGCAAGCTGTTTCACTGGTTAATTGTTCTCACTGTCAGAAAATTTCTCTTTATTTCCAGGTTTAATCTCTCCTTTGGCAAAAATAGATAAAGGTCTTTGGTGATTTTATTTATTTATTTATTTATTTATTTATTTATTTATTTATTTATTTATTTATTTATTTGACTTATATGCCGCCCCCTATCCAAAAGGACTCGGGGCGGCTTACAACTAAAATACAACAATAAATAAATTAATTAAAAAATATTAAACAAATTAAGCCGAATTAAGATTTAAAAACCCCTAGTTAAAATAACCCCAACCCAAGAGAATCAGCACAGCCCAGATTGTAAAAAGAGCCAAGTTTTCAAATCGTGTCGGAAGGTGCGAAGATCGGGGGCCAAACGGAGCTCCAACGGAAGAAGATTCCACAAAGTGGGAGCCACAGAATAGGCCCTCTCCCGGGTCGCCGCGACATTGTGTCACAGACGGCAGCCCGAGGAGACCCGCCTGTGAGCCCGTACAGGGCAGTTAGTATTTGATGTTGGGAGGAGCGTTCGTAGATAGCCTGGACCCATGCCCTGTTGGACTTTGAATGTTAATACCAAAACCTTGAATCTCACCGGAGGGCAACCGGAAGCCAATGCAGGCCGCGCAGGAGGTGTAATATGGGAGTATCGGGAAGCTCCATCACAACCCGCGCGCGCATTTTGCACCAGTTGAAGCCTCCGAGTGGTACGCAAGGGCAGTCCAAGGTAGAGAGCGTTGCAGTAGTCGAGGCGGGAGATAACGAGGGCCTGAGTGACTGTGCGCAGGGCATCTCGGTCCAGATATGGGCGTAACTGGCGAACCAGCCAGATCTGGGCAAAGGCCCCCCTGGCCACGGCCCCCACCTGCTCCTCCAATTTGAGCTGTGAGTCCAGGAGGACCCCCAGATTCCGTGTCCTGTCCAAGGGGGCAACACCTTCTCCCCCATGACCAAAGATGGAACCTCCAAACTGGACTGAGATGTCGGTATGCACAGCCTTGGCTGGATTCATATGATGTGTTTTGTGGGAAAAGATTCAAATGTATTTAAAGACTGTTTTTGCTGAATTTGGACAGTTGTGATAGAAAAGAACTGCAAAAGATTCCACTATGATATGAGAACAGTTATTAACATAAAACTGGTCTTTCCTAAACTACCCAAGAAAAAATGTCATAATTTCTAGTATGAAAAGAAATGACAAAAGAGATGTACATAAAAAGAGATACATGATATTTGTGGCAATAATGCACAAAAGGCAAATAAGCCAATATGCTCTTTGAAATAATAACTTAAATTCAGTTTATATAGCTTGCATAGAACTGATGCTGAACATATATTTTAAAAACTTGTTCAATTTATATGAGATGCTTGCTATCGGCATATTTACTATTGCTTTTAGAAGTGATACTAGCTAGGAATTCTGGAATGACAACCCGAAGTTATCTAGAGGCCTCAGAATTGAGGAATGCCAATGTACAAATTTGGTGTGAGTCATTAATTTTTTTCCTATGTTTCACAGTATTAACCAAAGGAAATAATTTATAAAAGAACAACTTTTTTCAATCCATAATAATTCAGGATCTTTGATTGATTATGCACTGATGGTGTCAACTCTTATAACTGAATCTATCCACTTGATCTTCTCTCTTTTTTCACCTTTCCCAGCATTGGAGACTTTTGCAGTCTTCACATAATATATCTGAAGTAGGATAATTTGAGCTCAAGTGAGAACTCTGGGTTGAAATGTTCAATGATCCATTTGTTTATGGCTGTCCACAGTATTCTCAGGTGTCTTCTCCATCTTTCAAAAGTACCAATACTTTTTCTATGCTGGTTTCAAAGTCCAACTTTTGGTTCCATATAATGTCACAGGTTGGCTGCATTATTCTTGTCTTTGTAGGAATAGGAATGTCATGGTATTTAAATATCTTTTCCAAACCTTTCACAGTTATTCTACCAAGACCTGGTCTATGGCATATTTCATGATTGCATATTCCTTTATTGTTGATCTGAAAAACACACGTTGTTTTTTCTAAGGCTGTTTTTTTAACTTGTCATTAGTTTTAAAAAATTTAAATTTAGTTCCATTTTTATCACTTCGTTCCTTGATTTTTATTATTAGACCTTGCCGATCATTTGCATTTCTGGCTATCAGGGTAGCATTATCAACATAGTGCAGGTTATTGTTATTACTTCCTCCTATTTTAAATCATGTTCATCATCTTGCAATCTGTTTTCCCTTAATATATGTTCAGCTTGTAAAGGAGAAACTAAACATTTCTTTGCCAACTCAGTCCGGTTTACCATATTCTGTCCAAAATGTGGCTTCCTGACATATATATATATGGTTGGGCCCAGAGAGTGGGATCCCTCTAGTACATATATGCCTACCAGGTTTCCGTGTAATACACCAACCTCGAGCCCAGGGTAGGGGTGGAGGAGTGGCAATTGTCATCAGGGAGGCCTTAAGTCTGAGGGAGACCACTGTCGCGCAGATAGGCGGCTGTGAGTCTCTCCTCTTGAGACTGAGCCGTGAAGGTCAGTTGGGCCTGCTGCTAGCATACCTATCTCCCACCTGCGTGGCAGCAGCTCTGCCTGCGCTGCTGGATGTTCTCTCGGGGGTGGCGGTTGAGATCCCCAGACTTATTGTACTGGGGGACTTCAACCTGCCTTCTCTGGGAAGGACACCGGAGATGGCGCAGGAGTTCATGGCCTCCATGGTGACCATGGATCTGACCCAGGTAATACAGGGACCGACTTATGAGGGGGGACACATGCTTGACCTTCTTTTTGTCTCGAGACAGTGGGTAAATGATCTGGGAAGGGGATCTCCTATTACACAACCCCTGCCATGGACAGATCATTTCCCCTTCGCTGGCAGTATGCCAGTATCACTGGAAGTGGAAGTGGAACCAAGGAAATGGTTCCGCCCCAGGCGCCTAATGGACCCTGAAAAATTCCAGATGGTGCTTGGGTCAATTCCGGCCTCCTTAGCCGGCAACTCGGTGGATGCCCTAGTAGACACCTGGCAAACAACCACTGCCGGGGCACTAGACCTAGTTGTCCCTTTGCGGCCTCTGACCCGCTGTGGATCCCGGTTAGCTCCTTGGTTCTCTAAGGAGCTTCGAGAAATGAAGCGGTGGAAAAGAGACCTAGAGAGCTGTTGGAGATCCAGCAGATCCGAATCTGACTGAGCACAGTTAAGATCTTATTTTAAATCCTATCTTGCTGCAATGAAAGCGGCGAAACGTTCATACTTCTCCACTCTCATTGCGTCCGCAGACAATCGCCCAGCTGCCCTGTTTAGGATCTCCTGCTCTCTCCTCAATCAGAGGGAGGGGGGATCCACTACAGGGACATGCTGTGGAATTTAGTCAACTTCTGATGGACAAGATCGCTCAGATCCGGACAAGCTTGGACTCCGACTGGGCAGAGTCTGGCGGAGATTCGATGACTGGTCTTAGAAATACCACCTGGGAATAATTCGATACTGTGACTGCAAAAGAAGTGGACAGGATCATGGGGAAGCTGAGTGCTGCCACATGTTTATTGGACCTGTGTCCTTCCTGGCTGGTTTATGCTGCCCAGGAAGTAACACGAGGCTGGCTCCAGGCAATAATCAACTCCTCTTTGAGTGAAGGTTCCTTTCCCGCTGCCTTAAAAGAGGCAGTGGTGAAACCCCTCCTCAAGAAACCTGCTCTGGACCCAGCTAATTTGAACAACTTTCGTCCAGTCTCCAACCTTCGCTTTATCGCAAAGGTTGTTGAGAGTGTGGTGGCCCAACAGCTCCCACTGTTCCTGGAGGAAACTGACTATCTGGACCCATACCAGTCGGGCTTCAGACCCGGACATAGCAGGGAGACGGCATTGGTCGCACTGGTAGATGATCTCTGGAGGGCCCGGGACAGGGGTTATTGCTCTGTCCTGGTCCTGCTAGATCTCTCAGCAGCTTTCGATACCATCGACCATGGTATCTTACTGCGACACCTCGAGGGGTTGGGAGTGGGAGTGGTTCTCCTCCTACCTCTTGGGCCGTACGCAGGTGATGTTGGCAGGGGGGCAGAGGTCAACCCTGAGGTCCCTTTGTGGGGTGCCCCAGGGATCGGTCCTCTCGCCCCTTTTGTTCGACATCTACATGAAACCGCTAAGCGAGATCATCTGTGGTTTTGGAGTGAAATATCATCAATATGCTGATGATACCCAACTCTTCATCTCCACCCCTAACCAACCCAGTGACGCTCTCAACGTGATGTCTCGATGTCTGGAGGCGGTGCAGGTCTGGATGGGGTGGAACAGACTTCGGCTGAACCCGGCTAAGACCGAGTGGCTGTACATACCGACATCTCAAATAGTCCAGGAGATTCCATCACTAACTGTGGGGGGAGAGGTGTTACCCCCCATAGACAAAGCATGCAACTTAGGTGTCCTTCTGGATACGCAACTCAACCTGGAAGAACAGGTGGGGACTGTGACCAGGGGGGCATTCACGCAGGTCCGTCTGGTGCGCCAGCTGCACCCCTACCTGGACCAAGATGCCCTGCGTACAGTCACTCATGCACTCGTTATCTCCCGTCTAGACTACTGCAATGCTCTTTACATGGAGTTGCCCTTGAGGACCATTCGGAGGCTTCAACTGGTCCAGAATGCGGCGGCACGGGTTGTGATGGGAGGCTCCCGATACTCCCATATTACACCCCTCCTGCACGAGCTGCACTGGTTACCAGTTGCCCTCCGAGTGAGATTCAAGGTGCTGGCATTGACCTATAAAACCCTTTATGGCATTGGACCAGGATACATGCGGGAGACCCTACTGCCAATAACAACCTCCCAACGTCCCGTGCACTCCCATAGAGAGGGCCTTCTCCAGGTGTGAGCGACACAACAATGTCGACTAGCCGCCCCCAGGAGTAGGGCCTTCTCGGTAGGAGCATCCACCCTATGGAATCAACTTCCCCTGGGCTCCGGACGGCCTCCAACCTCCGCTCCTTCCACCGTGAGTTAAAAACTTGGCTATTCCAACTAGCCTACCCGGACTGAGGGAGAACGGGAGAGGGTTTTGAACATATTTCAAATTGTCCTAACCAGCATTGAGACCTCGACTTCGTTAACATTTGTTTAATTGTATTGGAACTGTTTTAATTGTAAGTCCTCTGAGTCCTCAGGAGATAGGGCGGCATATAAATCAATCAATCAATCAATCAAATAAATAAATAAATATAGATAGATAGATAGATTTCACATGAGAACAATGAGATGTTCTGTTTTCCCATTTTTCTTAACATGTTCCACTGCCTAACATGATTGGCACAATTAAAAAACCCTTTCTGTAACTATATTATCTGAACCACATGATAACTTCAGTTTGGTATTCTCAGTTATCAGAAGGTATCAGCCATAATTTCTGATATTCCTTGGCCTTTTCTCTAAAGTAAGCTTGAACAGCTGGCATCTTTTTTTCCATGTAGAGCTTTAATCTGCATTGGTTGATCCTAAACATTATTTTGCAAGTATGTGAAATTAAGGATGTTCTACAATAGTTGGCTCCCTCTGTTAAGTCTCCTCTTTTGGTATTCGAATGTAGATTAATCTCTTCCAATCTATTGACCACAGTGACGTTGTCTAGCTTTGCCGGCATTTCTTAATGGTTAGAAGTTTCACTGTTGTTTGCCATATTTTTAGCCTTCTTTTTTAGTAATAATCAAAATGCTGATCCAGCTTCATTTTTAGAACTAGAGGTTCCTGTAAGTAGGAAATACATTTTAAGATATCTTGGATGTTGACATTTCTACTGTACAAGATTTGGTATACTTTTTTCATCTTTGATCTAGTTTGAATCAGTTACTTTCCATTGATTCTGTCCACTGGCATTTTCTAGCATACCAATTTTAAGTTAGAACTCCTGAGTTCAGAGGTCTTTTGAAAAAACTTTCCTTATTTTTTCTATATCTGTTTCCATCTTCACTGTCTCTAAAGTTCCTCTCTGATTTTTTGTTCCCTTTTTTAGCTTTGCTTCTTGTACTGGCAATTTCCAGTTTGCTCTCATATCCAGTTTGCTTTCTTCTCTTTCTATATTTTTGGCAGTCTCTTTTCACATTCATTCTTAACAGTTTCTTTAAGTTCATTATATAGCTTCTTTGGTTGCCTATCAATAAAATTCAGACCTTCAGAGCAATCCCAGATATTCTTGAAAATGGTAGTATACTGTATGTTCAAAGTCATATCATAAAACTAGGTGACTTTCTTTATGTTTGAATTTCCATATGAGTAGTTTGTGATCTGTTACACAAACAGCACCGTGATGCTACTATTAAGCTCTTCGTCTCTTTTTAGCATAATATTGTCGATTTGATTTCTATAAACTCCCATCTGGTAATGTTTATGCATATGGACTTCATTTTGATTGTTTGAAGACAGAGTTAACTATGAAGAAATAATTGGGGTGACATTGATAACTTGGGTTCCTGCTTCATTTTGGTTCCTAAACCATATAATCCAACTAAATTTATTTCTTTAGTACTTCCATCTTTGTCATTCAGTCTCCAATCAGAAGCAGCACATTGTACTTGCATGCTTTGTCGATTTCAATTTAAACTTGATCATAAAACTTATCAACCTTCTCCTCTTCTGAATCAATGGTTGGAGCATAAACCTAGATGGTCATCACATAAAGGGTTGTCCATGAAGTCTAATTGATATTATTTAGTCATAATTAGCTTTGTTGCCAAGTACTGTTCTTGATATAACCTTCCTTACCATGAAAATCCTTCTTTGCTTTTCACCTCTAATAAGCAATGTGATATTCTTGCTAAAAGTGTCCAATACCAATCATTTCACTGTGTCTAAAATGTCATTTTGTAGTCATTAATTTATTTCATTTCTCATTGTGTTGAGCTTTCCCATTTTCATTCTACTAACGTTCCATGTTCCCACTGTGAGCCTAACCATACAGTTTCAGATCTTTCTGTATAGCAAAATCATGTCCCAAAGGCTTTAATTTATCCAAATCATAAATACCATTAGTGCTTCAAAAGATCCTCACCTCTTTTTCAGTAGTAAGTTGATGCCATCCAACCTAAGGGGCCCATCATCTGGTACTATATCAATCATTTTGCATTTTCTATCCAAGTAGTTTTCTTGATTAAAAATGCAGAATGATTTACTATTGCTTTCTCTTGCACAATATACATTTTTCACTGTAATTTCACTATAGTGATCACCCACTTCCAACCTCTTCTTTTATTGTTGTGCCCAATATAGGTGCCTGCTTCCTTTGGCTAGGCAGCTAAACTGATCCTGTTAGATATATATATTCTAGACATACCAATAAGTTCCCAGCATTTTTCTCATCCTTTTGAGGAACAAACACAAGCACACATATCCACCACAGTGAGACAGGACAGCATGACATAGGGCAGAGGTGTCAAACTGGATTTCTTCAAGGGTTGGATCAGCATTGTAGTTCTCGTCTGTGGGCCAATGGCAGGGGCGGGTGGGCCATTTTTGGACTTTTTTTGGCCATATCACCTCGGTTTTGGACTTGTTTTTTGGCCCATTTTCAGCTGGTTTTGGGTCCATTTTGGGGGCTGTTTTGGGGTCCATTTTTGGCTGTTTGGGCATGTTTCTGCCCCCATTTTCAGCCCATTTTTGGGGCGTTTTTGGCCAGCAGAGTGCTACAGGAGGTCATGGAAGGTGAAAACGAGGCGTGGGGGAGCCGCACACATCCTGTTTTAGCCGCCAGAGGCACCATGGGCCGGTCCTTTCATATTTCCAGGCCGGTCCCATGGGCCGGATTTAAGCACCTGGCAGGCTGGATGTGGCCCGCGGGCCTTGAGTTTGACATCCCTGACTTAGGGTGAGAGAGGTTCAGGGTTCTAGTCTTGCAATAACTAACTTCTGAAAGTTGTTAATTTTCAATTTTTCTTCTGCTTTATTTCCACTTTTACCACTTTGGGTGGCAAGGGAGATACAAAGTTCTGATTCTTGCTCTTCTGGCAGCTTCAACCACTGTTAATTGATATTGTGTTATTGGGTCTGTGATGGGGTCTCTCCATCTTCTAGGTCTGCCTCATGTTCTTTGATCTTCTCTTCTTTTTGTATATGGCTTGTACTATTGGGAAACCCATGACATTTATTGTTGTTAACACAAAGTTGTTATTATCAAATATTAATAGCTCTTACAATTTTAACATAAATTATCTCTCAAAATCAAGTTGTGATTACTAAATAAACAAATCTATGTAGCATCTTCGCAACAGTTAATAAGAAATTTGTCTATTATCTTCTTCAAGAGTTTTTTAAAAATTTCCCTGTATATTTTATGCTTCTGGGATTGTCTGGTGCAGTGGTCACCAACCAGTGGGCCGGGGACCACTGGTGGTCCGAAAGAAAATTTTGGTGGTCTGCAGAGAAATGTCACCCCCAAAGCAATTAATCCAGGCTGCGTGGGAACACAAGGCTGCACCGCACACATGGCCCACGGGAACACAAGGCTTGTGTCCCTTGCATTACGAACAACACAAGGTAGTGAGGGGAGGGGGGAAAGGGCAGAGGGGGGGACATGCCCCACTCACCCCACATGCCTGGCCTGGCCACTGGGCTGCTTCTTTCCACTTCTTTCTTCTGCTGCTTTTGGCTGTATGCAAGGAAAGCAGTAAGTCTTTCTTTCTCTCCCCCAAATTCCACCAGAAATGAGTCTTTGGGACCCTGCAAGGCCTCCTGCTCCAAGAGGCTGCGCTGGCACAAGTCTCACAGAGACTCATTTCTGGTGGATTTTGGGGGGCAGAAAGAAAGACTTTTGCTGCTTCTACTGCTTTCCTTGCATGAAGCCAAAAGTCTGTCTCTCTCCCCCGTCCCTGAGAACGGAGCTGGAGCTGGTATCCTGCAAACCCAAATAAAGAATGATCGATCGGTAGGAAAACAGGGTGGGGAATTTTTCTGCAGACTTTTTGGGGGGTTTTCCCAGGGTCTCTGGTGCGCGGGATTTAAAATTATGACTTTGGTGGTCCCTGAAGTCCAAAAGGTTGGCGACCCCTGGTCTGGTGAACAAGTTCTGACAGTTTTATATTTTAAAAGTTTAGTGAGTTTTATATTTTAGGATTGATTAAATTAGAACTTTGAAATCCACCAATCTGTGTACAGTTCAAATATTAGTTTAAATGATCATGAAGATATGAATTTGTCTTGAATTCCTGAATGGAATTTTAGTCCATCCACACAAAAATGTAGTCTTACTTAATTCCATGCTAAATTTCAGCAGGCATGGCTGAATATAACACATTATTATAATAAGGTTAAGTTTAATTAACCCTAAAGACATGGAACCATTCCAGTGCCTTAGAATACAGCTGCACATTTTATCTGGATGTAGAAATATTTTCTTTTTCTTTTTGCCTATAACTCCCTTTCATTAATGAGATTGCATGGGAGAAGCTTCCATGGGAACTACTCTGCAAACTCCCTAGTCTATTGTTTGGTTTCCATTTATATTTACTGCACATTCCCCTACACATAAGGTATTATAATCAAAAGATGATGTATATTGATAATGGTTGCATTAAAGTTAAAGAGACAGCAGAATGTTTCCTAACATCATACTAAAGTGAATTAGAACCAACAATGGTATTTTGGCAGTGTTTCCCAACTTTGACAATTTTAAGATGAATGGACTTCCAACTCCCAGAATTTCCCAGCTAGACATTTTTTTTCCAAGAGTTTTTACCCGTCCAACTTGATCCAACAGATTGGCACATTGCAATCCCATCAGCCAAAGAGTGTTGATTGGTAGCAATTAGAAGACAGGCTGTCAACTTTGAACCAAATATGGCCGCAGCCATCTTTCTATTCCTCAATTGCCACACAGAGGAGAAAGGGAGGAAGGAGGTTGGAATGCATTACTAGACACAACAAAGAGCTTTCCTGTGAAAACAAAGGTAACCAATGAGGTTGGGGAAGGAGTGCCTGAAGAGTTTGCCAATTAACCCAATTGGCCAATGTGACCTGTGGCACTTGGAGATGAGGTTATTTCCTAGTTTACTTATACTGAAACCATGGGAAAGATTTAGAATTGGTTTTCCATTGAAGCTGTCCCAATATGATGTACTCAATAAACAGGACATTTGAGAAGGAGCCAAGTCTCAGCGTTCTCATTTGCTTGGGTTTGTTAGTCGGAGCCTTGACACAGGCTTATTCGTCTGTAGCCCCAGCTTTATGTAATACTCTCTCCTTAGCTATTAGAATGGCCCGATCCTGTTGGCTTTTTGCAAAGCTTTAAAAACCTGGCAATGTACCTGGGGCTTAGAATGTGTTATGGGTTATAGAAATGAATGAGTGAATGAATGAATGAGGAAATAATTTGAATTTTTATCAAATGAGGGCTATATTTAAGGACAGAAAATAAAGAATTATATAATGTCAGTTTCTAGGATGTATTATCAGAGTTAAGTAATAATGTGTCAACATAAATAGAGCACAATGGAAAAAAAGTTGCAAAAAGTTGATAAGCCAGTCACGTTTTCATTAATCTTTTGGTGGTGGATCACTTTCCCATATCTTTCAGAATGAAAATTTAATGAAAATCCTGTTGTAATCATGGTGAAATTTAGAAGCATTAAATCATCTGTGGTTTCTCTGTGTTAGGAAACTGACTTACAAATGCAAAATACAGGCAGCATTAGCACCTGAAATGATGAGCTCTTGGATTTGAGAAACCAAACAATTCAAAATAGATCTTTCAGTTATGGGAAGGGATTTTGCATGATATTATGAATCATCTAAACAAATCAAACTTCATTTTTTTAATCGAGTCACAAAAACTCCATTGAAAGTGGAACCCTTAATATGTTAGTCAAAACCCAAAATGGACATGATAGGAAAGGGTCATATATCAATAGGGTATGTGAAACAAAATGGAAATTTCTCATACAGATTGTAAACTGTATTTCCAAATGTTAACTAGAACAAGAACATTTACAGGGATACCCAAGTATTTATCAGCATATTAGTATGAATCTGTTTGGAGTAATTCAGGATATTGCCAACCTGTCTGACAGCTAGTACTTGCTAATTATATTTAGTTGTGCTTACACATAATTCTTATTAGCTGTGTATGTTTATGGGCATCAGCAAAATGTTTACAAAATGTTATCTGTTGTATTGGGCACCAGCAAAATGTTTACAAAAATTTAGCAGTTGCATGAATGAAGTAAAATAATAGTAAAAGAAAAAGAACATTCTCCTCTGTTCCCTCTTCCTTAACAATTGTATATTAATAGGCCAATTTGGTGTAGCATGGTACAGCAGTAGCTCATAAGTTGAGGAATTCTGTTGAAGGTATTGAATGATACATATTATAATCAGTAGGACCACTCCAACAAAAAGGGGCATAGTTTTGGACCTATATATCACCCCTTGTTCAATCAGTGTTTGATCTTTTGGTAGCAAATAAAAAAATTTTGGCAACTGTAATGATTAGATATACTAATTACATAGATCCTTCATGATTTTTTTTAATTTACCAGTATGTCCAATAATTGAAAATTATATCAGTTGAATTCAAATACATCTAGATGAAAAGTAATTGTTTATATTGTAATTGTTTATATTGCATGAGAATTCCAATACTTATGAATGATGTAGATTGAGCCAAACTGTTTTGAGAACTTGTGATTTTCCTAAAATATTTGCTCACAGATTTCCATCTTTTACATTTGTTAAAATTGATGCATTCAAATAATATATGATCTCACCTGGCTACCCAAAGGAATACTATTTATTTTCTTTTTTGCATGATGATGTCCAGAGAAGCTAATTTGCAATGTCATATGAAACAGATTGTGCAAAAAGTTCTGTGAGGCATGCTGCAATAATTGTGCAATGTTTTTTCACATATGCAGGAAAACATGCATCATGTATTGCTAAACATTTAGGGTATATGTTTATATAGCTTTTGTGTCAGTGGTGAGCCTCTGAACGAGGCCTCCAAATTGGGCTATTCAAACTTGCCAGTGACATCACCAAACAGCTGTGTTACACTCTTCTTAAAATAGCATTAAACCTTTACATTTTAAATGATTTTTTTTTCTTTGCAGGGAACTAGAATACATAATAAGCATCTGCTGGCTATGCAATTAATGTCATTTGTAAGGAAGGACCTTCATGATGCACTAGGGCTTCAGTATTCTTAAATTATGATTCCTTTATTGCACTCAAGGGATAAATTCTATATCCCCCAGATGCTTATTATGTATCTACTATGTCCCTTAATTCCTATTAGCTGGATTAGCAGTTGTTGTGGATGTGAAGGTTTATGGTAATTTAACTGGGACTGTTCTTGCAGATCAATAAATAAACTTTGGAAAACTTAACCATCTGTATTATCTTTCAATTTTGATGCATTCAGTGTGCCCGTAATTTAACAATATGCAAAAATGTGTACTTATAGATGTTTGGGATACACATATTAATATCACTGATTTCAAATAACTAGCAAAAATTACTTAATGCTAATGGTTAGACTACTACATTGCAATGGAAATGAATAATAAATCATTTTTTTACAATTACTGTTATTGCTCCCAGTAATTAGCATCCATACTCTATTACAGGGAGATCCTAAGCATTAAAAGAAAACACATTGGCTCTTTAAATTTCTCATTCTTATTTAAAATATATGAATTGAAGTGTGTATCTATGTTTTAATGTACATAATGCCTAGTTACAACTGGGTTTTGAGTTTTTACATATTGTTACTGAACCCAAGAAAGAACATACATTTATAGAACATTTTATAACATTTTTCCTTAGATTATACTTTGGTGTATATTTTTTTCATAATTCTTTCCATAGGTTTCTCTCAAATTTTTGCATCTGTTTTATCACGCAGTTCTTAATTTGTTCCATCTCGTGTTCATATTTTAGCACAGTCTACAACTGTGTCCTGATAGATTATCTTAGTTTCATATAAGCATTTCAAATCCTGTCATATTTCTCAAAGTTCTTTGATCTCTTTTAAGATCACTTTTTTTAAAAAAAGTTATTTTTATATACACAAGCAATGGTAAATTCTTTCTTTTATGAAAAGACAGACCAACTGTAAGATAACAAAATACATACAACAGGAAATAATACACATATATATTTAAAATAATTACAACAAATTATAGAAAAAAAGACCTTGAAAATTAAAGAAGTCTGAAACTCTCTTGGCTAAAACTTATTGTGATAACTAAAATGAATATATTATTCAAAATAAACTTTCTACGTTAAATGATTCTGATTCCAGGTTCAGAGAAAAATTTGCAAGATTGGCAAAGAATAATCAACAAATTAATATGGACCAGGGAAAAGCTAACAATATGATTTAAAATTTTACTAGAGTCAGAGAAAAGAGACAGCTTAGCATTCTCCTTTGTACTATAGAGCAATTTGCCTTTCGTGGATAACAAAATGGATAAAACTTCTAAACATTAAAACATCAATAATAGAAAGAGCAGTTCTAGCTATTAGACTTCATAGTCTCTATAATATACGGAAACAAAAGAAAAGAATTTTCTTGAAACAACATGTACAAGACAAAGCTTGCTAAAAATCTGGAGTATTTTAAAAGAAATAGTAAGTCCAACAATTTCACCATGTGCCTCCCCATCAAATGCTTTCTACTCTTAAGGACAGTAACAAGTACAATTTAATTATGTATGCCAAAATAATACATCTAGATTCAGAAAATAAATTAAAGACAGAGAAGAAAGAATGCAATGAAGAATTCACGAAAAAGAAAATAAGGTGAATGTTTTCTTACAGAATTTAGAAGCAACCTCAGAACTATTCAATATAAATTTCTTGGGACCCTGTTCAGAATGCTCTAATTACAGTTAGTTAAGGCTGGGAACTAGTGTGATCTCCATAGGCAGACACCTCCAGAGAGACACTTAAATTACTGGCCTCGAAATTACTAGCTTCAATTCTGAACAAGTTTTATTTTCCTGACCCTTTTGAGATATCTCCATATCTATATGATATCCAAGAAAATTGCAGATCTATAATCCTAAAATTTATCTTTACCATAGCTTAGAACCCTGGGGCTTCATTAAAGTTCAATCAGAGGTGAAATAAGAAATCCTTGACATAGTTTTTCAAAAAGAGCTTTGTGCTCAATGATCAGTATCATTATTTTCATTATACTGCATTGAAATACTACACAAAAAAAGTTAGCCTGTTAAAGAATTCCTACAGACAGGGTCTAAAAAGAGAACCTTCCCTGCTTTTGCCCTGCCTTGTAAAATATTCTGTCCCAGAGGTGAGATAGCCCTTACTCTCCTGGCCTTCTGCAAAGGAATTAAAATATGGCTCTGTAGCCTTGTAAGGGGAGTTCAGAGGTGTATACAACCATGGAGCTGGTTGTTATTCTAAGAATCTTCCCTTTGCCTTTTAAATTAATTTCTAACAGCAATTATAATTTCTTCTATTTCCCATCTTTAACAACAATCTACCAAGATAAGAAATTCACTCTATTTTCCCTGCCAAACACAACTACTTTGGTCTTTGAAGCATTAATGATCAGATCCATATTAGCTGCAAATAATTTGGGTTCTCAAACAAAAAACATTTGCATACAAAACTGCACATACCAAACCAACTTATCTCTAATGTCACCACAAGAATGTCTTGTACATTTATTCACAGTACATTAAACAAAAAGGGGCATTAATATATTTCTTTTACTTGCTGCTAATACTTTATCATAACAAGTATTTAATAGTCAATACTCTGTGATCTTGTTAAGTTTTATTGGGTTTTTTAGCCTTCAAATAAACGAATCAAAGGAGACCTATTATCTACAAAATAATTGGATCAAGATGCTAGATAGTTGCAAAAAACCCCACCCTCGATACTGAGTATAAAAGTTCGTGAATGGCCATGTTTGGCCTCTGAATAGCATTCTGGAGGAAATATTTCAAAAGTAGGGCAGGGTCAGTAAAAACAAGTAGTTGACTCCTTGATAAAATGCATTTGATTAAATTTAAATTAATACTATATATTAAAAGCAAATAATATGATTATACCCCGTGTATTTACTGTGGTTTAATAATATTGAAAATTACAATTCACTTACAGTTTTTGAGGCTTTCTGGTTCAAAACGCAAAGCTTTCACAAACTGCATGATGACCAAATTAAATTGCATACTTCCATTTTACAAATTTCTAGGTGACGTTGCATGTGGTTTCAAGATATAAATAAATCAAGGACCTGATGCTATTCAAGTAAGCATTTGTAAACTAATACGTATGGCGGGATGCTTTTTGTAGAAAAGATAGGAGCTAAAGGAAAAAGAAGAATGTGAGATTTTTATGTTAACGTAATTGAATTGGGAATTAATAGATGGATGTCTAACATTTGAATTAATATGGATTTTCCTTTTAAAAACAAATGATTCATTGTGTAATCTCCATTTTTCTCCCTTTGTATGTCTTGTAATAACTATTCACCATGATGCAAGAAGTAGCGCATTGCTGCCTGCTTAATACTTTTCAGATGATGATTGCAGATCTCTCATCTGCACTGCTTAGAAAGAAATTTTGTAATGTATTTTTACAGGACAAATTTGAATTTAAGCCATGATGCCACCATGGATCCTGTACCTGAATTTCTGCCCACAGTTGTGACAATCATTTTGAGAACTCATCCAATTATACTACATCCAGGCAGTTACCTAGGTAACAGCCATACAATTTGAATAAGGGGGACTATACACATCACAAGAAATAAAAACAAATGGCAGTATTCCCAGTTTCCCAATACATTTTAATTGTAAATTGTTATTGAAGGTTGTTTTTAAATTGAGCATCTAATGTGGTGTAAAATATAACATAGATATTTATGATATTGGAAATCCATTTGATATAAATAAGCTTTTAAATACTTTGTCTTTTTTTTAATATTGCAGTGCAGATCTTTTCTTCATACCATAGTATAGCATTGGTAAAAATTGGGAATTAGAAGCTGGATATGGAAAGATATGCCAGAATCTTTGCAACACAGGTCAAATTCAGACAATGGAAGAGGAATTTAGAAGTTAATAAAAAAGAGTCTTGAAAATGAATATAAGGAAATATTTATTGCAATATTTATTATTATTTCTACTTGTTGTTGCTAAAACATGAATATATTAGACATACAGTAAAATGCCTACTTTTATTTTGTTCAATAATGCCATATTCTTGAAGACTGCCCAAACAGATCCTTGCAGTTTTCTTTACAAACTTTTGAGAAATGGTTTGCCATTGCTTCCTTTCTGGGTCTAAGAGAGCCTAACGTTTCCAAGGTCACCCAGCTGGCTTTGTGCCGTAGGTGGGGCTAGACCTCAGAGTTTCTTGGTGTCTTAACTTATGCCAAACTAGATCTAGAATGATCATACCAATCTTGAATCTCATTAATTTTCAAAGGCAGTATGTTTATTCAACTTAGTACAATAATGAACTTTAAAAATGTTATTTGAAAAACTGGCATAGGTGAGATTTTGCCCTCCAACTCATTAAGTAGGTAGAATTGAGAACTGGAAGCTTAATATTGACATATATGCTGGAACTTTTGCAACAGACCAAATTAGGACTGAAAGTAGGATTGGTTTAGAAGTTAATAAAAAAGAGCCCTGGGAATGAATGTAAACAAATATTTATTACAAAATTTTCTATTATTGCTTTTCACAGAGTGACAGATTTATAGATCTAATCTGTGAAAAATTGCCAGTGACTGAAACACTAAATCTGTGAAATTTCAAGATTTCTTTTAATGACCTTGTACTTTATATATTAGATCCAAGCTTTCTTTTTAATCATACTTTTTTCATACCTAGAAAGACATTCAGAGTACAATTGTAATGTGCATTTATTGTAATTTAAATTGAAAAATAGAATTTTCATAATAGTTTCACTAACATCAAGCAGAGAATTGTTGGGGGAGAGGGGGGAGTGCCTTCAAGTTAGTGCTGGCTGCTGGCAACTGCTTGGACTACTGTCTGCAACTTTCGTGGCAATATTTTAAGACATAATTTGCCATTACTGCCTTCTTAGGATGAGAGAGTGACTGGCCCGAGGTCACTCAATTGGCTTCATGGCTAAATTCATCTTGTTTCTAGCCTGGTGCCTTAACCATTACACCAAATTATCTCTCAGCATGTTTTTTTTATCTAAAAGGAAATTTAAAATAAAACTTTAATTTAAATTTAAATTGAAAGCAACTAGAGGACTTTTCTCAATGCCAGCCTTTCTCAATACAAGCCACTTCACAGGAAAAACAAGAGGCAGGAGTATTAGGTATGTTCACTATATTTTATATATTTATATTTTATATTTTATTGGACTTATATGCCGCCCTTCTCCCTGAGGACTCAGGGCGGCTCACAACATTAAAATACAAATACAAATAAATTAGATAAAATACTATTAAACATTAAGCCCAATAAATTTAAAACCCACAAACTAATCTAAAAACAATTTTAAAAAATCCATCCCACTCCACTTCAGTCCAGGCCGGATTGCTGAAAAAAACAGGTCTTCAGGTCATGGCGGAAGGAACGGAGGTCCAGGGCCAATCGGAGCCACAAAGGGAGTTGGTTCCACAGGGTGGACGCTACCACAGAGAAGGACCTACCCCTGGGGGTCGCCAGCCGACACTGTCTGGCCGACGGCACCCCAAGGAGGCCCTGTCTGTGGGAGCGCATAGGGCAAAGGGATGTCAATGCTGGCAGGAGACTATCTTATATGTGGAAAGGTGGAATAATAATAATAATATCTTTAACACCATCAGACATAAACATCTGCTTATCTCAGGTTCTTGGTAAGGACTTGATATATGAATAAATATGCCAAAACCAATCTCAGTTTCTGTGGTGAACCATAATACTAATAACCAAAAAGGGAAAATACTGAAAACTGAAAGAATTGAGACCCTATGGAAATAATACCACGAGTCTGGATGAAAAAAAAAATCACAATAAATAACTGGACATTCTTTAAAGTTTAAACCAAAAGCATTAAACACACTGGAGTCAAGGAAAAGGTTAGAAGTGAAGAACAAAAGTGAAGAAAATCTTAAAAGTCCAAATTCAGTGGAGCAAATATCATCAAGGAAATAAACACCTGGGCAATTCTAGTCATTAGATACATAACTGGAATATTGGACTGGACTTAAGCAGACTAAAAGCCCTGAATAGAAAGATCAGAAAAATAATGACAATCGTAACTTTCACTCGTGTCTACTTATAAAGGAAAGTATAAGGATGTGGAATGTTGGAAATATGTCAGATAGTGAAGAAGAAAAAAGAGCATTGGAAAAATATCTGAACAGCAGTGAAGAAAATGCACTGGTTAGTATACTAGGAAGGATTACTGACTATTGGAGAGATCAAAATTGCCTACAAGAAGTACTAAATAAAGAACAGAAAAGAGATGTGGGAAGATAAATTATTACTAGTATAGGCTAGGCTAGTATATTAAAAAAATAGAGGCAAAGCAGATAATAACCAGACCATGGCTAAGATCAGCAAGTTTAAGAAAAAAAGAAAGGGTTAATTCTGACTGCACCAGACCAAGCCTTAAGAACAAATGCATACAACACCAGAATTGGAAAGACAGCAATAGACAGCAAATGTTGTCTTTGCAAAGAAGCTGAAAAATTAGTGGGTCACCTGATTAGCTGCTGTGAGAAGATCACAAAGACTGACTACAAAAGACAAAGTAGCAATAATGGTACATTGGAAGATCTGCAAGAAGTGCCATTTGTTTGCAAGTAAGAATTGGTAGGACCATAAAATATAGAAAGTCATAGAAAATGAAGAAGCTAAAGTGTTAGGGATTTTAGAACTCAAACAGAAATATTTTCCATACCTCAGACTCAACAATTGCTGATGACAAAGACAAAAAGGTCTGGATAATGGACATGGCAGTATTTAGGGACAGCAGAAATACCAAGACTTGCAAATAGAAAAAAAATGACTGTGGCAGAGGAAAGCAAAGATATTACCAATAGTATAGTGCAATTCCAAAACAATTGGAACACCATTTGAACGCTATAAGCATTGACAAATTTGCCATCAATCAATTGCAAAAGGTAGCTTTACTCAGAACAGTTTACATCCTATGACCATATCTGTAACAACATCAAATATCCAGATATGCCTATCCCAAGTCCTTGGAAAGGACTCTATAGGTAGGCAAACATTCAAATCTAGTCTGAATATCTGACTTAATGTGTAGCCATAATTGTAATAATAATAAGATGGATAGCAGTTAGAAAATCTTTAAAATGAGATTTTTTTATCTGTTATTTACAAAGGGCCAGACTGTTTGATCAGCATATATACTATGCCAATACATTGCTGTATTCTAAGTTCTTGGGAAGCACCTAGTGCATATGAATGGCAATACCAGTAAAACACCAGCAGAACTGCAAAAAACTGCGCTACCTGGAACATCATATATTTTAAGAAGATACTTGGTTGAAACCTAGGACACTGGCAGCAACTCGTATCAATTATTAGCACCAGTCACTGGTATTTGTGATACATTTTTAAATGTTCAGTTGACTGAGTTTCATGTTTAAATAACAAAAACAACAACTTGATTCACTACCACACAGCTGAATCATCAAGTGCCTGGATGTCATCAGAATATGCAAATGCATTGGCACTTTCACTGCAAATCTGATGAAGCACTGGAAAACAACTGTTTATAGGAAGTGAAAGCTTCAGACTGGTCAACATCAAAGAGGGATTTTCCAGAGTGATTCTTTGTCACCTCTGCTGTTCATCAATGGCATGATCCCACTGTCAACAATTTTACAGAAAACTAACCTAGGTTATCAAACTGCTAAAAATTCACAGAAAATCTCTCACCTGCTGTACATGGAGGATCTGAAGTTATACAGAAAATTGGAAATCGAAATCCAGTCACAGCTTGAATTTTCAGCACTAACATCAGCATGGAGTTCGGCCTGGACAAATGCGCCACGGTGGCACTGAAGAAAGGAAAAATCGTAGAAAGTGATGGAATCGAAATGCCCAATGGACAAACCATCAAGTGCCACCAACCCAAAGCCTACAAATACCTGGGCATACTGCAGCTGGACAATGTCAAGCATGGGCAAGTGAAGAATCTGGTCAGCAAAGAATACACACAAAAGGTCAGAAAATTTCTAAAAAGCAAACTAAATGGCGGTAACACCATCAAGGCTATAAATACCTGGGCCATACCCATCATCAGATATACTGCTGGGATTGTAAACTGGACACAGGCAGAGCTGGACAGCCTAGATAGGAAAATGAGAAAACTGATAACCATACACTATACGCTGCACCCGCATAGTGACGTTGACAGGCTATATTTGCCCAGAAAAGCAGGCGGCAGAGGACTTTTGCAAGTGAAGCAGACAGTCGAAGAAGAGAAGCATGCTCTGGCAGATTATGTGAAAGACAGTGTTGAACCAGCTTTGATGGAGGTCAACAATAGGAAGCTGCTCAAAGTGCAGCAAACCAAGAATCAATACAGGAAAACAGTGATGCAAATTCAGGCTGACAGCTGGTGTAACAAAGCACTGCATGGAAGTTCCTTGAAAAGATCCAAGGAAAAGTAGATAAGGAAAAGACCTGGTTATGGCTGACCAACAGAACACTGAAGAAAAAGACAGAAGGCCTGATTCTTGCAGCCCAAGAACAAGCCATCAGAACAAATGCAATCAAAGCCAGAATAGAAAAATCTGCTGATAACCCCAAATGCAGGCTTTGCAAAGAAGCAGACAAAACCATCGATCACATACTGAGCTGTTGCAAGACAATCACTCAGACTGACTACAAACAACGTCACAACACAATTGCTCAGATGGTCCACTGGAACTTGTGTCACAACTACCTGCCTTAGCAAAGAACTGGTGGGATCATAAGCCTGAAAAAGTGGTCAAAAATGAGCATACAAAACTACTATGGGACTTCTGAATACAGACTGACAAAGTTTTGGAACACAATACCCTGGATATCACAATTGTGGAGAAGAAATAAGTGTGGATCATCGACATTGCCATACCTGGTGACAGTAGAATCGACAAGAAACAACTTGAAAAAATCACCAGACATCAGAACTTAAGAATCGAACTGCAGAGACTCTGGCACTGACAGAATCACCATTGGTCAGCTGCAGAAGACCAGCATACTGGGATCTGCTCGCATAATCCACCGATACATCACGCAGTCCTGAACACTTGGGAAGTGTTTGACTAGTGATTTGTGATACGAAACCCAGCATAGTTATCTATGTGATACGAAACCCAGCATAGTTATCTCATTTGCTGTGTACACAGTCATTTTTTGTGTCATCAACAACAACAACAAAACAACAACAATAATAATAATAATAATAATAATAATAATAATAATAATAATAATTTGTAAATCCTTTTTTGGTAGCCTCGTTTATCTGTTTCTACTTTATAGTAGCATTTCATTACAATGGGGTTCTCTGACATAGTGTATTTCTGCCGCTTCTGAGGTTGTTCAGCTTCTAGTAGCCCTGCAGTCCCATGCCCTGGTTGCTCAGCAATGGGACCCGTGGTCTGTAGCCCACTTGTCGACGGATGCCCAGGTTCCCCAACACCCGACACAGTCCTTGTTAACCCAGGCAACGACCGAGCCTGTATATGCTTCATTTGGTTGTGTTTCACCATGATTCATTGCATGGGTTGTTGGGTGCACTCAGTCCTGCTCCTCAGCCAAGACCTTTCTGGCATGGTTGGACCTGCTGGTAGTTTGCACTACCACCAGCACAGCTCTCAGCTTCATTGGACCAGTTAAGCCAACCACCACATCAAGGCAGCACGCCGATAATAATAATAATAATAATAATAATAATAATAATAATTTGTACATCCTTTTTGGGATGCCACCTTACTGGGATCTGATCGCATAATCCGCTGATACATCACGCAGTCCTAAACGCTTGGGAAGTGTTCAACTAGTGATTTGTGATACGAAAACCAGCATTGTCATCTCGTTTGCTGTGTACACCTTTGTTTTTTGTGAATAATAATAATGATAATGATTATAATACCTAGGATGCTGGCAGCAACCTGTATCGACCATCAGAGCCAGTCATTTATATTTGTGATACATTTTTAAATGTTCAGTTGACTGAGTTTCATGTTTAATGAATAAAGGAGATAATAATAATGAAAATTCCTGATCCTGCCTTTCTGCCACAAAACAGACAGGCTGCCCTGGCTGGGCCCGGCTATCTGGTGCGGTTCCTACAGATATGGTTCTTACGGTTCCTACGGTTACCATCTTTGGATCAGTAATGGCTTAGCCACCATGAACCAACCCAGGCACCTAAAATCACTAATGATGAGAAGAAATAAACAAAATACCACACCGGATCTGTTGTCATCCGGGTCAACAAGGACTATGTCAGATGTTATGGCTCCTGGACATCTGTCAAAAAAGGGGCTACAGTTGTTACTGCTAGGGAACCAGGATGTGCAATTGCAAAGCGACTGGAACAAAAGTGCAAAACTTGGACAACCAAAGAAAATCAAGAAATCATCAAATGTTACTACCAGGCACAACCAACAGTCAGGAGATTTCAAAAAAGAATGACTCAAGGAAAAACACCTGAGAAGTGATGCAACTGAACAAAGATTAATGGATCAAAAACATTTCATCATCCATAATAAAGTTTTCACAGATGTGGAAATGCAACATCTAGAAATACTGACTAAAAAGAAAACAACAAATAATGATGAACAAGCTGAAGAAACTGCTCCAACACCTGAACAAACTGACCAGCCACTGGAAGAAACCAAAATACAGGACGAAAATCCTGTGCAACAACTCAAAAGTATAGAGCTAGGTGATCTAGCAAAAATGCTGAAAGAAAATCCCACCAGGCTCAAGGTTGACTCAGCCTTCCATCCTCTCGGGGTAGGTAAATTGAAGACCCAAGATTGTTGGGGGCAATTAGCTGACCTTGTAAAAATGCCGCTTAGTAATAAGCAGGCATATACAATGGAATGAAGGCTATTGCTGAGCACACTGGGTTGTATCCCAAAAATTGTAAGCCACCCTGAGTCTCCGGAGAAGGGCGGCATATAAATGTAATTAAAAAAAAAAGATTGAAAACCATATCAAAGAAAACATAGAAAGAAAAAGACAATCTACCATTTACGAAGTGCATAGCAAACAAGTGAAAGATCTGTTAACTGCCGTGAACAATATTTTAACTTCCATCCCATCCAGCACACTATATGAAACCAACCAACTAATGTATAGCCCAGCCGCTGTTATAAATGCAGAACTGGGTTATAAAATGCCAAAAAAGAAACCCACTGGAACACCAAAGTGGAAAATTCAACTTAAAAATAAAATAAAAAAACTGAACGACTACAGACCAGTTGCTCTAACATCTGTAGTTACGAAAGTCTTTGAAAGGCTTGTGCTGTCCCACCTGAAAACCATCACAGATCTGCTGTTAGATCCCATGCAGTTTGCATACCGAGCAACTAGTGGTACCTGAACACACTTGTTAGTGGATCATAAGCTTCCTAACAGACAGGAAGCAACAGGTGAAGTTGGCAGAATCACATCTGATACCTGTACAATCAGCACAGGGGGGCCCCAAGGTTGTGTGCTTCCTCCACTTCTCCCTATATACCAATGACTGCATCTCAAACGATCCATCTGTTAAAATACTGAAGTTTGCTGATGACACAACAGTGATTGGTCTTATTCGAGACAACAGCGAATCTGCATACAGACAGGAGGTTATACAACTTGCCTCATGGTGTAACCGGAACAATCTGGAACTGAACACACTTAAAACCGTAGAAATGGTGGTAGACTTTAGAAGAAACCCTCCCATACTACCACCTCTTACAATAATACACAACACAGTATCAACAGTAGAGACCTTCACATTTCTAGGTTCTACTATATCACATGACCTAAAATGGACACCTAACATCAAAAACATCATCAAAAAAGCACAACAAAGAATGTTCCTTCTGCACCAACCCAGAAAGCTCAAACTGCCCAAAGAGCTGCTGATACAGTTTTACAGAGGAATTATTGAGTCTATCATCTGCACCTCTATAACTGTCTGGTTTAGTTCTGCAACCCAACAGGACAGACACAGACTTCAGAGGATAATTAGAACTGCAGAAAAAACAATTACTACCAAAATATTTACAGACCTCCTCACATCCATCGCACCTCTATAAACTGTCTTCTGCAACCCAACAACAGACACAGACTTCATAATTAGAACTTACTACCAAAATATTTACAGACCTCCTCACATCCCGGACATAAACTGTTTCAACTCCTTAGCTATAGAGCGCTTCACACCAGAACAACTATACACAAGAACAGTTTTTTCCCGAATGCCATCACTCTGCTAAACAAATAATTCCCTCAACACTGTCCAACTATTACAAAGTCTGCACTACTATTACTGTTAATCCTTATCACCCATCCCATCCCACTTGTGACTGTATGACTGTAACTTTGTCGCTTGTATCCTTATGATTTATATTGACTGTTTCCTAGTATGATTTGATTGCTTATTGTACCCTATGACTATCATTAAGTGTCGTACCTTATGATTCTCGACACTTGACAAATGGATCTTTTCTTTTATGTATACTGAGAGTATTTACACCAAGACAATTTCCTTGTGTGTCCAATCACACTTGGCCAATAAAGTATTCTATTCTATTCTATGAGAGGATGTCAGCAATTTAAAGTACTTGAAAGAAGGAAAACTAAAGAACAAAAAGCTGAAAAATAGTTTACACAAAAAATACAACCTGAAGGAAAAAATAACAAATCATGGAAGAACTAAAACTAAGTGTAATAGCAACAGCAAAGAAAATTGAAAGATACGAAGGATAAATAAAAAAATATCATGAAAATGTCCAGTTCAGAAGAAACCAACACCTCTTCTAATGGTCCCTTGATGAAAATTTAGTCCAAACTAATGTTCACCCATGTAAAGAAAAAACTTTAAACTTTTGGAAAGAACTGGGAAAACCCAGTGGAATACAACAAAACTGCCTCCTGGATCAAAGATAATCAACACCAAACAACACAAAACAAAATGGAAAATATTGTAATAACAACTAACATAGTTGCAAAACAAGCAAAGAAGGTCAAGAACTGAAGTGCACCTGGCCTGGACGAATTGTAGATACTGGCTAAAACACCTGACCAGCCTCCATCATCGCATAGCCACTAAATTTGATGAAATGCTTCAAAATGTAACAAGCAAAGAATGGCTAACAGCTGGTCAAACATACTTGATAATGAAAGATCCAGAAAAGGGCACAGAACCAAGTAACTATCACCCAATTACTTGTCTGCCAACAACTTTCAAACTTTTTACAAGAATACTAGCAAATTCAGTATTCAATCATCTGATGGAAAGCAGTTTGTATCCAGTAGAACAAAAAAGAAATTATAAAAAATCAAGAGGAATAAAAGATCAGCTGCTCATTAACAAAATGGTACTAAAAATGCAAAAAGAAGAAAATCAAATTTAAATATGGCGTGGATTGATTACAAGAAGGCATTTGACTCATTACCCTACAGCTGGATTAACACTTGTCTGGAAAACTTTGGAATCAGCAAAAATATTTGGACATTTTTGAAAGGAAATATTCAAAAATGGAAAACAGTTCTAACAGCAAATAGGGAGAACATTGGTGAAGTCAACATCAGACAAGGAATCTTCCAGGAGGACCCACTTTCACTACTACTGTTCAACATCGCATTAATTCCACTGACCATAATCCTCCGAAACACGAAACTGGGATACCAAATCTCAAGCCAACATGACAAAATAAGCCATCTACTATATATGGATTATTTTAAAATGTATGTGAAAGCCCCACCAGACTTAAATCAATACTCAACACAGTTTAACTGTTCAGCAGCCACATCAAAATGAACTTTGGACTTGAAATGCTATATTATCCATGCAGCTAGGAAAAATGAAAAAAATAGAAGAAATAGTACTGGGAAATAGAAGTATAGTGAAGGCATTAGCAAATTATGACTGTTACAAATACCTAGGCATATTGAAAGCAGATAACATCTTGAATGGAAAAGTCAAAGACTCAACGCAAAAGGAATACATCAGGGGGGTCTGCAAGATATTAAAATCAAAGCTGAATGCTGAAAACATAATTAAAGCCATTAATACATGGACAGTTCCAGTGATATGTTACTCACCTGTAAAAATCAACTGGACTTTGGCTGAACTGGAAAACTCCAACTGGAAAATGATCAAACTTTAGAATATATACCACGCTTTACATCCACAAAGTAACATCGACAGGTTGTACCCACCAAGAAAAATAGGGAGCAGAAGGCTACTGCAAATCCATCAAACTATAGAGCAGTGGTTCCCAAAGTGGGTGGTACCACCCCCTGGGGGGCAGTGAGATGTCTTAGGGGGGGTGCTAAGAGGCAAGGGGGCAGCAGGGGGTGCTAAGAGGCATGGGGGGCAGCAGAGGAGCGCTTGAGGTGGGTCCCTCGCAGGACGCAATTCAGGGGTGGGATTCTACTGGTTCATTACCATTCCCAGTAGTTTAGAGAACCAGTAAAACAGGCCCCTGGCTGGCCCTGTTCCTCTCCACCCTCTCCTCCATTCCCTGCCTAGTCAGTCCTTATCACACACATGTGCCACAATTGCTGACAGCCACAGCGGCGCATTGGAGAAGCAGAGCTTCTCCAACGCGCCACCGCCACCATGTTCTAGGCGCTGGCCATGCAGGCTCATCCCATTGACTGCTGCACCACTCTACTCGGACTTGCTTGGGCAAGTCCATCTGGTGCAGCGGGCTCAATGGGGTGGACCTGCAGGGCCAGTGCCTAGAATGCAGCTGCAACGGCGTGTTGGAGAAGTGGAGCAAGCAAAGCCAGAGGTCAGTAATTTTCACTGCAAAAAGGGTCCAGCCGCTGTGTCTTTTTTTCAGTGCGGCTGCAGTCCAGCTGCACCAAAAACAACACGTGGTGGCTGCAGGCATTCGTGACAAGGCCGACGTGGGCTGGCGGGGAACCCAGCAATAACAATGGCTCAACCCTGGCTTGCCTTCCCTGGCAGCCAGCTGCGGGAGGAAGGTAAAGTCACGGCCGTTGGATGACGAAAGACGTGGCTGTGGGGGAGGAAATGGGGAGATTAAGGGCCAGGGCCTCTGAAAGGGGAAATGGGGTGATGCAGGATTAGCCCAGGCCTTTGACAGATTAAGCCATGCCTGCCTGGGCAGAAAATAGGTAGATAGAGAGAGAGGGAAAGAGAGAAAGAGAGAAAAGAAAGAGAGGGGAAGAGAGAAAGAGAGGGGAAGAGGGGGAAGAGAGGAACAGAAAGAGGGAAAGAGAAGGAGGAGACAAGAAAGTAAAGAAAGAAAAAGGGAGGGAGAAAGAAAGTAAGAAAAGGGATAGACAAAGAGGGGATGGAAGGAAGGGACAGAAGGAAAGATAGAGGAAATGAGAGAAAGAAAGACGAATGGAAGAAAAAGTGAATGGGATATGGAGGAGGAAGAGAAATGAAGAAAGAGAAGAGACAAGAAAGAAAAAGAAAAAAAGGGAAAGAAAAAGGGAGAGAGAAAGGAAGAAAAGGGATAGACAAAGAAAGAGGGGATGTATGGAAGGGACAGAAAGAGAAAGAAAGGGAGGGAGGGAGGAGAAAGTGAATGAGATAGCTAGTCCAACCACCTGCTCCAGCAGGGTTGGAAGGGAGTGTGTGTGTGTGTGTGTGTGCGCGCGCACGTGCGTGCATGGCTTTCAAAACTCCAAAAACAGGTCAAGTAGGTCTGGAGAGGTCAGTCATAAATTAGAACACTTGATAAGCAACCGGCCATTAAGCGAGGACCACTTATATTTGCCAGTCACATGGCCACCTGGTCACGCCCATCCAGTCATGTGGCCAGCAAGCCACACCCAGAAATTAGACCATGCCCACAGAATCAGTTGTTAAGAAATTTGAATCCCACCCCTGGGTGAGGGGCACTGAGGATGAGTTTTTAGCGCCAAGGGGGTGGTGGACTGAAAAAGTTTGGGAACCACTGATGTAGAAGAAGAAAAATGAAGTTTGAATGATTATGTGAACCAAAGTACAGAAAAATTGCTGCAGGCTGTGAAAACGGAGAACATTATAAAAGTAATAGAAATAAAGGCAGAGTATAAGGAAAAACAGCTGGATGACAGATTAAATAGATGGAAAACCAAAACTTTGCATGGACAGCACTTGAAAAACATTGAAGAAAAATATGATGACAACTTTATATGGGCATGGCTTAAGATGGGAACCATCAAGAAAGAAACGGAAGGTTTAATACTTGCTGCTCAAGAACAAGCACTACAAACTAATGCCATGAAAGCAAATATACGAAAATCCACTGACAATCCAAACTGCCGACTTTGCAACGATAAAGTCAAAACTGTTTCACATTTAATATGTGAGTGTAGCAAAATCATACAAACTGATTACAAAGCTAGGCATGAGCAAGTTGCTAAATTAATCCACTGGTCATTATGTAAAAAATACGACTTACCTGTATCCAAAAAGTCATGAGAACATAGTGGGAAAAATTGTTGAAAATAAGAAGGTGAAGATCTTGTGGGACTTTCGAATACAGACGGATCATCATTTCACAACATGCAAGATATCACAGTTGTCGAAAATGAAGCGTACAATTTATTGATATCGCTGTACCAGGAGATGCCAGAGTCGAAGAAAAAACTGGAAAAAAATCACTATCATGATCTGGCCATCGAAACTATGCGATTATGGATGAAACGTAACAGTGATACCCATTGTCATCGTGGCACTTGGTACCATGTTCAATAATTTTAGAAAATACATCAAGAAATTGCAGCTTCCTGCAATAACACTAGCGGAATTGCAAAAAAAAAACTGCACTACTTGGAACATCACACATCTTAAGAAAATACTTAGTTGATACCTAGGATGCTGGCAACAACCCGTATCAATCATTAGTGCCAGACAATTATATTTGTGATACATTTTTAAATGTTCAGTTGACTGAGTTTCATGTTTAATGAATAAAAGAGATAATAATATAAACAAGCCCCTTGGGTAAACCATTGCCAGATTTTCTGACTTTCTCTAAGGATTCATCTAGTCAATATTATTTTAACACAGTCAAAAAGTAGAAGAGGAAATCTTTTCAACTAATGGTCTTCATTCTTCAGAGTTCAGAGGCCTTTGTATGAACATATGCATGTTCAAAACTAAGACAAGATTGGAATTCTTAAATCACAATTGATATCTGTATTATTCTTTGGGATAAAGATGCTGTTGTTTTTTAATTCATTTTTCTTTATTTCTAATGACTAAATGACTTCCTAGGTGGCTTCCAAGTAGTCCACCTCAGACCCGTGGTGGGATTCAGCCAGTTTGAACCACTTCGGGAAAACCATTTGTTAACTTCCTGAGCAGTTTGGTGAACCGGTTGTTGGGAGAAATCTCCTTTCAACAGCCTTTTGTTTTTCCACTTTACAGGGCTAATTCTGTCAGGAAGGCAGGAAACATTCTGGTGTATTTCTAGCCTAATCCTGCTTATCTTTTAGTGTTTTCAGAAACTGCCTCTCAGGTAAGCCTTGTTACATTTTAACAGCAGTTGGTGCTTGGCAGTACGCCCAGACTTCCTGTCACCTGAGCTCTGGCTTGACTTTCTTAAAGGGCAAGGATTGTTTTAAGCTTTTTGCACTGCTTTAGTGGTTCTGGCACCGTCCTTTTGGCCTGTACTTCCAAGAGGCAGGATGCAAGCTTGGCATTCTGTCTGATTGTTTTACTGCCTTTCTGGGGGCATATGATCTTTCCTTAAATTGTGATAATTTCCTTAGGATATATTGTGAGGTGAGTGAGACCAGCTGGTATCTTCAAGCGATGCAAATGGATCTAAGGATTGCTTCTCCTGGGTGGGAAAGGGTGCTTTGTCAGTTCACTGAGCACAGGATTCTCTTGTCTGTGGGCATTCTTCAGTCACCCAGGTCATGTTTGTTCCAAAGGTGCTTTTTTCAAGAGGCAACTGAACTTCCTTGGTTTCCAGAAAGTCCAGTTTTCTCTTGAAAAAGAACCTTAGGTGTTTTTGCATTGCTTTTGAGTGACCAAGGCACATGATTGCTCACTGATAGTAAGGTTTTAAAAAAAGGAGGTAGGGGTGTGGACCCTCCCATTTGTTTTAGTTTTCTCTCATGATAATAAGGCTTAGTAACATGGCATCAGGTTTGAAGTTTATTTAGATATCTGTTGCATGTACTAATTTTATTGTGATCCTGACAAGCTTGGGAGGCTTGTACCTGGGTTCCCTATATACTTCGTTAATTTTGTATCCCAAATATGCCCATCCACTTTCTGGAGAGCTTAATGACTTCTGTGCTAGAGTTTCACTTTATGAGCAAGAATTGGCTGATGATAGTTATCGTTGCATTGTAACTATTTTAAGTTATTTACAGTGTTGTTTTAAGTTCTGCAAGTTAATTATTATTATGCTTTAGAAAATCAGTGGACTTTCATGCAAGTAAAGTTTTAGCTCTCTCAGTGTTATTTGGTTTTATATTAATTTCTGATTTAAAGAAACCATAAGACTTCTCAAACATATATTTGAATACATATGGTAGTTCCTCTCAATAGTTAAGAGAAAACAATTAATTTAATGTGTGTGTGTATGTATACATCTACCGTATAAACTGATAAATTTAAAAAGTCTTAGGAAGAATTCCAATCTAAAAAATATTTTAAGAACTGCAAGTCAAGTAATATTGTAGTACAGTGTGCAAAGATTAGCATCTTAAAATATTTCTTACTTGCCTGTGGAACGACAACATCAGGATCAGAGGAGAACAACCAATGTGATAAGGAGCCTAGAGAAAAAACTTAGGAGTAATAGTTAGAGTTCTTGGGTTTGTTTTGTGAGAAAAGAAACCCCTAGGGAAGCACAGTAACTTTCTTCAAGTACCTTAAAGGCTGTCTTTTAGAAGATGGGCAGATTCATTCCAAATTGTGGAAGTTAGAATGAGCAACAATTATATTTCAAGGACACAAATTTCATTTGGACACCTAGAAAAAAAAATAAAGAGCTATTCAACAAGGAAATAGAATTCCTCTGGAATTGGTGAACTTTTCTTCCTAGAAGTATTTAAACAGAGTCTAGATCATCAACCATGAGGAGTGCTGTAGTAGTGGATTCCTGTAGTGAACATGAGTTGGACTAAATGATCTTCAAAACCCACTATAAGGCTTACATTCTATGTCCCAAAGGTGTTTTTTTTCCAAATTCTATTTATATTCTAGGATTGTGTTATCAGAAGTTGTGAAGAAATCCCCATTTACAAATGTGATTCTGGGATAATTCATTTGGTCCAAAAATGTGATGTCTCTTGCAGGAATTCTTAGCATTCCTTATGGTCTCCTAGAGAGTGAGTTCTGGCCATGTTAAATACTTTTTACTACATCATTTAAGCCTGTTCATACATTCAAAAGTCAACAGTATATTTATCCCAACGCATAAAGATAATGATTTACATTTATCATGCATTAGTGATATTGGTCAAGAAATAAGAAAAGAAGGCTCCTAATCTTTAAAATCAGCAGCTATCACGAATGAATAAGGAATGAGCAAGGAGTGTATTTGTATGTGTTTTTATGTGTTCTATCTCATGAATAATAGAAGGAAATTCAGTTATCACGTGTTTGAAAAAAAGCCAGTTGGATTGAAGTAATACAAATTTAAAATCGATGCAGTTAGCTTAGTCTGTTTTCATCTTTACATACACGGACATACGCATATGCAATATACCCACAGAGACTCAATTCATTCATTAGGAATTAGTGCTAAATTCACAAATATCTAGAATACTTTTAGAGAGAAAATAACATTCCAACAGCTAGAAAACAGAAAGCAAGAATATTTAGTCAAACTGTTTTTGTGAGGGTTTTTTTTAATCTTTGTCCCCCTCCTATTTTCTCCAGTTGTAAAAATTACAGTGATTACACATCATAAAGCCTATCTGTAATAAAACGCATCAGCTGGCCAAGGTTTTCATCGCTCACTCAATAATCCATTAATACAGCAATGCTGCCCAGGCATCTTTATAATACCAACTCAGAGGTAATTTTAATCAGCTAGACCAGCTGGTATTTAACAGCAGCTGCTGGAGATGCCACAAATATACTCAATAGCTGACATCTTTATTTGCAGTTTTTCAAGGGTAGACAAGATCTCCCCATAGTTACTTATATTAGGTTTTCTAAAAGAATACTGTATATATGAAGGTAACATGACTCAATGCAGAAAGGGTTAATGAAAGATATGTATTTTATGCAAATATTTTTAAGAAAAATAAAATAGTGTTACTGAATATGCTATTTTTGTTAATAACCAATTCAGTAGAAAAGTAACAGAGCATCTTCCCTTTTAGCAAAGCTTTTTTATAATATATATATATTGTAGTTATCCCAATCACTATATTTCAGTAATGGCACATCTTAGATGTGTTCAGAAGTGAAGTCTAACTATATGCAATGGATTTTTTTATTCTTTTAAGTACCATCCATTTAAGTTTAGATATGCATTTCACTGTATAGTATTGAAGCTGTGAGTTTTGGATGCCCTTTACATCCAATACATCCAAGATATGTTCTGTGGAGAGAGTGGGGATGGGAATAAGAAAGGAAGCATGAAGAAAACACATAAATAAAAATTTAATTATGGTTGAGCAAACTTGACTAAGAAATAGAATAGAAATCTATAATAAAACATTGGCAACTAGAGCTTGTGCTAGAGTCCCTATGCCTTTCTTTTTCTAGGAAGTTGACTTATCACCCAAGTGATAGTTGCAAAAAAACAAACAAAAAATTTGGATGGAATCTAATACTTAGTACTTTCCTGGTTAGATTACAGAGGTTGCATTTTGTCATGTGAAAATTAGTATGATTTATTAAACAGGGTTGTCAAAGTACAATTTGAGAATTCTTCTAAGACTTATATGAATATTTTCTAGGTTAAATAAGAATTACATACTTTAGTATTGAGGTATACCGTCTTGTTTTGCAAAATTCATTGTTTCTACATATGCATCTTGGATATAATAGAACTTAATAGTATATTAGGCAACAATTAAATGAATATACAAACTTCAGTTATGTACAATATTATTAGCAATAAAGTTGTTTCTGATAAAAACATATTCCATGATGAAAATCAATCAGATTATGTTTATTAGTGTTTCATGTGTAATCTACTAAATTTATCAATATTTTTACGTGTTATGATTGCTTATGTTTTTATTAGAAACAAGAATTTGAATGCATGTTATTTATATAAAGTGACGTAATGTTAAACCCAACAGAAAAACAGGGTTAACTTTAAAAAGTAAGCTGAATTTTTAGTTTTAAAATACTATATTTAACTTAAAAATAGCATGTACTTTTTGTTTGCTGTGATAAGTGTTTAAGTTTGTATAGAGTGTTTGACAACAGACAGTTTGATATATTGCTAGGCACAGCAGTAGGTTGGACTTGAGTGGTATTAGCTTTCAGTGTTTTGATTAATGGTAATTGTTGTGATGAAAAGGCATGTTTTATGTACAACTCATATTTCTGGAAAACAGAAGTCAACTTACAAGATCTTAATTACTATTCTGAGTTAGCATATAAAAAGAGCATAGAGAACATACTGACAGGGCACAGTGGGGGTCTTTGTATGTGGGTTTGTTTGGGACTGCGTTTCATTAATATACTATTTTAAAAATAAGAAAAAATGTTTTGCTGTCATCTTAAACTATATATAGTTTGAATTCCAAGGTATATTTTTATGTAAAGATGTCATTTTATCTTGCCTTCAGAACTAATAGAACTAAGAATTGTAAGATAATTGTTTTTAAAAATTCATATATAATGGAAATGTTTTGTAGAAAAATAAAGCAGAGCTTTCTTGTTGTCTTATAGGTAGATTTACATAGTACATTTTTATTTATTGTTCATGCTGATTTTTCAAGATTAATTTGTTTAGATTACTCATTATTTTAAAATATTTGTAAGTTAACTAAAGGTTGCCTATTTCAATCTTGTTAAAGCTCACTGATAGCCTTAAGAACATGCAGTTGAAACTTAATAGCACATCCGGCTTAGAACTGTATGTTTTGTGTGGCCAGTATTGATAAAATCCTGCTCAGTTACGGTTTATACCTTACTGGAAGCAGTGAAATTCAGTCAACCTTAATGTGAGCAGGTTTCCAGCCAATCTTTAAATTATTGAATATATTGATTTTCAATTCATAAATTAAACAGTACTCTTTTACTAAGTTTTCTAATGACATTAATCTTGAGATCTTTGCGTTCTTCATACTCCTTTTCATTGTATGTGATGTTATAACATATAAGCATTTAGTGTTTTATGTTAAAAACATATCTACAGAATTGTTTCCTAAACAGGTTTTATATAAATAACAATAATGATATCAAAGTTGCAGACAGGCAAGTAGATTTTTTAAATTTCAGTGGCAAATTTATAGATGGCAATGAGACAGTTAAACGCAGAAGGGAAAAGAAGAAGAATTAAGCCGTTTTTTTAATGGCATGGTATGAAACTTATTAGAATTTGCCTAAAAATTTAGCTCACAATTCATGCTCTGTATTTGGGTGAGAAATAAAATCTACAAAGCATGAAATTGTACTGTTACGAAATAATGTATTTCAAAGAGTAAATTATCTCATTTCATACTGAACTGGCTTGGAACAGTGTGTTAGAAATCAGGTAGTTTACTTAATAGCAAAATAAAAATTAATAGAAATATCCTTGAGCATCCTTAAATCTATGTTTTGAAAATAATCTCTCCCTACTTTCTGCTCTTGGTTTCATTGCAGTTACTAACCATGTATCATCCTTTATTGAAACGAACTTTATTTAAGTAGCATAAACTTGTTGGATGGGCTTCAATTAAATGATGATTTGTTAATGCAAATGTGTAGCGAATGACTGGTAGTACATCTGTCTCTTCATCCATAGGCCATTACTGTGGAGCATTAGCACATGATTGTGAAAAACTGAAATCATTACGTGCAGGTAGCACATATTCAATCAATTCTGACCTTATGTCTCCGATGAAATAAAAAAACCCTAAGTAATGTAAATTATATTTAATTTGTAATTGGGGGGAAGGGGAATCTTGGAATATCTGTGATTCAAGCTGTTACATGATGTGAGGTGACTGCAATTTGGAGATGACAGTCATTGGTGTCTCCAGTGGGAAACATTAATCCTTAGTTACTCCTCCTACCTGGTCTTCCAATCCAAATAGTAATGTTTTGGTTTGTGACTCCCCCGCCTGTTTTCTTTTGGCATACAAAATGTTTTAACTTCAATGAAAACGCAGAGATAGGACAAACTTTTTGTGACCAACATTATTTAGTTAAGCAGGCAGTTATGACAATTAATACCTCCCCCCCAAAATCATACAATTAGCTTCAGTTCCATAAGTATCTAATGAGCCATTTGTCAGTCTTTTGGTGAAATAAACTACTCGATCTTAATTCTCCAGACTTGCAGCAAATAAATAGAAATTATGAAACACCCGGGCACCAATAAAATATAATTTATTTCAGAGGGCATGATAGAACTCTTTACATCTCTAAAATGAATGTGTTATTTACAAATGACTTGTGATACTAATATATAAAAAAGGATTTCAGCACTAACTCCTTTCGTTAGGCAGTAGACTTTTTTCCTGATTTGTTTAATCATTTAAATGTGTAATTACTCCTAAAGGCATACGAGTTAAAATGACTATTCCTGACATGATTAACTCATAAAGTCACAATGAACCTCACAAGAGATCCTGGGAAATGCCAGGGATCAGCATTCTGCAGCTGAAGGCATTAAGACATTTCAGGAAAGGACAAAGTAATTATTTTCATTATGGAACATTTCTCAGCTTGCTCTATATTTCTGTCCTCTTTAGCCTTGTCAACACAAACCTCGTGTGCCAAACAGGGAAGAGAAAATCAGTTCAAAGAACAAATCTCAAGAACTCTAGATCTTTCTTTGGATTCTATGTAAGTGGGATATTTTTCTAGAGCAGTGGTAATTTCCATTCTGAAAGTTTGTCTTAAGAATTATTAGGACAATTACAAAGAGAGTGCAGGTCAGGAAACTTTACTGAACAACCTAAGATTGCAGACTTTTCTTTCTATAATGGCTAAGCTGAGAAAAGGCCCATTGGTTTTAAATGCTATTTTCATTAAGAAGCATTTGTTTAAGCTTATAGTATATTTGATTTTTTTTGCCCCCCACTCCTTCAAAAATGCCTAGCCTTCTCTTTCCCAGAAGAAAGTCATTTTAAAATGATCTGGATTCACTAAAGCAGACCTAGTTAAAAACAATGGCTGCTTTAACAATTGAAAAAGTATTATTATGTATCTTTGGTGCCTTAAGATATTTATAAAAAGTAATGAAGGTGGAATTAAAACTCTAATAATAATAGTAATAAAGACAATTAAAATGCTGTCAAGGTAATTAACCCCTGGCAATTCCAATTTTAGATACATAGCTGGACTAGTGAACTGGGCTCAAGCAGAGCAAAAGCCCTGGCTAGGAAGATCAGAAAAAGAATGACAATGAATCATGCCCTTTATTTTCACAGTGATTACCAAACCAAATAGGTGAGCGTGGAATCTTGCAAGTATATCAGAGTTGAAGAATAAAAAAAGGACACTGAGGGAATATATGAAGAATAGTGAATAAGATGCACCGAGACTAATATAACATGAAGGCTTATGAGTATTGGAGAGAGAAAAACTGGTCTACAAGCCATGGTAAGGAAAAATATTACATGGCCAACATGTTAAAAAAATAAAAGTAGATAACAAGAGTCGGCAATGGTTAAAAGCAGGAAAATTGAAGAAATAGATAGGGGGGGTAATTCTGACTGCACAAGACAGAAAAACAAATACACACACTGCCAGAATTTAGAAGACAGCAATAGACAGCAAATGTCATCTCTGCAAAGAAGCTGAAAAAACAGTGGATCACTTAGTTAGCTACTGTTGGAAGATGGTACAGACTGAGCAGTATGATAAAGTAGCAACAATGATGCATTGGAAGAAACTATTTGCCTGCAAGCCAGAACTAATGGGACTACAAAATGTACAAAGTAATAAAATGAAGAAATTGAAGTGCTCTGAGACATTAGAATTCAAACAGATAAACACCTGCCACATAGACTTAACCATTGCCAATAAGAAAGACAAAAAAGTCTGGTTAGTTGCAATATCTGGAGACAGCAGAAGAGAAGAGAAAGAAGTGGAGAAAATCATAAAATACAAAGATCTGCAAATAGAAATAGAATGACTGTGGTAAAAGAAAACAAAGAAAAAGGAAAATAATAATAATAAAAAGCTTATTAAAAAACAAGAAAAACATGTAATATACAAACATAAAAAAACAAGAAAAAAGTGAAGGAAACAATTGGTCCATTATTGGGAGCAAATAGCAGGAAGTGATGAGTTGCAAGGAGAAAGCAAAACTGCTTAACTTGTTTTTTGCATCTGTCTACACAAAAGGAAAAAATAATAATCCAATCTATTAAAAAATACTGTAAATGCAGATTAGCAGTAGCACTTAAATGTATATACTGCTTCACAGTGCTTTACAGCCCTCTAAGTGGTTTACATATTGCCCCCAACAAACTGAGTCCTCATTTTTCCAACCTTGGAAGGATAGAAGGCTGAGTCAACCTTGAGCCAGTGAGAATAGAATTGCCAAACTGCTGGTAATCAGCAGTCAGCAGAATTAGCCTGCAATACTGCATTCTTACAGTGAGGCATTTGGGTATCATTCATTTAAATACAAATAATAGTAATAATAATATTTGTTACATTAATTATACTTATGCAATTGTAGTGTTATTATACATATTTGTATTACAATGTGTTCCTTCATTGTTTAGTTGTTCAGTGTATTTGTGCACCATTCTAATAACAATCACAATATTATTTTAACTTACATAGTAATACCATCTTTCAATATCTAATCTTTACATCTACAATTACTTTTAGTATATTATATAAAAATATGTATAATAATATTCCCCCTTGTTCTTGTTTCTGCCTCTATTCTAGCTCTCAATAAAGCCAATCTTATATTAAATAGCATTCCCTTTCTAACCATCATCATCTCTTACCTGCTTTGGTATTTCAATTCTTATTTGTTTTTTGACTTGCTTCTCAAACTCCTCCTTTGGGTCTTTGTCTACATCTTTCCTATTTAACCCAAATATTTCTTCCATCTCTACTATCTTTTGCTGCTGTACCTCCTGAGGATCTGCCCAAGCCCCTATCTTCTCTTCAAAAATATCTTTCTTTTTATCCAATCCCATTTTTTGGTCTCTTAATATATATTGTCCCTGATTTGATTCATAAGTCTTTATTGTCTTCTCCTTCTTGTCTTCTTGTTTTATATGTTGATTTATCTGGTATATTTTTCCTCTGGTCTTTCTATTATCTTCACTATTTCCTGTGTTTTATTATCTTTATTCATTGTCCCTTGTTGAACTTTTTCTGATTTCCCTACAATGTCATGCATTAAGTCTTTTATCTCCCTGTGGTTCTTTATCAACATATCATAGTTACTTTGAGGCATCAACACCATTTCTTTTTGATATCCACTCATCTCCCCTTGGTGCAATATCTTATTTCATTTTGATAGGTCCAAATATTGCTCAGTAGCCTCTCAGTGGTCTGTCACTGCCCCAAATCTCAATTGTCTATGACCTCAGAAAGCCAGCTTAGAAACCATTTGCCCAATCCTAGTGTTGCTTCTCAGGGAAATGCAATAGTGATAGTTCTTTATGTCCCAAGTTAGCCAAGTAATTCCATTTAGGTCAGGGTGTCAAACTCAACTTCATTGAGGGCTGCATCAGGGCTGTCATTGACCTCGGGGAGGGGATGAGTGTGGTGCCAACTGGGTGGGCCTAGGTGACTGGGTGGGTGTGGCCAGCTTGACGCCACTCCCCAAACTGCTGGCATGTTTCCTCTTCACATTGGGTAGACTGGGCTGATGCCACACTGGCCTGATCTTTCATCTTCACATTGGGTAGACCAGGACAGCCCTGCGGGCCGGATCCAACCACATCATGGGTCGGATCCAGCCCACAGGCCTTGAGTTTGACACCCCTGATTTAGGTAATCCAGGAAGATTTCCAAATATCTCCTTGAGTCCACTCTGTTAGTTCAGCCATAGATCCTGGCACTTAAAAGTCACTTTCTTTGGCTGTATTCCATAATATCATAGTTAAACCTCCAATAGCCATGAAGTAGGCAAATATAAAACAATAGACAGCAGTCCACTAGATGTTATTTCCACTTTTTTTCCTTTGTTTCATCAGTATTTTCCCAAGGTTTTAGGAGTTTAGTATATATTCCATCACCAGAAGATGGCACCTTCAGCTTAAATTTCAACGTACAAAATCTGACAAATATTTCAGTTTTTTACAGATAGTCAATATTCAGACAACTAATTCCAGCATTTTAAAATGTCTTATTGAAATATTGCCAATAAAGTTTAAAAATCCAATCTTTCTATATTTTAAAGTTTTTTTCATTCTCCCTTTAGTTCCTTTTCTTTCAGGTCTATTATTTTTTTCTCTGTAATTATTCACCACTTTGACAAGGTTTTCAAAGAGTCTCTTTTCCAGGGTTTATTTTCTTTGGGGTTAGGTTCTAGGTAGAAAAATAATCACCTCACCCAGTTCCAGTCATTGTTCATCTACACCGCTCCTGCAAATTCTTTGTTTCTTAGGCTGCCCCAGCTTCCTGGCAGCCATAATGGCTGCCTGTCCTCTTCATCATTGGATGGGAGGGAATCCCTGGGTCTAGCTGGAGAGTCGCCACTCTCCACGACTTGCAGAATGCCTCTCCTTGTTTGTCACTCTTACAGGGTGACTTTAGCCCCTTGGAAGACCCTCCAACAAGAAGGATTCAGTGCAAGTTTGCAGAGCCCCGCACATGTCCGATCTTCCTGCTCCGTCAAACCAGAAGCCCTGCAATACTGCGTTCTAACCACTGCACTACCACGTCTGTTGGAATTTAGGTCAAAATAAGCCAAAAAATGGTAAGACGAGATCAAATCAACAGGATGAAATGGATTACATCCAAGGGTTCTGAAGGAGCTGGCAAATGTGAACTCAGAACCATTGAACCATATAATTCAAATATCTTGGACCACTGGGTAACTACCAATGACTGGAGAAAGGCTGATATGATTCCCATCTTTTAAAAATGGATTTAGAAAACTACAAATCTGTCAGTCTGACATCAACACCTGGGAAGATCCTGGAAAAGATAATCAAACATCAAATCTGCGATTACTTAGGAGCAAGCAAATCATAACCAGAAGCCATGGGTTTGTCAAAAACAGATCATGTCAGACAAATCTTATTGCATTATTTAACAATGGGACAAAATTAGTGGACCAGCAAAATCCTGTGGATATAATTTACTTGGACTTCAGTTTGATAAAGCAGATCACAACCTCCTATTTGGTAAGATAGAAAAATGTGTGTTAGAGAGCATCACCATCAGATACTTTGTAACTGGCTGACCAATTGTACTCATTGTCTAGCCCTTAATGGAACTGCATTTACATGGAGGGAAGTATGCAGTGGGGTACCTCAAGGCTCTGTCTTAGGCCTAGAGCTCTTCTATATCTTTCAAAATGATTTAGATGAGATAGTAGGGGAACTCATCAAATTTGCAGATGACACAAAGCTGGCAGAAATAGCCAACACTCCAAAAGATAGGGTCAAGATACAGAAGGATCTTAACAGACTTGAACACTGGCCCCATCTAAGAAAATGAAATTCAGTGGTGACAAAAGCAAGGTCCTACACTTAGGCGAGAAAACTAAATTCTCAAGTATAGAATAAGAGGTGCCTGGCTAAATAACATTGAGTATGAGAGGGATCTTGGACTTCTAGTGAATAACCACAAATATGATCCGGCAGAGTGCAGCCACTGCCAAAAAAGCTAATACAGTCCTACACTGCATGAACAGAGGGATAGACTCATGATCATGTGAAGTGTTAGTATCACTTTATAATGCCTTGGTAAAACCACACTGAATATTGTATTCAGTTTTGGACTCCATGGTATAAAAAAGATGTGAGATTCCAGCAAGAGTGCAAAAAAGAGCAACAAAGATAATTAGGGAATGGAGGTCAAAACATATAAGGAATGGTTGCATGAATTGGGTATGTCTGGTTTAATGAATATAGGGACCAGGGGTGTTTCAATACCTAAGGGCCTGCCACAAAGAAAGGGGAATCAGTCTATTCTCCAAAGCATCTGAAAGCAGAAGCAAGGGATGGTAACTAATCAAGAAGAGAAGCAATCTAGACCTAAGAAGATTTTTTTTTGACAATTAGAACAGTTGATCAGTAGAACGCTTTGTCTTGTGATGCTCTATCACTGGAAGTTTTTAAGAACAGATTGACAACCATTTGTATGAAGTGATATAGGGTTGGACTAAAATACCTCCAACTCTGATACTCTGTTCATACTTGCAATTCCAAAACAACTGGAACACTGTTTGAATACCATGGACATTGACAAAATCACCATCAGTCAATTGCACAATGCCACTTTACTTGGAACAGTTTATATTCTGAAACAATAACTTTAGCACCATCAGAAATCTGGAAAGGTCTCAACAGTTGAATAAAAATGCCAAATCCAGGCTAAATATCTGGCTGATTGTATGACCAACCATAATAAAAGAGATGCTTCCCAAGAACTCACTCATGTTCCAAAGCACCCCTTTTAAATGATTTGCATAGTCCCAGGAGACACTTAGAGTTAGATATCTTATTTTCAAGCATTCAAGGAAAATAAGAAGCAGCATACTTGGCAGACCAAAGGCCAACCTAGTCTAGCATCTTCTTTCTATTTTGAAAACCTTATGTTTTTCAGCACATGAGAATACCACTCTTAACTCATCCTGCCAACTGGTTAATAACTTCAAAAGATCCATTGTGAGAAGACGTATGCTATAAGCTTTTTAGCATTGTTTTAGTTAATATTAGTCATTGATAACAAGTTATATATAGCCTTGTTTAGTCATTGTAAGTTTTAGCCCTTTAGTCATTTTAAAGCACAAATTAGCTGTAGCTTATTTTTTTAATTAATTTTTTACAGATTTAATTCAGTATTATTTGTTTATATTATACACATACATACATATACTTTTTTATTTTGTCGAATGCTTATATAATAATTTTGAAAATGAAAGAATTTAACGTTCCAAAAAGGAGACCTGATCTACTGTCTTAATCATGATATAAGTTAAGAGCAAAACAAGGTTTTAAAATAAACATTGATGTTAAAGCTAAGACAAAATTATAAAACCATGAACATCAGTAGGTCAATCAAATAAGGCATTCTGTCTCTTACCATACACCCACTGGAATTTGGTTTTCAAATATTCTAGTAGGACAAACTGGAAGACAATCTCGTTACTAAAGAGGAAGCTGTTTCACAATGCTGTTACTCAAAAGAAGTGTTTATCAGTCTCCTCCCAGTATTCCTTGCAGAAATGAAATGAGTTGCACATGTGGGTGGGCCAACTTTGTTTTCAGCATAAATCTAGAAAGATTTTCTACAGGAAAAATAGTTTTCTTAGGATTATGTTATTTGCTAACAAAAAAATGCAAATACAGTATAATATGTGTAAGTATAAGCAAATTTTTCCCTATAAGACCACAAAATAGGCATAATGTGATCATAGTGACTAGAGCAAGTCAAAATGTAATCTCAAGAGGCCTTCAAATGCCCCTATGTAGTGTGCTTTGCAGAATCTATCTCTTTTAGGAATAAGGATTAGTTATTTTAGATACATCCTTCTGTTACAGAAAGAGTCATAACTCTTGGCCCAAGCTGGGCCAAGGCTATCCTAGGCACAATCCTCAATTCTTCAGAGGCTATGTTGCCATAGCCTCCATCTGGTAATAGCTGCAAGCTACTCGGGAAAACCCAAAGTCACGAATTTATTCTTTCAAGGGAAGTGCCAAGTCTCCCTGGAACTGGCAGGGTACTGTAATGAATAGACTACAATTCGGCTTTGCTAAGCATGTTTTGTGCCATTCAAACTCCATCAACTTCCAGACACCGTGATAGGATTTTACAGCACTTCCAATCAGTCCATGGTTGGCCCAATAGCTAATAGCCAGATGTTTTCTCACAACAGTTTCCTATAAAGATAGTCCTCAACTTACAACCATATTTGAGCCCAACATTTCTGAGACATTTGTTAAATGAGTTTTCCCCATTTTGTGACCCTTCCTTGCCACAGTTGTTAAGGGAATCACTACAGTTCTCAAGTTAATAACACAGTTGTAAAGTGAGTCTGGCTTCCACATTGACTTTGCTTGTCAGAAGGTAACAAAAGCTGATCACATGACCCTGAGAAAGTACAACTATCATAACTATAAATCAGTTGCCAAGCTTTCTTAAATCTGAAATACAACAGGTATAACCCATAGAAACCTTATATAAAAAGGTCACATATATATATGAATACATACTGTATACTGCAATATTAATTTTGGTTACAGCTACTGTGAAAAGCACATAGTTGTAAAAATGTTGCAATGCTGTCCTTCCAGCATCTCTTGTTTAAAAAGCTTTAAAAAATAGTTGGTATGATACTTTCAGGTGAGAGACCTATAACATCAGCAGTTTAGTTTCCATTAACTTTCTTATTCAATCAGGAGTTTGTACTAATCAGTTTAATTCCATTTTACAGTTCATATTGGCCATATTTGTTTATTCCACTAGAATATTTACCCTCTTTTAAAATGTATTTATTTAAAAGCCAATGGGGGCATTTTAATATGTATCTGGGTCATTTGGAACCACATTTTTCAATACTCATGATGCTTCCAAACGTACTGGAAAAATTATGATATGCAGCAGATTGAAAGTATCTAAGATCAGAACAGATGACAGAATTTGACTAAGATATAAGCACTTTAATGACCAGTGGATATTTAATACAAAAGGTATACTTAAAGAAAGCCCAGAAATCCAGGCAGAATTCTATCATACCAAATTCAAAAATATTTATTGCCATACATCTTTACTATTTGATATAAGATCCCCGAATACAGCCCAGATATTACGCCGGTAACATCCCATTCTAAATATATTTTAGTACTACTTTTTAAAAATGTCAAGTTAAAATTCTTCAGTGCTAAAAATATAAATATGATAAAGATTTAAAGAATTATGATTAACAGTTTTAAGTGTTGCATTCTTCTTCATGGAACTGGAAATATCAAAGGAGTGGCCCGCGGTGCCACTGGCAACTAAACCAGGCTGCATGCGGCCCCCTGTGCCTCATTTTCACCCTCCATGGTCTGCTGCAGCACCCTACTGGTTGAAAACAGGCTGGAAAATGGCCTGAAAACAGGACAAAAAGGCCCAAAAATGGCCTAGAAGTGGGCCAAAAATGGGTCAGAAAATGGCCAGCAGAGCGCTGCAGGAGGACATGGAGGGTGAAAATGAGGCTCATGGGGGCTGTGCACAGACTCCCTGCACCTCATTTTGGTGGCAGGGTGCTGCAAGAGGCATCCAGCCTACAGAGAAGAACTACAATGCTAATCTGGCCCTCAAAGAAATCCAGTTTGATACCCCTATGGTCTATGGAGATTCTCAATCATCCAGGTCATGGTTGTCCCAAAGGTGATTGAAGTCAGAACTGAAGAAGCTTCTTGAATGAGAAGTGAAATGCCTTCAAGAAAAAACAAAGTCCAGATGTTGTTGTTTTAAAAAATATCTTTGGGACTTTAGCTCACTGGATCAGTCACCCTCTTTTAGTACAATCTATTTCATAGGGTTGTTGTGGTGGAGAACAACAATAGAAAGCAACATCTTTATGACAGCTAAAAATAAAAAGTGGGGTCTGAATTTAACAAATTACCATGAGCTGCATATTCTCATTTTACTGTCACTGCTGGAGTGTACAGTCTGAATCCATGACTACAAGCAAACTCCAGAGATTGTCAACATATTATAATTTCAGTTGACCTGATTAGACAATAATTTAATTAAATATTTGGGATGAAAAGTATATATAGCAGGACCCTCAGAACATGAATGAGAAAAAAGAACTGTTGAAATAAAGACATGTCAGCCCGATGGAGAGGGAAGCATAAGAAAGAAAGTCAGTGTAACTCTACCCAAATTATGCAAGGTGTAAGTTGATATTGAAAATTACTTTAGCTGGCCTTGACAGTGCTATTACATTACTTTATATTTGCCAAGATCTAAGTGGTTCTTGTTCCTGAATTTGCCAGCCTCACGAATACTTGTCTAGGTAAGAATCTATCCTTGATTAATCAGGAACTTGACAGTGGACCTTAGAGCACAGGTGTCAAACTCACGGCATCAGATACCTTAGAGCACAGGTGTCAAACTCATGGCATCACATTGCCGTCATGTGACATTTTGTGATGTTTTTCCCATTCACAGAACTGTGGTGGGTGAGACGCATCTGGCCCACGGGCTTCCAGTTTGACACCCCTGCATTAGAGCATCAACAGGGGAAAATCAGATATAAACCTGATCTCATGGTTGAAATTACACTGTGGTGACTTCACCTTATTAATGTTGGACTGCATCCCAGCCTTTAGAGTGATTTGTTTCCTTTTGTAATGCGAGTTTTGGCAATAATCAAATTTGCTCCAGAATCCCAGTTGACAAAATCTATGATGGTAACAGAAGTAGCGTCTTGCAATATAATTTAATTAATCTCAAAGATATGGCTAGAGTGCAGTATGAGCGCCATCCAGGGATGGGATTCTACCAGTTTGGCCGGTTCGGTTCGGTAGTTATGGTGACGATTTGGCCCTACCCCTGCCCTATTCTGTCCTTTATTTCTGGGATTTTCAGCTCAGCTGTTTGGTGTGGCACAGAGGATTGCTGCGCCTCAACTGATTTACTCACCAGGACTGCAGCAAAAGGTAAGTTTTATAACTGAAAAAGCAGGGTTTTTCAAAGCACGTGCTCACGGAACCGGTTGCTACACTGGTTGAATCGCATCCCTGACTCCATCCCATTTTAACTGGAACCTTACCCTACTTGGCTCCTTTGAGAGAAAGATTAACATAAGATTCAATGAATCAATCTCAGGTGCAAAAAATCAGGAAGCAAAGCAGTTCAAATGAATACAGGTTTATTACTTGCTAATACTCTGCAAGAATCTGAACTACTAACAGTCAAAGCAAATTGGTAGTAGATAAAAGTCAACAGAATTCAAAGTGGGTTGGACTAGATCTTTTGTGGGTATGAAGGGGCTCAAGACTGATAATGCACTTGGGCCATTCCTCAGGCTCAACCTGATCATCTCCTACAATTAGGGAGAAAGTCATTACCTCTCTGAGAGTGGATGTGGTGCTGTAAGCCTTAAAAGAGGCAGTGAGGTACCATTTTCTAAAAAGGGACTCCATGGATGCAGCTGTATTAGACTACTATCATCTAGTATGCAGCTTTCCCATTCTGGAAAAGGTTATTAAAAGAATGTTGCGATTTTCAGGTTGTTCTAGAGCTGTGATGGTGAACCTTTGGCACGAGTGCCAGAATTGGCATGCAGAGCCATTTCTGCCGGCACGCAAGCCGTCACCCAGAACTGATCCACTGTGCATGCATGCGCACCCGCCAGTCAGCTGATTGTTGGGTATCTGCCATACATGCATGGGGGAGATGCATGCACATGTGCAGGGGGACCAAGGCACACGCGGGGGGTCGCACGTGCATGCACAGGGGCGGGGGATCATGCACGCATTGCATTATGGGTGCAGGTGCGCGGGCGCACACACAATACGTGACAACGAAAAAGTTAGCCATCACTGTTCTAGAGGAAGCTAATTTTCTGCATCCTTTTCAGTCTGAACTATGGCCTGGATATGGGACAGTAAATGGATTAGTTGCACTGTTGGGTGACTTGTATAGGTCTTGGATGATAGAATATACCCAGGGGTGGACTGCTGGGGGTTGCAGGAGCTCAGGCGATCCCTTAGCTAAGACACTGCTGGGCTCAGCAAGCCCCCAACTCCCACTCCTGGCTGGCCACACCCCACCCTGGTTGCCAGAGCCTTAGTGTAGGAGTGAAGCGGCCCTGAACTTGCCTTCGTGCCATATTTTCACTCAAGGCAGCCCTCACCTCCCGCACAAGGGGAGAGGAGAGAGAGAAAAGGAATTCTTCTCTTTTCTGTTATCTCTCTCTTTCATGCATGCACACATGCACACACGCAGCAGCTGCTCCTCCTTCCTGAGCCGACACGAAGGGAACCGTGGCTGGTGCTGAGCTGCCCATGAAGGAAATGCCAAAGACTTTCTTTCTTTGGCCTTCTTAGCTTTCCCATCTCGATGCTGACAGCCTCCCCCCCCCTCCTGATTTGGAGGGGGAGCGTCCTATGAGTCCAAGGGGGAGCATTCATTGGAGGTGTGTGTGGATTGCTTTTTTTGAAAGCGACTTGCCAGTCAACTTTGGACAGTTGGCTAAGTGAACCATAGAGATGCAAATGAAATCTCATTTTCCCTCACTTCCGCTCTCTCTTTTAGTGACTTGATTGGCACATCTTCTAATTAAATTGCTCTGAGTATTCTTTTTTCCTTTCTCCCTGTTTTTTAAATATATATATATATATATTTGAGAAAGGCTTTAGTTCCACTAAAAACAAAAAAATTAAATTGGAAGCAGCCAATAATGTAATTTCTAGCATTTTCTGGGATTCTCCTCTGAGTCACTCCAGAAATAATGGCTGGCCATTTCTATTTCCATTTCTCTTCTGTTTGTAGTTCATAAATCACTCCAAAGTCAGTTTCTTAATCTTTTCCAAGACTGGCTGGTTGCAAGTGATAAACCCAGGATTAAAGGCACGATGGTCATTGTCGACAATCCAATTTGACCTTCCTTCTTCCTCCCTCCTCCTTTCTTCCTCTTTCTCTCTCTTCCCCTCCCTCCCTCTCTTCTCTCTTTTTTCCTCCCTCCCTCCCTCCAGCTTATTCCTAGAAAAAAAGGAAAATGGGGGGGGAAGGCAAAAATGATTCAGGAATTGAAGTTTGTGGGGGGAGAAAGAGAGGAAGCGACCTATTTCCCACAGAAAACACCAGGAACAACAAAACCTGGGTAGGCTTGACTGGGAGCCATGTGACTGGGTGGGAATGGCATTGAGTTGGCTGCACCCAGTCACATGACCACCTCGCCATGACTACCTGATCGCATGAGCACCCAATCACGTGACCACCCAATCACATGACCACCTAGCTACACCCACCCAGGCAGCCATTCGGGCAGAGAGCCCCTTGCTAAAAAAATTTGAAACCCACCCCCAAATATACCCATCTTTATCCTCTTTGATCTCTCAATTTATTTACTTCCATTGATTCCTCAAAGGATTGAGAACAAGGGTTCCCTTCTTTAAATAAGCCATTACAGTTGGGAGTGGGACCACTGTAGGATCCTTTTTTCTTTACTCAACTATTCCAATTTATTTGAACTTACTGGGGGAGGCCAACTGCCAATGGGAAGCTGTAGAAAACAGATTGAAACTGAATTCCAAAAAACTGTTCTAAAAATAATATTTCGGCATTCTAATCTGTGATGGCACAGTGGTTAGAATGCAGGACTGCAGGCTACTGCTGATTGCCCGCTGACTGCAGTTTGGCAGTTTGAGTCTCACCAGGCTCAAGGTTGACTCAGCCTTCCATCCTTCTGAGGTCAGTAAAATGAGGACCCAAATTGTTGGAGGCAATAGGCTAACTCTGTAAACCATTTAGAGAGGGCTGTAAAGCACTGTGAAGCGATATGTACATCAAAGTGCTATTGCTATTATATTACTTGCTATCTTGGTTCTAGGTGGAATAGCACTCTTCCTGAAAGAACCAGAACTATAATTCTGTAATGAGTTATGGCTAGTGTTAATAAGGCAATATTGGAGCCTGTATCTGGGGTCACTTTATTCAGCTTTAGTTGGAGTACCAGCGCAACCCTTTCTGGAACAGAACTGTTGCCCTAGCAAGAGTTTCCCATGCTCTTATTATTTCTAGGGTAGGATATTGCAGTGTGCTATAAGAGATTATCTATGAATAATACTTGAAAGCTGTAATTGTACAAAATGTAACAAACCTATTTTTAATGAGTAAGAATTGCTGTCCATGTATAATATAAGTGCCATGGGTACTGCATGGGTTACCTTAGGGTTTCTATAGTCCTTGTGGAATATGGTAGTAGAGATTACATAAAATAGATGAATACATATATAAATCAGTGAGGTTGCTTAAAAACAGAACTGATATGGTATAATGATTAACGTGCTGGACTGGTCCTTTGGAGATCCAGATTCAAGTATCTACTTTCTCTAACTAGGATAAGAGAGTTTTCTGTTGCTTGCTACAAAAGGTTAAATACAGCTTACCTAAAATATCTACAGTAAACCACATACATTCCTATGTTTCTAACAAAGAAATACTCCCTTTATCAGCCATATTTTCCTGCTTCCTTAAAAAAAACCTACTTGCATGATCCTTTTTTGGTTTTTTTTTTCCAGTGGGGCAGTGGAGGCATTCTCTTGAGTTATCTAATGTTCCTGTAGATCAGCTGTGAGTCCAACCAATTGGAAATCAATCTATCTCGCTCACTCACTCACTCACTTTCTTCACAACACACATTGTGAGAGGGAGGGAGATAAATGTAATGGACTCCCATTAAAAAAAGGATTACATCCAAATTGTGCTGGACCAAAACTGACAGTGAACCCAAAATCCCTGGGCTTGTAGTGTATACATTTCACATGTAACTGTAATGCATGCAATTGTACAAAAGCATGATAGAACATTCATCATGTCTAAATAATGGAAGGTGCATATTGTTTGAATTACTAACACTCAAAACATTCAGTACAAGTCACTTGACATTAATTTCCTTGGTCAAATCTTTTTTGAAATAAGTCTGTTTTGACAAGCAATTTACCAAGTATCTTTGTAGAGAGAACTAGGCTTGATGGGTTGTTGCATTAGCTACTTGACATTTGTCCCCAGTCAGACCGGATGCCACATGAAAAATTTAGTCTGGCAAAGGGCTCCCAGGAATAAACAGTTCTCTAGCGTGGCTCACGAGGGAATCGACAAGGTGAGCGGAACTTCAACTTGTCACGGATGCACTGTTCTGACGAACATAAGTAGATGCTAATGGCTAAATCGTGACAGAATAAAGTCCCATAACCATATGGCTAATTGCCACAACAATATCTTCAGTGTTATTAATCAAGTTTTCATAGTGTGCCATGATAATTGGAATAATTAGAAGCTGCATAGGCATTGCTTTTTTTCTCTCCGTTTCTCTCTCACACACATGCAGACTTGCAGGCAAGCATCTAGAAGAACCACTATTTCTATGCTGCATTATTTAGCGCACATTTTTCAACAAATATGGTAGTTAATTAATGAATTCACTGTTTTTTCATCTGAATTTTTTATTACTAAGAGGGTTTCTGCAGGAATATGTGGATAATTAAATGAGTCCATTGTCTTCCACTCAAAGTGGCTAAATTCCCACCATGCAACTCTGCTAGCTGTAGGCCGTTTATTTTAGAAAACGTATGTCTGTTGATTTATAAGTCTCATGTAAAATAGAATATCACTGCTATCCCACTTATGTTTGCCCTGGAGTAATCCTAATTGAAATCTATGGGACTTGACTCTGAAGTACTTTGTTACCCAATAATTCTTTAACAGGCAGCAAATATAAGAACTACATGCCAAAACTGTTGCAAAATTAATAAATCATACATTAAAGTGTAGTGAACTTATATGCAGCTTTGTTTCAAAGTTTTTTAATTGCTAAATTGCATTTAAAAAGCTTATATGAGGCATATTTTTAAACTGCAACATAGAGTTTAGTTTTAATATTGTAAGAGCTCAACAATGACAAAAATATATGCTACATCTGAATTAAATATATGAATAAAGCATCTATTTAGCATTTTTTGCTTAGGTGTGAGCTTAAATCTATCTATCTATATATATATGCAATACATTTTTTATTTTTTTTTTACAACAAAAATATCATTGTGTGAACAGTGTGGTTCCATAGTGTCTTACATTTTGATGCAAATATGACAATATTCCTCTTGTTTAATATAGTTGTCAATCTTTTAAGGTTTGATATTAATGCATATATTTTGTTAAATTATCAATCTTGGTTATTTGCAATATGTTATTTTTATGTCAATCTCTATATTCTTAACCTCACTCCTTTTACTACCAATTATATATTAATAATCATATTTGCAGTGTTTACCAATTTATAATAACAATTCACAAATTGAATATTAAATTATAATTTTCCATTGTTTATTCTTTTTAATTTCTAAATATGCCACTATTATTTAAGAAAAAATAGTCTTTCTAGTCACTTTTTGATACAAATACAATAGTATTCATCATATTTATATTTAACAACTTATGCGATTCTAATAATAGTTATTTTTATTAAATTATAACTTTCATTATCTTATACAATACTTCACAATGTTATTTTTGTGTCAATCAAATTCCATATGTCATTCCTTTTCCTACAATAGCATGTTAATATTCTTATTTATTCCCTTTAGCAGTTATATATCTTAACTAATAATATATATTTCTATAAAATCATATTCTTCTTTTTCTTTTTTTAAACCATTATATCTCACTCGCATTAAAGCTTTAGTCCTTCGCTTCTTAGCTTGTCTCCCATATTCCTCTCTTACATTTCCATCTCTATCTACCACTTCTTGACATTTCTTCCTTCTCTATTATATTCCATTATCTCATTTTCAAGTTATCTACTCTCACCCCTATCTTTCTCCCAAAGATTTCTCTTTGCAATTCCTGTTTAATTTTCCTTATAATACCTCTCCCCTTGGCTTACATCAATCATTATATTTATTTTTATTTCCTTATTATCTTTGGTTGTTCTTTCAGTTGGCTCCTCCTCTTCCTGGACCTCCTGCTTTCTTCTTGTCATTTGTGTCTCAATTTCCAGCACTGCGTTCATGTTTTGTGTTTTATTAAAAATATCCTCAAATCCTCTTGTCAATATATCTTTTATTTCCTGAAAATCCAATGCAATTTCTTTGCAAATTCCATTCATTTTTATTTTTGTTTGTTTTATTTCTTCCCATCCAACTGTCCTTTATCCAAGCCAAAGCCACTTTTCAAAATAAAAAACCATATCCAGTGTCCAGTGATCTTTATGGCCCAAAATTAATTAATCAATCTGTTCTTTTAAGTAGTCCAAGGGTGTGCCCCTCATACATCCCTCTACCACTTGAGTCTTATATTGTAGCTTTCAGAAGTCTTTTAATAATAAAATTCTCCTATTTCTTTCTTTTAATTCTCCATACATCATACACCAGATCTTTTCAAAACTTTGGGGATCTGTTATTTTTTCCTTTGTCAGCAGGTGGCACTCTTAAATTAGTTTTCACTTTGTCTTGTCTTTTTAATCAGATCTTATTAATAAATTCCAAGTATATCCAAAAGATGAATATTATGTTCATTTTTTATTTATATTTCAGTACTTTTATAAATGCCTACCCAAAGCCAATGTCTATTCAATCTAAAAATCCAATTTTCTATATTTTTAATAAATATACTGTTTTCTTTCTTCACTTCCTTCCTTCCATTTTTAGAATGTTAGCATTTTACTCCAGTAGTAAGGTCGCAACCACTTAATATAATTATGAGTCCTCTTTTCTGAATATTCTTCTCAGGATTATATTTTAAAATAAAAAGGATAGTTTTCACCCAGTTCCACATTGTCACTAACTCCACTCCTGCACTCTTCTTAGGTTGAAGCTGTCTCCGGCTGTCTGGCAGCCATCATAGCCACCTCTTCTCCGCGATGTGGCTTAGAGAGCAATAGCCTTGGGGTTCTTCAGGAGAGTTGCATTCCCCCCAATACCTCACAGGGCACCTTTCCTTTGCTTCACCACCCCTCCAGGGTGGCTTTGGCTGTTTCTGGAGCCCATGAACATGTAGAAGGCAGTGCAGGGGACAGAGAGCTCCATTCCCTTGCTGCTGATGTCACCGCCATTCCCTTGCTGCTGACATTGCCGCATCACTTCCAGTCTCCTTAATGAATATATGAAGGCGTTATTAGCCAAACTAATGGATTGAAATGGACTTTGAAGGGCAGTTTAATTTACTTTCAGAAGTTAGTTTAGGCATAACATGAAATACTGTGGTGATAATAAATCCATTCTGCTTCTGCTTTTTGAAAAGTTAGTTTTTCCTTGATCAAGAATTTCCAGAACAATATCCTTCAAAATGTTCTATAGGCTTCATGACAAAGTAGTCCACTAGAATTGAAAACATGCTTTGATTGAAGCTTAAAGAGCCTCTGTGGTACAGTAGTTAGAGTGCAGTACTGCAAGCTACTTCTGCTGCAGACAGCTGCCTGCAATTTGGCAGATCAAATCTCGCCAGGCTCAAGGTTGACTCAGCCTTCCATCCTTCCAAAGCGGGTAAAATAAGGACCCAAATTGTTGCGGGCAATATGCTGACTCTGTAAACTGCTTAAAGAGGGCTGTAAAGCACTATAAAGCAGTATATAAGTCTACATGCTATTGCTATTGCGATCTTCAGCACCACTAAATTATTGTGACAGGTTGCAAAAGACTTGGAAGCCATAGAGCTTTAGACCCAAGATACAAGCAGTCCTTGGATTAGAACAGCAATAGAAACCAGGATTTCTATCACTGGCCTGTCAAATATAAAAGCACAGTGTGCATCATTAGAATATGTTCTAAAATTGGAGTTAATATTTTGTTCAAATATTTGCCTCTATTCTTTTGTATCTATTAATGGCTAAAGCCTGGCAGAAAGCTTTGGAAATCTAGTATGTGCTTTCTTTTATCTATTAAATTTTTATAGAAAGAAAAGAAATATCATCATTTTACCCATAGAACTTTTGGTAGTTGTTTTTGGCACTAAAGAGCTCACTAACAGTTTACCCTACCACATTACTTCACTGCAGTGAATAACAGTCACTTACATGGGAGAAAATAGAGAAATGAATTCATACAAACAATTTTCTTTTCTTGCCACTTTATCAAGCTGTCTCTACTAGTTGTGGTTCCTTTTGTTTTTAATCACATTTGAGTCCTTTTTCAGGCATTCAGCTTAATGCATATGGGGTTTCCCTCTGAATAGAGAATGATCTGTACATGCTATTTTCATCCTTTTCTATCCTTGACAATGTGTTCAATTGGGAGTGTGAAGGCGAGATGTAGTCTTGTAGCCTAAACATCAGTACCACATATGCAAAATTCATGTTGGTATATATTAGATCTGGGACAGTTTCTGCCATTGTCATGTTATATTGTCTATTAAAATTATAAATACATGTGTATAACTATTTGAATTGATGCATTCTTCCAGCAACACATCTTTCAACGTTCATGAATAAAAATGATGAAACCAAGATAGTTTCCACAATATTAACAGTAGGTGATAAAACAGAATATAATTCTTGCCCTGTTTTGTTGTATTTACCCTACTTCTCTTAACAGTAACGTTAATAGTAAGTCTTTTAAAAGAAGATAATGAAAGAAAACTAAAGGAAGCCATACCAATTTCAGGAAAAAGCAATAATTTTCAAGATGCCATTTTGAACATGAGAGCTTTTTTTCAATTTAGATAAAGCAATTTTATAGAGAATGAAAGTTATGAAAAGAAATTAATAGGGGAATATGTTATTATGCTTTTATATGATTTTTTTTACAGAAACCACAATATTAATCCAATTCTGGCAAAATTTCAAGATGTGTGAATTTTTTTTGTACATTTGTCAGATGAGGATAAACTAGTTGTCTATAGTGTGTAAAAAATTAAGTAATAGCTTGCAATCTTATTGAAATATGAGAACTACACAATCCCTGAGTCCGTGTTAATAGAGTGTGTCTTAAGGTTTTTAATAGGAATGTATTAATTAGTAAGAGATACTATTGACATTGTAAGCAGTTAACATAGTTTACTCTTGACTATAATAAAGTTGATTTGACTTAGCATGCCATTTTGGAAAACACTGTTTAAAGGAGCTATGTACTCCTGAATTCTTTCATTTTCTCTGTGAGGTAAGAAATCATACAGGAATATTTGAGATATTATCAAATATTTTTAATTTTTTAAAAAAGGGTGTGATAATAGTCTTGCTGGAGAAAAGGTTTGGGACTTGTAGAAGTCATTGACATGGTTGGATTTCTCATACTATTTCAACATTTTTATCTGCATTATAAGGGAGTATTCATTGGGTTTTGCAAATATCAGAAATGCTTCATTTTTGCTATTTCTAAAAATACAGAAAATCAGGGCACTGTACCAGAATATGAATTGTACAAGACAAATTCTTAATATTTCACACATGGGAATGGGCTAATGGATTATTATACAACATCTAATCCATATTTAATTTGCAACAATAGATCATTGATATGTGCCCTTTGTAAATTTCAGTCCTTTTTCAATAGGAAATTGGCTCATATTCTTGAACTATGTTATATAGCATCATGTAATTATATTATTTTTCATTATGTTTCTCTTCTAAAAATTTAAACATCACATTGTGATGGTACTCAAATCATAGTTTGATAGTATTCTCAATAAGGCACTTTTGTATTTTATTTATTTATGTCATACTATCTATTATATTATACAGTTATCTATTATTTATAGCTGCATTCATTAAATTTATTCTTGGTAATCCTTAATAAAAATAATTTCTTTTGAAAGTTTTAAATGTAATATTTCTAATGTCTTCTAGAATATTGATATTTCTCTTGAAGGTCATTATTAAACTACCATTTGTGGGTAGTAATTATGGATTGTTTTGAGATTAAGGTTTAATTATACAAAAATCAGGACTATGCTTGTTAGTAAGGAAATAGTAATAACTATTACTGTTTTTTTAAAAAAATCCTTCAGTATTTAGACTGATTTGCAATTCTATGTTGATGTGGTAAATATAAATTATTGTGTTACGAAATGTGATAAAAGGGTTCACCGTCTTGAGCATTGCAGTCTGCAGGTGTAGCAGATGTGAAGCTAGAATTAACAGGACAGAACTATAATTAAACTATACAACCATTCAAAAGAAAGGGACTCCTCTTGTCCAATGGTATCATTAAGTGAAACTTAGATTATATCTACATATTGGAAAGAACAGTAAAAGTGTGTTAATTAGTATAAAAACATTCCGATTCAGACATAATTCTTTAGAGCATCTGTTTTGTTTTGTGGAAAAGAAAGCATACTGTAGTCCAGCCATTTAGAGATATTAGGGATCCTTGGTTTATGGATATGACTACAATGTTGCTGAAAAGGTACAGATAATAGTTAGAATACAATAACTTTCAATTGTGTGAATTGGACATACCCATCAACTCTGCAAGGCTGATATCCTTATGATTTCAAAAGCAGAGAAATCCTTTAACTCGCTAATTCTGTGAAAATAATAACTCTTCATTCCAGTGCTTAATATTTTCAAGAGACAATTTAAAAAGAAAATTAAAAAGCACCAAACAAACTGACTTGAGCATCCGCAGTTAATCCAAATCGTAAAATGATACAGAAGAAAATGGAATTTCTGACTTTTTTAAAAATTGAATCCTACTGTCAAAATACATTTCCCTCTCCATTTCACAGGCACAAATGTTCTTTTTAGTATATTAATTTTATCTGTTTCTAGTACAAATTTCTCACAATTTGTGAATCATAAGTTTGGTGAAAAGAGAAAGATTTCATTCACAGTCCAAATTATATTTGCAACACCAAAAAGTAATAATTTCTGTATGGTAGTCACCAAGATGAAATCTTCCACACCTTGTGCAATATAATTAGCAGTAAATTTTGCAAAGATACTGTGCTCCCTCTTCCTTTTCAAGTTTTAGAAATTCTAATTTGTAGCACTTGAGAGATATATTGTATTTGTTTATTTAAATTAGATGAAATTTTTTATTATATTTCTGAGTTCTAATTGCATCAGCTATTAGCATAAAACACAACTGAAAGTTACTTCTGCATTGCACTTGCAGCGGTTATAACTTGATAATATAAATGTCTACTTAAGATAGGCATTAGACATAGGATTAATGCCGTATTAAAACAAGGCATTCGGTTCAGTTACCTAAGACCTTTTAAAAGGAAGGTGCACTTCATAAACAATTTGATCAATTCCATAACAACTTTTTATAGTTGAGCTCATCAGGAATAGGCATACAAACTACCAGTGGTTTTAAACACCTTAATACATTTCTTTATGTAATCTGGTTAATACAGAATTTGATATTTTTTAAACCACATATCGGGTTACATACCAGGGGGAAGGGGAACCTATCTTTGAATTACTTTCATACAAAAAGTTCAAAAATAAATCATTAATGTGTCTCCAACTCCAATCATGTGAATCCAGTTAAGTATACCATCTAGGTATGTAATAAATTATTATGAGAGGTGCATGGTGCTCTCTGAGCTTGTTTGTTTTCATGCCGATGTTTCATTATCCAAACTAGATAACATCATCAGTGCCAGTAAGGAGCTGTCAGCAAATAGCACTCCTTACTAGCACTGATGATATTACCTAGTTTGGGTAATGAAATGTCTGCAAGAAAAAAAGCAAGCTCAGAGAGCACCAAGGAACCTTCATGTCAACCCTGAGCTCCTTTATTAATAAATTATTATGTATTGGATTTTTCTATAAATTATTATTTCTCATTTGTGATGTGCAGTTTGTGATGTGTTCTTTGGAATTTCTTTCTAGGAGATGGATAAGGCTTCTATTTGGACGAGAATTTCTCCTTCAGGACCTTCTTGTTGTGTGGGATGCTTTATTTGCTGACAGCATCACTCTTGATTTAGTTGACTACATTTTCTTAGCTATGTTGCTATATATTAGAGATGCCTGTAAGTATTCTTATCACATCTAAGTAGTACATATGACTTGTTCTTATACAATGTGCATTACTTTTCTACTTGAAATATAATTTTTTTAAACTGGAAATAGATAGTATCTGATTGTTAGCATATGAAAGCAATTACACTAATAGTAAAAATCATGTTAACGCTCATATTCCTTCTATATGCTTCTTTTCATATACAAAATTCTAAGTAGAATTGCATTATATAGTGTTCAAAGTAAGTATAGATCGCCACCTTCTGTCAGATATTACAAACTGAGTAAAAATAAGTATTTCATTATTGACATATTTTGCAATTCCTTTCTGTGCTTTTTTCTGTTATCTGTTTAATATATCATTTATGTATTACAATTAATTCAGAATGTTTATCATAATTTGGGAATTTATAGAGGAAATTCTGTTTTTAATTAGATGCACAATCTGTTACATGAAATTTGGAATTTAAAAAATCTTTCTTAAGCAAATAGAGCATAGGAATCTTGGGCAGCTTAGAAGTAAATAAAAGACATTTCTAATCTAACTCAGAATTATCTCAGTTGTTTAATGAACGTGCTTAAAAATACAAGATAAATAAAATAAATAATTAATATTAATCGGACCATCCAGTTTAGGAATGTACTACCAATATAAATATTAAAACCTGTTGACCTGAAGGAGTTACCCAAGCCTCCAAAAACCTTTACACCCTTTTAGAGCCAAACCTTGAAAACATTTACATTACTTTTTAAAAAATATTCTATTGCATCACATAGTTCCATTCTCAATACGATAAGTATTTCTTATCCCCATCTCTTACAATGCTAAACACTTCAGAAATTCTTCTATGACAAAGTAGTTGTAGTTTGTGACAGACTTTGAGGGCTTTTTAGGAATAGACTAGAAATAAGTTGAAAGCCAGGAGATTATAAAATAGAGCATTAGTTAACAGAAGTAATAGAAGTATTTAGAAGTACAGTACTTCTAATTTAATATTAGTAATTGCACCATCCAGTTTAGGAATCTACTTAACTTATTTCTACTTAATAGAAGTAACTTCTATTAGGTCTGAAGTAGCAGTAAAGGTTAAATAAAATGGAGATTTGAGAATTTAAACACATTTGATGCAAACAGCATACAAGTTGGAAATGAATGTTTCATATTTTCTAAAACCTATTAAATGTACAAACTGCTAAATTTTCTAAAACTTCTCTCAGTATGTTCCAATAAACAAATCCTTAACATAAGTAATTCTCTCTTTTTTTTACTATAAGCAAGCAAAACTATCACATGGCTGCCACATTATGAAACCTGAAAGATTTCAAATCTCAGGTACAGTAAAAGATTTAAAGTTGCCAAGACCAAACTACATTAAATATAACCACCAGGTTGGTGTAAAGATTAAGGTGCTAGACTAGAAAATGAGGGGCTGCGAGTTCTAGTTCTCCTTTTGGTATGAAAGCCAGCTAGATAGCTTCAGGCCAGTAACATACTACCTCAGAACATTTTAGCAAAAGGCAAAATGTGAGATAGAAATATTGTATATGCCCATGATGGTGAACCTATGACACATGTGCCAGAAGTGGCATGCACAGCCACTTCTGCTGGCACATGAGAGGTCGCCCGGAAGAGCCCCACTGCGCATGCATGTGCACCGCCAGCCCAACAGCTGATTGTCAGGTATCTAGCACGCATGCATGGGGAACGGGGTACGCGGGAGACATGGTCGCATGCACATGGGGCATGGTGGGCCCCGCGCATTGTCTTCTGGGTGCTGGCACGCAAGCGTGCACACAATTTTCAGCACGGGAGCCCAAAAAGGTTTGCCACCACTGGTATATGCTATCTTGAGTTGAAGAAGATAAGGCAATTTTATATGCAATATGATTGTTAAATTTCATTCTTATAGCAGATTTCCTTAATCATTTTCTAACCGATGTTCGCTATTTCATAGCTAATAAATATGCTGCTTCCCCATTTTTTGAGGTGGGGTGAGGTTAAATGGGATATTTGGGGTATTACTTCTGTAGTTTCTTAGACATATTTTTCCTATGTGCTTACTGTTTTTTTTTTCTTTACTTGCCATAAGGATTAGTCTCATAAGTGTTTTTTCCAAAACACTACTGGACTTTCTTGGGTTTTTTTTCTTTGAAAACATTTCACTTCTCATCCAAGAAGCTTTTTCAGTTCTGTTTGGATGAGAAGCAAAAATCTTAAAGGAAAAATTTAAAAAAGTCCAGTTGCCTTTTTAAAAAGCATCTTTGGGACAAGAATATAAAAAGGGTTTTTTGTCAAAAAAAAATTCCAGAAACCTAGCTCATTTTATCTGAAAATTAATCCATTTTTTTCTTTTGTGTAATTATATCTGAATACTACCTTAGATTCAAATAAAGTCAGTTTGTTATTTTTTTTCTTTAAAAATTGTTTTATTCATATAAATTGTGCTTTGATCCTCTGCATTATTGTTTATATATTAATAACCTGTCCAAATACACGATCCCATGGCAGAATCCAGTCAATTTTATTTGACTTTTATTTATCAATCTTTGAATGTTGTAATTCAGGTAATTTAAGAAATTGCTAATCCTTAACAGTCTGTGGAGATTCTCAATCGTTCAAGTTATATTTATCCCAGATGCTTTTTTCAGAACTGGACTTTCTTGGGGGTGGTATTTTTTAAAAATTGCTTGTCATCCAAGCAAACTGAAGAAGCTTTTTGGATGATAAATGAAAAAGTTTAAAAGTTTAAAAAACAAACAAACCCAAGAAAGTCCAGTTGCCTTTTGAAAAAGCACTTTTGAGACAAGCATCACGACCTGGATGACTGAGAATCTCCATAGACGTTTTTACATTCTTATTTTTAAAGTAGATCGGAAACCACCAATTTCAAGAATAATAATGTACAAAGTGAATACGGGTAGTCCATGACTTACAACAGTTCATTTAGTGACCTTTCAAAGTTAAAACGGTACAGAAAAAGTGACATGATCATTTTTCATAGTTATAACCTTTGTAGTATCCCCATGATCATGTGATCAAAATTCAAATGTTTGGCAACGGACTCATATTTATGATGGTTGCAGATTCCCAGGATAATGTGATCCCTTTTTGCAACCTTATGAGAAGCAAAGACAATGGGGAAGCCAGATTGACTTAACAATCATGTTACTAACTTATCAACTGCAATTCACTTAACAACAGTGATTCACTTAACAACTGTGGCAAGAAAGGTGGCAAAACTCATTTAACAAATGTCTCAGTTAACAACAGAAATTTTAGGCTTAATTTTGGTCATATTTTCATTTTTTATAAATGTCTAATGTATAGATTTATTTGTGACAAGGTTCTTAAGACAAAAAGGAGTGTGAATGTGTTTATATGTATGTGTGCAAAAACTTGAAATGTTTAATTCTAAGTTAATTATGTATCAAACTAGTTACGATATCTGCTTTGAAAATCTAAGTTTTGAATTATTTTTGCATAATTCAGATAATATCTAAGACTGCACGTTATAAATATAATAATGTCTACTCTTTCCTAAAAATTTTAAACACATAATTGTAACTACCATCTTTTTAGATTATTATTTTGAACACCATAGTGCAATCTTGTCCATGTTTGATCAGCTAACAAATTAATCACCCAGGTTTATCTCTCTATAGATTTGCTTGGTTTTATTCATCCTAAAAGATTCACATAAGGCATTTTAAACATAGCTAACTTGTCACAAAAGGTCAACCATCTTCAGATTTACTCAGATGAATGTTGAAGACTTGTCTTGCGCATAATAAAATAACTATTTGCCAGGTATACATGTACAGGTAGTATATATTAATATAGACAAAGGAAACACACATTATATTTAAAATCAACAACATCAACAAGAACAAGGCTAAAATAAATGTAACAATAATATACTCTTGGACCAGACCAAACTTATACCCTATTTCTCAAAAACTAGTTTCACTTGTCATCCTGGCCCAAAGTTTGTTTGTATAATACCTTACAAATAATTCAAAACAAACTCACCTTCACCTCCTATTTTTCTTACAACAACAACCCTGTGAGGTGAACTAGGCTGAGAGAATGTGACTGGCCCAAGATCACCCAGCTGCCCTTCATGATAAAGGCAGGACTAGAACTCATAGTTTCACACTTTTTTTAGCCTGGTGCTTTAATCACTAGATCAAGCAGATAAGGACAGACCTTCAAGGTAAAGGTAAAATCGAGTTTTTAGAATCTTCCTGAAGACTAACAGTGTAGGGGTCAACCAAATTTCAGAGAAGACATTATTCCAAATGGCAGGAACCACAACAGGTAAGACATCTCTGTTACGAGCCTCTCATTCCTTCTAATTCAGGAGTAGAGAATTTGCGACCTCAACATTTTCCTAAATCAAAATTCTTTATAATTTTCCATGCTGGGTGGGACTGCTGAAAAATAGAGTTTAACAATATCTCATAGATTCAGCATATTGATAAAAAAAACTTCTGTCCATGTTACTCCTATAAACACGCATAATATCTCTTGTGATTTATTGTGCATAGAAAGTTTTACCAAAAAAATATGAGAAGACAACAGTTACCCACCACGGAACACTTGAATTTCTGTTTTTAACCTGAAGCCTACTTTTACTTTTTGAAGCCTAAATAAATATAATGCATTCCAACTGCCAAAACTGCTAGATTTATCTTAGCTTTATTTATTTAAGACCTGTTAGACCTAGAGATCTGTTCATCAAATCTCATTCCAAAAATAAATCATTTTCTCCTTCAATTTAAACATCAGATATTGTTAGTATGTCAGAAATCAACTTGGAATGGAATGTTGACCTTAATTTATTATTGATTGCAATCACTAATTTTGGTCATAATATTGTGAGCATTTTGAAAAAATGACACTTGACTCAGATTGGAAATGTTTCTTGTTCAAATCGGTGCAAATAATTATTCTAAAACAATTATTTTAAAAAATATTTTGGGGAGTTTCTCTGTATCTTTCAAAAATAAATGGAATTATTCTCTTAATTCATCAATTAATTTTTATTTCAATCTTACATAATATAAAGCATCTAGCAATGTTTATGATGCTTCTTCCTTCTGCTTCAAAAACTGGGCTAGTAGTTCTTGTCCCAGGCTTCAGACTAGGGTGCATGAAGCCTTTTTGTTCCATGAATCATCTTAAGAGTGAGGTAATATAATAAAATAAAATAGAAATTAAAAATTCTTAAACCCTTGATTAGGATTTGAATTGTTAAGTTTCCACCTGCCTTAGATTTTAAATTGAACTAGATAACTCATTCATAATAAAAACCATATAGGCCCTTTGGAAGGATTCTGTAGCTTGACAAAAATACCAAATCTAGTCTAATTTGGTGACTATACAACCACCCATAATAATGCAAAGTGTTATATAGAAAGTTGTGCATATTTTCACCTTGCATTTGTAAGGAAAAACAAAGAAGACATACTACAGGTTAGTATTCTCTAAGGAGCAAAATTTCTGTCTGCCATTAGCTACTCCTTTGAATGTTTAATATATTAGTATTTTTTGATGCTGAGGAATGCTTAACATCTGGCAGACTCCTATTTGTTTTGTTTTCAGACACTGATGAAAGAACAGTTTCTTCTCTGCTTACTTCACAGTATAGACTGTATCTTGTGGTTCGTTCTTTTATGAAAATTTGATTTGTATTTGCAGGTTTTTTTCATTTTTGAAACACTGTAGAAAGTAAACATTTCATCACACACACACACTCCAAAAAACCACAATGTTATTTAATCAAACCAACCAACCAAATGAATTTAGTATCTAAAATAAACAAAAGGCTGCCTTTTTTATTGCAACTGTGTGCATTGCTTTTCAAAATATCCCTGTATTGTATCAATTGTTTGAATTTTTTAAAGATTACTAGCTTTGGAAAAAGCTGTAGGCATTTTCATACTCTCTTGCTAAGATTTTTTTTGCAGTTGGCCTTTACCTATGCCACCAACACCAATCTAATCAACAGCTCTGCGGAATACGATGCACATTTACTGTATATGTCCCATATTGCTGATTCAAACATGATGGAAAGAAGTACTATGTTAAAAGTTGCCATTACTGCTGTTGTCAAAGATCTGAGCAGGAAGACCTGGTTTAAAGCATGTATTTTAAACATATCTGGGGAAAAAGCTCAGCAGACTCCAGATGAGTAAGAGCATGCAAGAAATTACAAATAACTCGACCTATTTCAGTTCACAGGAAAGCAACTATTCATTTTCCCTGCTTTGGCATTGCATTACACATATGACAAGACAATTTATATAAATTTTCATACCTCTGCCCCAGGATGGCAATCAACATATTGTTGCAACAGAAACTAAGTAACCACTATTCAGACAAAGAATTATTAAGAAATGGGATCAGAGGTTTTAATCCTTGCTATTAGGCTTCAGGATTTAAAAAGTAGTACCACATAAAGATACTTATATAATTTTCCCTGTGAAAAATGAGAAATGGATGTTGGCTACTCTGTAGCATTATAAGCCTTTAAAAGCCACTAATAATTACTATCCTTTTAAAATTTGGCTTGTACTAGAACATTTCTGCAATTGTCTGAAAACAAATTTAATAACGAATCTTATGTTATAATTAAAAATCTATTTATAAATTCAGTAGAAATTACATAAGCATCTTGATTTTTTTATCATATTGAGAATTTAAGGTGCAATAAATAATAAAGTTGACTATTCTGTGTGTTTTCATGTGTCTTTTCCATAAACTATATTTTGCTTTCTTTGTTATGGAATTTTAATGTGAGATACAAGAATTTATTTAAACATGCTGATTTGAGGATAAATCCCATTAAATATAGATGAAATTACTTCTGACTAAATATATTCGTCTACATTATCCTCAATTCTTTAGCATATATAGGATTGTACTATAAAATTATATTTTGTCATTTTTTAATGTATTTGAATTTTACTATTATATTTATTAGGTAATTATATTCATTTATGTTCATGTTGAATGAATTCCAGTTCTAAGACTGCAAATCTAAGCACATTTACTAAATGACTAAAACGTAAATGAACACAGTGGGTTTGATTCATTTTTCTTTATGAGATTTATCTCTGCATTAAACCTTAATGGACCTTGAGGTTGCATTTTAAGTGATACAGATATTAATTAACTCTAATATTTCTCCAATAGCCATATTTGAATAAAAATAGTTGTTTAGTCCCTCACCATTGTTCATAATTATTTATGTACAACAGTTTCTTGATTGCTGTTTTATAGTACCTGTAACTAATTTACTGTCAATATTCTGATCATTATTGAATCCATTCTGTTTACCAAAATCATCTTTAATATCATATATCCAGTCTTTTTTCTAAGAAACAATCAACAGAGGAAATATAAAATCCGGTTTCAGTTATGATGTTAAAAAAGAGCGTTTGAAGAAAATAAATCAAACACCACTTCAGAGAACCCATTAAGGATATGCTAACTACTTTCAACATTGTTTATAAAACAATGTTGAAGGATTTCTTATCATAACTGCCTTTATAGTGTGCTACATTTCATTTGATTGGTTCTATATAATGCACAGTCCATTTATTATATTCAGCAGAAAGATCTCTTGACTGAGCCCTTTGTATTGTATTCATTATAGTAACTTCAAGTAGAAAGAAAGAAGAAAGCAGGTAATCTGTACATGGACAAGAAAAACAAAAGAAAAAAAGTGAACAGATAAAGAATGAGTAGGATAAGCAAAAGCTTTATAAATGAAAGCAGATGTATAAAATTACAAGCTGTCCGTTCAGCAGCAGAATTAAAGATGATAAAGTGCCTCCCACTATCAATTATAATTATTCATTTTGCCCTGTCCTGCAACTTTTCCTCATAAACCTCTTCAGATGATGGAAAGGCACCAAATGATGACTCATAAACCTCTTCAGATGATGGAAGAAGAGAGGGACAGAATCATTCTCCTAAATGCCCAATTCTGTTAAACAGCCAATATTTTTGTATGATTTTCATTTAGTTGCAGTGATTTTTCCATGTTCTCCAAAAATATTTTTTTCTAAGATTTTTAATTAATGAAAAGAGTAGTATTTATATAACTGAAATTTTTTAAAAATGAAGTTATTCTAAAATATATTTACAAAATAATACTACCTATGAATGTCTCGTAGGGCAAATATTTTTAGAGTAATAATCATAAGCTGCTATGACAGATATAGTGTCAAGATTTAGGCTGTACTATAGAATTAAAGCAGTTTACATAGAATGTAAACAGCTACCTAAATATACGTATTTAATCTTACTTATAATTTTGTTTAATTTTCCTATCATGCCAGATAAAGACAGTCAATGGCAACTTGGCTTGCTTCCTAGAATTAAAAATTTAACAGAATTTAATTTTAAGACAGAGGTGGGTGATATTCTGTGTTCTTCATGAACAGAAACAAATCAGGTTTGTTCTCAATTGTTTCAGAAGTAAATGTATTGAAAGTAATGCTGTAGTATTTGATGATATTATTACTAAGTTGGTCTGAGTTTAGAATGAATTGAAATCAAGAAGTTAGTGATGCGAGACATAGTTTTGTTGATGGTGTTGGATATATTTGGAACGTATCTAGAATACTTTAAACACATTGGATGTGTTTAATTAAAATTATTTGTTTTGTGTTAAACCGTTTAATTTTCAATTTCAACTCATAATTGGAAAAGGATAAATTGGCACTGGATTTATTTGAGCAAAATTATAACTTAAATTTATTTTGTCTCCAGACAAGTATAGTTTAAAAATCTCACCACCAGTCTCCCAAAATGATAAAAGTGTTCTGATATTTATATAATCCATTATCAATTTTCTTCCTCCTCCTCCTCCTCTTTCATCTGATTACTTAGTATTTTTAATCATGGAGATTATGAAATATATTATCTGTATTTCCTTTATTTGATGGATCAAATATTTATAAATAATTCAAAACTTTATCTGTCTCTAGAACTATTCTGCTGAAGCAAGGTTTGCCTTCATCCTTTACCTGCATGCCAGAGGTTCTAGGTTCTGCTGTCTCATTGCTGTCTGGGGAAAGAGCCCCTTCCTACTATGCTTTGGGATGCATTCCACCAGACACCTTTTCCTTTCTCTACCTTTCAGTTTTACCCTACTTCTGGCTTTTCTCTCTTCTCTTTTTTTCTGAGTTTTCATTTCTTTTCACTTCTGCCTCATAATGAAATGCCAATTAACTCTTGACTGTATTTATAGTCAAGCAACTACCAGACATTTAATTACAGTGTTTGCTTTTCTTTTAGTGATATCAAGTAATTATCAGACTTGCTTGGGCCTTTTGATGCACTATCCACCTATCAGTGATGTTCATTCATTAATCTTGAAAGCCCTTTTTCTCAGAGATCCAAAGGTAAGTTATGCTAAATTTTGTCAATTGCCAAATTTTAAAATCACTAATAGAACAAGTGAAATTGGGAGCAAGAAAGTGGAGAGATGTGTTGAGCTTAGAACAAAACAGTTGGGTGATAATTCAGGATATATTAGAGCAGACTGCATTATATGTGCCACTGGGCACAAATCTGGTGCTTGTATAAACCATTTCACTTTTCATTTATACAAACCATGGTTCGTTGGAAACCTAATGATTGTTTTCAGATTCATATATGACTGAGATTACTGAGAAGTTATTCATTTCACTATACTCTCCTCTGAGTATAACAGAATGTGAATCAAATATTAAAAAGATTTTATCTGTTTGTTTGACAAATACTGATAGTTTTCAACCTACAACAGTTCGTTTATCATTCAAAGTTAGAAAGACACAGATCCTAAGTGACTGAGGACCATTTTTCACACTTCTGACCATTGCAGCTTACCCTAGTCATGTAATCAAAATTCAGACACTTAGCAAATGACTCATATGTGACACTTGCAGTGTCTTGCTGTCATGTAATCACCTTTTGTGATCTTCAGACAAGCAAAGTCAATGGAGAAGCCAGATTCACTTAACAATTGCGGTTGATTCGCTTAACAACTGTGGCAGGAAAGGTCATAACTTGGAGCAAAATTCACTTAACAAGTATCTTGCTTAGCAACAGAAATTTTGTTTCAATTGTGGCCGTAAGTTGAAGATTACCTGTAACAGATGTTTTATGCTGATAACAGGAGTTACATTTGTGTTTGACAAATTGCAGTTTTTTTTCCTAACTGAAGACACAAAAATGTATCATTGTAAACACATATTAAAGTTTATGATAACTATTAAAATATAATTGTATTTATTTATATTTCATATTTGTAAATTGTCCATCTCCCTTGCAGAGAGGCTCTGGCGGTATGCAATTTAATGTAACCATAAATAAAACAACATATAAAAATTAACATTAAAATCCATATATATGGAATGAAATACAGTTTGGATATCAAATATCCTTACCTTTTTAAAAGCAATTTGCAGTTATGATCGTATTTCTAGAGAGCCATCTTTGCAATCTGAAGTCTTAATGCACAATTCATAGTTAATGCTTTCTTGAAGAATGTCTTTAAATAGGTTCAATAGATGTGTATGACACATAGAACTTATTTTTAATGTTAATTTTTCCAACCTCCTTCATGTGTGTGAAATGTTTGTTTTAATGCTAAATAAGCTATCTTCTTATTCATATCTAAAGCATCCAAGAATGCTTCTTAAATCTATGAAATTTAAAGCAGAAAATAATGTACTTTTAAAATTGAATATTCTTCAGTAGCAAGAAAAATATAATCATGGATTATATGGTGCTCTGGTAAATAGACAATAATTTTTAAAAATGGTTAGAAAAAAATGGTTATGTGAAATAATGTTTTTATTTTTCTGTATTTAGAAAATATGGATATTTTTGTCTTCATAAAAGGCAGATTTTTCACATGGCTGTTTGGTTTTTAAACAGAGTCATTACTGGCATAGCTCTGGTGCCTGTAATTTAAACTGGGATATTAAGAATAATATCCAGGTGCACAAAAGTACACAGGAAGGCATATTCAGTGAGTGCATTTCAACAATGGCAACAATTATGCAAAGAGGTTATAAGATCTCCCCCCTTCTTTGGATTTTACAAAAAATTAAACAGCTATCAATCTACCTACCTGGAATTGTTTAATCTGGATTTCTGTACTGGACAAAGTCCAAATGACTGTTTTTAATTCTCTATTGTATGCTTTTGTTAATGTCTGTTGATGCCAAATCAGCCCTGAATTCTGAGGATATTTGCATGCAATTTTGAATGATTGTATTAAAATTTATTTGGTCTTGAGTACTATCTACTAATTGCAAGTAGAAAGTCCATCATTTTAGCTACAATATTTGCAAAGCACTGTTGCTTACAAAACCAAACTACTAGAATAACAAAATCAATGTTTCTTAGAATAAAGATAGCCTGCAGAAGTTGGATTAAAGTTAACTGCACTTGGAGTAGATGCTTTGAAGTCCATGTGCCCTAGTTTAGTGTTTAATTTAAATCCCAGAAATTTCATTGGGACTTCTCTAAAGTTTCCTAAGTCTTAATCTAGCTCAGTGAGTTTAGAACATGGGGGACCTATTAGGTTTTGGAGGGTAAACTCCAAAACTCTCTTTTACTTAATACATGTATTCTTTTACTGAATACATGTATTCAGAATATATATACTACATTCCATACAGGCTCCACTTCATCAAAATAAAAATATGTTTCTCAAAATTACTTAGATATACAAATAGATATGATTTGAATAAATATTGTACCTTGTGAGATATGAATAAGCGGAGTGGTTTCTTTTCTCCCTCCCTTCCAAAGTATTTTGGTTCATCACAAGCTTTAAATGGAAAATAGGCATGGCAATCACAAAAATATAAAGCGAGTAAAAACAGTTCTAACTTGAGTTGTTCAAATAAATTTTAAAAAAACAATTAGAAACAAAAGTAATAGAAATGAACATATTGTGTTCCTTAAGTAACCAGATGTTCTTTTCTTCCTGAAGGCAGTCAAGCCTATGAATAAAAGGTTGTTTTAAGTTAACTGTGAATTTTGCAAATCTGTTTTACCCCATAGCAAATAAAATTCCAACACAGCAACAGAAACAGAATCATTTCATCTTTGTATGTGGCTATGGTTGTTCTAACCTTATTGTTATGACTTAATATGAAACTCAACAGTAATACAGACTATTACCATTTCAGAAGTTATGCAAATAATTATCAACCACCTTTGATCATAATGCTCATAGCACAAAGGGAAGTTTAATGAATCTCTGAGCAGTGATATGACTGTAGCTAAAGTAAACTAAAAGTAAAATAATGTGATGTATGATATTACCAGAAAAAGACTTGCAATTTTATATTCTTTTACTTTTTTCTAAATCTATTTAGGGCCCATGAATAGATTTAAGGCCATTTAATGGATCAGTTCCAGAAATGTGTAACAGACAAAATCCTGGATAAATCATTTGTAACAAAGTCCCCATATATTCTGCAAGGTTTATTCCATCCTTTTTTATATATTGATGGATCAAATTTATCCTAGGAATCACACAGGTTAAAGATGCCCCTTTTTGATGTCCTGATATTTTCCATCTCTCTTTCAAAGGTTTTTAGAAATTTTGGCAGAGCTAGACCATGTCTTGCCCTAAGTAAAAAGCTTGTTCCAGGCAGGTAGGCCTTGTATTGTAAGACAGCAATCTCCAACCTTTCTGAGTCTGTGGACCAGTGGGGGGGAAAGGGGATGGTTTTGTATAAGTAGTAGGTGCACATACATGCACACACAGTTTCATTTGCTCCAGCAATGGGCACATGTGCCTGCTGCTTGCACAAAAGGAGTTATGCCTGTCACCTCTATGGCTCAGTTCTGAATGGGCCACAGCCCATGGGTTGGGAACCCCTACTGTAAGAGTCATTTTGTTCTACATATGCAGCAAAGCAGCCATGTCCCACTATCTCAGAAAATGTTCCCCACCTGCTATAGATGGACTCTTAAAGTGGGGAAAGAATGAAATCCCAAGCTCTAGAGCTATAATGTCCAGTAGTGTCTATGGGGCTGTATATCCCAGATTGACTGGGTGTATATACCATGGTCATGATGGAAGAATTTCAGCTTATATTTTGTAAAAGAAGAAGGCATTCCTCAACGATCAACAAGCTCTTGTGGTTGTATAAACATTGGTGGGGGGGGAGCTCACCTGGGCCTGAGACCTATTGTTTTTGGACATAGAATACCTGGATTTCTATCTTGCCCATGCTCCCAGATTCTACCTAGTGTTGACTTTACCTAGCTTTGAGTCTATGAGTCTCAAATTATTTGATTGGGTGATAAGCTTTAGTTTCCTTTGTAAAGGGCACATTTTGATTTCTATTTAAAAAAATCATAATAGCAGAGGAAGAGTTTTAAAGCCTTACCACCCAAAATATGCTGATTTCTGCAAGCAAGAGACCATAATGATATGTGGGTATTATCTTGAGAGATAGAGAGAAGAGGTGCAGCCAAGGGAATGGTCAGATAAAAATAATCTTAGCCTGCAGCATAGATATGGATGTGGCAAATAGTTCAGAAGAAACTAGCTTAACTTTATTGGCATGTGCTTTATTGGAAAATGTGCTTTCAGGCTTGCAAGATTCTGGGTTTTTTTACTTGTTCCAAACAATATTCTGAGTTGGGTTGTATTGTTATTTGTTATTCATTTTATATATTATTGAAGCTCTTTTTGTTGTAATCTTTAACTGGGCAAAACAGTGTATCATAGAACAATAATTTTTAACCAAATGGGCTTACAGAATGTGTTTCAAATCCAGGACCCATGACTCTTGAAAAATAAAATGTGGAGAAATTGTGGCAATGCAACTGGGCTGCAACTGTGGTCATGAGGAGTCTTCATTTCAACATTCTATGACAGTTTCCCAGCTAGTCTCACTTACTTTCTTATGTTGCAACAGCCATTTAGCTACCTACTGGAAAGGGAAGGGAAAGGAAGGGAGAAAAAAAGGAAGGAAGTAATAGGAAGAAAGCACCCTCCTGACTCTTGCCAACCCTGCCCTCTTTCAACTTGTGATGTTCCCCCCATGCCCCTCCAACTTGCAGCTCCCTCCTGCATTTCTCAAGTCGCACTTCCCCCCACATCTGCCTTTCCCTATTCATGCAGCATTTTTGCACACCTCTGTGCATCCTGCCACTCTCTGCACACCTTTCCTGACAGCAAAATGTCTCTTATACACTTTCAAACATCCTTAGGCATTCTCTTCTCCCACACCACTCCCCAGTTGCCCTACTTGATCTGTCATCTTTATGCACCCTTCTTGACCCATATCTCGTCTCATGTCCCTACCCAATCTGTACAGTAAATCTCACATATTCCTGGGCACCCTTCCCAAACTACACCAGCCACCATTGCACTTTCTTCAACATGAATGATCTCTGGTGTACATCCCCAAAGAATGTTCTTGACTTGAACCCCCTCACTTATTCCCCACCTGATGGCAGCAATTTGCCTGCCTGCCTTGGACTTTCAGCTTTCTGCTGGCTTGCTCACTGCTTTTTTCCCCTGTAAGTTTTCCACAAGAAAAGTAAATGGGAAAGCTGGCAAGAATTGAGGGAGGCAGATAGGCAGGCAGGCAGGAAGAATTCTGATGTTTCCTCAACTTTCCAGAAGGAAATTCAAGGGAGAAGTTGACAGGAAGTTAGAACTCAATCCCACTTCTCCCTTTTTGTCCACTTACAGTCATTCTGTTTGTCTATTTTAGTAAGTAAATGTTTCAGAAATGATGGCCATGGGTTGTCTAGTAATTATTAATGCTGCAAGAAATGTCTTGTTTATTACACCTCCCCTACAGTAGAACACAGAATTCTAGCTACATGAATGAAAAATTGCCCTTGTGTGAAAGTTTAGCATTATTATTTTTTTAATCTTAATAATAGTTTCATGATATTCTATCACCATAACAAACGGTTATTTCAAAATATCTACAATATTTTAATCATTTGAGACACTTTATATTTAAAAATTATGATTCAGTTAAAAATATTGCTATGTATAAAATAACTTAGAGGGTGAAATATTTAATTTGTTGCACATATATTTATAAATATGATTTAAATAATAATTAACATCACCCATTACATGTAGTTGTTGTTTGCTCATTTTTAATTTAATCCACAAGTCACACTATCATCATCCTTGATAACAGAGAAAGAAGTCAAATTTCAAACTAGGAAATCTTAGTACCTAATAATTATAGGTCTTCACAGTTTAAGGACTATTACATTATAGTTTATGCTGTGCTCTTGTTTATGTGCAACTGATAAATAAGCTGCTAGTTTATAATTTCAATGTAGATTTTATTTGTTATTATTTTATTCTAGAATTCCTTGAGCATTTGTACTGGTCTTTGTAATAAATATTTGATTGACTGACTGACTGACAGACAGACAAAGAAATCAGAACTCTCATGTTCCGTTCAGTCCTATTTTAACAACTCTGCTGCCTTACCTAACCTCTACTATCAGAACCACCAGAAAATGAAAATAAATCAAAATGTCCAGCCAGGACCGGGAGTAATTCTGTCTAATTAAAAAGAGGGAAATACCTCATATAGAAATACCAGAAATTCCTAACTCAGCAATTGAAAAAAAAGATAAATTAAGGGACATTGAGGCCATGATCAAATAGTATCCTGAAATGATCTCAGTATGCCCCTCCAATCTAGACATCAATCAGGAAGGACCAGTTTTAAAAATAGCTTTTTTTTCCTTTTTCCATCCTCCAACTGATTCCTTAATTGATGTTTTGTAGACTTTGAAAAATATTTCTATGTCTTTTTGTCCTAAAAACCTATCACTGGGACCTTTGAACCTTCTCTGTGTTATCTATTAATAGAAAAATTTTATTTTTAGAAATGGATTAAATATTAAATCTTGGATATATTTGCAGTAATTATTATCTTCAAGAATAGATCTTTAAAAGTCTTGTTCCCTCTTCCTGAAACCCTACCAAATAAAATAGTGGACTAATTGTACATCATACTGATTATATGTGCATTAGCATTTTAATAACCATTATTCAATTCCCATTATAGCAAACTAATATTTGCTTTAATACTGCAATGCTCTGTACATGGGGCTGCCCTTGAGGACCACCCGGAGGCTTCAACTTGTCCAGAATGCAGCGGCACGGGTTGTGATGGGAGTGTCCCGATACTCCCATGTTACACCCCTCCTGTGCTTGCTGCACTGGTTACCGGTTGCCCTCTGGGTGAGATTCAAGGTGCTGGTGCTGACCTATAAAGCCCTTCATGGCTTAGGACCAGGATACTTATGGGAGACCCTGCTGCCAGCAACTGTTTCCCATCGTCCCGTGCGCTCTCATAGACAGGGCCTCCTTGGGGTTCCATCAGCCAGACAGCTGGCGACCCCTAAGGGTAGGGCCTTCTCTGTGGGAGCACCCACTCTGTGGAACCAACTGCCCCTGGAGCTTCGGGTGGCCCCTGACCTCCGCTCTTTCCGTCAGGGCTTAAAAACATGGTTGTTCCAGCTTCCTGACCTGGACTGAGGGTGGGGATGGGAGTTTTAATTGATTGTTTTACTGTTTTAGCTTGTAATTGGGTTTCTTATTTAATGTCTTTTAAATTGTATATTTGTATCATTTTTATGATTGTACGCCGCCCCGAGTCCTTCGGGAGATGGGGTGGCTTAGAAATCCAATAAATAAATATTTAATATTATTAATGATTCAACCGAATGATTTGGCAGAATAAAAAATGAGGTGTATGTGTGTATACATATATGTTTATATATAGCATTTTTAGTTATGCATAATGTTTCATCTTAAATGTTTTGATAAGTGTAGAAAAAGGTTGGATGCACCATCTAGTGGTTGTGCTAGTTTGTTAAATTTTGTTAAGAAAGGTACACTGCAACTTGAGATTGAAAAGTTCTGTTTCTGATGTTTAATGCATGTATTTAAAAAGTCAGTACTTTTAATTTAAATCTTATTGGATGGAAATAGGTTGGTCACATTTTAAGATTTCAATTATGCACTCTAACAATACTCTCTCTCTCTCTCTCTCTCTCTCTCTCTCTCCTCTCCCTCCCTCCCTCCCTCCCTCCCTCCCTCTCTCTCTCTCTTTCTCTCTCTAGAGAAATCCCAGACCTATAGCTCACCAATTCCAACAGAACTTGGATTACTACAAAGCACGTGGAGCTGATTTAATGAATAAAACTCGGTAACTATGCTTTGTATGTTATCTGTAGAGATGCTTTGTCAATAATTCTAATACATACTTCAAATATATTTTATGTATATTAGGAACCAAAAATTATAGCTAATTATTCAGTGATGATAACAAAATATTAGAATAATTTTCTCAATCTTAGAAAACTGAGTTGACACAAGAAAGACCTTGTCTATTGTGACACCTATATTGCTCTGAAATCTAATCAGGTAGACCTGATAGAATCTATTCCATAGCTAAAATTCAAGTATCAAGAAGCCCACTTTATTTGTCACAGCCTTGTAAAGAGCATTCAAATTAACATGGAAAATTTTTCTTTAGTTATTTGAGACTCAAGGGACTATACAAGTTATGAACATTGGTAGTAATACTTAGAATTTGGTCTGTAAGAAATACTTAGCCACTACAATTTTAAGACTGGCTGTTATTTGCATAGTTGATTCCCCCAGTTATTCTATTACTTCACACATAATTAAATTGTGTCTTTCCTTAACCTGTGAACAATCACAACATCTACAAGACAAGGATTCATGGACATAAATCTCCAGCAAGTTATTGCTTCGGTATCTAGAAAAATTAGATCAAGGATCTTCAAACTTGGCAAGTTGAAAACTTGTGGACTCCCAGAATTCCTGAGCTAACATGACTGGAGAAGGAATTCTGGGAGTTGAAGTTTGAAGACTCCTGGATTATCTGGAGAGAAACTTTTTTAAAAACAAAAATTGATATATTGCCATCAACACTCTATAAGGCAGATGTGCTCATATTTCATACTAGCTCTATACCTCTGCTTCGCTACAAAACTGTGATCGGGCTTAGTTTTTGGGGAGGAAAATAAGGGGGGGGATTGTTTCTCTGCCTACCAGCAGCCATCGGGATTCATCTGGCTAGAATCCTGTCAGTGTGTGAGAGAGTTGAGGGCTGTTTGGAAACTGAAGCAGTATTTTCTGTGTGAGCAAGAAGGAGACAGCAAGGAACCTGGACCTGGCTTAGCTCAATTGTTCTGTATTAAAGCTGGTTGCTGCTATGAAGTGAAACTGAAACTCCCCTCTTCTGCTTGTGTTTTGCATTTGGAACAGATTTCTTTTCAGGTGGGGAGGGGGAGAAGAACTCCTTAGCATCAGAGTGTGTTAATAATATATGAAACACTAATGCTCTGATGGTCATTTTGAAAAATTCTTTCTTAGTGAGCACCTAGAAGCCAAGAGGAACATACGTGCCAAATTTCAAGTTTGTAGGCTTTATGGTTCTGGAGATTTTGTGATGATGCATGAGTAGTATTTTGATATATTTTATGGAAATACAGTTTAAAGATATTATTCAAATTTTGCTGAATTGTCTATGACATTTAGATCTGTTTATTCTTTTGCACGCTTACTAGAATAGTAGTAAGCTGATATAATTTTATGTAATATAATACCAGAAGGGAGATAGCAACAAATTAAGCTGTATGTTAGTGAAGTATATTTTACTATTAATACGGTTTAAAAGGTAATAAGTTATATTTTATTTGTTAATAGTTAATAAGGTTAGCCTTAAGAAGAAATTAGGTATAAAGATGACTTGCTTTGAACAAGTTTTGTAATATTACTCAATTATACAGTAGATACCATTTTAAGTTATTGTTGAAATAGGTCTTTCTCATCTGAAATTGGAGCATCTAACTGACTAGAAATCCATACTATTATGAGAAAAAAATAAAAGAGGAACCAACTGTTACAAATTCATTCACATTTACATTACTTTGATCTACAAGAATTTGTGCAGATTTAAAAATAAATAAATTTACCGTATTATAGCAGTTTTTCTTTTCTAGTTCTTGTATGCAGAAAGAGATGTCCTTGAATCAACTTTATAAAACAAAACATTTCATTTGCACACACTATAGAGGCTGAATCATTGCATAGCTTTGTTTTAAAAATATCCCATTGATATTCAAGGTCAGCTATTCTTATTATGATTAACAAAATTGTTTTCTCCATGTATTGCATTCTTGTATCCTTGACATTCATTTAAACAATACCTTGCTTTTAAATATATTTTTAATGACCATAAGGTAACCAACCTTCATTTTTTTATCAGTGTTGTCCCTTTTTCTGATATATTTCCATCTTTTCACCGTGATTTCACCAAGAAATGGATTGTGACCCTTGCATTATAGTCTTAATCATCTTATATTTATGTATCAGAGCATTCAAAACTAGCATAAAGATAGAACTTCATTTGTTAAAATATCTATATCATGGGCCTTGTAAAATTTGTAACAACAATTTAAGATGGTTGCTATTTATGTCAAGGGCATTGCAAGTTAAGAGTATGCACACAAAAAGGTTAATGAACCACCAAAATCATTGTACAAAAGAAAGGGGTCGTTATGAACAAATTATCTCTAATTGTAATGATGTACAGTCAGCTTATAAAACAATGTGAATACTTCCCCCTAACATCCTTCTTTATTAGGAGAAAGAGAGAGATTGAGAGACCCGAAGATTGTTTTAGAGCATAAATGGGAGACAGGCAGTATGAGCCTTTCCAGATATTATTGATCGTTAATGGCAACAACAAGAGATGTTGAAAGCACTAATGATCACTCTTTAATTTTGATGGGTTTTGGTTATAGAAAGGCAAAACCTATTATTATTTGCTTTTAATAGTGTGGTCACTAGTTTGGGGAAGGAAAAGGAAATGGGCAGAGTCTTCAATGTTGTCAGTAGAACCATCTTTCAGTTAGATCCTTGCCCTGCCTGGTTGGTGAAAGCCTCCAGGACAGTGACTAGCAGGTGGGTACAAGTAGTGATTAACTTCTCACTGCAGGAGGGTATGTTCCCGGGGCCTTTTAAGAAGGCCCTGGTTCATCCTCTCCTTAAAAAGTAATCATGTGATCCCATCTTCATGGACAATTCTTTTTCAATTTCTGATCTTCCCTTTTTTAGGTAAGGTAGAAAAAATAGTTGCTTGGCAGCTTCAAAGGGTCCTGAATTAAGCAGATTGCCTGAATCCCTTTCAGTCAGGATTCAAGTCTTGTTGTAGGACAGAAACATTGGTTACACTTGATGACTTTCAGAAAGAGCAGGATGGTAGTACAACCATCTTTGACCCCTCAGTGACCTTCAACCATGCTATTTTGGCGCGGCTGTGAGTTTGGATTTGAGTGGTGGAGTTTTGCACTGATGTGACTCCTTTTTCCAAAGCCTATCCCAATTGGTATTGATAGATAATAAGAGGTCAAGCCCATGGTTGTGGTATGCCACAGGGCTTAGTACTCTCTGCCTAAAGCTACTGGGTGAGAACATGCATCACCATTGGTTGAGATATTATCAGTAAAATGCTGATACTCAATTTTATATCTCCACCCCGGTGATCCAGGTGATGCCCTCTCATGGAGCTTGGAGGCTGTGGGGGCCTTAATGGGGGACAATAGGCTTTGCTGAACTCTGTCAAGACCAAATGGATTTGGATGCATGGAACTTCAAGACACAAGACTTTGACATGCTTTGATCTGGATGGGATGGCATTACCCCAGACAGACCCAGCCTGCAACTTGTGGGTTCTCCTGGACTTATGACTCTTGTTTGAAGAGTAGGTGATAGTCTGTCAACTCATAAAACATTTTGTATACAACATGTTGTCAACAGAAAGAGGGGTGGAGTTTCAAAGAGCAGGCAGCAGTGTGGAATCGAAAGTACATTCCATTTGTATTTTCTTCAGAGACTGATTAGATGACTGAAGCTTCTGCCACGCAAAAATCTAATTGGAGAGCATGATTGATGACTGTTGGCTATGGACGTGTTTCATTGGATGATACTCCTAGACGGATGTGGGGAAATTAACTTCTAATAAATCCTTTGGAATTTTGGGAGTGTGGCTTGAGGCTTATGATTTAATTGGAGTAACTGTCAGAATCCTGACATAGTCAAGGCTAAGAAAGCCTTTATACAACTTTGTCTGGTGTGCCAGTTATGGCCTTTCCTGGATTAGGACTTCATGTGTTCAGCCAGTCAAGCCCTAGACATCTCACATTTGGACTTCTGTATTCACTTTACATGGGCTACCCTTGAAGAGCGTTTTGAAGCTTTAACTGGTACAGAGTGTAATGATGTGGACAGTTTAAGGGCTTCTAGAATGGCCCATGATATACCATTGCTCTGTGAAATGCTCTGGTTATCGGTCTGCTCACATGTGCAATTCAAGGTGTTGGTTATTATCTTTAGAGCCCTGCATAGCATGGACCCACGTTACTTGAAGAACCCTATCACCCTTATGGGAGTAGCCTGCCCCACGTGCACTAACAGAAGGGGCATACTGCAGATGCAGTCAGCCAAGGAATTTGAGCAAGATCACATAAAGTGTTAGTACCACTATATAATGCTTTGGTAAGAGCACACCTGGAATATTGCATCTAGTTTTGATCAACACAATATAAAAAAGATGTTGAGACTCTCTTAAAAAGAGTACAGAGAAGAGCAACAAAGATGATTAGGGGACTGGAGACTAAAACATACGAAAAACAGTTGCAGGTATTGGATATGTCTAGTTTAATGAAAAGAAGAATCACAGGTGACATGACAGCTATGTTTCAATATCTAAGGAACTTCCACAAAAAAGAGGAGGTCAATCTATTCTCCAAAGCTCTTGAGGCAGGACAAGAAGCAATGGATGGAAACTAATCGATGAAAGAACCAACCTATAACTAAGGAAAAATTTCCCAAAAGTGAGAATAATTAATTGGTGTAATGACTTGCCTCCAGAAGCTGTGGGTGCTCCAACATTGGAGGATTTTAAGAAGAGATTGGACAACCATTTGTTTGAAACGGTATAGGGTTTCCTGCTTGAGCAGTGGGTTGGATTAGAAGATCTCCAAGGTACTTTCCAACTCTCCCTCCGTTATTTTGCCATGACTACTGCCAGGGGTGGGATTCTACCGGTTCTCACCGGTTCTATAGAACTGGTTGTTAACGTCACCAGTAGTTCTAATAACTGGTAAAACCAACCCCTGGCTGGCCCCTCCCCTCCGCTGCTCCTACGGGTCAAAAACCAGTTTTTTTATTGTGCATGCGTGACATTTTTTGCGCATGCATGAAAATTCTTGCCTCATTCCCCCTGCCGTCCCTCCTTTGCTGTTTCCCACACTAAAAAACCTGGTTTTCTTATGCTGCGACATTTTTTCACATGTCGCAAATCCGTGCATTCCACCCCTACTTATAGCACATGTGCACTACCTCTACAAAAATTTTCCCGCCTGGCGCCATCGCTCACACCAGCAGCAGCAGCAGCTCAGCCAGGCAGCCATTGCTGCCTGCCTTCTGTTGCCCTGCTGAGTGAGTGAGAGCAAGCCATAAGCCCCGGTCACCACCGCTGCTAACCGCCCTCACCCGGCCAGCCTGCCTCCCAGGCCTGCCTGCCTTGCCTAGACTGTCTCACATGGCAGCTGCCATTAAAGAAGACGCAAGCCCCGGCCACCACCACCACTAGCCGTCCTTGCCTGCCTGGAGTGCCTACCCTGGCCTCCAAAGACATGGATCGGTAAGTATGACCCAGTCGCCTACCTGCTGCACCATCCCCGGTCAAGTGCCGACTCCCAGGATGCCCACCGCCCTCGCTGATGCTTCCTGCCTTGCCCGTCGCCATCTTCCCTCGCCCGCAGCCCTTGTTGCTGCCTTGCCTTCCTACCACTGATTGGTGAGTGAGGAGGCAAAGCAGCAAGCCCCACCGGCCCCCTACCTCCTCCTCCTCCTGCTGCTGCCACCGCTGCCAGCCTGGTCGAGTGCCAACTCTCGGGCCAGCCGTCCTCACCACAGCAAGCTTGAAGACTGAGGAGGAACCCCAGCGTAGCTGGCTAGCCAAGTTGCTTGCCTCATTTTTGGTAAGTTCCTTTTTTTATTTATGTATGTATTTATTTATTTAGTATCTGTTTTTGTTTTTATTAATCATAAAAACAAAACAGATACTAAATAAATAAATAAATACATAAACAAAAATTATTTTACTGTTCATCTGGATGTTTCTTTCTCCTTTGCTTTTTCCTATTGGGAAAAAGTAAATCAGAAACAAATATCTATATATAACATCAATGTAACAAAAATGGAAACAAAATATTACAGCAATGTTATATATAGATACTTCACATGACCACCTGCCCTGCCCTCCCCAGGGTTTCCCAGGCCTTGGAAACTGGCAAAAAACACTTGCTAAGCAGCTGGCCACTAAGCAAGGACCTGGCCATTAAGCAAGGACCACTTAAATTTGCTTTGCCATTCACATGGTCTGGACCTCTCCAGGACTCCCCAGGCCTTGGAAACTAGCAAAAAAACACTTGCTAAGCAATTGGCCACTAAGCGAGGACCACTTATATTTGGTTTGCCATTCACATGGCCACCTGCCCTGCCCTTCCCAGGGATCCCCAGGCCTTGGAAACTGGCAAAAACCACTTGCTAAGCAACTAGCCACTAAGCGAGGACCACTTAAATTTGGTTTGCCAGTCACATGCCCACCTGCCCGGGCCTCGCCCTGCCCTCCCCAGGGTTCCCCAGGGTTCCCCAGGGCTTGGAAACTGGCAAAAAACACTTGCTAAACAATTGGCCACTAAGCAAGGACCTGGCCATTAAGCGAGGACCACTTAAATTTGGTTTGCCAGTCACATGACCACCTGCCCGGGCCTCTCCAGTCACATGACCACCTAGCCATGTCCACCCCAATCACATGATCATCTAGCCACACCCAGTCAGCAGGCCACTCCCATCCCAGTCACATGATCATCAAGCCACACCCACAAATTAGGCCATGCCCACAGAACCAGTTGTGAAGAAATTTGAATCCCACCCCTGACTACTGCCCTGTTAAATATCTTACCTTCTAAGGTGAGATTGGCTCTCACCAGGGGTGGGATTCTACCAGTTCTGTCCGGCTCTGTAGAACCGGTAGCTCTGAAGAGCAGCAGACATACAATCGGTTCTATGTCTGCTGCTGTCTTGGCCCACCTGCCCGCCCAGGCTCTTACCTGACCTTTATTTCCTGCTTTTTCAACCTCAGCTGCTTTGTGCGGCACAGCTGTAGTTGAAAAAGCAGGAAAAAAGTGCTTTTTCAACCAGTGCACCCACGCACAGCGCTGCTCAGCTGTCCAGGCAGTAAGCTGACGATGATTCACATGCGCGCATAGCGAAGCGCATATGCATGCGCAAATTGTAAATCACCAAACTGGTAGTTACACTGGTCGGATCCCACCCCTGACTCTCACCCTTCTAATCTTTGGCAAGAGTCTTAAGATTTTGTTCTCACAGATGGCTTGGGGCCCCAGCAGGGAGGTATCACACTGGAAGTGGTTGATTAATTAACATGAAATCCAACCTCTCACCCCTCCTCCAAAATCTGGCTCCCTCTTTCCCATCTTCTTATTATGATTTTATTTTGATTGCATTTTCATGTTTGAAATATTTATCTCTGATGGTTTTAATATTCGCATGCTGTAAGCTGCTCAGTCACTTTGAAACAAGATGGGCAGAAAATTGAATGAATGAATGAATGAATGAATGAATGAATGAATGAATGAATGTATTAAAAACTAATACCAATTAATGCTAGGAAAAGAGAAGAGAAGGAAAGAAGAATAAAAAGTGCAGGAAAAAGAAGAAGAAAAAGAAAAGAGAATATAATTTCAGAGAGAGATGACTTCCAGCCTTCATAAACAAATTTAATATTTCTTCACTAAACTGATATTTCTTGATTTCATATCCCATATCCCATCCCCTATCTTAGAAAATGAATGAATGAATGATCTTGGTTGTAAAATATTCCTAAGATAGACAAGTTTATTTTTTTCCAGTAAATAAAACTGTTTCTGAGGAACAAAGTTCATTGTGAATTTCAAAGGCTCCAGAGAATGAAACAATCTACCTCCTTAGAAATAACTAGTATTACAAGTGGAATAATACTGCATTATATTCTCTAGAATCATTGTAATATTTTAATGGGATGAAGGGGTCCTTAATTACAACAAACTCATTTTGAAATTTTCCTATTAGTTTGGTAGTGTCAATTAAACATGATAGCAGCAGTTTGTTTTCTTTTTTCTTTTTCAGTGTCAATGCAAAGGTTGCTCCTCTGAACATAAATAAGGTTTCTAGTAGCTTATTGAATTTTGGTCGCAAGCTGATTTCCCCAGCAATGACTTCTAGCAGTGCAACTCTTCCAGTTGCAGGTAGCAGTGGTAATGTTTCTTCTGTTGTCATGCCCACAAGGAGCACAGTAGAACTCCCTCCATCTCAGCAGCAAAGAATGATGAAATCTGAAAGTGTGCCAGTTCAGCTAAGCAAAGGTAAAAATATGCCATTTCTGTTTTTGAAAACCAAAATCTGTGATCAAGATAAAAAACTTTCAGCATAATGTAGGATGATGATATAAAATCTGGATATCAACTTGAACATTACTCATCTTCGCTTGCTACCATGTCCTATCTGATATAATTTATTTGCCAGATTTTCCAGCTGTTTCCCAATTTCAGTTTCCTTGTTTGCTGTATTTCCCTTCTCATTACATCTTTATTTGACTTTGTCCAATTTCTGTTGTCTGCAAATGCTGAATGCACGATACACTCTTAAGTATGTATTTATTTTGTAAATCAGGGGCATCCAACAAATTTCCTTCCAAAACTTATTTTTTAAAATATTGCTTGGTAATTGAAAATATGAAATGGCAATCAGCTTGCTATAAACCAAATGACAGCGTTAAACAGAATGTTTATTTTATGTTTTGTGAAAATGCTCTGAATTCCAAATGCCTCCAGTTAAAAATGAAAATGATAACCTACTAACTGTCTTTAACACTACTTGTTGTGTTCTTTTAATATCAACACAACTCTGCTTCTGTATAAGTTTAACCAGTGGAAATGCATGCCCCTATGTTATTGCAAAAGTATATTACATTAATTCATTTTACCATTTTCCTAATATATGAATGTATTTGCAGCCGAAATAAATACTGCCATTCTGCCACCTTATTGTCATAGCTATTTTGAGTATAATTTTTATTAAGAATTTGAATTACAGTATTAAAAACTAATACCAATTAATGCTAGGAAAAGAGAAGAGAAGGAAAGAAGAATAAAAAGTGCAGGAAAAAGAAGAAGAAAAAGAAAAGAGAATATAATTTCAGAGAGAGATGACTTCCAGCCTTCATAAACAAATTTAATATTTCTTCACTAAACTGATATTTCTTGATTCCATATCCCATATCCCATCCCCTATCTTAGAAAATCCATTAACATCCACTTTCCAATTACGGTGTCAGTAAAAAGTCCAGAAAGGGCTGCCAAAAATTTCCAAAAATGTCTTAGTTTAACCTTAGTTAAAAAAAAGAAACCAATTTCATATTCCTTCCTTTTACTTATAACAATCTTAATTCGTTAAGACAAATATTGTCACAGGATTTGGTTCTGTACTTTCTTTGTCTTTTGTCAGATAAAATTGGTTGCTGATCTTGTCATTCCTTCATTTACAACTTTCAGACATAGTCTTTCCATAAAAGTAGACATCATTACTTAGAATTGATACTATACTTATTAATTTCTGGCCTTATTCTTCAAAGTTCTTCTTTAATATTTCTGATGTTATAACCTCTTGTATCATTTTGTAAGCCTGAATATTAACTGATATCAAGAACAGAGTTGTATTTTTTTTTCTTCAGCATAAAATCTTTAGTCCCCTTTAAAGTCAAGTTTCTAAAATCATCACTTATTTTTTCTTCTGTCTTGCAATAGCCAGGATAGTCAAAATAAGTCTGTTTCCCACAACAAGGTATTTTTATAAATTCCAATATCTTATAATAAACATCAATATTTCAGATTTATAGGGACCCTTAATCCATTTATATTCTTAAATAAAAGTTTAATAGCTTTTTCTGTTTATTTCAAAAAATTTAAACTCTTCAGCTTATAATTATTTTTTCTTTTGTTTAGAGTTGAAGATAAACTCTCCCAATGAAGATTTTTCAGACTTGTCATTCTAAAGATCTCTAATAATTTTAAAATGTTAACAAGGAATTTCCAAAAATTAGAAAGAAGTGTGCAAACTTAGTGCCCTTCAAAAGGCTCCGCTGACGTTGTGAGCCAGATGGCTGATCCCAGTGCTCAGACCCACAGAAAACTATTGTCCTGTGATATCCATGTAAGGAGCAATCATCTGGAACACATTAGGATGGTCTTCCATCCTTTCCCTAACTGGAGATATTCCAACAGACCAGTCTGCTCACTGTTTCCTTAGTTTTTATCATGGTTTTCAGCTCTGCTTTCACATAGCTATCTTCAGTTCACTCTATCTTCCCTGTAAGTCTTACAACATATTGGCATAACTTATAAATTGCTCTATTTATAATCAATAGGCCTAAACCAGAGAAAAAGTTATCTAGGTGATCAAACCCATCTATTCTGTGTAGCCTCAACAAGTGTCTATCCAACTGGCTATTCTATAGCCAGTGAAGAAGAGTTCAATACTCCATGGATGATTAGTCCTACTACTATAATGTTATATAACATTATGTCAGATTAAGTTACAATAAATGTGAAACAACAAATAAATAAAAAGAATGAACATAATCAGACAGGATGAGAGTGTAAAAAGTCAAATTTTGTAAAACAAAGGAATAGTGTTTCATTTATGTCATGACCATTTCTTAACATTTCTATTTCCCCCAGCCACACAAATACTCATTTTACATTGCATTGCCATTAATTGTATCAAGTTCTAGCTACAAATAAAGGAAATTGATTACCGTGTTTCCCCGAAAATAAGACCTACCCCGAAAGTAAGACCTAGCACTATTTTCTAAACCTGCCCTAATATAAGACCTACCCCGAAAATAAGACCTAGTGTAAATCTCCAGTTCCAGGAAGACTTTTCAGGGAGCCACCGTGCACCCACGAAACACCCCCCCCTACACACTCACACCCACTATTTGGCACCATAAATATATAAGACCTACCCCGAAAATAAGACCTAGTGTGTTTTTGGGAGCCAAAAAAATATAAGACAGTGTCTTATTTTCGGGGAAACACAGTAGTATTCTTTAATTCATTTGACTGAAGTTCTTCCAATTCCATTTGTGCAATATAAATTTTATTTCCCTGATAGCTTCTTCAAATGGGATAAAAAAGCGGCACAATCAAGTGACTGCACAGTCCATATTTATTCTGAAATAATTATTTATTATTCTAACAGAAAACATCTCATTTTCAGCCAAATTGACAACAATCCCTACCGTCATCTAAATGCTTTTAAAATATTTTCTCACAAGATTTAGAAAACAAGTTATTCTTTTGTCATTGAAATCCTTCTTTTTGTCCTCCCTTGTGAATAGTCTGTAAATCAAACAATTAAAGCTGAACATAACATTCTCTTATCCACAAAAAGTCCATGGATCAATGACTTATAATGTTTTTTTAAATGACCACAAACTTAAATGCTGCATGCTATGTTCATTGTTATACTTCAAATAATAGAACTCAGCATAATATTTTGAAACTTTTCTGTAATGGGCCTAGCTTAACTGTAGATACATAAAACTGTTTAGTCCTTGTTTTGAATTATTCTGAAAGTATTCCTGGCGATGTAAAGGCATTTGTAGAAAACCATGCTACTGTGTGCTTTTGGAGTTACTTACTCTTAGAATGGACCACTAGCATTTGTATGATCACTATCAAGTTTCTAAACTATTGGAATGCTGCTATTAATAGCATTATGTCAGAATCAGTTATACAGTGTAGGAAGAGCCAAGATATGTATAGTACATGCATAAGATTAAGCAGAAATTTACAATATTGTTATTTCTAATACTTATTTTGCACTATTAACTTGTTTCCTTTAAAATTAAAAAAAAATATTGAGATAAGCTGATATCATTGGAATAGAAATAGTTGTTGTGCATACTTGTTATTTAAAAAAATAGACCAGATCAGTTTTTTAAAAATATAATAACTTCATTCTCCTTTCTTTGGTCATATGAAATTTGGAAGATAAGACCATTTGTTTTACTATAAATATGTCTTTAACTTTGCTTACTAGGAGAAGTAGTTAAAGGCAGTGATGCCCAGGTATCGGTTCCTGTCCGGAATCTAAGCAACCTCCATGGGACAGTTACTACAGTAATACATGGTACGTTTTGTCTATAATATTGTTATTTGGGAACCCAAAGATACATGTGGTTTGAAATTTTTAAATATGTACCATATATCACAGATCCACTAAGTGGCACTGTTGTTTAGAGAAAAAAACATGCATCTTCCTTGCATAAGAACCCAGAGTAGCTTTTAAGAAAATAGGAGAAAATATAATCTTATAATAAAACTAAAAGTGCTTTAAAAAAGAAATATTAAAAGTAATCTTCATTTTAAAAATAAATAATTGGAATAAATTATAAAAAATCTGGAACCTTGGTTATTATTTCATAAACTTCTAGGTGAAAAGCCACATCTTCAACAGCTGAGAAAGCTCTTATCTGGCCACAACATTGGGTAATTGCAATGTACAAATTCCATGGTATTTAGGGAAATTATTTTTTTAAAATGCTTGACTGCTAAGCCATTTAGGACTTTGTAAACTAATATCACCACTTAATATTGGATGGCATAATTCTCAAACAACCAGCTCACTGTTTCAGCACTGGTGTGATGTCCCATTTAATACTCATGCAGCTGCTTTCTAACCTGCATTCTTTGAATGTATATGTATAAATTCTCAGATTAGGAGTCCAAAAATATAACCCCTAGAGGTTGAAAAGACATTCCAGAAAAAGGCAATACCAAATCATTTCTCCATACTACCAGGAAAAATACAAATATGTGTATGTGAAGTCACAAGGAATTGAACTCAGAATTGCACATTCCTATCCTTGATATGTTGCTAAGTCTGCTGATTTTGCTTATAGCAAATCTCTACTCTTTCCTGTGAAATTTCCCTCTTTCACATACAAAAATGTGAAGGATAATTCTGTCAATTAAAATATTATTAAAGGGTCATTCTGTTGAGCAAAATATACCCCTTTGATTCAAGAGATTATATCCATGTAACAAAATATTTTGGTAGCTAAATATTCCAATAAAGGAAAAATAAACTGATAAGTCAAAGCTTTAAGTTAAATAATTATAAATGTTCTTTATTCCAGAACACAGTACTTAAACAAGCAAAAGTGCACTTTTTCATTTCTACTGTGGATATTATTTGTGGGGCAACATTGATAGCTTTGATTCAAAATAAATTAGATGAATTAAATTGGCATAGCTAGAAAATTCAGGTTACAGATCCTCAACTCAGGGGTGGGATGCTACCAGTTCGGCCCGGTTCTATAAAACCTGTAGCTGAGAAGAGCAGCTGACATGGAACCTGTTCGGTGTTTGGCCCACCCGACTGCCTGGGCTCTAGGCTGTCCTTTATTCCCTGCTTTTCCCTCCTCAGCTGCTTTGCACGGCACAGCTGAGGTTGAAAAAGCAGGAAACAAGAGGATTTTCAAATGCTACGCACCAAGCGCAGTGCTTGTCAGCTGTCCAGGTGGCACAGCTGATGATTTCTTGCAAATGCTGCACACACGATTGTCCCCAGTTTAGAGAACTGGCAAATTGCTCCACTGGCTGGCCCCTCCCCTTCCCGCCCACTCACTCCTTACCTGGCATGCGAGCAATCCAACTTGCCTGGTTTAGTAAGTTGCTATTTTTCCTTTTTTTTTTTCCAACCATCAGCTCTTCTGCTCTGCCAGGAGATTTAGATTAGCTAGATAGCAGGAAATTCTTGGATTTCTTGCTTTCTAGCTAATCTAAAAGCAGAGCCGAACCTCCCTTAGGACTGAAGCTTTTCAGTGCAGACTGAGGTAGCCAATTGCAGATAGATAGATCTCTAAGTTAATCGGTGATTCTGTGAGTAACTCAATCTGCCTGCCTGCTTTGCCTGCTTTGGGGTAAAAGTTGCTCTTTTTTTATTAAAAAAAATCAATATTTACATAAATATTTATAATATTTGCATACAAGCCATGCCCACCCAGTCACATGACCACCAAGCCATGCCCAGTCAGCAAGCCACACCCACCCAGTCACATGACCACCAGGCCACACCCACAGAACCGGTTGTTAAGAAATTTGAATCCCACCCCTGCCTCAACTGGATTACAAACAGAATAATCACCTGTTTTATAGAGAATCACATTACAATTTTGATTTTCAGTTTGTTTAAAGCATTATACCACTAGATATCAGGGGAGGTCTGGGAATTGTAATCTCAAAGTATCTGGATGAGAGAAGTGGGGCTTTACATGTAACATCTTATTCTCTATCTGAAATAATAGAATAAATAATATCATCTGCATGATTTGGAGTGTTATTGTTATGTTTATTGACTTTTCTTAGATTGATAGCTTCCCCAAATATTTCAATAATAATGGAAATATTTTAATGCTTTTAAATAACATGTTGTCGACTTGCTTTCGTTCATAAGCATCAAACATCAAAATGTAATGAGAATTAATTTGTGCTCATTTTTTAAAATCTATTATGGTCCACAATTTGAATGTCTGAAAATAAAGGATTTTTTTAAGCACATAGTCCTGTCTGTTATGAAAAGAGACTGCAACACTATTTCTGGAATTAAGAGCATAACACAAATGTAAACTTCCACAAAATGCTTCATTGTAGGGGCATACCTATTACTATTGTTCATGGCATTTAGGTTATTTAATCTACATATTTTGGTTTTTTTTAATCTCTATTCCTTGTCTAAAACATCTAACATAACACTGAGCAAAAGTATTCCATTCTAGTCCTGCCTTAGGCATGAAGCCAGATGGGTTTGCTGTTTCTCTCTTCCCTAAGACGTAACAATAACAAACCACTTCTGAAGAATTTCACCAAGTAAACCTTAGGGATGTCTTTGGAGATTCTCAGTCATCCAGGTCATAATTGTCTCAAAGGTGCTTTATTTCTTCAAAAGGCAACTGGGAAAAAAACCCAGACCAATTGCCTTTTAAAGAAAAAAGCATTTTTGATACAAAACTACAGGGACTACTTCTGGCAGTTTCTGAGAATCAAACATGGTAGGGAGAAAGAGAAACACACACAGAGAGACAGACACACAGACAGACACATATTAATATCTAATATTCTCATTCTTAAAAAGTATTTATAATTTATATGCGTTACATCATTTCATTCCTTTCTTCAAAATACCTAAACCATAATATAATTATATATAGCATACATACTGCAAGTGTATCTACATAAAATATATATTGGCTGGGTTTTCTTAGTGCAGGTATGTTTTTATGTACAAGATCTGTTTTGTTGCTCACTTCGTGGCTAAATACTTGTTGTAAATAGCTCTATACATCCTGCATGTTCCTTGCAAAGCACTCTGCACTTTATCAATAAATGTGTTGATATCATAAAATTCATGGTATGCAAATCTGCTTCTGAAAGTCACTATTCAGTTAATGAGCATGATGATGATGATGATGATAATCATATTTTTTGACTCCTGTATTTGTTTTGCAGGGCAAAGTTCAAAAAATGGGAGTCCCTCTCCAAGCATTGAAAGTTTTCCTGGAGGACGTGAATCCACTGGATCTCCTCCTTTGTCTGCAACCAAAAAGGAATCTTTTTTCAGTACAATTTCCCATTCTCGTTCTCATAGCAGAAATATAAGCAAAAAAGAATCTGTAAGTGTTTCTTGAGAAATACATTTCACTAATTCAAGTTGTCTTATTTATATTGGTTCACATTTTTACTTCAGATTTACATAGGTTAAAAAAAACCCTCATATTTCTTAAGAAACCAAACCATAACTTTCTATAAAAGCTTAATATATTTATTGCATTTTCTGGAGTATAAATTTCATGACATTTCTTATTCTATTTAAATAAAGGAAATTTCATTTTTCCTTGGAATGTCTTAGAAGACAACTTGGAAAGCAACTGGCAGCAGATATAACTTTTAAGATAGGGGTAAAGGTAGGACTTGCTACCCACGTCTTCACATTCTATGCCAGCAATATTTCTCAACAATTCCCAAAGATCACTCTACAAACAATACATACACTGATATGATACAATCTTAATGTATCATATCAGAGTATATATCATTAAAATGAGATTATCTTCCTTTAATAATTCCTTCAGTATGCAGAAAGGAGATTCTGTCACCCATGAGTTAAAATGTACTTCAAATGTAGATAAGTACTCTTCTCTTGAGCTGCGGGCGCTCAGGGGTGTTCCCCTGTCCCTGAGATGTCCCGCTGTTTTGTCAAAGCCCCTCCTCGATGACGGGTTTCTTATTCCCGAGAGGGGGCATAGCATGACCAAGGGTTTCAAATTTTGGTTATCTCGGAAGGGGAGGTTTTTAAAATTTATAATTGGTCGTCTTAAGGGGTTAGGGAGGGGTGGGGTCTTTCTGCAGCCCGGTGGGGAGGGGGGCGGGGTGGCGGGCTCGGGGTGTGAGGTGGGGACCGCGATCCCCAGGGTGGTTGGCATTGGCAGAAGACGTGAGGCACAGGGCCATATCATGTGTTGGGAGCCACCCGCCATCTTTGTGCGGTGGCCCTCCGACCCTGTGGCCTCCTCCCTAGGGAGCATCGAACTGGGATCCCTGGCCTTAGGTTGGTGTATTTTAATGCCAGGTCCGTGGCTAATAAATCTTCCCTCCTCCGAGATCATTGAGGAGGAGGCTGCGGACCTGGCTTGTATCACCGAGACCTGGTTGGGCCGGAGGAGGTGTCCCTCTGGTTGACTTATGCCCTCCAGGTTTTCGGGTTTTGCACCGACCACGGGCTCAGGGTAGGGGTGGTGGGGTGGCCGTGGTTATTAGGAAGACCCTGTTTCCAAGGGAGGTCACTGTTGCAGAGATAGGGGAGTGAGACCCTCCTTGTGAGGTGGGGGCCTAGTGGTCAGGTGGGTCTGCTGCTTACATACCTTTCCCCCAGCTGTGTGGCAGCGGCCCTACCTGGGCTTCTCGATCTCCTCTCTGGGGTGGCGGTGGAGCTCCCGGATCTTGTGGTCCTGGGGACTTCAATCTGCCTTCCCTGGGGGCGGGGTTTGGCCCAGGAGTTCATGGCGTCTATGGAGGCCATGGGCCTGACCCAGTTGATTCAAGGCCTGACTCACGAGGGGGAATACTCTTGACCTAGTTTTTGTCTCTGAGCGGTGGCGGAGTGACAGAGGGCAAGTTACTTTACAGCCTTGCCCGTTCCATGGTCTGATCACTATCTCCTACGGCTGGTCTTCCAACAGGCTGCCCCCCACTGCTGGGAGGAGGAGCCACTTAGGTGGTTCCGCCCAGGCCTGATGGACCCTGAAAGGTTCCAGGCAGAACTGGGGTTTTCCCTCTTCCCTTGCTCACAACTCTGCCGAGGATCTGGCTGTGGCCTGGCAACGGGCTGCGTCAGAGGCCCTCGACAGGGTTGTCCCCATCGTCCCCTTACAGGTCGTGGATCCCGGTTTGCTCCCTGGTATACTGAGGAGCTCCGGGAGATGAAACGTCGTCGTAGGGGTTTAGAGAGCAGGTGGAGGTCTACCCGTTCTCAATCGATCGTGCCCAGCTAAGAGCCTACATTAGGACTTACCTGGTAGCTATGGGAGAGGCAAGAAGGTCTTATCTCTCCACTCTCATAGCGTCCGAGATAACCGCCCAGCGCCCTGTTTGGGTTACCCGTTCCCTCCTTCGTTTAGAGGGAGGGCGGACCCATGGGGCAGGGCTGAGGAGTTTGGTCAATATCTGATGGATAAGATGCATTCGGGAGCAGTGGTGTTGTGGTAGTCTGGCCACTGTTATCTGGGATGAGTTTGATCCTGTCTCCGAGGATGAAGTGGACAGGATTATGCGGCGACTGAGTTCCACCACATGTTTGTTGGACCTGTGTCCCTCCTGGCTGACTTATGCCGCCAGGGAGGCCACCTGCGGTTGGCTCGGGCAGTTGTCAACGCTTCATTGAGGGAGGGTGTCTTTCCCTCCGCCTTGAAGGAGGCGGTGGTGAGACCCCTCCTGAAGAAGCCTGCCTTGGACCCGACCGTGTTAGACAACTTTCGTCCGTCTCCAACCTTAGCTTTTGGCGAAGGTTGTTGAAGTGTGGTGGCTCAGCAGGTTCCGCTTTTCCTGGATGAAGCGGACTACCTGGATCCGTACCAATCGGGCTTCCGACCCGGTTACAGCACGGAGACGGCATTGGTCGCGCTGATGGATGATCTCTGGAGGGCCGGGACAGGGGTTTTCCTCTGTCCTGGTCCTATTGACCTCTCAGCGGCTTTCGATACCATCGACCATGGTATCCTTTTGCGTCGCCTCGGGGGTTGGGAGTGGGGGCACTGTTCTTCAGTGGTTCTCCTCCTACCTCTCGGGCGTGCATATCGGTGTTAGTGGGAGGGGTTCAGTGACCCGAGGGCTCTCTTATGGGGTCCCGCAGTCGGTCCTTTCCCTCTCTTATTTAATATCTACATGAAACCGCTGGGTGAGATCATCCGTGGTTTTGGGGTGAAATTCCATCAGTATGCGCTGATGATACTCAGCTGTACCTTTCCACCCTGGCCAGATCAGTGATGCCCTCTCCCTGATGTCCCGGTGTTTGGATGCATGCGGATCTGGATGAGTAGGAACATGCTCCGACTCAACCCGGCCAAGACTGAGTGGCTTTGCGTGTCGTCTCGGCCCAGCCAGGATTGTTTATCCTTGGCCATAGGGGAGGTGTTACCCCTGTGGATAGACGAATCTGGGGTCCTCCTGGATGTGCGGCTCGGTTGGAGGAGCAGGTGGGGGCCGTCGCCAGGGGCCTTTGCCCAGCTCCGTCTTGTTCGACAACTTAGCCCTTTTCTGGACGGGGCGCCTCGCACAGTTACTCACGCCCTTGTCACCTCGAGACTCGACTACTGCAACGCTCTCTATCTAGGACTGCCCTTGCATACCATCTGGAGATTGCAGTTGGTGCAGAATCGCGCGCGGATGGTGATGGGAGTTACCGGTTCTCTCATGTTACCCCCTGCGTGGCCTGCATTGGTTGCCGATTGCGCTCGGGTGAGATTCAAGGTTTTAGTTTTGACATTCAAAGTCCTACACGACATGGGTCCCCAATATCTGAGGGAGCATCTTCTTCCAATAGCTAGTGCCGCCACCTTGCGGGCTCATAGGCAAGGACTCCTCGGGGTTCCATCGGCGAGTCAATGCCGGTTGGTACTTCCCGAGCGAGCCTTCTCTGTTGCGCCCCGACCTCTGGAATCAACTGCCTCTGGAGCTCCGTCTGGCCCCTGATCTCCGCACCTTCCGCCAATTAAAGACCTGGTTGTTTGACCAACCGGGCTGTGACCCTTCCTTGGGGGGAGGGATGGTTTTTTTTAATGTATTTTATTGTTGTGTTTTATATTTGGGCTTGTTGGTTTAATGTCTTTTTAAATATTTATTGTTCTGTGTTTTTAGTTGTGAGCACTTGAGTTTGGAGATGGGGCGGCATACAAGTTCAAATATAAATAAATAAATAAATAAATCTAATAATGAAACTAATCTTATTTGATCAAATATGGCATAATTTGCTATAAATTTATTTTGGAAATAAATACTCTTGAAAGCTTCATTGCCACCATTCTTAAATAGTAAACAGGTTTGAGTTTAAATTAATGTCATCACTTCTCTAATAGTTATCAAACTTTTTCCTAGCATAATATCTCATTACATGCAGTTTATCATTTAGTCAGAGATTGAATTGATTACGAACAATTAAAATTTAAGAATGGCATGGTATGATCAGATAGTATACTTGTTATCTTTACAGAAGTACTTCAGTTAAACTCGTATATATAATTACAGAATTATTATTCATTTTCTCACAAGAATTTCCAGAGTCTGACTTTTCTTTTGTTTTACTTTTTAATTTAATTTCATTTTCCTTTTTATTTAGTGAGAGAGAGAGCGCGGGAGGGAGAGGGAGTTTTCTCCATCACAGAGAAGAGATGCTCCAACAAGAGTAGCCTGGCCATCCAAATTAGTAAATCTTTCTGATTTTTATTGCTTGATTGCTTTCTTCATACTGAGTTCTTCTTCCTCTAGCCTTTTCAGAGTAGGAAATTTACATAAGTCCATCAGTTGTACAGCTAACTGGAATATAGTAAAAAGCTAGAACATTCACATATTAGGACATATTCAGCACAAGTTTTGATAATCTTAAACAGTTTTTTTAACAAAAAATTGTCTCTCCTTGTTTCCTGAATTCCTGTATTTCCTTCCCATCATCTATCCTTTTGCTTTTAGTTTTTCAGTCAGCCGTAGTTCACTGTACTGCAGTCCTGCTTCCTCATATTGGTCATTATAGTTTTAGAATCAACTAAAGTGCTAGTGAGTTTCTGCAAGCAAGCTGTTACAAGTTTCTAAATATTTGTGCTGAGGAGATAGGGATGATGAAAATTTTCCATTGCTTAGTTTTCAGACTGATACTAACTTCTTCCAGTTTTAGATGAACTTAAACAGCATGAAGCTGAATTTTACTACTCTGCCTTTTCCAATATATCTGAGGCTAGTTCTAATTTTCTAGCTTTATCTTCACTTTTTTTACTGCATATCAGTATAATAGAGCTCGAAATCATTTTCTTTATCCTACTATAGCAGAAATATCAACTTTTTCTTTTATTTTTATTTCACTGGAATATTCTTTATTGATCAAGTGTGATTGAACACACAAGGAATTTGTCTCTGGTACATAAGCTCTCAGTGTACATACAAACAACAAACTGATAAGTCCTATATCATAAGATACAATCATAAATCACAAGATACAAGCAAGTGGTAAATCATAAGATACTAAAAGGAGATGGTAGTATGAATTATAAGAAGAGGAAGATGAGATGGATAATAGCAATACAGCCCTGCTACTAGTGGGTAAATACCTTAAGACAGTGCTGTGGGAATTAGGTATTTAACAGAGTGATAGCATGGGGGGAAATCTGTCTTTGTGTCTAGTTGTTTTGGCATGCAATGCCTTATAGTGATATCCTGAGGGAGAAGTTAAAACAGTTATTCCAGAATGTGATGGGTCTGTAGATATTTTCTCAGCCTTCTTTCTGGCTCGTGTGATATACAGGTCCTCAACAGAAGGCAGGCTGGTTACAATTGTTTTTTCTGCAATCCTAACTATCCACTGAAGTCTGTACCTTTCTGTTTTGTTGCTGTGCCAAACAAAACAGAGAGGTACAAATAACAGACTCCATAATTCCTTTGAAGAACTGACACAAACAGATCCTTGAACTGTATCAGCAGGGTTTTTAAATGTTTTTCCTCTCTTTCAAATCCAGCCTATCTTGTTCATTAGTAGTTTTTATTCTGTCAGCAACAGATGGCTGTTCTGTTTTCTCTGCCTGCTGCTCTCTTTTTTAAAATAGCACTCACAAAATGAGTTCCTTCTTACTGCCTCATCTTTTACTATACTTTTATTGGTAGATTTTTTAATGTGTTGTCACAGGTTTTTCTGTAACCAAACTTTAAAATTTTCTAATTCCATATTCATCTTAATCATATCTGTCTTTTCTTAATAATTCTTCTAAACACTTATTTTTGTATAGTGTCTTTCTCCATTTCTTTTTTTAGCCTTTTCTGGTAGTAATATTGCCTCTTCAATGCTACATCAGCTACTGCTCTGTTAACTGCAGTGTTAGTAAATCTGCTACCTCTGCTTCATCTCTATAATATATCTTTTGCTCAGTCACAGGCCTTCCTATGGAAGAGTATGAAAGATACAATTTCTAAATGAATTTGTTGTTGACTTTGATTATTATAAGTTTATTGCTATGTACTAATAGACTTGCATATCAAGATCCAAGATTTTATTGATTTTTTAACCCCACCTTTATTACCATATAAGTAATTAAAGGCAGTGAACGTAACATTTCTTCCATAGCCTTTCTTCTCCTATTTTCCCCACAGCAACCTTGTGAGATGGGTTGGACTGAAAGTATGACTGTCCAAAGTCACCTAGTTAGCTGTCATGCCTAAAGCAAGACTAGGACTCACAGGCTCCTGGTTTCTAGGCCAGCTTTTCCCTGCAATGATATTTAGTGATAGTCTGTCTCAAATAGCATTTCTTATTCTCTCCATTTCGTTTATACCATGACATCTGGTAAAATGTTTATTTCCTAGCCTTTTTACCATAACAGGTAGGGAAATTACCTTTTAATCCACCAATTTTGAATTTACAACAGACATAAAGGAACCTGAATCTACCATTCCTCATCTCTCATTACTATCAGTCATAGCACCTCTTAGCTTATCCTTTAACCTATTACATTTAATTATTTAAAAAATCCACACTAGTGCATTTCTTTTTTAACTTCCTTTTGGGGATGATTTGTGGTTTTGGTGCTCCCCTTACATATTAGTGAGCTGTGTGCCACATTTTTGCCACACTTACAATAGTTTACATTTTTAGTTCTTTTTCTGTAAAAGTTCTGTGGTATACTAGCCATTCAGAGTATTTTGTTTTGTTTTTGTCTTTGATCTGAAAAATGATCCACCTCTGTGCAATACCAGTGAATCTCAACTGCTCAAATTACTATATCTGTCCCTTTATGTTTTAGTTTTATCTTTAATTCGTGATATAAATTAGGATAAAAATTTAAGGAAACATTTCCATATTATGTTGATTATGGCACCATATACTATTTTTACCCAAATAATACTATGAAGTCATTGGAAAGATATAGATATGTGGGATTCTTTAGTAAACTCAACTCTATTAATAGCTAAGATTAATTTTTAATGTAATAACAGTTAATATAATGCCACTGAATCATGCCTACAAATATAACCATAAATTGCAATCTGGCCCATCTGCTTGTTTTGATAAAGTGCAGATGAATAGTTTATCCAGAACATACAGAGAATAGAGTCATGATTGTCATTATAGATATAAACTATGTGTTGGTTGTAAATTTTCTTGATTCAGTGAATGTCACAAATCAGAAATAATCTAAACTATTGTGATAGAAAAACGTATTTGTCTATAATATCTCACTAGTGGTTATCAGCTGTTATGTAAGACCACACTTAGATGAGGAAGAGTTTCTAAATTGCATTTTGTGTATGCTGAACTAGAACTATTTTGGTCTGAATAAGATTTGGACTGGAATGAAAGGTCCCTCTTTAGGTGAGACCCAGTGGTGAAAAGCTACCTAGAATGAGATTAATGGCAGAGGTTCTTGTCCAAAGCCAGGAGTACCATTGGAACAGGGACTCCTGGGATTTGGCCATTTGGATTCCTATAATAGGATTAATATATAATTGAGCATACTATTGTTTCATCTCTAAAGCTCAGAGCTAATATAGAAGCCCTACCTGAAAAACGTGGACAGCAATATGATGAGGAAGGTTTAGTAATGCAATGGCAGTTTGGAAAATAAAATGACCAGAATTCCATGTAAGTAAAGATATGTAACTATGAGTCAAGCAGTATAGAAGAACTTACAGTACTATTTAATTTATTACTCCTTATTCTAATATTTAAGGAACAAATATCTTGTGGGTTTTGCTCAGTTACAGGCTTACTGATCTAACTTGCAGAAGACTTTATGGTTTTTAATACAGATTCAAGGGTTTCAAAGAGAGACTTCATCTTCCTACTGCCAATATCTGAAAGCAAAAAAATAGTTAAGCAGATATACCCTCATTGCTATAATGTGAAATGGCTTACAATTATATAGCATTAGATACAGTTCTAACTTGTATTTTACAACCGCATATCTGAGTTAACAGTTACAGATTTTTGGGTTGTGTGGATTACTATATGCATGTTCTTGTTGAAATTTTTGTATAATTAGAATTTGTTTAATTATGTATAAGTAATCTTGGAAAATAATTGTGTTATGTAGAGTCCTTTAGATTTGATCAAACTAATATCTTATAATAATAGAATTTCAACTATGTGATAACCTACTGATTCTTTTTAATTTGATTATTATATCTTATGGTCTAAGACAGGATGTCACACAATTTCATTGAGAGCTGCATCAGGGTTGTGGTGGACTTCAGGGGGGGTATTGTGGGAGTGGCCAGTTCAACATCATTCATGTCGGGGGATGCCTGTGGTGGCCTAGGCGGGGCTGGGGGGAACCCTTCCTTCCTTCTTTCTCCCTTTTCTTTTTTTCCTTCCCTCTTCCCTCTCCTTTCTTTCTTCTTCTTTCCCCTCTTTCCCTTTTTCCTTCCTTGTTCTCTTTCCTTCTGTTTCTTTATCTTTCCCTTTCTCCTTTCTTGCCCCTTCTTGGATGCTCAAATGCAAAAGGAGAAACGTTTCTTGATGCCTCCTTGCCTTGTGATCAAATGCCACTTTTGCTAGTAGTTTATGGCCACTTAAAAGACTGAAAACAAACCAGGCTCAGTTTATTTCATGCTTGCATTTCGTGGGGGTGTCCGCAGACTCTAGTACAGCAAAACTGTCAAAATGGTGGCTGTGATAGTTGATCAGAGCTCCTCTGTTTTGTATGTGCAACACCTTTAGCGTTTAGGAACAGAGCTAAGTTAGTTGCTTTTCTATTAATACATAATCCTTAGAAAGTCTCTCCTGTAGGGACCCTGCATGGTCTAATTCGGAGGTCCCCAAACTTTTTGGCACCAGGGACTGGTTTCATGGAAGACAATTTTTCCATGGACCTGTGTGTGTGAGAGAGAGGGAGAGAGGGAGGGAAGGAGAGAGAGAGAGAGACTGACTGACTGACTGACTGACTGACTGACTGACTGACTGACTGACTGAGACTGAGACAAGTGTACAGTTTGGGAAAGAGGCACAGATAGAAGTGGTAAATTAAATAGTGGATGGGCCATGCACAGAGTAAAGTAAGTGTGGGATTGTTACTTAAGGTCTGCCATCAGATGATTTTGCTCCAGGGGAAAATCAGAATAAACACATGGAAAAGCCTTCATAGGAAAAGACTTTTTTGTTTTGCTCTGGAAGAAAATTAGAAGACACAGAGAAATCTTCACTGGAAGAGGCTCTCTGCTTTTGCTCCAGAAGAAACCCCCAATCAAAGACCTGGGGAAGCAGAAAGAGGGTGAATGACCACCACCTGCACTTTTCAATGGTTCAGCACAGTGTTTCCCTTCCAGATTACACCTGTGACTTTCTGCTTCTAAGAAAGTGGGAAGGAAGGTGGGGAGAAGAGACAATTCTAAGCTTTCCAACAAAACAAATTGAAGCCCAGCAGTCTTGGAAAGAGTGCAAAGGAGAGGGATTCCCTTGGAGACACAGCACTTGCTTAAGAGAGGAAAGGTAGCTTCTCCCCCTTCCCCATTCCAAGCTGGGTTAGAGCATGCTTGCCTTGGCTTGCAAATTTGGAGAGCTTGCAAAGTGTGAGCCTTGTTGGGGTGCCAGGAGGGGGAGAGGAAAAAAGTGAGGAAAAAGAGGAGAAGGAGGAAGAAGAGATAGCAGGAGGAAATGCTGAGAAAACTATTTTAATTTTAAAAACCAAGAAAAACCAAACCACCTTGCCATAGCACAACGCCTCTTTGCAAACTAACCTGAAGCATGCAGCTGCCTCAGCTTGCAAAGGCTTGGAGCAAGCATTGAAAGCCCTTTAAGTGCACACACACATACACACACACACACACACACACAAATCAAACCACGGAAAAAAAGGATGTTGCCAAAACACATGAGGCATCTTCAAGCATCAAAACAAAAGCAAAAAACTCCAGTTGAAGTGCAACGGAGCCCAGTGGCCTTGGAAAAGGTGCAAACAAGAGAGGGATTCCCTTGGAGACCCAGCAATTAAGGTGAAAAATAGCTTCTCCCTGCCCCTATTTGCACTCCAAGAAAAAAACATTCCCACACACACATACCTTTGGAGGGTCGCCCTCCAACGAAACTTTGGGAAAGCCCCCATTTCAAGTTGGGCTGCTACTTGCTTACCTTGCAAACTTGGTACGTGAAGGGAACGTGAGCCCAGTTGGGGAGCCAGTAGAGGGAGAGGAGGAAAGTGGGGAAGAAGAGGAGGAAGAAGAAGAGGTAGCAGGAGGAAGAGGAAACAGGGTCAGGAAGAGGGGGAGGAGGCAGAAGCAAACATAGCAGAAGGAAAAGGAAGAGGAGGAAGGTCAGCTGTTGCAAGCCAATGGCAAGCGCAGCTGCCGGAGGACCTTTGCATTGGGTGAGAGGGCTTCCCATGTGCCAGAACAAAGCCTTCAACTGAATGAAGTCTTCGCACCCATGTCCAGCTTGCCAGAGCTTGCTGTGCCAGGAGAGAAATGAGACCCCGTTGTCCTGTGGAGCCTGCATGCATGCATGCAAATGGGGCATTTGCATGAAAATGGAGCACTTGGAAATGGAGCAATTCCACTGCTGCACCTTTGCTTTCTTCAGCTCGGATAGAGCCGGGCACCCAAGCTGCTGATGGCGGTGGTGGAAGGAGCCATCTGAGCAGCCATTATCCCCCCCTCCCCAGCTAGCCAGCCCCGCCCAACCTACTCCCTGCCTTGCCAGCTGGCACAAATCTTCACTGCTCTTCTCCTCCTCCTCCACGCTTAAGCAGCAGTGGGCTCCGTGGGACAGTGTGCCTCATTCCTCCCCTGGTGTGGTGTGGCAAGCCTTGGTGGGCTGGATGTGGGTGTGAGGGCTTCACTCAGTTGAAGGTTTTGTTTCTGCCCTCAAATGGTAAGGCCAGCAAGCATGAGCAAGCAGTCCACTTAGGCCACAGACGGCATTGATTCCTGTGCCGGGGCCTTAGATCTGACCTGCACAGTTGCCCTGGAGCCAGTGAGAGTCTGTCCTACCACCTCGCCCTTACCCCCTAGGGGTGCCCCCAGGAGGCAGCAAGTGCATGAGCGCTGGTGTCCTGGGTGAAACAGAAGCACACAGAACTTAGCCTGCAGGGCAAGACTGTCCCCAGGGACACCAGGCCCCTCACACACTCATGGGCATGAGCAAGAGGACAGGGCTGGGGCAGCCTTCTGCCGGCTCGAGAGCGGCTCCACAGATTTAAAGGTGCCTGAGTACCGGCCCAGATGGCCATCACCACATTGCAGATCGGTGCCTGGTTGGCCTGGGCCGGGCTGGGCTGCTGCAGGCCAGTCCTTTGTTATTTCCAGGGCAGCCCCATAGGCCATATCTAACCACCTCGTGGGCCAGATCCAGCCCATGGGCCTCGAGTGACCCCCCTGCTTTAAGAGATGGAGATTTCAGTACCATGCAAAAATGTTAAGCAATTGTGCAAAAGTACTATAAATTAAAATGCTTTCAGAAATATAAGTATTAATAATTTATTTTTTATCAATTAATGAAATGGAAAATAAATGAACAGAAAAGAAATCCAAATCAAATCAATATTTCTTGTGACCATCCTTCAAAACAGCAAACAGACTTGATGAAGTTGAGATCAAGGCTTTGTAGGGGCCAAAACATCACTTCCAAGACTTCTTGTTTTTCTTTACACTAAAGATAGTTCTTTGTGACATTGGCTGTATGTTTAGGGCTATTGTCCTGCTGCAGGATAAATTTGGAGGCAATCACATGCCTCCCTGATGCTATGGCATGATGGATAAATATCTGTCTGTATTTCTCAGTATTGCGGATTGTTAATCCTGACCAAATCTCCAACTCCATTTGCAGAAATGCAGCCCCAAACTTGCAAAGAATCTCCAAAAGCTTCACTATTGCCTACAGACACTCAATATTGTACCACTCACCAGCCCTCCGGCAAACAAATTGCCTCCGGCTACAGCCAAATATTTCAAATTTTGTCTCATCAGTCCAGAGCACCTGCTGCCATTTTTCCACACCCCAGTTTCTAAGTTTTCATGCATAGTTGAGTCATGTAATCTTGTTTCCATGTCAGAGGTATGGCTTTTTTTGGCTGCATTTCATCCTTAAAGATCACTTCTAGCCAGACTTCTCTGGGCTGTAGAAGTATGTACCTGGGTTCCAGTGGTTTCCTCCAGTTCTGTGCTGATGGCACTGCTGGACATCTTCCATTGTTAGAAGGATACAAGCATGATATATCTTTTATCTGCTCAGTAAGTGTCCTTAGCAGATCACTATGTCCAAAGTCCTCAATGTTGCCTTTTTCTTGGTACTTGTTCAAAAGAGTTTGGACAGCACATCTTGAAACCCCAGCCTGCTTTGAAATCTTTGCCTGGGAGAGATCTTGCTGTTGCAGTATAACTACCTTTGGTCTTCGTCCTAAGTTCAGGTTTACCATGGTGTATGACCTGTGACATGAAACTGTCTTCCACAACTTCACTTTATTACCAAAGTTTGGTTTTCTTCACCTAGTTTTTAAGTCGCCTACACAACTGTTTCTGTTTCAGTTAATGACTGTTTCAACCTACATATGAAATTGATGATCATTAGTAATTGCAAGGTTGAAACACAATCATTAACTGAAACACAAAAAGCTGTGTAGGAGGTTTAAAATTGGGCAAGGAACAGTGTGCAAGTATAAGAATTGATGCTGTTTTGAAGGCAAAGAGTGGTCAAACCAAATGTGGATTTGATTTGGATTTCTCTTCTGTTCATTTAATTTCCATTTTGTTAATTGATAAAAAATAAACTTTTAACACTTCTATTTTTGAAAGCATTGTTAATTTACAGCATTTTTTCACAATTGCCTAATACTTTTGCACAGTACTATATGTTGGGAGAAATTGTGTCAGGTGTGGAATACTTGATAATAATCTAATTTGCATTTTATATTACAATCTGTCAGCCCAAGATCAGGAATGCAAAAATTTCAGGGATTCGTTTTATTGTTTTAAGGTATAATGTCAGGTGCAAACAATTAGATCCGCACATGAAGAATTCAATTAGCTATTTTATTATTCATGCCTATAGTACAGGAATATTATCAGGTTGGCAGTTTGCACCTGGCCAGACTAGATGAAGTTCAATGTCATTCAAGGGGGAATCCAATCTTTCCCCCTTGTGCCTACATAGAGATTCCAGCTTAATTCCCCATTTGATTTCTCCTCCTTGCTTGGTCAGCCTCTCTTCAACATATAATAACAAAAACTTCATCAGAATACATTTTATAACAAAATAAAAACAGGTTTACATTTCCTAATAACATTTTATGGCAATGTGCAAATGCTTTTTATGCCTTGCCCCAGAACCTGGGGACTCTACTGGTCTATATCAGTTGTCACCAACCTTTTTGGCAGCAAGTATTGGTTTTGTGGAGAAAGATTTTTCTGTGGACCAGAAAATCTTTATATCTGATAAAGTTTCTTGATATGGAAATACATCTGTTGCTGATTGAATAGAATAACACTGATCATGGGATCCTTAGCCAAATGCAGTTAGCACATGAATTGTAGTTGTACCTGGAGCAGGAACAACTTGCCCAGTAACTCATGATTTTATCACCACTGTTGGCATATGCAATGTGCTGTAAGTGAGACAGTCTTTGAAGCTCCAAATGTTAATTGGTACTTATTACCATAAAAATATTAAACCTGTGCTATACATTGCCATCCAATAGATTTCTAGATGCAATTCAAAGTGCTAGCTTTTGATCTATACAGAATGTCTTGCACTTAGATTTCCGTTCAGAATCATGCTATTAATTTGATTATCCCAGGAAAAACTACTGACAGTACCCCACTACAGTACCTCAGTAATGAAAAAATGGACAAGAGCTTTGAAATTTGGAGGCACACTTTTTCAAATGGTTGTATTTGGAACAGCTTTCCAACTGAAATTGGACTTGCTCACCTGAATGGTCTCTTTTCAGAAAATGCTAAAAACAAAACTTGGGTAAAAAATATTTGTAGTCTTAAGTATATGATATCTAGGATTATACATCGTTGCTGGATTTTTAGACTTTTCTGTTATAATACAATTGATTCTCCTTCCTATTCGTTTTTTTTTTCCTTTGGCTTACCATGAACATTTCATTTTTTATTTTATCAGGAATGTTCAATATTATACCTTTTATTGTTAACTGCTGGGAATCCTAATAAAAATTAGAACAGTATGCAAGGTGGATAAATGAACTCCACTGAAACCCAAAGCTTCTGTTCAGAAGCCTCTTGGATTTAAGTTTCATTAAATCAATAGGATATGTTATGATTGAAACACAGATTTCAGGATTTTAATCTTTGTTCTGTATCAAATATAAAGAATTATTTCAGAAATCTTCATGTTATGTAAGAGAAAATGGCATGTTATTATCAGCTACAAGACATCTTTATGTTGCTGAAAGGAAAGATGTAGCAACATATCAGTATTTTAAGTGCATAAGGAAAAAGAACACATTATTTTAATTCATTCTGACTTTGCATTTCTGCTGCTGATTTTTTTTAAATATAAGTCTATATTTATTTCTATATCTATTTGAGGAAAGAGAGCAATTGGCAAACAGAAACTAATAAATTGCAGGTGTATCATAATCAGAACATATGAATTATCTTAAGGATAATAAAATAAATTATAAAGAATGTCATACACAACCAGAAATGCTTTGAGTATAGAAGCATACATAAGATGTTTTAAGTGAGAGGGCCTTTTTGTTGTTTGGTAAAATTATACAGAAACCTTATTGATGAAGTCACAATTGAAAAAAATTGTACATTGCATACAAATAAGGCTCTGCTAATGGGAAAACTGAATTAATGTAGCTAGATAGCTTGCACTTAATTTAGCTATGTAACATGAACTAAAGCAATTAGAATTATAATTTTTTTAAATAAGATATTCTGAAAGCAGCTGATAAATAACAAGAAAGAGAAAGAAGAAAAACATCCACACCAGCTAAAGAACTGTCAGCTGTGACTTCATTTTATTGTGTGAACACATATTAAATAGTCTGGCTATTTTTCATGATTAATACGGTTGATGGCATCAGGCTGAAGTTCTCTGTTCTATATGTTCTTTCAGTCAATCCTCTCATAGTAGACTTTAGATCTCTGGACAATAGCAGAACTCAGAATGTTCCTGTCTTCAAATTTATGTTTGTCTTTGCAGTATCTTAGTAAATATTTTTTTTAAAGTTGAGATTATGAACAGAGTAACTGTAAGGTTAACATGAGACAGGAACTCTTTGCAAATGGATGCAGCAGGAATGTAAAACAAATTTTTGTGTAATTTTTCCTCAACTTTGGCAAAGTTTTAACCTAGTCAAGTTTTATTTTACTTTTGATTATAGGAAGAAGAATTAGAGACTCAGATTTCATTTCTTCAAGGACAATTGAATGAGTTAGAAGCTATGTGTAAATATTGTGCAAAAATGATGAACATACATCTAGGTAAGAAGGAAGTCCATATTTCTAGATATGAAATGATGATGTATATTCTCTAGATAATGTTTATATTATCAGGTTGATAATAGTATGTTAGGAAAATATGCATGTAGGTGTTTATTCGTACAAGCAAAGAATATAGATAGCATCAAGCACAATACTGGTTTAAATCTAGAAACATTAAACGAAGTTCAAAACATCATAAAAATTGAGAAGTTCTAAAATCACTCAGGCAGGTGTAACCAAGCAGATATATGAGAACAATTGCAATGTTGTCCCTAAGGTGAGGTGCTGGAGTATGAGTGAAGAAAGCCAGTTTCTCTGACAGCCCTACAGAAAGAAATTGAAAATATCTATCTACCAGTATGCTCTGGATCAGCATGTGGTGTGGACTGATTCTTTAAAAAATACATTTTATTACATGAAATAGTACCAGATTGTATAGTTACTATTGGAGCACATTTTGGTTTTCCTTCTTTACCACATAATTTGAAATATTTTTCTCCTTATTTGAAAAATTATTATGGATTGTCATACAGTCAGCCAAATGGCCAAACTGGATTTGGCATTTTTATTAAACTATTGGGTCGTTCTCATGGACCTGGGATAAGTAGGTGTGGATGTTTGATGGTATTACAAATATCATCACATGATATAAACTATTCCAACTAAAGCTGCCTTTTGCAATTGACTGATAATGAATTTGTCAATGCCAATGGCATTCAAGTGGTGCTTGTTTTGGGATTGCATCAGTGGTGGGGTTCAAATAATTTAACAACCGGTTCTCTGCCCTAATGACCAGCTGGGTAGGCATGGCTAGGTGGTCATGTGACTGGGTGGGTGTGGCCAACTCAACATCACTCATGTCAAGGGGTGCTTCTCCTCGCCTGGCCTCTTGTGACCATGGAGATGCTACAATGGTTGTAAGGGTGAAAAACAGTCATGTCACTTTTTTCAGTGCCATTGTAATTTTGAATGGTCACTAAATGAACTTTTGTAAGTCAAGGATTACCTGTACAAAAATACCAAACCTTCTTTGCTTGCAAAAAGTTGCCCTAAATATCAATCATTAGATTAAAAATACCTGCAAGCAGGAGTTCCAAATCAGGCAAGGTGCCAGAGCACTTTGAGAAATTAAAATAATTAAAATGCAGTGATAACTATCAGCAGCCAACTCTTGCTCATAAAGTGAAACCCTTTAGCAGAGAAGTCATTTAAGCTTTCCAGAAAGAGCACACCCAGGAAAAGCAATCCTTAGATCCATTTGCACCACTTAAAGACATCAGCTGGTCTCACTCACCTCACAAGATATCCTAAGGAAATAATCCAGATTTAAGGAAAGATCACATGCCCCCCCCCCCCAGAAAGGCAGAAAAAAATCAGTGCCAAGCTTGCATCCTGTCTCTTGGAAGTACACCTCAAAAGGACAGTGCCAGATACCACTAAAGCAGTGAAGGAAGATCCCCTCCCCAGATAGAAAAAGAAACCATGAGGCAAGAAAAAAATCAAACACAATACAAACAATTAAATCACAACAGTAGCCGTTGCTTGTTAAACCAATTACCAAACCAAATAGGTACAGGAACTAGCCAGATTTCACAACCCAGTTCCTTTTCAGGAACAGACATTAATCTTTTTCCTTCCAAACAAAGCTGAATAGGGAAAATTATCCCATCAATAAACAGGATTAAATGCCACCAAGCACAGAATTAAACTTCACCAAAACCCAGTTTTAGACCAAAACTCAGAAAGAGTATGTAAACTCACGTTTGAATATCAATCTTTCTAGCTAGCCAAGAAGCCTTGCTGAATGTCACTCATCTTGTTTCCTTGTCATTAAAAGCTTCTTTCTGGCAACTCTGCTTCATTATTCAATTATTTCTTTAAAGTGCTGATCATTGCATCCTGGCTGGAAAAACTCCAACAGGGGAGTATTTCCTCCCAACAGCTGTGTAAAAATCTTAAAACAACCCTTCCCCTTTAAGAAAGTCAAGCCCCAGCACAGTACCAGCAAAGAAAAGAAAAAACTCAGGCGACAGGAAGTCTAGGCGTACTAGCAAGAATGTAATAAGAGTTAATGGAGAGGCAGTTTCTCTAAGCAGTGCAATAAAGATTAAGCTAGAACACCAGAATGTTTCCTGCCTTCTTTACAAGATTAGCCCTGTAAAGTGGAAAAAAAACAAAAGGAGATTTCTTCCAATAACCAGTTTTCCAAACTGCTTAGAAAGTTAGTTCTAGAGAATAGGTGAGAACCGGTAGAATCCCACCTCTAGATTGCACCCAAGGTGCCTATTACTATTGACACCCTTTCTTCTTTTGTTTTAGTCATTCTGTTTCTATTTGCAGGATTTTGTATATTGCAATCCTCTAGAGTTACTTCTTTTCTCTTCTGCTGTCTTCAGTACTGCCACGTACCATTTTTCTTTCTTATTGACAATTATTAAGTCTGGGTGTTATTACTAAATTTATTTGCTGCAGTTCTTGCTTTGGGATTGATCGTTGTCAAACCTTTGCTAGGATTCTCATTTAATTTATATTGCAATATTTTTCATTTTATTTACATAACTTTTTTTCTACAATAGTAAGCCTTATCAGAAACTGGATTTGGATGGATTTTCCCTACTTTATCTATAATTTGTCCACAAATTGGATGTTGTTAGAATTCCAAGCAACTTTTGTAACTACTTTGTAACCATAATACTAGTTTTTATCATAGACTTTACGGTATCCACAAACTTCCAAATTTATAATTGTATTCCCTAGAACGTAAAGAAGAAATGAAGTTAGAGTAGTAATTTTTATTTGTGTGTTTATATAAAAGCTTCCTCATTAAGTGTTCTACTTGTTTTGCGGCACCACCCAATGACAATATAATTGTAGATTTGGGACCCTGTCTATGTGTTATTATAGAAATGAATGTAGAGCCTTGCATAATATAAATACAGCATGTGAAACAATGATATATTGATTTTTGTGGCAAGCTTAATATATATGAAAAAGAGCCTTCACATTTTGTAGCTATCCATTGTGATATAGATAAAGACATTTGAAATCTTTAGCAATATTGTATTCATTTTAGGGAGTCATTACTCCAGGGCATTAATAACTGTTTGGTTCTGGATAAATTTTAATAATGTGAGAGAGTAGACTGTTACCTGCTGAATTTTGCTATAAAAAAACCCAATGTAGTCCTTGTTTAGTATTCCCTAATACTAGCTTTGTTGCATTATTAACATTAGGAGTTATCCTAGAAATATTAATATATACCAGTGGTTCCCAAACTTTTTCAGTCCACCGCCCCCTTGGTGCTACAAACTCATCCTCTGGGCCCCCCACCCAGGGGTGGGATTCAAATTTCTTAACAACCGGTTCTGTGGGCGTGGCCTAATTTGTGGGTGTGTCTTGGTGGTCACATGACCAGGCAGGTGTGGCTTGCTGGATGGGTGTGGCTTGGTGGTCACATGACTGGGTGTGCATGCTTTGGCGGTCATGTGACTGGGTTAGCGTGGCCAGGTGGCCATGTGACTGGGAAACCAAATACAAGTGATCCTCTCTTAATGGCCTGTTGCTTAGAAGTGTTGTAATTTATGACTGACCTCCCCAGAGCTACTTGACCTGTTTTTGGACTTTTGACAGCCATGCACACACACACACACGCACTTCTAACCCTGCTGGAGCAGGTGGTTGGATTAGATATCTCATTCACTTTCTCCTCCCTTCCTTTCTTTCTTTCTTTTTTTCTTTCTTTCTCTTTCTGTCCCTCCCTTCCATCCCACCCTCTTTCTTTGTCTACCCCTTTTCTTCCTTTCTCTTCCTTTTGCTCTCCCTTTTTCTTTCTCTTTTCTCTTTCTTTTCTTTCTTGTCTCTTCCTTCTCTCTCTTTCTCTCCCTCCCTCCCTCCCTCCATATATCCCATTCACTTTCTCCTCCCTCCCTCTTTCTTTCTCTCTTTCTTTCTGTTCCTTCTTTCCATCCCCCCTCTTTCCTTGTCTATCCCTTCTCTTCCTTTCTCTCTTCCTTTTTCTTTCTTTCCCTTCTTGTCTATTCCTCTCTCTCTCTCTCTCTTTCTCTCTCTCTATCCCTTCCCTTCCTCCTTCGCTCTCTCCTAAGCTAGGAGACCCACCTGAAACACACACACACACACACACTTCCAACAAAGTAGTTACCTGGCAGTGTCACTCATGACGAGTCTCCCAGAGTCCCAGGGGTCGGACGCAATTGTCTGTTTATGCCCAGTCCCACGTTGCCTGGAAAAGCTGGCAGGCAAGGCTTCTGGGTCCAACAAAGGGGCCATGGGCAGGACTTCCACCCCTCCATCTGTTGGGGAAAGGGCTGGGAACTTCAAGCGAGGCTGCAGCCTCGCCCACCACAGGAAGTGTGGGAGAAGTGAGCTGCAGGAAAGGTGAGCCAGCCAGGGCAGACCTATCACTACTTGACTCCCTGTCAGCCTGCATCTCGTCAGCTGCTGGGGCTCGTGGGTCACGGCTGCTGAGGGGGAGTGTGGGAGGCAACCAGGAAGCACAAGGCTTACGCCGCCTGCATCTCCCCTCTGCCAGCCACCCCTCCAAGCATTTTAGCTGAGTGCGGGCCACCGCTATGCAAGCTCCATGGGTGGAAGATCAGCTCTCATGAGGCTTGACTTGCATCATTCTCACAGCAGTGGCCCACATTCAGCCAAACCTCGCAGGCTGGCAGGTGGCAGAGGGAAGGGGTGGCAGGCAAGGGGGTATGCAGGAGGCATAGCATCATGCTCCCTGGTCACCCCATCCCCACCCTGCCCCTAGCAGGCAAGCCCCAGCAGCTGCAGAGAATCCAGGCGGGACCCAAGCAGCAATGGGTCAACCGTGGCTCGCCTTCCTCTTGGCCACCAGCAAGCCATGCAAGTGGGGTGGGGGGAACTGAATTATGCCCTCCGAGGGGCCCACCTCCAGCACTCCTCTGCCACCTCCCTTGCCTCTTAGTGCCCCCTGCCACCCCCCTAGCGTCTTATCGCCCCCTAAGATATCCCACCGCCCCCCAGAGGGCAGTACCGCCCACTTTGGGAACCACTGATATATACCATCCTTATGCAGGCATTTTGTAGATATTAAAAGTGAGGAGAATAGATGTACATGCAAGGGCTATCCTAATATCGTAGCTTCCACATTGATCCACTGTAATATTGTTAAGCATAATATTATAGTTTAATAATAACTATAGTTAAATATCAATAAAATATTGAACTGATACTGTTCTGAGCCATCTAGAATTTAACCTTAACCTTTAAACAATGCATATATTCTGATGTGTACCACAAATTAGTTTTTGAATTATTGTTGTCATTCATTGTCATATTAAATTCTAACCTGTGTTGAGAAAAATTACTAGAATTTATAACCAGTTTCTAAGTATTTATTTGGTTACAAAACAATCTTTTGACAGAATAGACTTATTCTGAAGAATGTATATTAATTGCAGAGATCCTGAACAAGAATCATGGTTTTTATATGCTTTTGAACAATATGAGTCCTAACTCAAAAAAGTCATTTATGACATAGTAACAGATTTTCTTTGCTTTGCAAATAATTTATATGTCTCATAATTCATTTGTTGAATATAAATGTTCACTGTTCCAGAAAAGATGTGCCCAGGCTGTTCTCTGTTTTAGTGCAGCTCATGAAAGTTTTATTACTTCTTTAAATCAGAAAACAGCAACATCAGAAGCATACTTCAAAGCTAAAATGTTACTAGATAGACATTTTTTTCATATGTGCAATATACAAAGTTATCAATACAAATGCAACCACAAACTTGGACAAAATAATAATACCCTTTTATATATTATATATAAAGTATAATTACATTTAAATATCCCATTAATATTTAAATGATATTTTACAAAATACCAGGTGTTCAGGATTATCTGCTTACATGCATTGTGCCATTCACTCCTATTAATTTAATTTACTGTGTTAATTCATATGGTTAGTAAGTTGACTGCAAATGCAGTAATATCCACATATTAAACTATAATGTTATAATATTGCTACATCCTTTGTAAATATTGTATCAGATCTTTCCGTTAGGGAGTAACTAGGAAAATGAAGTAATTTAGACCAAAGCTGCAATAAGGGTTCAAAAGGAAAAGAATCAAAGCTATAAATTATATCCCAAACTATGTTTGGATATATTAAATGAAGTATTTTCAGTAAGAGATCAGGATTAGGCCAACCACAGACTAACACTTTGTCTCTTTCTTGCATGTCCAGGAGATCATATTTTAATTAATTTGAGATTAGCATTAAGTACAAATTCTAAACTATAGTTACTCATAATTATTGATAGTAAAACAAATCAGTCTGATAAGCACGGTTTGAAGTTATTTGCTCCAATAAATGCAGCTAATATTTTAATATATGTTTTAAGTTTGAGGCTTAATTTAGAAAAAAAAGGATGGAAAAGATTTAGGTCTGTCTTTTTATTTTATTTAGGCAGATATTTTCCTTCATTAAAATAATATTAATAGCAATAGCACTTAGACTTATATACCTCTTTATAGTGCTTTACAGCCCTCTCTAAGCAGTTTACAGAGTCAGCCTATTGCCGCCAACAATTTGGGTCCTCATTTTATCCACCTCAGAAGGATGGAAGGATGAGTCAACCTTGAGTCTGGTGGGATTTGAACTGCCAAATGGTAGGCAACTGGCTGCAACAGAAGTAGCTTGCAGTACTGCACTCTAACCACTGCACCACAGAGGCTCCTTAATGATAATACAGTAAAGCAAGTCAATAAATCAATACACAATTGCAAAGATTAAAATTGAAAAAGGAGTTAGAGCTCTTCTTCCTAAAAGTGGGACTGACAAAACGGGGTTTTTTGGAGGTGCAGAGAAATTTATGATAATATTGCTTAGGGTTCTTGTTCTGTCGTGATTAATTCCAGACTGTAAACAATCTAAATGATATCTTTTAATTCAGATGATCATTTTCAATGACTTCATAGTAGGTGTTGAGTAAGCATAACAGTGACTGAAAGGAACCTGTAGAACCCACAACTCAGGTACTATGAAGTTAAGGTATATACGTGAGTGGAAGAATGACAGTACTGTGCTCCAGATCCCCAGTCACAGATTTCCAATCTCTCAAAATCAGAACTGAGCCCATAACAGGAATAGTCCTAATAATTATTGAAACTGCACAGTAAGTAGCCTCTAAATTTCTTTTCTGAGTATTAGTGCTTAGCCAGTATTTATTAAAATCAATTGGATCCAGAGCTTTCTTTTAGAAGTGGACTTGCTGTTGCTTTCTTTAAAGCATTTCATACCTGTCCCTTTTTTATGGGTGCCTTTATCTCTCACTGTTCCTCTCTCATTCAGTTAGATCCAAGCAGCTAAGAAAGAGGGTTTAAAAAGATATGATGTTGCACACAGCTTAAAGCACCTCTCTGTTATGTTCAGAGTTCAAAACCTAAAGTTTATCTCAAAATTGGTTTAAATTGGTCACGGAATACTTAATTCAAATTCATAACAATGAAGGCATCGTGTTTAAAGTCTCAAAACTGTACAAACCCTGCTGAGCTGCACTAAGCCTTCCTTGTTGCCTTTATTGCACCATAGTACAAAAAGAACGTTCAAAATGACTTTTGGTCATCTTTCAACAACAATTCTGCTAGCTGTACATTAGCCATCTCAAGAGCTTTTTGCCAATAGATCCTTCTTTTCTTGTTCTGGGAAAATAGCACTCTTCCAGGAATTACCTAAAAACTCTGTCACTATTTCCAAAGAGGTATGGAGCAAAAAATTAAGACTCTATGGATAATAAAGATATTCAGAGGAATCTATGGTCTGTGATATCCCAAAGAGAAATCCTTCAGCATTGTTCCTGTCATCTGGAAAATATCTCAGGGCATTCAAGAATTCTTCATATTCCATGTTTATGAGGGTGGATTATTATCTCTTAGATCTGTCAGTGGGAGAATAACAAATGGACCGTATTCTAGAAGTTCTATTTCTTATATCAGTAGCAAGTAAATGTTCCATCTAATTTCAATTATTGCCACTAGACAAAGCTCCTAGGTCCATAAAAAGGGGCCTGTGATGTTTTCTAGATATAAATTTTGAACAGAAATTCTCTCCAGGATTTAAGAGAATATATTGCATATATGTACCATATCATTGATAATATTAGAATTATTTATTTATGTAATAATTTATGTCACATCATTCTAGCATCTCTGTCATATCCAGAGGAGATCTAAAAATATAATCTTTAAAATGAGAAAACAGTATAAAATTAAATATTAAACATAAAGAAACAGAAGTCCAGTGAAAAAAATAACTGAACAAATACCATATGAGATATATGTGCCTCAACCAGAAATACCAGAAATCCATGTCGGAAACATACACTATTTGCATTCTGTCTTATTTCTGCAACTGTTGAAGAGTACTTGTGCTCAGTAATGGTCATGTTTATCTTTAATTATCCTTATATTGTATAGCCTCAGGTTTATGAAAATCCTGAACATTTTTTTTAAATGCTTAGCTACTTGTGATTTTTAACAACATCTTTTAAAAAAAAGAAAAGCATGTCTGTTTGATAGAAATAAACAGAAGACTGATTCATTGATACTGACATTATAGGAAATATTCAAGAAGTCATCCTGCAAGAACATTTGGAAAAAGAAGATGAAATTCTAGTTTCTTTGGCTGGGCTGAAGCAGGTATGGAAGAAAAGTAATGTAATTTCAATATTTTACTGTTATATAAATATTAACATTTTTTAAAATATGTTAATATTTTCCTCTTCAGTGAAGAGGAAAACTAAATTTTCCTAGACTATTCATAATGGATCTGTCTTAGTATACCAGATAAATTTTCTCTGAGAACATACCTTGACTGATTGAAATTTCCTCCCATTTTAATTGTTACTTTCCTCATGTTCATTAGCAGTAGGGCACTTTACTTTCATCCCAATGATCCCAAGTTTTCCCCAGGTGCTGTTCAAAGCTGAAATGTTAGGTGCAAAACATGTGAAATTCCAATTAAACTGATTTATTATTATATTATTTACTGTAACCTTACATGGTATAATCAGCATTTTAATGACATCAGAACCAGTTGTGATATTTTATTCTTTTAAATGTATTTGCCTTGCCTCATCATTTTAACTAAAAGATTCATGAGTTTCCTACAGCTTTTACTGAAAAACACTGTTGGTTATTTTGTACATGTTTTGCTCACTTAAGATAGTTGATGATAGGATAGTTCCCTCAAGAGAATCTTTTTAGAATTCATCCAAAGCATGCATTTTTTCCCTTATCTTCAATAGATAAAGGATATTCTGAAAGGCTCCCTCCGTTTCAATCAGAGTCAACTGGAAGCAGAAGAGAATGAACAGATTACAATAGAAGATGATCATTATTGTTCCAGCAATCAGATCAAGAGGGCAGTGGAAAATATAGAAAACCCCTCAGCTCCAAAGCAGTCTGTCCCTCTACTGAAGGAGGTAAAATGCATGCTTTTCAGTGAAATCCTTGAAGAGAATGTATCCATCAAAAAGTGTATTGCTATAGTTCAAAAATAATTTAAAAACTTATAAAGACCCAATCTTTATAAAGACCCAATCTTATGCATTATTACACACAAAAAACGCTCACTGAATTTGTGTGTTTTGTAGTTTTAATACTTAGTATTACCTTTTCATTTTAATTTTAACACATCTGTCTTCTAGGTCAGTGGTGTCAAAATCACGTCGCCATGTTGTCATCACTTGACATATTGTGATTTTTTTCCCCTTTGCTAAACCGGCGGTGGGTCGGCCAGCACGTGACATATCTGGCCTGCGGGCTGCGAGTTTGATACCCCTGTTCTAGGCTAACATTAAGCCTTAGCATTTGTTCCAATACAAGTAGTTCTTGTTTAACCACCATTCATTCAACAACCGATCTAAATGACAATAGTGCTGAAAAGAATTGATAGTTATCGCCAGTCCTTGAAGTTAATAGTTGTTGCAGCACCCTGTGGTCATGTGATCAAAATTTGGAAGTTTGGCAGCATGCCCACACTTAGAACTACAACACATATTTCAACTCCCATAGCCCACCCCAGTCTGTTCCCCATCTCTCCTCTTTTGGCAGCTCTGCATTCTGCAGACATCACCTACTACTAATGTTAACCCTTCTGCTTTGCTGGTAAATCTTATCGTCAGTAAGAAGAATATGGCAAAAATTCGGGTTATATAGAGCCACCTTTAGCATTATAAAATTGCTAAATTTTTATAGGAAATCAGTCATTACAATATTTTAATGTAAAATCAGTAACCTCTAAGCTAAAAGATCTGTGACATTTAATAATATTAGCAACTATAAATTAAAAGTAATACATAAGAACGTATTGACTTATTTATTTTAAAAGAACTTCACAGGAGTCCATGGAAAAGGATATTAGACACCAAAATAGTTCCCCGTTTGTTCACATACTGGGTACTCCTGTTCCTAATGCTATGGCTCCCCATCATTTTAATGACAAATTTAATATAGTCTCACAACTATTTATAAATTGCTACTAGAAATAGTCTTCAACTTTGTGTCAGTTGCCTAGAGGAAATTAGACTGCAATTCAATAAACATAAAAGCCTTATACTGTTCCAGAATATATTAGTTAGTTTGTAATATGGCTTTAGGGAAAAAAAGACAAATAATAAAAAAAATTCTTGGTAAAAATCACATAAAATAGTTTATAGTGGATGAAACAAATAATGAAAAAGATAAAATATTTTAATGTTTTTCTTCATATTTTTAACATGTAATATTTTATATATTTAATTTATATGAATGTAATAAATTATATATTTTATTTAAATAATCACCACTTATTTAAATACATTTATATATTTAAGCAAGCTAAGTTGGCCAATGAAGATATCAGAAACTGTTTTTGTCTTCATTTCTTCTAATGTAATAGCACAAAATTTATTCACTTTCACATGATTACATTGGATCACTCTCTCAATAGAAAAAACATTATTTCTGGTTAGGACCATTTAAAATATCTGCTGATAGTGGGGGTGGAGGAATGAGATAAAATACAGAGTAGGTAAAATATAGAGTGCAGCTCAGGAAGACTTGTGCAGTTATGTCAATCTCTGCATCTGACGATCTGCAGAGCTCTTCTTAAAAAGGAATGTTACTAAATCTCCATCATTTTGAAAGGTAGGATATCAAATCTTTCCATACTGCATTCTGTTAAAGATATATACGGGTATAATAGGGATTGTCAACAAAGATAATAAAAGGATAAAAGTTTCCCTGTTCAGTCATGTCTGATTCTAGGGTACAGTACTCATTTCCATTTTATTGTGGTGAAATTAGTGGAAAGGAAAGGCTTCATCAAGCAATAATAAATAAAAATGATTGACTATTCCAGCATCCTATTGCTCACTCTTCGAATAAGCCTAGCTCCATTGCCAGTGATTTAATCTCTATAGAGCAGAGGTGGGGTTCAAATTTCTTAACAACCAGTTCTGTGAGTGTGGCCTAATTTGTGAGTGTGGCTTGGTGGTCATGTGACGGGGGCATGGCTTACTGACTGGGTGTAGCTAGGTGGTCATATGACTGGGGGCGTGGCTAGGTGGTCATGTGACTGGCAAACCAAATATAAGTGGTCCTCGCTTAATGGCCAATTGTTTAGCAAATGTTCTAATTTATGACTAACCCACCCAGAGTTACTTGACCTGTTTTTGGTATTTTGACAGCCATACACACACACTTATGACCAGTTACAACACCCCACACAGTCTTGTGACTGAGGTTTTCTATGTTTTTTGCCAGTTTCCAACAATTCCTTCTGGCTTCCAATTAAAAATGCCCATTGGGGAAAATGGACTTGTTTAACAACCAGTGTTTGCTTAATGACTACAAAGTTCACTTAATGACCATGGTGTTTGCCTAACCCAGGGGTCTGCAACCTTAAACACTCAAAGAGCCATTTTTCTATTTTCTTTTAAATTGGTATCTCTGTCTCTTTCTTTCTCATCTCTCTCTCTCTCTCTCTCTCATCTCTTTCTCTTTCTTCCTCATCTCTCTTTCTCTTTCTCCCTCTCACTGTTTCTCTCATCTACAACTGCTAAGATTGGAAGCTGTTGCTTTGCACTTTTTTTCACACACATTTGTGTATATGTATCCAATATTCTTTCTTCCTTTCCACTATGTATTCAAAATGGGCAATGATTTTATGTGTGTGTGTGTGTAGCATGTGTATATGTGTGTTATGTATGTGTATGGATATGCATATATATTTCACTTTTAATGTGTACCAGTGTACTTACAGTAAAAAAAATGACAATAAAAGTTATCTTATCCTATCTTCCTTCTTTCCTTCCCAACCCCATTCCTCCCCACACCCTATTTTGTGTTGGCTTCCCAGCCAAGTACTTACCAGGTCTGATCCTGTTTAGCTTTCTAAAATCAGCCCACTGAAATAAATACCAAATTAACTGCCCAATAATTTACCTACCATCACTATCTTGCACCTGATTTCAATGTAATCAGCCAATCTGAAGTATTACTAAATTTTGCTAGGCATCTGCTGCATGTTACTCTCTTCCTTGATAATCTAGTCCAGAGGTCCCCAAACTTGGCAACTTTAAGACTTGTGGACTTCAACTTCCAGAATTCTCCAGCCAGCAAGTTTGGGGACCCCTGATCTAGTTTTAGCTGGGCAAAACAGTCTGGATTCATTGGCAAGAGCAGCTCAGCGCGGAGAAAAGTTATGCATCTCCCCATATTGCTTTCTCTGCGAGCAACCTTGTCCCCTCCTCCTCATTTGTAAAGTGTGCCAAGTTTAAAGGTGCTGCTCACAGTGAGAAAAATATGGGGAGACGTGCAACTTTTCTCTGTACCAAGGGGCCTGCTCTCTCTCTCTCTCGCCTCCACTCTTGGCACGGAAAACAGTCAGTGGGAGCAGCAGTTGAGGCAGTCAGTCACCCGTCCCGAGGCTCATGCTCACCATACCTGCAGGGGGTGGGGGATGCAGCAGCAGCGAGGTGGCAGTGGCGATTCCGGTGGCATCGGGGCTTCCGGGACCATTCCATCCCCCTTCCACCGCCATCCATGCGGCCTCACAAGTGGTGCATTGGGGCTTCCAGACTTTGCTCCCCGCAGCTGCCGTCAGCTGTCCCGGACTCAATCAAGGGTGCCTTGCTGACACGAGCCTCTCCACATGTTCTTTCCTGCTGCTGTTTTTGGGAGAGCAAGAGTTTCCCAAAACAGCGGAAAGCTTCCGAATCCTCCTCCCATCAGAAACGGCTCCTGGGCAAGCAGAGAGAAGTAGGATTCAACCTGCCTTTCTTCTCTGCTTGCCCGGGAGCTGTTTCTAATGGGAGGGGGGACTTGGAAGCTTTCTGCTGTGCTGCAGCAGGTGAGAGAAGCAGCCGCTGACCTGGCTGGATCCTATACGAGCCTCTCCACATGTTCCTCAGCAGAACACAAATGGAGGGACAAGGGACTGGTGGCGGCAGCAAAAGGCAAGTGGGGGGAAGGCGACCAGGGCTTGCAGAGCTTCACTCACCCAGGAAGATCAGTAAAGGCAAGGCCGCAGCGGAAGGCAGGTAGCAATGGCTGGCCTGGCGGGTGCGCAAGAGTAGGCTGCAGGCAGCAGTGTTGTGCATGTGTGATAAGGACTGACGGGCAGGCAGAGAAGCGGGTGGAGAGGGGCGGGGCCAGCCAGAGGCCCAATTTACCGGTTCTCTGACTACCGGGAATGGTAACAACCGGTTCTATAGAACCAGGCCGAACCGGTACAATCTCACCCCTGCTATAGTGTTCTGGTCCAGATATTTTGACAATTTATTCAGTACTCTTTGGGGAATCGTTCCCTTTACACCTTCCCTTTTCTTGGCACTTGGAGGATGCTTGGTGGTCCTTGGTTGGTTTTTTTAATAGATGTTTCATTACCCAAACTCAGTAACATTGCCAGTGCTAGTGAAGAGTAAGGTTTGCTCTCAGTTTATATTCTAGTGGCTTGCCCTATCTGTTGGTGGGGGTGATCTTAGAGATTCTTTGGTTGGATTGTTTACTGTTGGCTTGTTTGGCAGTTCCTTGATTGTTGGTCTGATCTTAATCTTGGAATTTATCTATGCTCACCTGAATACTGATAGCTGGTGATGAGATATTTTGATCTTTTTGTCCGTTTTTGTTGATTGTATCTTTTGCATAGTATGTAGTTATTGTTTTTGTCTATGTGTGTACTGATGACTAATTTGTCAGATGGCAGACTTCTAGAAATTCCCTAGTGTTTTTGGACTTGGCTTGGTCTAGAATAGTCAGTTTCCCAATCAAAATAAGGCTAAGTCTGTCCATATGCTGTGAAATTAGAGTTTTCATCATATCTTCTGGCTGCTAGTTGATGGTCATGAATGCATTCTGCCTGTCATCTGCCTGTTTGTTCTCCATAGGGCTGATGCACTCATTACACTGTATGCTGCAGATGACTCCTCTTTATTCTTGGGGTTACTTAGGATATTTTGATGGACTTTATTTAGCTTGTGTGCTATGCTGATTCTGTGTGGTTGTGGTAGTCTGTGGGTGCTTTCTGAGATGTTCTTGAACTATGACAGTTTTTAGGGTTTGTATTGTGCTGTCTTAAGTTGAATGGTCAGGAACTCTTTGATAAAGTTGCGTGGATATCCAATTTGTTGGAATATGTCCAGGGGTGGGATTCAAATTTCTTAACAACTGGTTCTGTGGGTGTGGCCTAATTTGTGGGTGTGGCCTGGTGGTCATGTGACTGGGTGGACATGGCTTGTATGTAAATATTGTAAATATTTAAGAAATATTGAGGTTTTTATAAAAAAGAGCAACTTTTACCCAAAATCAGGCAAAGCAGGCAGGCAGATTGAGTTGCTCGCAGAATCACAGAGTCACTCACAGATCTAACTTTCTGCAATCTGCTACCTGCATTGAAAAATAGAATCTTCAGTCCTAAGAAAGGTTCAACTCTGTTCTCAGGCCACTTCTCTCCCCCACCCCAACCTCTTGAATACCACCCCTGACTGGGCCTCAGGGAAGCTTAAATAAATAAAGCTTAAATAAATAAATAAATAAGCTTCCCGGGCAAAGGCAAAGGAGTACAACAGTGATTTAGATTAGCTAGAAAGCAAGAAATCCAACAATTTCCTGCTTTCTAGCTAATCTAAATCACCTGGCACAACTGAGAGTCAGAACAGCTAATTGTTGGGGGGGAAGGAAAAATAGCAACTTACCAAAAATTAGATGAAGGCACAACGCAGGCAAGTTGGAGGGCGCGTATGCCAGGTAAGGCATGACTGGGCAGGAAGGGGCAGGCAGGGAGGGGTGGAGCCAGCTAGGGGCATGATTTGCCGGTTCTCCAAACTGCACAGAATTGAATTCTATAGAACTGGTCTGACCAGGTAGAATCTCACCCCTGAATATGTTGTATAGATGTTCTGATTTCTTTCTGTTGATCAGGATTGCTAGGATGAGTTTGTGTCTCTCCAAATAAAGTTCTTAGGCAGCTTCATTTGTGGGAGGTTGGGTTGTTCCTTTGATAGTAGAGTTGGTGTGGATGGTTATTCTGTACACTTGTGTTTCTTGTTAGTCTTTGTGGTCTCTGCTGATCAGGATGTCCAAGAGGGGCAGTGAGATGTTGTTTTCTCCTTCTCTGGTAAAGTGGATTCTTTTGAAGAAGTTGATGATCCTATGGATATTCTCTAATTGATCCTTTTATATTAAAATGAAAATGTAATCTACATCTGATCCATATTTTAGGTTGTATTTGTAGAAGTGCAGTGGCTTTTAGATGTTGCATTACAACCTCTGCTATAAGTCCTGAAACCAGTCATGCCATAGGTGTATCTTTAATTCATTGGTAAAGTGTGTAGTTTGAAAGTACATAGTTTCAAATTGAAAGTATGCAGTTAGGCAAAGGTTTATAAGACCCATAATCCTGGATGTTTCAGTGTATTTGGTTCAGTCAAGTGTGCTGGGGAGCAATGTGGTCATAGATTTGGCTAATTCCAGACCTATAGACATAAAAAGGCTGTGACATCTACCACAGTGCTTAAACAGTGTTAACAGGATAAAAATTATTTCTGGCTAGGATTATTTAGATGATGGACCATTGAAATGAAAAATGGTTACACAAAATAAAACTGATAAAAACGTATTTTGCCAAAGCACAGCAAGTTTCATCTAAAGTTACTCTGAAGTAAACTCTGAAGTAAGGACCTTGGGATAAATACTGGTACACTGTAGGAACCTTTAAATAATTCCATTAAAAATTGGGAAAACATTGGTCCATAAATAGCCTTCACTATCTGTATAAACAATGTATGGAAAATAGAAAGAGTTAATTCAGAAAAAACAAATATTATCCAACACTTATTGTATAATGAAGACCTGTGAGACAGTTTCTATTAGAATATAGCCATTAAAAATAATTTGTTCCAAACTAACACAAACAAAAGAAAAAGATATACTGGAATATATGGTAAAAATACCATTTTCTATTCCACAATACTAAAAAATTAATTTGTCAATATTGTAAAGCAAACCTATTGTAAAATAAATGGACAAGCAAATAGAAGCAGGGATGTCCATTGTCACCATCCCAAACAAAAAATGAGCATGATGCCCCAATTGCAAATCTTTCAATGAACCCTGAAGATGCAGTGATAAGGAAAATTGAATTAATTCAGTGCCTGCTAGAATTTAAACTTCCAGATGGGAAATTTCCTATGGAAAATTCCTGATTCATCTGCATAAACAGAGGGATCACATGAAGTGTTAATACCACTTCATTTTGGTCAGGCCACACTTTGAATACTGCATTCAATTTTGGTTACCATGATGTAAAAAAGATGTTGATACTCTAGAAAGAGTGCAGAAAAGAGCAATAAAGATGATTAGGGGACTGTGGGCTAAAACATATGAAGAACGGTTGCAGGAACTGGGTATGATTCTAGTCTAATGAAAAGAAGGACTAGGGGAGGCATGATAGCAGTGTTCCTATATCTCAGGGGCTGCCACAAAGAAGAGGGAGTCAAGCTATTCTCCAAAGCACCTGAGGGCAGGACAAGATGCAATGGGGGGAAACTAATCAAGGAGAGAAGCAACTTAGAACTAAGGAGAAATTTCCTCACAGTTAGAACAATTAATCAGTGGAATAACTTGCCTTCAGAAGTTGTGAATGCTCCCAACACTGGAAGTTTTTTTTTAAATGTTGGATAACCATTTGTCTGAAGTGGTATAGGGTTTCCTATCTAGGCAGTGGACTAGAAGCCCTTCAAGCTCCCTTCCAACTCTGTTATTCTATTCTATCTTGCTGACATTTTTTTTCCTTCAGAGGATGAAGAAAAGATAATCATATATGCTTGATCAGTTACTAATCAGTAGAAACTTAGCTAAAGAAGAAAGAATTATGAAAAACGTCAGTTCTTGGTTTTATAGTTAAATATGTATTTAAGGGAATTTTAGTTTAAATACTTAAGTGGTAAGCAGAAATGTCTAGTTATTTGTCTTTTTTTTTCTCTGATGATGAATTATGGAGCCAGTTGAAAAAGATGGAGAAAGCAGCAGACATTGTCAGAGGAGAAAACTAATTTGAGATGAAGCAGTTAGAATATAAGAAATCTTTCATATTTTTTAAGACAGAAGGGCCAGTTTGGCTTGGATGGGAGAGTACTCTCAGAATGTCCATCCTGAATATCCTTGTAGTATTACTTATTATCATTCGTACCTTCTCCTTGTTTTCTTTATAGGAAAGGGCTATATCAGAAAGCACTCCAATTATATCTCATTTTCATACAGCGGTACATGTTAACATTGGATGATAGTTGTACATTCAGTACAAAAGTGTTAGGCAGTTATGCAAAAATGCTATAATTTTAAGAAAGCTTTAGAAATAGAAGTGTTCATAGTTTATTTTTCTCAATTAACAAAAATGGAAAGTAAAGAAACAGAAGACAAATCCAGATCAAATCAATATTTGTGTGACCACCCTTTGCCTTCAAAACAGCATCAATTCTTACACTTCCAAGGTTGCAACACAGTCATTAACTGAAACAGAAATAGCTGTGTAGGAGGCTTAAAATTGGGTGAGAAACAGCCAAATTCTGCTACTAGGTTGAAGTTGAGATTGAGGTTGTGGAAAACAGTTCGATGTCACAGGTCATACACCTTGGCAAAACTGAGCACAGAAACAAGACAAAAGGTAGATATACTGCAGGCAAAGATTTCAAAGCAGGCTGGGATTTCAAGATGTGTTGTTCAAAGTCTTTTGAAGAAGCACAAAGACAGGCAAAGTTGAGGACCGTAGACGCAATGGTCGGCCAAGGAAATTTAATACACAGATGAAAGACATATCATGCTTACTTCCCTTTCACAACAGAAGATGTCCAGAGCCATCAGCACAGAACTAGCAGAAACCACTGGGACCCAGGTACATCCATCTACAGTCTAGAGATATCTGCCCAGAAGTGGTCTTCATTGAATAATTGAGGCTAAAAAGTCATACTTCTGATGTGGAAACAATACTAAGTGACTTAACTATGCACGAAAACATAGGAACTGGGATGCAGAAAAATGGCAGCAGGTGCTCTGGAGTGATGAGTCAAAATTCAACATATTTGGCTGTAGCAGGAGTCAGTCTGTTCATTAAAAGACTGGGGAGCGGTATGATAATGAGTATCTGCCAGCAACAGTGAAGCATAGTGAATGTTCCTTGCAAGTTTGAGGCTACATTTCTACAAATGGATTGGAAATTTGAATTGCCATTGATACGAGTGAGGTGTTTCAACCGATGTGTCACTCCATCTGTCATTAAAGGCATTTTATATCCAAGAAAAAGTGGGATGCATCACATCGAAGAGGACAAGAAATATTTATATATTATTTATTTATTATTTGGTCTTATATGCCGCCCTCTCTCCCCAGGGACTCAGGGCGGCTCACATAAAAACAACCATACAAATTACAAAAGTTAAAAAGGAATTAAACCAAATTCAACCAAATAATCATTAAAACCCACTAACAAACATTTAAAATATTAAAACAACCCCCCCTCAGTCCAGGCTTCATCAATGGTGACATCAATGCAGATACTTATAGGCAGATACTTATCCATCATACCATACTACCAAAGAGGTGTGTAATTGGCTCCAATTTTATTCTAAAGCAGGACAAACCTACAACCAATCTCATGAAGAACTATCTTCAGCGTAAGCAAAAAGTCGTGGAAGTTTGACCCCCACAGAGCACAGATCTCAATATCATGGCATATGTTTGGTATTACATGAAGAAGCATCCTACATCCACAGAAGATCTGTAGTTAGTTCTCCAAGATATTTGGAACAACCTTGAACCTTGCCTTGTTCCTTCAAAATCTGAGTGCAAGAATTGATGCTATTTTGAAGTCAAAGAATGGTCACACCAAATTTTGATTTGGATTTCTCTTCTGTTCATTTACTTTCCATTTTGTTTATTTTGATAAAAATGAACTATTAACACTTCTATTTCTAAAAGCATTCTTAATTTACAGCGTTTTTGCACAACTGTGTAACACTTTTGCACATTATGTATATTTCTATTTTTTTCCTAAATCTATACCACACTCATTCTTGTTCATTTGTTCATTTTTAATATCTATATTTGATTAGATGCCTACTGTGGCATAGATTTTTTTTCAATATTTTATCATACTCTATTAGCATTTTTAATTAGGGGTCCTAATTTTCCCAACATTTTTATTAAAAGTTTTGCATTTTGTATATAAAAAATAAAACATTTAAAAATTTCTTTATACAAATGAAGTCACACAACTTTTATAGTTGCTTGGGGTTAATATAACGGATATATTAATATATTTTATCTTTATGGAAAAAGGAGAAATGTTAGAGCTTATATGTAAAATATGGTGCTCAGTCTAGAGAATATACTCATCTTTTTCTGCCATAATTTATTTCTAACTTTTCATCATAACTATATGACATCAGTGCATCAGCATTTTATTGCAAAAACAATTTGGGCACGATAAAATGATTGCTTTATTAACTTGTAGGAAAACAGAAATTAGTTTGTAGTTGGTTTGTAGCCCTCTTCCCACAAAGGGCTCAGCTTTGTGCTGGAATCAGTTAAATGAAAATTCCTGAGGAACATGCTGCATGCCTTCCTCTAGGGGCCAAGGCCATTTCACAAACTACATTTTGACTGTCTTTTGGCTGCCAGAAAGAGTCTCTGCCAGTTGAAATACTGGCTGAAACAAATTATGGTGGCTAAGGAGGGTGGACGGGGTTCTTAAACTAGCTTATCGTGTCTGATTATGTTTCCCTAAGAAATAAAAATAGCTTCTGATTTATTATGAATTCTCCATTTATGGTCTGTTTATGTTGGGATTAGAAAGAGGCATGGAAAAAGCATTTAATTCAGAGCTGCAAATTAACTAAAGATTGAGGTGCAAAGATTGTTGTTTTATTTTTACGACAAAAAAAATCAGTCATGGGAGAGGTGGGTGGTAAAAAAATGGTTGGCTTCTCTTAGGTATACCAAAGAATAACACCTACTGTAGACAATAATCTTATCCATGCCATTTGCAATTTATTTACTATTAAAGATTTGTTTTTATTTAATGCTTAGTTTGTTTCTTCTGCAATAAATTGCTGTTTGTTTGTCTTGTTTCCCCTTGCTCCCATTTTGTTTGCTCCCAATTTGCTCCCAAAAAAGTGGGGGGGAGTAAAAAGAAATTGCTTCTGATCTTTTTGACAGAAGTTATAAATGCTCTTATATTACACCCTCTTTTTCTAAGGTTAAGTTCTAATTTCCTTCTTTTATAACTTGCCCTTTCTAATCTTCAAATGCAAAAGTCACAAATTCATTTTTCTGTTTTCAGCAAAAAAGAGTCTTATGGGGTTTCCATTCACTGATATTATAGTGGTCAATCTTTTTCAAATCAAACAAGTTAATATTTGCCATCTCTGCTGATTCAGTCATCTTCACTGACCATTCTCCCATTGTGGATATTTCATAAGTTTTTCCACTTTTCTGTACATAGAAGGCTTGCCACAGTAATCATACATAAAAATAATCTTCTATGGTTCTTCTTTAATTATTAATTAACTCCGTGGTGGGATTCAACTAATTTAACAACTGGTTCTTCCTAATGACTAGGTGGGTGTGGCTGGAGGGTAATGTGACTGAGTGGGCATGGCCAACTTGATGTCACTCATGGCAAGATGGGGTGGTGCAGGCAGGCCGAAGCAGTGGTGGTGATGGCCAGAGCCTTAGACTTTGTGCAGCAACAGCAACGATGATTCTCTGACACCTCATCTCTTGCTGAGTCTCGCTGCCCAACAGTTGGGTTTTTTTAAAAGATTTTTGCAGCAGGAAACGACGGGCAGCTACTTCTGGCATTTATTTGTGCATCTGGGCATGATTCTGCCCCAAGACACTGCCCTGCCACTGCTGCCTCTTTGCCGGTGTGAACGACTTGCAGCCTCTGCCTCTGATGACATAAGGCAGCAGCATCTTGGTTCGGGCTGGCAAAGAGGCAGTGGCTGCAGGCCGCTTGCACCACAAAGAGGCAGTGGCTGCAGGTCGTTCACACTGGCAAAGAGACAGCAGATGCAGGCCATTCACACCAGCAAAGAGGCGAAGGAAGGCTCACCAATCAGGCAGGTAGCTGGGCAGCAGAGTATGGCAAAGGAAGGCTCGGCAGGGAGCTGGGCCACGGGGACATGGTCAAGGCAAGCGAGCTAGCAAGCAAGGGAGCCAGAAAGCAGCAGCTGCTATGCCGCGGACAAGGCAGGCAAGGCGAAATAAGTGATGGGGAGGGGAGGGGTGAGCGGGGCCAGCCAATGGTGCAATTAGCCAGTTCTCTGAACTGCGCAAAAATTTAACAATTGCTTCACTTGAACTGGTCCGAATCCCACCTCTGCATTAACCCCATCAAGAAAAATTCTAATTTGATTGAATATTGATCTTTAAAATTCTGTTGTAGTATTTCAATCCAGAAATTACGTCTTTTCAGGTGTGATAAAATTATCTTTCATGTTGTCCATATTTACCACATAAATATCAAGTGTCTTTATACATTCTAGACAATTTTTCTGGGATCATATGCCCAATAGTACCTCATTTTATAAGAATTCTCTTTTAAGTTGTAGTATACATTTTTATCCTTTTAACCACATATTTTTCTACAATCAGTAAGATCTTCCATTTGAAATTTCAGTAAAATTTTATACAGTTTATCAGTTTGCAAATAGTTTAATTTCCATCTTTTACTGCTCAATTCCAAATGTTTTATTATCTATCTTAAATCTCTCTTATCTATGCATTAAAAAAACCATTTAAAACTAAATCTCTCTGTAAAGTAGCTCTTTTCATTTAATCTTATATTCTCTATTAAAAATTAAAATTTTAGAATTTTTAATTAGAAACTATTAAAAAATTAAGATGGCAATCAAATTTGATCAAATAATAAAATTTTGTTAAAAATTAATTGAGAAAAGAAAAACAAGGGCTGCAATAACACCAACCAAGCTCACAACTGTATGCTTTCTGGGTTCCCCACATACAAGGCCACAGAGCCATGTTTTAACCCATCCCACTTCTGGAAAAAGAATATTCCATAGGAGGGGGGCATTGGCAGAAAACCCTGTATTCCTAGATCCAAGCAATCAGAGTCCATTAACTGGTGGAGTCTGCAGCATGCCTGAGTTGATGGGATGCAGTATGGACAACATGCCTGCAGAGTAAGGAAGTAAGAAATGAATGAAAGTAAGAAAAATGGATATACTGTGTCTCTGAAACTAAGGGCCTTGGAAATATGTACTGGATCTGAATAAAGGTGGTCTGATCTTGTAGAATAACATTGATAAATATATGTATTTAAATGAGTATATAGATTTGATTATGAATGAAATAGATACATGGAAGAAATGCTTAGTAAATGATTGTTGTTGTTTTTTTTTAATTACATTTATATGCCGCCCTTCTCCGAAGACTCAGGGCGGCTTACAATTTTTGGAGCACAACCCAATGTGCTCAGCAATAGCCTTCATTCCATTGTATATGCCTGCTTATTACTAAGCGGCATTTTTACAAGGTCAGCTAATTGCCCCCAACAATCTTGGGTCCTCAATTTACCTACCCGGAGAGGATGGAAGGCTGAGTCAACCTTGAGCCTGGTGGGATTCGAGCCTACAATAATTGTAGGCATCTGGATCTTAAGAGCAGGCATTTAACAGCCTGAGCTACCAAGGCTCTTGTTCAGGGAATAGGAGCTAAGATAAGGACATTTGATGTGACTTTTATCATTTAACATATTCCATTTATAAGGAATGTTTACAGCAATGATAGAAATGTGTACTGGTTGAATGATTTGTAGAGAATAACAGATTTGGGGATACCGTGAGAATGGAGGTATATAATAATGACAGGAAAAATAAGGAAGTGAAATCAACTTACAGAAACAGTGCAAGAAAATTAGAACAGGTAGAGATAGCCCTCGATTTATTACCCTAGTTGGGACAAGAATTTCCATTGATAAACAAGGTAGTTGTTAACCTGATTTGTGAACAGGTGAGTTGCACCTGATTTTATGATTTTTTTTGTCATAGTTGTTAATCAAATCACTGCATTTGTTAAGTGATTCATGTAGTTATGAACTGACTTTGCTTGTTGGAAGCAGCCTTGGATGGTCACAAATGATGATCACATGAATTCAGGATATGGCAATTATCATAAATAGATGCCAGTTACCAAGCACCCAAATTTTGATTACATAACGGTGAGGATGCTGTAATGGTCATTAGTGGAAGGACCAATCATAAGTCATTTTTTTCAGTGCCATTGTAACTTTTGGTAAATGAATGGGTGTAAGTCAAGGACTAACTTCACATAAGTTTCCATATCTTCATTATTAACACCATTCTCTTTTTTTCATATTTCCCAAATTTTCATCTTCAACAGTAATTCAATTTTAGACTTTGAATTCTTATTCCAACTATCCAGCAGTTAATCAAATTAATATGGATTTGTTTTAATTTCCTTCTATCTCTCCTTCATTATATGTGATATGTATTGCTGATTTTTTTCATGCCATGATAGAAATGTAATTATTTTATACAATAGTTATACACTTATGAAGCCTGGTGCCCTGATGTTTAAGATATTGCTTGAACATGCATGGTTTACTATATTTGATATTATTGAGTTTTATTTCTCAAACAGAAATTCATCAAGAAAAGTATTCTGAAGAACCATATTGCATTAGGTTTAAGGTTGTTAATTTTCAAAACTCCTGGAAATATAATTGTCATTTTCTATTTATTTGGGAGCAGTAGCAGATGGAAGAAAACATGCTTCGTGTCACTATAAGATTTTTTTAAACAGAAACTGGCAGAGAAAGAATAGAGATAAACTCTGGAAATACTAGCATCAGAAAAGGCTAGGGTTACCAAAGATACTGTAGAAATCTTTGTCTGTGAAAATAAGTTGAGAAAACAAGTGTATATATCAAGTTTTACATTTTAAACCTGCATTGAAGCTATTTCAGAACGTTTAGTACTCATCATTAAACCTATTGTTTTTGATATTGTAAATCACTGAGAATCACCTCATAGTGACATTTTCCATGCATAAAGATACTTGCCATACAAGAAGACAAAATGGACTCAAAAGAAATGCAGAAATATTGGGGAATTCGGAAGCTTAGGAAATTTTCTAAGTTCTATGCATGTTTCTATTAAGAAAAGGAACATCTCTACTTGATAAACCAACTCATCCTTTATGATCTATAGGAGAGGCGCTGCTTAAAGAGTTTCCACCTAGGACCCCCTTTATATGTACCTTTTTTGGCATGTAACTTTATGCGGGAGCAATGGTGGAGGCATCACCAACCACAGCTGTAGAGGTATGTGTCAGCTGTGATTATGGCTGCTGTAGGTGCAACCTAAAGAAATGACCGATTAAGCTTTATGGTTTAACTATTTTTTTCTCTTTCACAGGCTACTGATCATCCAAGTAGAAGTCCTGTCAAAAGATACAGTGATGATTACATCCTAGTTTCTAAAAAGGAAGGAAAAGTTGTGTCTGCCTCTGAACAAGAACAGATTCTGCCAGTTTCCCAGGATATGAACATAAAGAGTGAGGCCCCATGTCACACTTCTTTAGCCTTCACTGATCCACTGCTGGGATCTATGTCTGCCTCTTCAAGTAATCTCAGTTCTAGTCCTGATGATAGCAGCAGCAACAACAGCAAGGATTCTGATTTTACAATTGTTAGCCCTCTTGAAATGTAAGAAAGTTATTCAAGAAGGTAGCAACTCCTGTGCCTCAAGACTTGGTCTGTTGGGATTCCATGTTTATAAGGCTAAACATATCAGTGCATAGATACTATCAAGGCAACCCATGTTAACCAAAAACTAAAAACAGCAAACGTGTAATGATGGCCTTTAAAATACACACATGAAATATCAAGATGTAATACATGAGTCCAGATACTTGTTGGCTTACTCCTATTAACAGATTTTTGAAACCTTGAATTAGTAAGTTTATATTCCTTCATCATATAAAATAAAATGCATTGCATAATATCATGAATTTACTGGAAAGTACTTGCTCAAATATAGGGAAACAAATGAATATAAAAATAATTTCAGAACCTGTTAGATCATATATACTATGAGATATTCCTGTCATCAGACAAGAGGAATAAACATTTCAAGTTATATCCCACTACTTGTCTGATGCTACCTCCTAAATCATTTTCTGAAGAAGAAAACAGCCATAATCACTTTAGAGATGGTGCCAAACCAATAGCTACTATTCATGCAAATATTCATACTTACAAGGTAATACAAATAATACAAATTCAATGCCTTGAAACAGTTGGGGTTATAGCTCTACCAGTCCTGAACATCTGGGGTGTATTTTTACAATTGTTTCAAGACTTCTGCCATCCTGTTTTGCCTAGGAACAAAATTTATTGAGAATCTTAATGCTGCGGTATTCCTTAAGCATTTAGAAAAGTCATTTTTAAATGTTAAAGTAGGGGATCTATCTTTTTTGCACTAACAACAGCAAAACTTCTAAGTGTTTAAATCTTCATGCTGTCTGTGATTCACTCAAAGGCAGATTTCTCTGTCAGCACTGTAGAGAGCTAAAATATTTCTGGACCCCATTCATTCTATTATCCTGACAATCTCAAAACAACATTCATAGGTTAGTGTCCAGTTTTGGGAGGAGATAGTTTTTGGGGTTTTTAGTAAATAATGCAAGAAATAGTTACAGACATCAATTTTATTAAATTTTATTTTATGAAACAGCCCAAAGTCTAGACTTTATTGAGGCACTCTGATTTCTAATTGGATTCTCTTTTCTCATGCAGCCATTGCTAATTCCACACTTGCTAACTTTCCCAGAGAGGAGAAAAATAATGTATCAAGGTTAATTGGTCAGAATTGTGGCCTTATGCTGTTTTTTCTTCCTGGTATGTGGTATTCATTCCAAGCAAATTGCATTTTCAAAACTGTTTGGTTGCTTGCAAGTTGAATGCTATTTAACTACATAGAGAAATGGGTCCTGAAACCAATATATCTTTTTGATATTCCATCAAACTGGAATGCAAGTTTTCTCAAGATCTAGTTAAGAAGAGAGACATTTGTTCAGTGAATTAGCCTCCAAAAACTATTTTTCTACTGTAATAGGTAATCAACAGTTCTTAGATAGAAAACTCCCATAGCCACAGAAAAGCAACCATTTAAAAAATTGCTTTACTGAAAAGGTTAGATATATTCTCTCTTGAACCCTTGGAACTAATGATGACAACAATGTCTAGTATAACATTATCATTTTTCCCTCTGGTTAGTAATATTCTCAGAGCTTCATTCTTAAACAAAACACTCCCAGTATGTTTTATTTCTATTGGCCACTCAAGACTGTAGCCATAATCATGATGAGTGATAGGGCATGAGAATGTGAACATTGGTGTATAACAACTGTCATTACAATTTCTATGAGCAATTCTTTTCTCTATGAATATGATGTGTGAATCATGATAACCCAAAGTGTAACCTGATCATAAACTACAGAGAATGTGGTTATACAGCATACAGCTCTTTTTGAATATTACACTAGTAACTTTCTAGATCATACAGATGGAATTTGAAATATTGAAAAATCTACCACTTTCTGAACATGTTCTGAGTTTGATGTGGTAAATTTAACTGAATTTACTGTCCTAGAATTCATTTGGTTCTCTCCAAAGTCACTTGGATTTGTTATGCACTGTCCTTTAGCCATAGTTTTGCATCTATGAATTTACTGGCATAAGACTAAAATTATCAAGTAATTGCTATTATATATGGCAATTGTATAATTACATGTTCAAATAACTTGAATGAGTTATAAGAAGATGCTCCTTGTTCTTTTAGAGTTAGATATAATATTGAGAGTTTCTGTAAAGAGCTTCAGAGTATATACTGGTAGAGTTAATGAATAAAGTCATGATACTATTGCTGATTCAAATGAAAAACTTAAAAATGTTCTGGTTATGCAATTTTAAATCTAATACTCTTTTACTTAAACTTTCACAAAATAAATCACCTCAGGATTCAGCCCTATGATCAGTGTAGATTTATTTAATTTCCTTGGTTTTCATGAGGATGATAAAAGAGGATGACATGGCTGGTGATTAATTTGACATGGCTAACCTTACTCCTTTCTGCCTTGAATTTTTCCTTTCTTACCATACATTAAAAGTGCCATTTAAAGTAAACTATTAAATAGTAGAAAATGAAACAGGATAGATGAAAAAATAGGTCACCTTTCATTATGTTTGAAGAAAAGAAAAAACAGTTGGGCAGAGATTTGTTTTGTATGTTTTGTATATGACCCATGGTGGCGCAGTGGTTAGAGTGCAGTACTGCAGTACTGCAAATCTCACCAGGCTCAAGGTTGACTCAGCCTTCCATCCTTCCGAGGTGGGTAAAATGAGGACCCAAATTGTTGGGGGCAATATGCTGACTCTGTAAACCGCTTACAGAGGGCTGTAAAGCACTGTAAAGCGATATATAAATCTAAGTGCTATTGCTTTTGCTATGTTTGTTTAAGTTGTTAAATGTTTGACTCCTTTGCCTATTTCATGGTTCAAATTATTTTTCTTGTCAGAGCAATTTTTGCTGTAATATGTTTGCCTTATTTAGTATATATTTAGTTTTTCAATGTTATGCTTCTGGTTTCATATAATAAATAGCACTTTGCTAACAGAAAGGTAAATAATTCCTTTGGAAAAGTCAATATAGTAATGCCATGTGGTAAAACTTAATGTACCAAATTTCATTTTGCATGACACTAAAAGTGTCAATCAAAAAAGATTAGACCATTATAACACGTTGCTTTCTACCAGGTGTACTGATTCCCAAATTAAAGCACCGATTTATTTTCTCTTTTAAGTGCAATCTGCTTATCTCAACTATTGTTAACAGTAAGCTGACAGGAAAGAATATAAAGGGTTGGTTAGTATTAATTTGTGATGCTCTAAAACATTTTTCAACCTATTAGAAGCTCTTCTGGATTTCTCGCATCTCTACAGTTTCAACTTTTGCATGTCATCTTACATTGCTGAAGAATGTTGAGGATAATTTAGTGACTAGATCTGTTCATTTTTAACTGTGAACGGTTGTATTTTTTCCTCTCTAAGAATGACTGCCTACTTTATTAAAGAAATAATTAACATATACACATCTTGAATTTTGTGCTTTATTTTATAAGCTATTTTATCTCTTACCCATCTTAGGAAAGTAGAATTCTCTTCAATGTTTTAATACATGAAGTGATAGCAATAAATAATGTAAAATATTTTTAAGACACTATACTCTGAGACACGTATTTGGGAATCAACAGTGGATGTAATAATGGAGGAAATTATCTACAAAGAAAGGAAAGATGGAGTTATCTGCTATATTTTTACAAATATTATCTCTTTCTCGTGTACTCATTTTGGTTTTATATCACCGTCTCTTGAAGAAGCTTATTCCTGTCAGATTAATCCAATGCAAATATTAAATATTTGTTGCATGGAGAAAAATTGGAATGTGTGCTAAAATCCTGCTCCTTCAGCTCAATGTCTGTGTTTTATTTTCATGCTTACATTATTTTATGTTGTCACATTATTTTGTGAAGCCCTTCAGTTGTGCAGGATTCTGTAAATGATGTTAAACATAGTTACATCATCACTAACATTTTCAGTTTTACTCACATTTAAGAATTTTTATATGTCTGAAGCACAGTCAAAGGCAAGAGTGAAGCCCAATTGACAAAATAACAACCTTTGTCCCTTTTGTATTTTGAATTGCAATAGATCACTACAACACATGGTCGCACAATGTAATTCTGAAAGTAGCCACTGTATTGGAAGGAGAGAGGGAGGGAAGGAGGGAGGGAGGAAAGAAGGAGAAAGAGGGAAGGACAGGAAAGGAAAGTGGGAAAAGATTAAGAGGAAGTTTCTTCAATTACATGTTTATGAATCCAAACCAATCAGCAAAATGATAGAAAAAAAGCATTCAAACAGAAAGTTAAATAAAATATATAAAACAGCCCCTAACATCATAAACAGATTCATCAAAAAGCTAAATAATTTAAGTTCTCTATATAAAAAGGTAACTTAGTTGTAAAGAAAAAGAAACAGTTCCAAACTTCATCTTTTCGCTCTATAAACCTTTGCCCAGGTCCAGCTGGTTCGCCAGCTGCGCCCATATCTGGACCAGGATGCCCTGCGCACGATTACTCAGGCCCTCGTCTCCCGACTGGACTACTGTAATGCTCTCTACTTAGGACTGCCCTTGCATACCACTCGGAGGCTTCAGCTGGTGCAGAATGCGGCCGTGCGGGTAGTGTTGGGAGTCCCCCGATACTCCCATATTACACCCCTCCTGCGCGACTTGCATTGGCTTCCGGTTGCCCTCCGGGTGAGATTCAAGGTTTTAGTGTTAACATTCAAAGTCCTACACGGCATGGGTCCAGGATATTTACAAGAATGACTCCTCCCAGTTTCAAGCACCAACTGCCCGGTACGGGCGCATAGACAGGGCCTCCTCAGGGTGCTGTCCGCGACTCAATGTCGCTTGGCGGGACTCGGGAGAGCCTACTCTGTGGCCCCCCACTTTATGGAATCTTCTTCCACTGGAGCTCCAGCTTGCTCCTGATCTCCGTACCTTCCGCCACGAGTTAAAAACCTGGCTGTTTTTACAATCTGGGCTATGCTGACTCCTTGGGCTTTGTTGATTTTAATTTTGGGGGTTTTAATGTTAATTCGGCTTAATTTGTTTAATATGGTCTTTTAGGTAATTTATTGTTGTATTTCTTTTAATTTGTGAGCCGCCTGAGTCCTTTGGGAGAGGGGCGCATATAAGTCAATAAATAAATAAATAAATAAATAAATAAATAAATAAATAAATAAATAAACCAAATCCAAAATCCAAATCAATTTTCTATAAAATGTCCTGAAATATTGAAAATCTCCAAGAAGAAATATACTTCATAACTGAAAAAAGCCTCTCTTAAATTCAAAAATGAAAAGTAAATGAAAAGATGCTTTAGAAATGAGGTCAGTTCCAGTGTATATTCTTTGGGCTATGCCACAGCATTGAACGGGCATCCACTCACCAACCAATTGCAAAAGGTCCCTTTTCATGCTCCCACAAACACCACTTGTCCCTAAACAAAAGGGTTAATTTCCAGAATCTCCTTAACTCCAGAAGTTCTTCCAACTGCAAGATCCCTGCCCAAGCCTCAAAATTAGCTGGGTGGTGGCTACTGTGAAAGAGGAAGCAGTTCAACTGCCATCCTCACCCACCAGAAGTTACCAGTTCTGTGGAATCCAACACAGAACCCTAAACCAATAATCAACTCTCACTACAGTATTTATTGTTAATAATGTGCACTGAAGAAATTCTCTCCAAAAAATAGTGGGAGGAGCTTCTACAGACAAAACTATGCAGTCATATTTATATATTTCAGAAAAGAAGAAACTGATCTAGACTACATATGCATAAATAAAATTGGTGTAAGTTTATACAAATTTATAATTACCAAATCTCAAATTACTTCCCCACCCTTCTGTTACAATCTTCAAGAAACGATCTATTGTCTTAATAAAAGACCATAGAAATTGCCATAGAAATTTTGATGACTTACTAAAAACCAGGCATTTCATGGTTGCCTTTTTAATCTGTCAATAGCATATATAACTTTGGTTTCTATTGTGCTAATATGCTCCAATCCTTTAAAAATTGTTTCCTTTATGAATTATGAGATTGTCTTTCCAGATATAACAGTACAGAATCCAATGCCCTTTACACATGTGTCACAAATCAGTTGAAGACATAAAGAACTGCGAAATAAAATATTTAGGATTGTCCATGTTCCAATCCTTACTTTGAACCAGAGCCCAACGTTAAAAAAAATCTCTTGGTTTAAAATTTGCCTCTTAAATACAATGTGGTTGAGTAAAAGTTGGTGTAGTTTATAGACCTGTGTTTGTACAGCTGTGTGAAAAAGTCCTGCAAGCTTTCAGTTTTAAGCTGTATTTACATGTTTAATTAACTTTTCACTCATAGAAACCACACAAAATTAGTACTTTGATGAAAATTTCTGCAGTTGGATTGAGATGCATAATTTTTATTAATATAACCCAAGTCTTTTTAAGGTTCTGAGTGAGTTTATATGCTAAAACAAACACAACTTGCATTTTCGGGAATGTTAGGATTGAAAGTAGCCAATCAGCAGTGAGTTTTGGCTGACCAATCAAAATGCATAGAGGCTAAATCTATGAGCCAATCAATGTTGTCATACTCTCTGACTATAAATAGGCATGAAAAGCATCGAGAAATTTAATTTAGCTCTGGCTGCAAGCAAGGATGAAGGCCTTTGCTTTCACCAGTACTGAGCAGCGGCATTGCATCATTGTGCTTCATGAAGAGGGTTACTCCTGTACAGAAATAGCCAAGAGAGTGAAATGCCATCGCACCACAGTGAGCAGAGTGGCTGAAAAATACCAAATAATTGGTTCAGTTGGTGACAGGCTCCGCTCTGGAAGACCAAGGAAGTCAACAAAACGGCAAGATTGGGCTCCGCAACACATTTCGATGGCTGACAGAAAGCTCATCTCACCTCAGATTACAAGAATTTGGGGTGAAACATGATGTAAAAGTGTGCACAAGCACAGTGCATCACAGACTGCTTGCCAGAGGGCTCGAAGGCTGTAGGGCTCGAAGTAAACCTTTGCTCACAGACGCTCACCGCTCTCATCAACATGCATGGGCCAAGAAGTATGCCAAGTGGACCAACGAACAGTGGGCCAAGGTCATCTTCAGTGACGAGAGCAATTTCTTTTTTTTCCCCAAATTTTTTTTTTACACATCTCTTCATGTGAGCAATGTGATTCCAGATTACAATATTTATACATAGTCATAGTTACACTTTCAACTTTCTTAATATCACTTGAAAAAGGCGGTGGTGAAACCCTTCCTGAAGAAGCCTGCTCTGGACCCAGTCATTTTAAACAACTTCTGTCCAGTCTCCAACCTTCACTTCTTGGCGAAGGTTGTTGAGACCGTGGTGGCTCAGCAGTTTCCGCTCTTCCTGGAGGAAGCGGACTATCTAGATCCGTATCAATCGGGCCTCAGGCCTGGGATCAGCACGGAGACAGCATTGGTCGCACTGGTGGATGATCTCTGGAGGGCACGGGACAGGGGTTTTTCCTCTGTCCTGGTCCTATTAGATCTCTCAGCGGCTTTTGATACCATTGACCATGGTATCCTATTGTGGCGCCTCGGAGGGTTGGGAGTGGGAGGCACTGTTCTGCAGTGGTTCTACCTTTCGGGGCGTTCGCAATCAGTGTTGGCAAGGGGGCAGAGGTCAATCCCGAGGGCACTCACTTGTGGGGTCCCTCAGGGTCGCCTCCTCACCCTCTTGTTCAACATCTATATGAAGCCGCTGGGTGAGATCATCCGTGGTTTTGGGGTGAGGTATCATCAGCATACTGTTGTATATCTCCACCCCAAACCAAATCAGTGATGCCCTCTCCATGATGTCCCATTGCCTGAATGCGGTACGGACATGGATGGGCAGGAACAAGCTACAGCTCAACTTGGCCAAGACCGAGTGGCTGTGCATACAGGCATCTCGGACCAGTCAACAGATTCCACCTTTGGTCATAGGGGGAGAAGTGTTGCCCCCTGTGGACAGGGCACGAAACCTGAGAGTCCTCCTGGATTCACGGCTCAGTTTGAAGGAGCAGGTGGGGACCGTGGCCAGGGGGGCTTTTGCCCAGGTTCAACTGGTTTGCCAGTTACACCCATACCTGGACTGAGATGTCCTTCACATGGTCACTCATGCACTTGTTGCGTCCCAACTCGACTACTGTAATGCTCCCTATTTAAGACTGCCCTTGCATACCATCCGAAAGTTTCAGCTGGTGCAGAATGTGGCCGTGCGGGTTGTGATGGGAGTCTTCCGGTATTCCCATGTTACACCCCTCCTGCATGAGCTGCACTGGTTGCCGGTTGCCCTCTGGGTGAGATTCAAGGTGTTTGTATTAATATTCAAAGTCCTTCATGGCTTGGGTCCGGGGTATCTGCGGGAGCGTCTCCTGCCGATATCGAATACCAATCACCCTGTGTGTGCGCACAGATGGGGACTCCTTGGGGTGCCGTCTGCGAGACAGTGTCGGCTGGCGGTGCCCCAGGGAAGGGCCTACTCTGTCCCAGCTCCCGTCTTGTAGAACCAACTAGCTCTGGAGCTCCATTTGGCTGCTGATCTCCGCTCTTTCTGCCGCGATTTGAAAACCGGGCTGGACTGACCTCTTGGGGGGGGGGTTAAATTAGTTTTAAATTTAAAATAGTTTTAAATTAGTTTTAGTTATTGGGCTTGTTTAAGTTTAATTCTTTTTAAAATATTTATTGTTGTATTTTAGTTGTGAGCCGCCCCGAGTCCTTTCGGAGAGGGGGTGGCATACAAGTCCAATTAATAAAATAAATAATAAATAAATAAATTATTATCCATTCGACTAATCTTTAGATAAATTTCCCTTTCATATTTCAATTCATTAATTCAGTATCAAAATCATTTCATCCTCACATATATTTTCAATTCTTTATCCCCTATTATTTCCATTTTCAGCTTATCACCTATTTTGTTACCTTATGTATTGTTAACATCTATAACTTTCTCAAGACCAATATATAATTAGACAGTCAATGAAAGAAAAAAGAAGTAAAAGTAAAGTAAGATTAATACATTTAGGATCCACATGGTATATCCCCCCATTTACAATGTATCTTATATCTATTCGTTGGATGCCCTCGACAGGGTTGTCCCCATGCGACCGCTCACACGTTGTGGATCCCAGATGGCTCCTTGGTATTCGGAGGAGCTCCGGGAGATGAAACACCGTCGGAGGGGCTTAGAGAGCAGGTGGAGATCCACCCGCTCCCAAGCCAATCGAGCCCATATTAGGACTTACCTGGTAGCTATGAGAGCGGCGAGAAGGTCTTATCTCTCCGCCCTCATAGCGTCCACAGATAGTCGCCCAGCTGCCCTGTTTCGGGTTACCCGCTCTCTCCTTCGTCCGGAGGGGGGGCGGACCCATTGCGAGAAAGGGCTGAGGAGTTTGGTCAATATCTGTCGGATAAGATCGCTCGAATTCGGAGCGGGTTGTCCTCTGATTTGCAGTGGTCTGAGAAACGGGATACAAGTAGTCTCTGAGGATGAAGTGGATGGGATTATGCGGCGCTTGAGTTCCACCACATGTTTGTTGGACCCGTGCCCTTCCTGGCTGGCTTATGCCGCCAGGGAGGTCAACTGTGGTTGGCTTCGGGCAGTTGTCAACGCTTCGTTAAGGGAGGGTGTTTTTCCCTCCGCCTTGAAGGAGGCGGTGGTGAGACCCCTCCTGAAGAAGCCTGCCCTGGACCCAACTGTGTTAGATAATTTTCGTCCAGTCTCCAACCTTTGCTTTTTGGCGAAGGTTGTTGAGAGTGTGGTGGCTCGGCAGTTTCCACTTTTCCTGGATGAAGCAGACTACCTGGATCCGTATCAATCGGGCTTCCAACCTGGTTTCAGCACGGAGACGGCATTGGTCGTGCTGATGGATGATCTCTGGAGGGCTCGGGACAGAGGTTTTTCTTCCGTCCTGGTCCTATTAGACCTCTCAGCGGCTTTTGATACCATCAACCATGGTATCCTTCTGCGATGCCTCCGGGAGTTGGGAATGGGGAGCACTGTATTTTGGTGGTTCACCTCCTACCTCTCGGGGCGCTCGCAGTCAGTATTGGTGGGGGGCAGAGGTCGACCTCGAGGGTGCTGTCTTGTGGGGTCCCTCAGGGGTTGGTTCTCTCCCCTCTGCTATTTAACATCTATATGAAACCGCTGGGTGAGATCATCCATGGTTTTGGGGTGAGTTTCCATCAGTACGCAGATGACACCCAGCTGTACATCTCCACCCTGAACCAGATCGGTGATGCCCTCTCCCTGATGACCCAGTGTGTGGATGCGGTACGGATCTGGATGAGCGGAAACATGGTTCATCTCAACCTGGCCAAGACTGAGTGGCTGTGCATACCGGCATCTCGGCCCAGTCAGGAATGTCCATCTTTAACCATAGGGGGAGTGGTGTTGCCCCCTGTGGATAGGGCGCGGAATCTGGGGGTCCTCCTGGACATACGGCTTCAGTTGGAGGAGCAGGTGGGGGCCGTCGCCAGGGGGGCCTTTGCCCAGCTCCGCCTAGTTCGCCAACTACACCCTTTCCTGGATTGGGATGCCCTGCGCACAGTTACTCATGCCCTTGTTACCTCCAGACTCGACTACTGCAACACTCTCTACTTAGGATTGCCCTTGCATACCATCCGGAGATTGCAGCTGGTGCAGAATGCGGCGGCGCGGATGGTGATGGGAGTTTCCCGGTTCTCCCATGTTACCCCCCTCCTGCGCTGCCTGCATTGTTTGCCGGTTGCACTCCAGGTGAGATTCAAGGTTTTAGTTTTAACATACAAAGTCCTTCATAACATGGGTCCTCAATATTTAGGGGAGCGACTCCTGCCGACATCGAACACTAACCGCCCTGTGCGAGCACATAGGCAAGGACTCCTTGGGGTCCCGTCAGCCGGCCAATGCCAGTTGGCGGTCCCCCGACGATGAGCCTATTCTATCGCGGGCCCCGACCTCTGGAACCAACTTCCCTTGGAGCTCTGCCTGGCCCCTGACCTCCGCACCTTCCGTCATGATCTGAAGACCTGGTTGTTTGACCAATCCGGGCTGTGACCCTTTCGGGTGGGGTGATTTTACTTTTTGTATTTTTGTATTTATATTCTCTTTTGGGGCTTGTCTTAGTTTAATTTTTTCTTAATTATTTATTGTTGTTGCTGTTTTAGTTGTGAGCCACCCCGAGTCTTCGGAGATGGGGTGGCATACAAGTCCCATTAATAAATAAATAAATAATAATTCCAGAGATATTCATATAATCATTTCATATTTTTCTTTGTTTCCAAAATTTACCTATATAATTTTAATAAATTTTAATTCCCCTGCTTTTCATTATAATATAATTCATTCATTATAAACATTTTACATTCCCACATAATCCCTTCTAGTTCATCATATTTTCTATTTTCTCATATCCTTTGTATAATCAATTGTATTTTCTATTTCATGTATACCACAAATAAAAAAATAAAATAAAAACAGAGTTAATTTCCCCTTTTACTTCCCTTTGACCAATTTCAACCTATAGCATTTATTTAACCCTAATTCACACTTTTTAAACATAATTAATACCAGTTTTTCACTCAAGTCATCATTCTCTGTTTTCCTAATATCATTTAAATAGTCATTAGCATATTTTTGAATATATATATATATATATACATATATATATGTAGGTCTTGGTGTATTCGGGTCTTGTCCTGTGTAAGATTGAGAATACCTTGGCAAAGTTTCGACGAAATCCCATCCGTCATCTTCAGGCTGGTGTCTTCAGCTTCTTTCTTCTGGGAGAAGTGTGTGATAGTGGCTGTTTTTCCCTTTTAAACTCCAGAGTTGGCTGTGTTGTTACTTCTTGATTGGTTGATGGAGTTGATGTATGCAGATTGGATGGCTTTTTCCTGAGACCCTGTGTGGTTGAGGTGCTGGCTGTGTGTCTCTCAGCCTTTTGTGTTGTAACGACCTGGGTAATGGGCTGTGTGATGACCTTCTGAGTTCTATTGTTGTGACATCCTGGGTGTGGTGCTGGAATCTCCTGGGTCATTGTCTGTGTTGCAACCTCCTGATGTTTTGTGTTGTAATCTCCTGAGTTCTGTGATGTAGTATCCTGGGTGGAAGGCTGTGATGTGACATTCCGGGCCTTGGTTTGGCTCCGAGTTTGAGGTCTGGCTATGTGTTTTTGCGTGTGTCAGTTTGCTTAGTTTTGGGGGTCGGAGGGGGGTGTAGCAGCTGGTGTTGCAGCCATGGTCTTTTTTCAATCTTTTTTCAATCTCTATGGCTTCTCTGATAATTCTGTAGCTGGGGTTTTCTATAGTGACTAGGGTTTTGGTGCCATTGAAGTTAATGCTATCACCTATGTGTTGGACTGTGAGGACTTTTTACTGCATTTTTGTGTTCATCAAGGCGAGTACTTATTCTTCTGTTGGTCTGTCCAATGTATGTGGCTGGGCATGATCATATATGCCCTGGTTTTCCAGGTCAATTTTATCTTCGGGGTTTCTTAGGATGGCTGCTATTTTTCTGTCTGTTTTGAAGGCAGTCTTGATGTGATGCCTGTGTAGTATCTTACTGATTTTGTCTGTAGTATCTTTTATGTAGGGCAGGACAGCTGTTCCATAGGTCTGTTCATCTTCTATGTCTCTATTATGTCTCAGTGTGTTTTTGTGGATCAGGCCTGTGATTTTGCTTTTGTGGAAGCCGTTGGCTGTCAGTACTTTAGTCAGGGTGCATAGTTCAGTCTTTATGTGGGTCTTGTCTGCCAGGCGTTTGGTTCTAGCAATTAGTGTTTTGGCCACAGAGTTTATCTGTGCTGGGTGGTGGTGGGATTGGGCGTTGAGGTAGCAGTTGGTGTGTGTTTTCTTTTGGTATATGGTGTGTCCTAGTGTGCCATCTGTTTTTTTGTAGATTAGTATAAGTGTGTGTGTCTGTCTTGTGGGAGGTTTCTGTTTCAGCTGTCCAGAGGACTAGTTGTTTGGATTTGTCCCAGAGTGCCGGATGGATTTTGTTACTGAGTTTGAGCTAACCTAACCAAAATTAACCCAGAAGAACAAAAAGCACTCACCAACTTGAGGAAAGACAACAACATAATCATTCTCCCAGCAGACAAAGGCAATGCCACGGTCGTGATGAACACATCTGTCTACCAATCCAAACTGTCCAACCTACTCCAAGACCCTGCATACAAACCTTTAAATACAGATCCCACCACCTACCTGGAAAAAACCACCAAATCCAAAATAAAAGCCTCTCCCATCAGTGAAGAGATCCAGCAAAGAATCATCCCCAGAGAAAAATCATCCAGATGCCCTAAGCTCTATGGCCTCCCCAAGATACACAAAGAAGGAACACCACTCAGACCCATAGTCAGCTCCATAGGCTCACCTCTACAGAATCTTGCCACATTTCTCACCAAACAACTCCAGACCTACACAGAATCCATCACCTCACACGTACAAAACTCTCCACTTCATAGAAACAATAAAGAAACAAAACCTACAACCTAGTGACCTACTCGTGAGCTTTGATGTCATATCCCTCTTCACCCAAATACCTATTAAAGAAGCCTTGACAGCTATCCAACCCCCCCCAAGCATATCCTAGATCTGACCAACCACTACCTAACCAACACATACTTCATCCACAATGGACAAAGATACAAACAGAAGGAGCACCCTCTCACCCGTCATCGCTAACCTATACATGGAACACTTTGAAACCAACGCTCTACACAAATCCGAACACAAACCCAAACTCTGGCTTAGATATGTAGATGACACTTTCGTAATCTGGCCACACGGGAAAGAAAAACTGGACAACTTCCTCACACATCTCAACAGCCTACACCCCAAAATACAATTCACTATGGGGACAGAAGTCAACCAACTTCCGTTCCTGGACGTCCTAATCTACAAAAAATCCAATGGCTCCCTAGGACACACCATCCAGCAGAAGAAAACACACACCAACTGCTACTTAAATGCACAATCCCATCACCACCCTGCACAGTTCAACACCGTGGCCAAGACCCTCATCTCCAGAACCAAACACCTAACCAACAAAGACCACCTGAGAACAGAATTACACACCCTCACTAACGTATTAATGTCCAACAGATTCCAAAGAAACACAATTACCAACCTAATCCTAAGAGAGACCCCCCCAAAAACTGAGACACAGAACAGGACAATGGTATCACCCTCCTCCCCTACATTAAAGGCACCACAGATAAAATCAGCAAAATTCTCCACAAACACAATATCAGGACAGCCTTCGGCACTGACCAAAAAATAGCCAACATCTTAAGAAACCCCAAGGACAAGATCCAGCTAGAAAATCAAGGAGTTTATGAAATACCATGCAAAAAATTGCCCAGCCACATACATTGGACAAACCAACAGGAGAATAAATGCACGCATTGCAGAACCCAAGAACGCAGTCAGAAAAGAAGAAAATACTTCTTCCTTTTCCAACACCTTAAAGCCACAGGACATGAAATTAATTTTGAGGGATCCAAATTAATCTCCAATATTGAACACTTCAACAAGAGAATAATCAGGGAAGCCATCGAAATAAACATCCCCATAACATGAATAAATGGGATGATACATCCCACCTACCAGACATCTGGAAACTAGACCTTATCAACAAACAAGTCCCAGCCATAAAAACCAACACCGGACCCAAAACAACACATGACACCACCACCAATCTCCCTCACCAGACTCAAACCCAAACCCATCCCATAGACGAAAGGCAATCACTGTCCAGAAACCAGACTACGAATCCTTGCCAAGAGACTCCATTTATATCTCTTTTCTGTATTGGTCCTTCTGTTTCCTTTGCACAGTCAACCTGCAACAGTCCCAAGATATTGCCTTCCTTTGTCCTCTTGCTGCAATCTCCCCCTTTTTCTTTTAAGCTTCCGGGTTCTTGTTATGTTAAAGTCTTTTATTTCATGTCTTTTCTCATTCACACATTTAACAGACCAGTAATTTTCCATAAAGTTATCCAGGAAAAAAATGCCTTGTACCATTAGGTGGCACTCTATATCTCTTCTACTTTTCAAAGTTCTTTTTTCCCCTTTTTTCAATTATATTAATGTTAATTTTCAAACATTTCAACCATTGCCTTTTTTTAAAAGTATAATCAATTCCAAGCAAGTTCAGCATTTTATCCAATGCCTAATTAATGCCAGGTTCTGTATATTATTCCCAATTCTGTCCTTAATTTTTTTTATAGCTCTTTTGTAGTCCATATTTTTATTTACCTTGTATTGTTCTCTTGTTTTCTATTTGCCGCTGTTGTACTCTCAAGCGAGGAATCTTTCTTTCTGCTTTTCAGGGTTATTAAAACAAAATTCAGCTTCTCTTGTCTGGATACATGCCGCTCACCACTTCACCTCTCCAGCACACACTTAGGTCCCGGTAGCTTCCCGTCTTCAGGGCAGCCATTAAAAGTGCCGCTTCTCCAGGGGAGTATACCAAGCCAGGGAGGGGAGATGTGGCTCCCCTCAACCCAGCTGGCAGTCTCCCCCTCTTCCCCCACCCCTCCAAGGTGGTCTGATGGTTCAGTCCCATAGGGACCCTTCCAACAGGGTAAGCACGGATCGAAGCTGCGCATGATTGTGGTCTCCGTCCGTCCTCGGTGGAAGTGCCACCGGAAGTCGAGAGCAATTTCTACTTGACTGGGAATCAGTGCAATAAGTATGTCAGAAGATTTCCAGCTCCTCTTGATGATCATTTGGCGCATATATAGCTATTAAAAGTGTTTTAATATTATTGTCCATTATTTCCACCATTAAAATTCTTCCGTCATCATATGCATGGATTAGTTCAGCTGAAATTGTTTCTCTAATATATAAAACCACACCTCTTTTTTTGCATTGTACCAATGAAGTAAACAATTTTCCTAACTTTTTTTGTTTCAATATATGTTCATGTTGTTTTTTAATATGTACTTCTTGTAAACAAATTATATCAAATTTTAATTTCTCCAATTTGTGAAATACTTTCCTTCTTTTGATAGCTGAATTAAGTCCATTTATATTCATTGTAATCAATTTTCTTTCCTCCATTTTAAAATTTGTAAGAAGGATTTATTGCTCTGGTAGATCTTACTTCTCTTTGTTCTCTGGGCAGTCCGCCTACTGCACCTTCTTCTTTTTCTTTTTCAATTACTGCTATACACTCCTTTTGAGATTCAATCGGAGATTCTTCTTTTCTTGTACCTTCCTCCTTTCCTCTGATATATTCATAGTAGAATAGTTCCACCTTTTCAACTGTGTCAATTCTGTGTCTTTGTTCCCGCCAAGTAAACAGGAGACCTTCTGGTATCAACCATCTATAATTTATTCCTCTTTTAAGCAATTCTTTGGTTAAGAAAAGATATTCTCTCCTCGTCTCCCTTACTCTTCTTGGTACCTGTTTCAACACCACAATTTCTTTGTCTTTATACTTTAATGTCTTCTCTCTTGCCATTTGCAAAATTTGTGTTTTAATAATTTTCTTAGTAAATCTAATATGGACTTCTCTTGGTAACTTGTTCCTCATTGCATATCTTGTGTGAAAACGAAACACTTCATCCATTCCATCCATCATTTTCTCTTCTGTTATCTCTAATGCTTCCGCCAGTATTTCTCTCAATTTTCCAGCAAGGTTTTCACCCTTTTCTTCCTCCATGTTTTGGAATTTCAAGTAAAATTCTGACCTGTCCATCTCTCCTCTCAATGATTCAATCCTGTCTTTTTCAACTTCAGTCTGATATTAATATTTCCAATTTCTTTATCTTTTTGTTCTTCTTGTTCTTCAATTTTCTTAATCTTTTCATCATATTTGGTCATCATCTCTTGGATATTTTCCACTTTCTCATCTGTCTTTTCAATTTTCTGAATATTTTCAACTTTTTCATCTGTCTTTTCCATTTTCTGCTGAATCTTCTCCACCTTTTCATTTGTCTCTTCAATTTTCTGGTAAATATTCTCATTACTCTTCTGTAAAATTTGAATTCCTTTCAAAATCTTCTGTAATGTATCTTCCTTGTCTTTTTCCTTCTCCTGTTGCAACATCACCTGTATTGATCGTTGTCCCCCAGGTGGTGAAGAAGAGGGAGTTGTTGATTGAGAGACTGGAGCTATTGCTTTTCTACTCATTTTATAATTATTTCCTATTAAGGCCCCTAAAACAAAGGCCCCTCCAACAATAATAGAAATAAGTAGACAAAAAGAGGAGAAAAATAAAAATTTAAAAATAAAAGAATTGAAGAAAAAAAAGTCTTCAGGTTCTTATACCTTAGTCCAATTTGTTCCACTTATATGCAGAAATAGGGAAGAGATGGGGGGGGAAAAGGAAAATTTCAAAAATGAAAGACAGACAATTCCCACTTCAAAAAATAAAAGAAGAAGAGAGATCTTCAGGTATTTATATACCCTAATCCAATGGTATGTCAAAATAGAAAAAAAAGGATGAAAAGAAAAAAAGAAGAGCAGGCTAAAAGAAAAAAAAAGAGAAAAAGAAAAATTCTAGTTAGAAAATCTAAATCAGACAGTAAAAATTCAATTGGGGTGGGGTGGAAAAAAGAGTAACCACAAATTCTAGCAAAGGAAAAAAAAAGCTAGGATGCAGAATCCCACCAGGCTCAGGTTGACTCAGCCTTCCATCCTCTCAGGGTAGGTAAATTGAGGACCCAAGATTGTTGGGGGCAATTAGGCTGACCTTTGTAAAATGCCGCTTAGTAATAAGCAGGCATGTACAATGGAATGAAGGCTATTGCTGAGCACACTGGGTTGCATCCCAAAAAGTAAGTAAAAGCCCTGAGTCTCGGAGAAGAGTGACATATAAATATTTTAAAAATTCCAATACAATATATTTTCAAGGTCACTTCAATCTTCTTTCTTTCAATTCCAACTCTGAGTTCCACTATCAATAATTCACAGATGAGCACCTGTGTAAATAATCTGTCATGCTCACCCCACTATCTCTTTCAGAAAGAACTCTGAGTCCTTGAATGTAACACACATACATAAACAAGTAATGGAGAAAAGAATACAATATATCCAAGCCTCTAAATGGCAGTGCTTTCACTTTCACTCCTCCCCTCAAGAGCAAGAAAAAAGGGAAAAAAAAGAGTCACAATGAAATTCTCTTTTCTAAAAGTTCTTAAAATCATAAACAACATTTAATCCAAAAAGGAGTTAGTATAAAAAAGAGAAAAAAGACCATCAAAACAAGAGACTATTTATACAGAAAAAAACCAGTCCATTTTAAAGTCAAGTAATTCCGGGGGAAAAAAGGAAGAAAAAAAAGCCATCAATCTTAAGAAGAATTTAATCTCGCCACTTAAAAACTGTCCTCTTTACTTTTTAAGTCCACTTTCCAACTTTTAGGGTGTTCTCTTCAAAAATAAGTAATTAAAAAAAATCTCACCAAACCAACACACTTTCTTCCAATCTTGCCTTTCTTTCAGAGCTGTCCCAGCTTCAGCAGCTTGAGGGCTGCCTCTTTTCGCTGGCAGAGCTTCTCCTGGATCAACCAGGGACTTTGCGATGTCCCTGGGATCAACAGGATGTGCTCTTCCCCATCACCGTCTCTTTGGGATGGTTTAGATCCAAATGGACCATCCAGCAGAGAAGATATCTATGGCGATCCAGGAGCTTCCAGATAGCACGTAGTACTGCCAGAATGCCAGCCCTGCCCTCCTCGAGTCCCAACAAACTTTATAAAAAAATAATTGAATTGGACTATGTTAATTTATGTATGATGGGAGATTTTAATGGAATAATTAATAAACAGTTGGACTATAAAACACAAAAAGCCACAAAGAAAGCTAGAAATAAACTACCAAAATCTTTCTTTCAAATGATAGAAGAAATAAATTTAAAAGATGCATGGAGAGAGAGAAATACAGGAAATAAGCAATATACATTTTATTCAAATAAGCATGAATCATGGTCAAGAATCGATATGATATGGACATCAGCTGACTTATTTTCTAATATACAAAAAAATCAAAATAGAAGCAAGTACTTGGGCGGACCATAATCCAATGACTGTTATTTGGAAAGGACAAAAGATGAGATCTAGATGGACTTTAAACAATGTAATATTAGAGGAAGAAGATTTTAAACAGAAAATGGAGAGAGAATTGGTATTCTTTTTAAAGAAAATAAAAAAGAGGATACATCATTACAGAATCTCTGGGACACGATGAAGGCCTACACAAGAGGCTTGATAATTGTCTATACAAGGAAAAGAAATATTAAACAAAAAAGACTTTTAAAATATTAGAAGATGAATATAAAAGTTAGAAAAAAGTTACAGAAATTTCCACAAAAAGACACTAAAATTAAAATGGATATAACTAAACATAAAATGGGATTAACGAAAAAAGAAGAGTTAGCCCAAAAGAGTAAAAACACTAAACAGAATTATTTTGAAGATGCAAATAAACCAGGATGATGGTTAGCCAATAAACTAAGAAAGGAAAGAGAATCAAGGAGAATTAGCCATTTAATAGATGAAGAAGGACATTTTTGTTATGGAAATGAAGGAAAGAAAAGAATCATACAAGACTACTATGGAAAATTGTATTATCAAGAAAGTATTCAAGAAGAAAAAATTAAACAATATTTACAAAAGGCAAAGTTACCACAGATGCCTAAAGCTATTGAAATAATGTTAGAAGAGAATATAACAATGATGGAGTCAACAGAAGCCTTAAAGAAACAAAACACAGGGAAAGCACCAGGCCCGGATGGTCTGCCAATGGAATTTTATAAGACTTTTCAGGAGGTGTTGAACTTCCAACTATTAGAAGTTATGAATGAAGTCATGCAAGAGAAGAGAATACCAAAGACTTGGTCAGAAGCTTATATTACACTTATACAGGAAGATACAGACTTACAGCAAGTTAAAAATTACAGACCTATTTCCCTATTAAATTCAGACTATAAAATTTTTGCTTCAATCTTGGCAGAAAGACTGAAAAGATATTTAAATAACTTTATACACATTGATCAAAATGGATTTCTGCCAAAAAGACAAATTAAACATAATATGAGAATAATTCTGGACACTGGAGTACTATGAGGCACATCCTGAAAAGCAAATGGCTCTGATGTTTTTGGATGCTCAAAAAGCCTTTGATAATGTGAGTTGGCGCTTTATGTTACTACAATTGGCACAAATGGGCTTTGGTAAAAATTTTATACGTGCCATTGAGACTATATATTGTGAACAAACTGCAAGCGTTTTGATAAATGGAGAATTGACAGAGCCTATAGATATAAGAAAAGGGACTAGTGAAGGTTGCCCACTGTCACCTCTGCTGTTTGTGTTAACATTAGAAGTATTAAACAGGTGTATTAGAGAGATAAACAAATAAAAGGAATGAAAATTAAAAAAGAAGAGTATAAGTTACAAGCCTTTCCAGACAACCTGGTATTTATATTAGAGGATCTACTGGAATCATCACTTAAACTAATAGAAAGAATAGAAGAGTATGGGAAAGTAGCAGGTTTGAAAATTAATAAAGATAAAACAAAGATATTAACAAAGAATATGCTAATGAGACAGAAGAAAGAGTTGGAAGAAGCTTTAGAAATACAGGTCACAAGCAAGGTTAAGTATTTAGGGATATATATTACAGCAAGATGTAGTACACTGAAGGAGGATAATTACATTAAACTTAAACAGCAGATAGCGACAGACTTGGAAAAATGGAAAAATTTACAACTATCATTGATTGGGAGAATATCAACAATTAAGATGAATGTATTGCCCAGAATCTTACATTTATTCCAGACAATCCCAATTAGACTAGGGAAAGAGTTTTGAAGATTTAAATAAAATGATGCTGAAATATATTTGGCAAGGTAAAAAAGCAAGAATAAAATTTAAGTTGTTACAGGATGCAAGAATAAGAGGAGGGTTTGCTTTGCCCAATTGGGAACTATACTACCAGGTGGCAAATTTGATGTGGGTAAAAGACTGGATAACACTAAGGAACACTAGATTATTGACTTTAGAAGGACATGATTTGCTATTGGGGTGGCATGCATTCCTTTGGTATAAGGGAACTAAAACACAAGGGTATTTTAGAAGACATTATATCTGAGAAGCTTTGTTTTTAAACTGGGAGAAGACCAAATAACAACATTACTTGAAAATTCCATCATGGATATCTACTAGTGAAGCTTTTTCATATCCAGTAATACACAAAAAGGAACAAAGTTAGATATGGTGAGATACTGAATGAAAAGGATGAACTTAAATCTATGCAAGCATTAGAAGAACAAGGTATAAAAATGAATTGGTTCTTATATTTGCAAGTACAATCTAGATTTGATAAAGATATTAAAATAGAAGGTATTTATAATAAGTTGACTGGGTTAGATAAAATATTGATGGGTACTGATGAACAGGTGATTAAAAACTTTATGGATTTTTTGAATTTAAAATGGAAGAGGAACAAGTTAAAGAAACAATGATTGCATGGGGGAAAATTTTGGATATGGGATTGATTTAGAGAAATGGGAAAATTATGGTCTCAGAATTATAAAATGACAATGTCAACTGTTTATAAAGAAAATTTGTATAAGATGTTTTACAGGTGGCACTTACCCCCGAGAATTGCAAGAATGTTCAAGAATAAATCGGATAAATATTGGAAATGTCATCAGATACCTGGATCATATTACCATATGTGGTGGACATGTTCGGATGCAAAAAGATATTGGACTAAAATCCACATGGTTGGAAAAATGATACAACAACATAGTCTTGAAATCAGAAATATTTTTATTAGGAATTATACCAGATATCTACAATAAAGAGTTGAAATATTTGATTGTAAATGTTTTAACCACAGCTAGGTATTTGTTAAAACTGGAAGAATGATAAAATACCTATGCAGGAGGAAGTGATTAAGAAAATTATGGAATGTGCTGAAATGAGTAAATTGACATTTGAAATTAGAGAACAAGAAGATAATTTGACAAGATATGGGATTTGTTTTATCAATGGTTGGATAAAAAGACCTGGTAATGTAATAGATTATATAATTTTGTAATAGAAATATAATAGATTGATATAAAATACAACGTAGACATATATAACCATTGGATGAAAGTATAACATAAATTTTAGATTAAAAATATATAAGTAAAATATAAATAATAAGAATGTCTTATTGACAATGTTAAGTTTGCATGAAGAGTCAGACGCGAAGAGCTTCAGTGAAGAGTTTATTCAGTGACTACAGCTCGAATGGACCCGACTTGGCTGGGCTACGGCTGCTTCTTATAGCCAGCAGCCGTAGTTGCCAGCCAATGGGAGTGCAGGGTTTCTTCCACACTATTATTTAAACCAATACCATTTGACATTTTACAAGAACAGTTCAAATAAACCAATAACATTCAAACCTACATACATAACACCCCTCCCACTAGGTTCAGTCCATACCAAACCCCAACCTATCTAATGTATTCTTTTAAATAGGTGGGGCTCTTACGTGTCGTTGAGACCTTCGTGGTTCAGAAGTTTTAACATTCTCACCCAGTGAGAGGAAATGTGTCTGCTGACATTTCCCTGCTGGGACTTCCTGTGAGGAGACCCTGTTAGACTGTTAGAATCTGGTCTCTCCTCCAACCCATCTCCATTCCAATGTCAGCACCCAAGTCAGGTAGTGATGTGCAATCTTCCACTTCTAAGGATGGATCTTGGCATTGTGACAGGTTTTGGGATGGTTCGTTACACATGGGGTTGATTCTTTTGCTGATTTTCCTCCTGTTCCTCCCCCTAGAAGTGACATCAGGTGAGGGAACTAGAGAGAGACAAGGCGATGTTCCTGAGGGAACCTGGATCTAAGTTGATCAATGTGCCTGCTCAGAGGAGTCCATCCTCTGTTTGTACCCTGTAAGAACGAGGGCCTGTGATCTGAGTTATCTCAGCAGGAATCCAAGGTTCACCTATATAAGGTTCTTAGCATACACAGAATCACCCACACTGAATGCGAACTTTGGAAGTGGAATCCAGTGGTGCGTTGGTGCGTAAGTGGGATGAAGGCGGTCAAGGGAAGACCTAAGTTTCCTACCCATCAACAACTCTGCTGGGGATAAGTTATTAGATGGGCTAGGAGTGATGTGCTGAACACTAAGAAGTTTTCAACCTTCTCAGTGATGTCCCCAGGACCCAGTTGCTGAAGCTTCTCTTTGGTAAAAGCACCATGGTTCAGCCCGGCGTTAGCGAAGGGTGCCCAGGGCAGTAAGGGCATGTCTGATACCCTGTTGTGCTAGATAGGATTCAAAATGTTAGATGTAAATTGAGGGCCATTGTCAGAGACAAGAACATCAGGTAACCGTGGGTTACAAACAGTTTTCTGAGCTGCTTGATGACAGCATCAGTTGTGGTGGATGTCATGGGAAACACCTCTAGCCATTTGGAATATGCATCTACTATAATAAGAAAAGTGTGCCCTCTAGTAGGACCTCTGAAATCAATGTGATCCTAGACCATGGGCCCTAGGACATTCCCATTCCTGTGTGGGGGCGTGAGGGGGGGCAGGCCTGACTACCTGGCAATTGGGACAAGATGCAACCCAGTTTTCAACCATTTTGTCAATACCTGGCCACCATACATAACTCCTGGCCAATCCTTTCATCCTTACAATACCAGGATGACCCTCATGTAACATTTCCAAAACCTCTCTTTGCAGTTTTGCAGGAATAACCACCCTGTTACCCCACAAAATACATCCTCTTAATACAGATAATTCAGTTTGCCTGGACTTAAAAGGTTGGGCAAGGTGAGGTAGATCTTGAAGAGGCCAACCTTTCTTAATCCAGCCTATAACAGGAGCCAACACAGTGTCTTTGGCAGTCTCTCTGGCAATTTCAGCAGCATGAACTGGAAGCTTGGCAACAGTTTCTAGGAAAAAGGTGTGTGTTTCAGGTTCAAAGTCCTCCTTGTGGCAAGGCAGTGGGCACGACTCAGTGCATCAGCATGTCCAATGTCCTTGCCAGGCCTGTGAATCAGTTTGTATGAATAAGCTGCAAGAAATTCAGTCCACCTCAGCATTCTGGGTGACAGGATAGTAGGTGTAGGTTTGTCTCCTGCCACAATGCCTAACAAAGGTTTGTGATCTGTAACAATGGTAAATGTCCTGCCATACAGATATTCATGAAATTTCTTGACAGCTGCAACTGCCAATGCCTCTTTGTCCAGTTGGCTATAATTCCTGGTCAATCAAAGAGTAAAATGCAATAGGGGCTTCTCTCCCACTGGGAAGCCTGTGGCTCAAACCCCACTCCAAAGGGATGCATCACAAGTCAGTACAACAGGCAAATTCTCAGAGAACTGTATCAGTACAGCATCAGATGTGATTAGTCTCTTACTGTTAAATGCTGATTGTTCCTTCCTCCCCCAGATCCAAACAGACTTATCAAGTAATCTGTGCAAAGGTTCAGCAATGGTTGCCTTTTGAGGTAGAAACATGTGATAAAAGTTAATAAGTCCAAGGAAGGCTTGCAAATCTGTTTTGCATTTAGGTTTAGGGGCTTCTTTGATTGCTTTAACCTTGGCATCAGTAGGGTGGATGCCATGCTTGTCAATCATGTAGCCCAGGAACTCAACCCTGTCTGTCTTAAGTGTGCATTTTTCTTCCTTGACTTTTAACCCACTTTCTGAATCTGGTAAGGACTTCTCTGAGTCTTTCTTGAAGCTGAGTGTCATTTTCAGCAGAGATTAACACATCATCAAAGTAAGGCACTACCCTGGCAGTCCTTGAGCATTCTTTCCATAAGGCTTTGAAAGATGCCTGGTGCCATGCTACTCCAAATTGTAACCTTTTACATTTGAAGGCACCTCTGTGAGTCACAATGGTTTGGGCCTCTGCAGTGGCATCATCAACTGTTAGTTGTTGATATGCCTGGGCCAAGTCCAATTTGGCAAAGACTGTACCTGCCAAGTGAATGTAACAGATGATGCACAACTGGCACTGGATATCGCTCTGCTGCAGCATGGTTCAGTGTCCCCTTATAGTCTCCACAAATTCTTACTGACCCATCAGCCTTGACTGGTGTGACTATGGGTGTTTCCCATCTGGAGTGATCAGTGGGCTCTAAAACCCCTTGAGCAATTAATTTGTCTAATTGTGCATCAATTTTTCCTTTAAAGCAAATGGGAACCCTCCTGGGCTTTAAGCCAATTGGGGCACCTTGGGATCTGGGTTGAAAGTGATAGGGGTCCCATATGCGCCCCAGTCCCTTAGAGGACCTCTGGAAACTCAGACTTCAAGGCCTCCTCCATTCAGAGTTGCTCACATGACTGATGCCAATCACCTG